>OY743169.1:38635523-39885623 GCA_963555705.1 Ligustrum vulgare | reverse complement strand
TGTCTGCCAGTCTAGTTCTGCCGTAACGGTAGGGTTGCCGTAATGACTTTAAATGCAACCGAATGAGTTTTTACTTGTGTAGTTACAACATTTACGAACTTTTGGACATATGGATGTGATTTTTGGATGTCGGAGTAGAAGAATGCTCAAGTAGAAAGGTAACTAGTCTATTGTATCTAATTCATCATAAACACAACATGCATCCTTTAAGTTACTTGATTTATTTTATTATGAAATCTTAAAAACGAAGCATCATTAGTGTCATTATAACAACTAATACTTTAATTTTGTCTGTTTTCGAATGTTAACATATATGGGGATCAATTAAAGCATTAAATTAGTGAGCTATGATTATAATGACACGTACGCCGCTCTATTGTTCCCATAACGGCATTTCTGCCGTTATGGGTATAAACTGTTCGGAACGACATGGAAATGAATACACGGGCTTGTTAGAGTCATATTATAAAAAATAACACGTTTCGTACTGATACAAATGGATGACAAGTCCGGTTATGGCCATAACGGCAGTATGCCGCTTTATTGTACACGTAACGGCTTTTGTGCCGTTATTAGCCTAAACTCTTCCGAACGACATAGAAATGGATACACAGACTTGTTAGAGTTATTTTCTAAAAAATTAAGACATTCTGTGCTGATGTAAGTGACCGCAAGTCCGGTTTATGAACATAACGGCACGTTTGCCATTTTAGTGATTGGATAACGGCATATGTGCCGTTATGCTGACAGATTATAACCAAAACTTGAAGAAAAGATCTGTTAACTACCTGTTACGATATTTATCTGCTACAACGTTAAAAAAAAATTTATCTCCCTGTTACATGTAGAGATGAGGTGTGCTGATCAAAATGAGTGACAAGTATAAAATTATGAGTATAACGGCAGTATGCCGCTTTAGTGTACCCGTAACGGCTTTTGTGCCGTTATTGACCTAAACTCTTCCGAACGACATAGAAATGGATACACAGACTTGTTAGACTGATTTTCTAAAAAAATAAGACATGATGTGTTGATGCAAATGACTGCAAGTCCGGTTCATGAACATAACGACACGTTTGCCGTTTTAGTGATTGGATAACGGCATCTGTGCCGTTCTGCTGGCAGGTTATAACCAAAACTTGAAGAAAAGATCTGTTAACTACCTGTTACGATATTTATCTGCTACAATGTTAAAAAAGAATTTATCTCCCTGTTACATGTAGAGATGAGGTGTGCTGATCAAAATGAGTGACAAGTATAAAATTAAGAGTATAACGGTAGTATGCCGCTTTAGTGTACACGTAACGGCTTTTGTGCCGTTATTGACCTAAACTCTTCCGAACGACATAAAAATGGATACACAGACTTGTTAGACTGGTTTTCTAAAAAATTAAGACATTCTGTGTTGATGCAAATGACTGCAAGTCCAATTTATGAACATAACGGCACGTTTGCCGTTTTAGTGATTGGATAACGGCATCTGTGCCGTTATGCTGACAGATTATAACCAAAACTTGAAGAAAAGATCTGTTAACTACCTGTTATGATATTTATCTTCTAAAACGTTAAAAAAAATTTATCTCCCTGTTACATGTAGAGATGAGGTGTGCTGATCAAAATGAGTGACAATTATAAAATTATGAGTATAACGGCAGTATGCCGCTTTAGTGTACCCGTAACGGCTTTTGTGCCGTTATTGACCTAAACTCTTCCGAACGACATAGAAATGGATACAAAGACTTGTTAGACTGATTTTCTAAAAAAATAAGACATGATGTGCTGATGCAACTGATTGCAAGTCCAGTTTATGAACATAACGGCACATTTTCCGTTTTAGTGATTGGATAACGGTATCTGTGCCGTTCTGCTGGCAGATTATAACCAAAACTTGAAGAAAAGATCTGTTAACTACCTATTACGATATTTATATACTACAACATGCATAACAGTAAAATTCACAGTTTCAACAATATTAAAATGTATTAAAAACTTGAAATGCAAATTACATATTTTATCAAAAGGATGTTCAATTACTACATAAAGTGCATCCATCTCTATGTAGCCGATAAAGGATTTGTACAAGAATAGGAGTCACATTTGCTGGACCATTGCCTATATGCCTCCATGTCCACCCACCACATTCTTTCTCCACAAACTCAACAAAATAACAAACTGATATCCACACCTTGTCCAACACATCCATCACTACAATTCAACATAAAACAAATAGATTTCAATTTATTATATCATAATAGTACTACGCTATACATGTCAAAATGCAAAAAATAAAATTTTCACTCAATACATGAAGAATGCTAACTATTAACCTATGTCTAATAGTACTAAATTAGTCATATTTTCAAAACCAATTATCACAATCAATGCTAGATATATAGTGTCAGTCAAAAATTAGATAACGACATGCGTGCCGTTATAGATCAAAAATAACGGCAAATATGACGTTATGACAAATTTTTAAGCAAATGCATATATCAGCAACAATTTTGTAAACCCTGGATGTTATATACATACTGACAATGAAAAAAAAAGATAACGGCATGAGTGCCGTTATACATCACAGATAACGGCATGCATGACGTTATGGCAAATTCGTAAACAAATATATAAATCAGCACTGTATAATGCACCAGAACAAAAAATGTAGCAAAAAAATTATAGGAAATGATTTTAATGTGTACCTTTTTTCTTCTCCAATTGTAAATCCAAAATGTGGATTATTTAACCATTTTTACACACCACTCAAGCTTCAATGGGTAAAAGAGAATGACAAATAATAATATGATTGTTAGGCTTTTATGTAGAAGAAAACAAGTGGAGAAGAAGATAAATGTGAGAGCATGAACTATCCAGAAAAGAAAAACGAGAAATGAATTGTTGGGTTAAATAATTAGGACATGTTTGGTTGTATACTAGGTTTCAAGGTGATTTGGGAAACATGGGTATTATTGACAATGTCTAACTTCTTTTCTTTTTTATTTATGGAGAAAATCTATTTACCAAAATATAGTAGATGGAGATCTATTTTACTAAAGTTATGCTTTGACAAGTCTTTTTAACTCAAACCCCCTTCTTTTTTTCCATTTTCTTCTCTCAACTCTCGATCATTCTCCCATTTTTTTCCCTCAAAAAATAGTGAAATGGGCCTAATATATATATATACCATTTTATAAAGGTAAACAATGAAATAATTAATAATAAGGCCCTTAACTTAGTCAATGTTTGCAATCTAATCCTTATGTTTTCATTTTGTTTAAAACATACAAATTTGTTTCTAAAATCATCAATTTGTCCCAAAAAAATCATTTATTACTTAAGTCCTTCTTTGACTTGGCCATTTAAATATTTAACTTTGACTAAATAATTTCTTGACGTTTGACTGGTATAAAAAATGAGTTTTAAAGAATATTACCATCTTCAAATAATTTCGTTCTCAAATTCACTTGATTAAAAGATCATTTGGTAGCGGGAGAATTTTGCAAAAGTGGAAAAAATGCACCTGCAAGTGGGACTCAAGAATTTAATATGAATAAAATATTGAAGAAGTGTGTATACGGCTCAATCCTTGTCAGAACGTGATAGGAAGTACAAATCAAAGCGAAAATTACCCTGCTTCGTATGTGTAGGCTTTATCTACACAACTTCACGATCATTTTTTTTTTTAACTTACAAGGGAAGAAGTGGAAATTCATTGGGCTAAAGTTGATGTGTATTAATACAATATATTCAATTTTTTGTTTAAAAAATTACACTAGGGTCCACCGGATAAAATATTTCACGAAAAAAGACATTTTTCACTTTACCAAACAGGCACTAAGCTATAACCATATGAAAATATTGAACACATACATGACCCTCATTTACCCATGTTATCTCTTAATTGAATATAGTTCTCCAAAATTTTGGTTTATGTCATCGTTTGAATTATCCTTTGATTAGGTTCCTTTTTTTCCATAACAATTATTACGTGCTTAATATCAAATAACTTTTTTTGCCACTTTCATCGCATAAATATTTCAATATCATATACAACCTCAAAAGAGTCATTCGTATCTAGACCTTATAAACCGATTTCGTGAATGATAAACATTTATCACGGCTCCTGTACAAAACAAACCAAAAATTGATAGCATATCCTCTTAACTCATTTTCATAGGCTCTAACATTATGTGTACCTAAAACCCAAAACGGATGGAGGGTAATATTTTCTACTTTCGTTTTAAAATTGGCAACTTCTGCAAAATTTCATTTATTTCCTCAATTTTCTAAAATTATAGCCATACCCAACAACAATTTCATATCTTAATATAATATTCTTTTCATTTAATTTGTATCACCCAATCATAATATGAGCACAACTTCAAGTGCATCACTTTCGAATAAAAATAAAAATTAACTTCTAAAATCGGCAAACATTCCCAAATGTCAATACCATTAAAGACAGCTTTCTAAGTCATATATTTTAATCATGTCTCTTAAATATACTCTATCAACTTTACCATTCTAATTAGAACACTTCTTAAGTTCTAATCTAAATATTTATTATGTAATGAAATACCATCATATTTAGATAGAAGAGCAAACATTTTCGTAAAATTTAATCACTTAAGATCTTTTGAAATCGAACTTTGCTACAATTATTAACCCACATAAATCTTAGTACTTTTCTCATTCCACTATTCAAACAAAGATGCTTTTCAAAGAAATCCTTCTACTAAGAGATAATAGTAATATATGAAAACACTAAACTTTTATTCCATAACAAGCTACTACTCTCTGACCAATGCATAAGATTTATTGTGAATCACACTTCATCAAGATAACATAACCTATAAATTGCATCAATTTTAAATAAATTCATCGTATCTTATAACTTAGAAGAAAGCTTCCCAATCGTAAGTCGTATTTCACAAAAAAATCCAACTAATGATCAAGATAAGATTAATTAACTTAATAACTCAAATATATCATCACTATATTCTTCTATAGGACAATCATAACATTCATTAAATTGCTATTCACCATATCTTGTAGTAATCATATAACACATCACTTATCATTATATCATATGACCTCAATATTAATCATATTAATTCCTTAAGATCACAAAATGATAACCATCATATTTATCACATGAACCATCATACATCAATATACCTCTAGATTTCATATACTAATGTCTAGAGACGGAGCCAGAATTTTGGGGGAGCGGAGGCCAAAAATTTCGCAAAATTATAGCAAAAGATGGGAAGAAGAAACCATGGCCAGAAAAGATATTTACAAATAAACTTTTGCAAAATTATAGCAAAACATAGCTCACGTGGTCGAATTGTCTTTGTTCAGATACAAGATATTTTCAGTTTATAAACCGTACACTCAAACCTATGATCTGCATTCTGTGACAGCTTCTTTAATATTTTCCGATGTCCGTACATGTAAATTCGATTTCTGTGTAAATCTGGCATGTCACAATTTTATTCCATAAAATAAACCTGCCTTTTTGGTCAATTTTTTTCATTTATTTGACTGTTGAGTGTTTCATTTTGGTTTGGTGAGAGAATCTTCCTACACACAACCTTTTTGGTCAATAGTTTTGTGTAAAAGGTTTGTACTTGGTCTTTCTGACTTTTTCATAGGTAAGTGTGCACAGTGGTTTATAATATAGATAATAAGCAAGGAGGCTAGTCCATTTAACGTGCAAAGCAAGTCATTTCCTAGGTTTCTCCTAAATTCTTAACCAAATCTGTTAAACAATTTCTCATTACACATCTCTGCAACAATGCAGTTCAGTTTTTATGCTAATTAGTGATAACTTGAGAACTTAAAAAATATAGGAATAGTCACTAGTCAAAATGTAATATCTTAGAATGCATTTAGAAGGAAAACTAAAATGCAGTCATATAGCTTACCATCAATTAAAGAGTTTAAATTTAATTTTCAAACAGTGCACCCCTGACTTGAATGGATTAAAACACTAGCAAACCAAGTCTTATTATATTATCAACCCAATCATTTAAATCCTTCAAAATCATAATATATCATGTTAGATTTTGTCTATATTCTCTCCCCCTTGTAACGTATTCCACAAGGACAACATAAATATATCATGTTAGTTTTTGTCTATATTCTTTCCCCCTTGTAACGTATTCCACAAGGACAATGTAACTCTACGACTCACATTGAGTAATTTGATCAACCATTAGAATCTTCCTCCATTTATTTGACGTCTTTTTACTCTAACGTCTCATTCAACAATTTAAAGGTGAAATGCAAGGGACATGCTGAAGCAAAGCACCCAAAGCTGATGTCCGCTTTTGTTTCCCTCATCTTAAGAAATGAGGATTTCCAGTTAAAGAAAACATCAAATATGGTTTCTACTGTGTCTCCAATCTGTTGTGATTTTGATCGGAACAATTTCATTGTTTCTATAATTCTATTGAAATAATGTTCCAAACTGTTGTAAGATAAATGGCTTGACAATTATACAGAAAAGGGCGAAAAAATGTCCATGTCAAGCATGTCATTCAACGCATTAACCTAACTTACTCTTCAAAAACCGCAAAAGCCTTTATTATATTAAAAGATAAAAATATCCTTCATTAACGATTTCTATATACAAAAATGCCCAAATTTAAATTTCAAATTAAAAGGCTGGAAATTTTACAGACCATGACATGGGTCTAGATGGTCCGAATTCATACCAATTATGGGGGTATAAGTTCGAGGGTCGGGCAATCCAGACTCCCTAGACCACCCGACATAAAAAACTTTAAAAAGTAACTAACAATTGTAGAAAATAATCATTATCATACAATATGAGAGATGTAAATAAAGCTAGAGATGAACATGTAGATGGAGATGGAGATGGATATGGATGAAGTTGAAGGTGGAGATTTGATGACCAAAGCTTTGAGAACATTGAAAGATCAGTTTGTGGAATTAGAGAATTGATTTATCTCTTCAAATTTCAACGTTCAAAATGTAGGTTAACTAGAAATTTTGATTTTTTTTTTAATTTAGATATATTTAATACATGAAAACATGGGTCAAAGGGTATGTTAAAAATGGGGCCTGTCACCTGGCTATTTGTCACTAAAACCTGGAGTTTGGGGAGTGAAAATTGGATTTACAAATGTCAATTATATTTTGTTGAGAATAAAAGCTCATTTTAGTACCAATCGATCAAATCCCATTTATAAAACTATAGGACTTGGAGTTTTTTATGCCGAGTGGGGAAGGGACAATAATACCCAAACCTAATCCGAAAGGGGGGGAAATTATTTTCCATACTCATGCCTATCGTTCTGTCAAACTAAGTATTTTTGCCCCATTCGGTTCGGGTAACCATGATTCTCAAGTTTCACAGTTCAAATTGTCATCCCTAGATATGACAACGTTACATTTTATAAGTATTCAAAGATATTTCTTACCGCTTTCACCATAGCAAGTATAGAGCATTTGAAGAAAGCTTCAGATGGTGTACTAATAATAGTTATAGCAAGAAAGTACGTGGATCTTCTAACTATACAGAAGCTCTTGGCCTCGAATTATTTAATGAATTGTTATTACAGTTTTGAGTATTCATTACCAAGGAGTACCACGGACCTACTTGTAGAAAACACATTCATACACCTCACCGAGGTCAGCACTTGCAATATTATTACAATATTTGCAAGATATATATCGAAATCACTACAACAAAGTTTGCTTTTTACGGAGTCAATTGCATGCCTTAAAAAGTGACTTACTTTTTACGACATGCACTGAAAGCACACCACAAAAATTTACAGCATGCATGGATGCACACCGTAAGAAGTTTTTTATTTTTTTATTTTATAAAAACAATTTATATAATTACCAACAAACATACAATAATTACAGAACAAAATTAAAGGATCAAACCGGATACCTTGATTAGGTGCATATGCAAGTTCAAATTTCGCTCCACTTGAGAGACATGGTAAAGCCATTTAATTTTATGCTTTCTGTAAAACCATTTAGTGAAATTTTGGTACATATTGAAGAAATGATGGATTGTAACAAACAAAATGTGCCACTTTCCATCCTATTGACATGCATTAAGTTCATATAAGTTAACAAGCAGAGAAATCTTCAAAATACAGTATTTCACGAATTGAAAAGTAGATGATGCTAAATTAGATAAGAAGTATGTGGAGCAGACAACAAGAAGACTTTATAGTTATATAACTCCTTTTGTCTCGAGGAATCCTAGAGAAGCATATCTTAATTACAAGGACCTTGATATTGGAAATACTGACAATGGTAAAACACTTACAATGAAGCAAAGGTTTATGGGGCCAAGTTCTTCAAAGGTAATTTTGATAGATTGGTGAAAATTAAGACCATGATTGACCAAGAAGGTTTCTTCAGTAACGAACAAGGCATTCATCATTTGTTTTCCTGTGGTCGAAGAAAGTAAATTAGAATTAGATATTTTAATATATTAGAATAAGATTTTTGAAGTACTATTAGTATGAAGGTACACTAATAGAAGTTACCTACATGTTCTTTAACCAAGCAAAAGATTTTTCAATTTTCTTCTCTTGTAGCTCATTGTGTGCACCATATTTCTAATTACTCAATAAAACACTCTATAGTTACTAAAAACTGATTTCACATCTTTTATAGGCTAGGGGATCAATGTCGTAGAGAGTTTGGTATTTCAAAAGTGTATTAAAAGTTGAAACACGAATACTCCTACTAATTATAGAATTTGGACTTTTGTGGAAAACAACAAAATGGAGAATCAATTATCAAAAAATCATGCTCCCGGGGCATAGCTCAGTGATTGAAAGATAAGAGTGAGAAATCTCAGTTGAGTTGGCAACTGCAGGGTGGGAGTTCGAATCCTACCTTTGATATGGATGAAACTCCTTGCAAGTGCAGTTAACAATAAACTCTCAATCCTGTTTTACTGAGGCACATTTCGCGATTTATATTCTCTACAAAATCCTCATGGCAAGGGATGTAGGGGCTCTTAAGATTGGAATTCATCCTTTTTTATTATGAAAAAATATGTCCAGTAATACCCAAAATTACAATCATGAAATTAGATTTACATGATACCGAAAAAGAATAGAATTACATCCCTATATATTAAAAGAGCAAGTTTTGAATCTACTATTCATAAGCCAATTTGAGCCGTATAAGTTATTTGAACCAGATAAACCATTTGAGACGTTCTTTTTCTTTTCTTTTTCCCAATTGGTTATTTCAATTTTTTAGTATTTATGTTTTTTTTTTTGGCACGCACACACACATATAATAAAATCCTTATATATTAAAAGATCAAGTTTTGAATTTACTATTCATAAGCCAATTTGAGCCGTATAAGCCTTCTGAGACGTTCTTTTTCTTTTCTTTTTTCCCAATTGGTTATTTCGATTATATATATATATTGTTGGGAATTACATGTTGATTCCCCTTCTTTAACTCACAGAATCTTTTGATGTTCAATAATTAAATGAGCAAACAAGAAAATAATATAACAACAACGCAAAATTTTCGGATCGCCAAAGCCTTTCACTATATAATAAATTATTACAATTATATAGAATTTCACTCACCAACCCAATCCCAAATACTATAGAGAAAATACTAATAATGAACTTCTATCTAACCCAAGTTTCTACCCGTTGAATTATCCCACAAACAGTTCACAAGAAACTACAATTCTACAAAGATAAAGCTCTCCAATTCTCTCTAATTAGTCTCACATAAGATTTCTTTTTTTCATATTATGGCTCCCTAAAACACATATTTATAGGTAAAAACAACCCCTAGAATATGTAGAGTTCGTGTTCAAGTAAGTTTCCTTATTGAAGTAGAATACCAAAATAAAGTCTTTTATTTTCCTTTTCACCTTTAACTTGATCTCCAAGTTAACCACTTTAATATGGAAATCAATTGTCCAAGATATTCTCATTCTTAATTTGGGTCAAGTATCCCAACAATCTCCACCTTGACACAAATCCATCCGAGCCAAAATATTCAAAAATTAATCATTGGGTAAACAGGCAAGCTTTTTCCACTTTGATGATCTCATACTCCACCATATGAGTATAATCACTCAGAATTATCAACGAACTCCAAGCTTTTCACCGGCTCATGTCGAAAACAAAATTGCTGAAAAATTATGGTGCAACTCCCATTGTTTGATTTTCCATGGAAGCTCATCAGCTATCGACATCAATTCAACCACACACCTTGCATCCAAGTCAAACCAATGCTGTGTGCGTACACATGCACCCGCATATACACCCGCCAGTAAGAACACATCCTCTATCATGGCAACTGGCATCGTGCCAAGAGGATGTCACATCCTACTCAGAGTACATCATCACTGCCCTCCACCAGGAGAGTCGCATTGTCCACCTTTGAGGAGGCAGCCGAGTCTGCTCCACCTTTTGGACAATTTCTTCTTACGTGACCGGATTGTCCATAGTTCCAACATACAACTTTCTTCTTCATGGAGTTACCCCTCTTCCACTTTTCAGTAACAAGCAAATTATTTCCAGATGAATTATCACCTCCACCCAATCTCCGTTCTTCAGAGATCAACTTACTTGTAACTTCTGCAAAGTCCACCGTTTCCTTCCCGTACATCAAAATCGGCTTGATGTGCTCAAACGTGGATGGAAGAGACCAGATGAGCCTCAACGCTTTATCCTCATCTTCAACTTTGACTTCAATAGATTCCAGTTTAGAAACAATCCATTTAAGAACACTAAGATGGTCGGAGATTTTTGTACCTGCGCTCATTCTCAATGAATGAAACTGTTCCTTCAGATACAAGCGATTTGATAAGTTCTTTGTCTGATACAACTCTTCCGGTTTTTCCCAAAGTTTCTTAGCAACATATATCCCATAAATATTTGCAAGAACATTCTTGGCCAAACAAAGTCGTATTGTACTAGAAGCTCTCAAATCCAAATCTTCCCAATCTTCATCACTCTTGCTGGATTCAGTTTCTTTTTATTTTCCCTTGTCAGAACTCTTAGTTGGTTTTCCTTTCAAAGCTTTGTGCAGATTCGCCTGAATTAAAATATCCTTAACTTGTACTTGCCACAAGCCAAAATTAATTCTTCAATCAAATTTCTCTACATGGTACTTGACAGACATATTTTCTTTTGCTCCAAAAAATCTTCGAACAACCTGGCTCTGATACCACTCGTTGGGAATTACACGTTGATTCCCCTTCTTTAACTCACAAGATCTTTTGATGTTCAATAATTAAATGAGAAAACAAGAAAATAATATAATAACAACGCAAAATTTTCGGATCACCAAAGTCTTTCACTATATAATAAATTATTACAATTATATAGAATTTCACTCACCAACCCAATCTCATAGACTATAGAAAAAATACTAATAATAAACTTCTATCTAACCCAAGTTTCTACCCTTTGAATTATCTCACAAAGAGTTCACAAGAAATTACAAAGATAAAACTCTCCAATTCTCTCTAATTAGTCTCACATAAGATTTTTTTTTCATATTATGACTCCCTAACACACATATTTATAGGTAAAAACAACCCCTAGAATATGTAGAATTCGTGTTCAAGTAAGTTTCCTTATTGAAGTAGAATACCAAAATAAAGTCTTTTATTTTCCTTTTCACCTTTAATTTGATCTCCAAGTTAACCACTTTAATATAGAAATCAATTGTCTAAGATATTCTCATTCTTAATTTGGGTCAAATATCCCAACATATATATAATAAAAAGAATCTCTTTTGAAACTACTATTTATAAGCCACATGGCAAATTTCTTAGCCGTTTAGCCATATGCCGAGTTAACTATTTAAGTCACATAAGTTTTGCCATTTGGCACCATATCATTGGATAATCATTTGTGGAGAAGATTATGATTTTTCTGGTATTGAATCTTGGCCCTTCGTTTCAATTCAACGATGATAATTTCCCTATTTATGTGAAGGCATGGTTTAGTCTATCATTTCCTCTCTCTCTCTCTCTGCCATATCACCCAAAAGAATTCCAGTTTTTCCAAAAATGCACTCAATTACTCCAATTTCCTCTCCCAAATCATTGAAGAACGGTTCATTTTGATAGATTCCTACTTCGTTGTCTTCTAAATTTCAATTGGTTTCTTGAACTTTTTTTAAAATGAAATGTTCGATTTTTCTTTTTTCAAATTTTTTGTATTATAATGGAGTATTGGAGCGTAAGATGCGGAACAATGTTTGATTTTGATATTTGAGTGTGAAAATGGAATGTGTTTTAATAGTTTTTCATTTTTGTGGCTGTATCTTAAATCTGATTTTGTTATTCAATGGAACGAGTGTTTTTTTTATTTATTTATTATTTAGAATTTTTTGGTTAGTTTGTGAATTTGGTTGGCTATTTTTTGGTGAGTAGCTAAGTGCTCAAATCCTTATATCCCCTTTTAGTTATGATTTTGAGCAGTATGCCATGGTATTATGTTTCTAGTGCTTGAATTGTATTTCTTTTCAAACTGGATTTGCTCGGGTTTTCGTTAAAGATTTAGGGAGGATGAGGTTAGAACACAATCCCTTTAAACGTAGATATTGAAGAACTGATGGATTATAACAAACAAAATGTGTCACTTTCCATCCTAATGACATGCATCAAGTTCATGTAAGTTAACGAGCAGGGAAATCTTCAAAATATAGTATTTCATGAATTGGAATGTAGATGATACTAAATCGGATAAGAAGTACGTGGAGCAAACAAGAAGACTTTATAGTTATATAACTCTTTTTGTCTAGAGGAATCCTAGAGAAGCATTTCTTAATTACATGGACCTTGATATTGGAACTAATGACAATGGTAAAACACTTACAATGATGCAAAGGTTTATGGGGCCAAGTTCTTCAAAGGTAATCTTTATAGATTGGTGAAAATTAAGACCATGATTGACCTAGAAGATTTCTTCACGAACGAACACAGCATTCATCCTTTGCTTTCCTGTGGTGGAAGAAAGTAAATTAGAATTAGACATTTTAACATATTAGAATAAGATTTTTGAAGTACTATCAGTATGAAGCTACACTAATAGAAGTTAGCTACATGTTCTTTAATCTTACAAAAGATTTTTCAATTTTCTTCTCTTGTTGCTCATTGTGTGCACCATATTTCTAATTACTCAATAGAACACTCTATAGTTACTAAAAACTAATTTCACATCTTTTATTGCTAGTAGGACCAATGTCGTAGAGAGTTTAGTATTTCAAAAATGTATTGAAAGTTGAAACACAGATACTCCTACTAATTATATAATTTAAACTCTTGTAGAAAGCAACGAAATGGAGAACCGATTATCAAAAAAATCATGTTCAGTAATACCTAAAATTACAATCAAGAAATTAGATTTACATGATACTGAAAAAGAATAGAATTACATTAATGGAAAAAGAAGATAAAAGTAAAACCTTACAACCACGAGGGTAAGAATTATACATTAATGGATAGCTAATACCCCCTATTGAGTGCCATAATGAAGGAACAACAAACTTACAGCAAAGTCTAACTTTATTCACTTCATATACAATGCTAACCCAACACATTCAGCCACCTTCACATTCATTACCTCTGAATACGAATACAAATGTTTAACTAACTCCTTACAGTGACACCATGCAACTCCATCATATTCATCCAGCCAAACTCACGAAATCGATCCAAAAATTCAAAAAGCAGAGATTCTAGAAAATTAAAATTAATCTTACGAACATGAAATAATTCACGTTGGGAAATTGAGGCATACCTTGCATAAGTTGATCAATTTAGGTGCGACAAAGAGGTAAAACTTGCAACCTCAAGCCTTGTATTGGCTTGTGAAGAGGATGAACCCCGGCACTTGGTCCAGGTAGCTAGTTTACGCATGGCGTTTAGAATGACTTCAGATGAGGCATGAGGCTCAGGAGATGTTGCCTTGGTCTCTTCCGTTACAATTACTACCGCTGTCGTCTAGGTGGACTCCATATGTTTCAACCCCAATTTTTGAGCTTTGGTATTCTTTCCCTTCTTCCTTGGAGCCATGGAGGATTGGGTTTGAGAGATGGAGAAGATTTGTATGTAAAAAATAAAAAAATAAAAAAGGTTGAACGTGGACCTTAGGTACCTCAACTGCCCTGACCTCGGATTGGTGGAGGATGTTAATCGCTGGTTATGTCCCAAGCTGACCAGGGTTTTGGAACTACTCACTGAAATGACAAAGTGCTTAGCAAATTCAAACCTGTGAGAATTCGAATCTACAACATCTATTCTGCTAGCATTTGCAGATCCTCAATCTATGTAAGTTAGGATGTGCCCTCGGGCGAGAGAGTATTTGTATGTAAATCGTATTAGTCAGTGAGAGAAGAACAAAAATGAAAAAAAAAAAGTGGGAGAAATCACTCCCTAATGTTATGAAGAAATGGATGTTGTAAATACTATTGGCAAGACCTTTTATGACTTTCATTAATGTAAGCCATAAATACTATATTTTATGACTCGCAACAATGCACGCAGTTAATCTTGACTTTTTATGGTGTGCTAGTTATGCAAGCGGTAAATACCATTAACTAATTAACGACATACATATACATGTCATTAATGGTGACCTTTTATGGCATGCTGGAATTGAGGACGTTAATGTCATCTTTTTTACGACGTGCAATTTATGTATGATGTAAAAACTATATTTTGATGATGTGTCTTGTATGACAAGCTTCTAATATAGCTCTTGCATTCTTCAACCCCTAAGGGCATGATCTTGTAAAAGTATATGGTTGAGTTTTCCATGAACAACATTTTCTTCTGGTCTTCCTTGGTCATAAGGATCTAATGATAGCTAGAGAATGTGTAAAAAAAAATGTATAGCTTGTAGAGCTTATGGCTCTACATGCTATTTATGAGTTTTTCAAAACGAGGTAGTGGATAATAGTCCTTGAACATACCATGTTGAGGTCACTATAATCAATATAGACCCGTCACTTGTTGTGTCACTTCCTAACTAGTACGATGTTGGCCAATACTAAAATTCCTGAATAAACCCTATACTAGAAATTCTACCAATCTCCTCATGTATGACGTCTCGCTGTATTGCAAGAGCGGAGCTCTACCAACTGAGCTATATCTCCCGAGCTAAGTGGAGCATGCATGAAGTAGTCAGATCCTTCTTCTATTCTTTTCCCTGCAAACTGCCTCTTCCTCTACTTGACCAGTCTTACCTATGGATTATTATTATGCCTTTCCATTGCTACCTCAAGGTTGATTCCCAGCACGTCCTGTACTTTCCATGCGAACACATTGATATGTGGGATAGGCAAGTGACAACTGACAAGGTTGATCATGAGTGCATCATCGATCTTGATCAAATGAAGTCTTTCTATGTTGAATCGCGACATGAAATAAAGTAGGGATTCATTCTATCCTCTGTGAATCTGTATAATGGATAGGGCTATTTTTAAGATGTGCTTTTTGCTGGTGAAGAATAAAGAGAACCTATTGGCCAGATCTTTGAACGTATGGATAGAATTAGGTCTAAGGTAGAGAACCAATCCCTAATAAAATTAGTAAGTGTTTGTGGAAAGGCCTTGTACACCACCGAGTTTTAAGCAACTTGCAAGTTAATGACATCGATATATATGTTGAGTTGGTTGATCAGGTCGGTGGTGCCATCATACTCTATTAGTCAAGGGTATTTAAATCTTTTCGATAACGAATATGACAAAAACTTGGGAGTGAGAAGAGTATTTAGAGTTAAGCTCATGGGCCTTGAGCAATCTGATGTATATTGGAAGTTATTCCATCTTGAATGTTCCTAGAGAGCTCACTGGTTATGGTAACGAACCTCGAGATCGAGACCAAAGAGGTCGAGGCAAACTCTAGGTCGATGCACTGCCATTATCGGGATCACAACAATGAGGTATGGGTTGTTCCATGCGATTGATCTCGGGTATGAGAGTAGGTTGAACTTAACCAATTGAACTTGCTAAAAGAGGTCCTACACGTATATTAACCATGACATTTGGTAGCACTTCCCATAGATGACACCAATGATGTTACCAAAAATGTGCATATATGAATACTCGAGCTTGATGACTAACATTAAGCACGAACAAAATCTCTAATATTTGAAGCAATGGCATCAAGGTCTGTTTTTATCGCCCCTCCAATGCTTAGGTTAGCGAGAAGGAAAATTATAAGCATGACTCATAAGTGTATTTTATACACTTATTTATATGCTAAAATTCGGATATTATAATGTTGTTCAAGAATAAATACCACTTAATTAATTGTTATTTGTTCTTGTTTTAGAAAACATCCTAAACGATAGAGGATGAAGCATTTGAAGTGAATTAAATGTGAAAAGAGGATAAATGGAGCTTAATTGTGCATATGAGGAGTTGAGGAAGTCAATCATGACCAAAGTGGAATTAATCAGAAGAAATAAAAAATATGGGGCCAAAATGCTCTAATTGAAAGTTGATGACTTGAAGTTCAAATAAAGCATGAGCACCAACTTATACAAGTTGGAAGCTAGAAATTGCATGGAAAGAATTAAGCCACGTGGTCGCACCTAGCTAAGGCGCGCTACTGCGCTATCGTCAATGAAATAGGCGGAATTAAAATCGTCTAACGTGCGGGCGTGTGGTTGTTTGTCTGGGCCATGTGTTGGGCTTTTGTGTGAGTTTCAATAGAATTCCTCCTTGATCAGCTAGGTTTCTTTCAAAAACTATATATACAACTCATGAGGCACAAAATCTTGACCTTTGCCACATCTAAGAACAACCCCAAAAAGGAGATTTCAACATCAAATTCTTGGGAATTGAAGCAAGGCAAAGGCGTGCGAATTGAGGATTATCAACATGGAACTAATTCTTGGTGCAAGATTTCTTTTTCTTCTTTGTTATTTTCAATGAATGCAATAAGTTATTGTTTTTATTATTATATGGTGATGTGTAACTAAATTCATATGTTGGATGAACGATGTAGTCTAGTTTAATTACTTGAATTCCAAAGTTGATTTTATTTTGTATTTAATACATGAATTAATTGGAAACTAATTCATTGATATTGTGGGTTGTTTTCATAATTCAAGAGGTGACTTAACAATCTAGATTGTGGAATAAAATCTGGTTTGACCCTCTATAGAGGTTGACTTGGTTAGGTAGAATTGATTTAAACTCGAGAGAGGAATTTCAATATACATGAGTGAATTCAACTAAATGTATTATTAGGAAATAAAACTGGAGTTTGTGTTAATTTTATTGGTTAGGTGAAATCGTAAATTCCAAAACTTTCAAAATTGTTTTAGAAAACTAAGCAAAATTTAATTGTTTAATTTATAGTGTAGTAATTTAGTTAAAAACACAAAAACACTTTTCGATTGATCAAATAAGGTTTAGAACTAATCAATTCGACACTTAATAATAAAACTCGTGAGAATGATAATTCGAACTTATTTTGTTCACTTTGTTACTTGTCACGACCCGTACACTTGAGAAGTATTTTTGCACACACTTTAAAATAAGTAAACAGTGACATTGTAAACTGAAATAATAATTATGTACCTGAATAATAAATGTTGTATGGTATTTATAGAGGTCGGCCATGCAATACTATTAGGAGTGAGTCACTTGGATGCCTTATCCCCCCTCGCTTAAAAGAGGGAAGAGGCAACTTTACTATTCAAAAAATGTCCCCCTCATGTTCACACGTAACTTGTTTTAAGTTTCAGATATTTTGTTTAGGTCTTAGTCTTATCTTCTCACACATGTACAACAATCTTATCTTCTTTTGAAACTAAAAAAATCTTCTTTGTGATTTCTGATTTTTACACAGTTTATCTCACCCCAAATTGAAGTCCCAAATTTCCTCGCAGGCTCTATATGTACGAACCTAACTTTATCTGCAATATGAACCCCCAAATCTTCGAAGCTCCCAATAACACCACCTGAGGCTCCATCTTTCTGAAACTAAAAATCCAACTATCAAACACCCTCGCCGAGGTCGTTCCAGTCCCAAGGTTTATCTCTGAGAAGCTCCTTGGCCGAGCACATGGCCATCGGCTATAGCTCGTGACCATCAGCTATAGCTCAGTCTCTCCAAAGTCCAAAGTTTCCAATAACTCCATTAAAGTGTAATGCATTGAGGTCATTTTTGTTGTTGCTTCCTACTTCCTTTCTATTTCCAGGTCATTCTGCTTTGTGCTATTTTATTTTTATTTTTATTGAAGTAATTTTTTCTAGGTTGTTCCTGTATTGTTTCGAACATTGCATTATTCATTCCAACATTATAGATTAAATGATAACTAGCATGTTATTGTCTGTAGGTTGGTTGTCGCCTTCAGTTTTCCAATTCAGTCACTTGTATGCAATTGAGAGTTGTTTTTTACATACTTAGGTTCGACAATCTACAATCGGGTTCATAAGTGAATAAAAAAAAATAGAAACTTTGCCACAATCTCTCCCAACAAGAATAACCAGATTGTAATTTGTATCTGATATTTGCTTTATTTTTTGGTTCTCTCTCAAATTTACTTCATCACCTGTGTAGAAATTATTTTCTTGCTATCTATACATGTAAATGAATTATTTTTATGTTTATGGTGCATAAGCCACAATCATTTACTTAATGAGTATATTTTTCCTGTAATTGTAAATTATACAACAAATCAACGATGATGGAGAGGTCAATCAACCTTGATATAGAGACTGCCGGAAAAATTTACATATGTATTTGGATCAGACTTACACACTCCTGTCAATGTTATTACACGAGATGAAATATATTAAGCCCTTGTTTGATTGCCATAAGTTTTGAAAAAAAATAGTTTTGAATGATATATTTGAAAAATCGTGTGGTTAAAAAGTGGTTTGAAAAGTAAATAATTTTGTGATTGACTTTTTTGAATGATCGAGATTGATTATTAAAGAAAAAAATATTATTTTTTATTTTCCCATTTTCTGCTATTTTTGGAGCACCTCATTGCTAAAATTTGAAGCTTCGTTACCAATCTTTCTTAACTGCCTTTTTGTTCCAGCAATGTTTGGGTGGAAAATTATTAAATGATTTAGGTTCTCTATATGAAGTATGTCAAGACATTGGGGAATGCGTCCTTACTAAAAAATAATCAACTTTATTATTCAGTGCATGTTTGCATTGCTTAGTTTTAGCTTTTGTCTATTGGGTAATATTTTTTGCTATTTGCTTTGCTCGAAATTTAGCTTTTTCCTATTGTGTTCTCTGTTGGGTTTGTTCTTTCTATTTTCCTGCAAGCCAATTCTTATCATGCCATTACCGAGAATGACAAAATTGGTACCAGCATGTTTGTCTACCTTGCCTTTTCCTATGAATTAACTAAAGTATGTTCTGTATATATTTTTGGTCGATTCCACATTTGGTCAGTGGTGCTCTCTGTAATGTACAGTGGTACTTTGGACTCTTAATATTATACCTTCATCTGTCATTGAAGATTTTGAAAAGTCTTCTTTACTAGGGTTTTGAATTTTTAACCAGTTATTTTTCCAGTTTCAATAAAATTGAATGCATTTTAATGTATTCACTTTTGCATTTTTTATGTCATCTTTAGGTTCTTTAGCCACAATAGCAGCAACAACATCTACACATTCCTGAAAGTAGCTTTACAACGAGTTAATTACTTTCCAGCTGAGAAAAGAACACTTGAAAATCTTGATGACTGGAGCATAAAAATGGAGGTGATTCTTATTTACAATTTGTCTATCGTTGCGCGATCTACATGCCAATTACTATTCATATTTTTAATGTAACAAAATTAGGTTATAAATTGCTTGAACAAGGTCTTTCAGAATTTCTCATTACTGGCAGAAACTTGTTTTATAGTTGCACATCATCTTTTCAGGATGGTGCTTACTTTTTCCTCTTCTTTTATGCTGATTTTTTATTTTACTTTCGTTAATTTCTATTTTCTCCAATTCATCTCTGGAAGTGTATAAGCACCTATCAGTTTCAGGTCATGTACAGAATGTCCTTACAATAGAAGATACGATTCTGATGGTGCAGAGAAAATTCTAGAATCCTTTGTCATCCAGGTTAAATATATGATCCATTTTAATTTTTATCTAATGTTGTTTATGAAGTGTAGCCAAATTTCCAGTTTAGAAAAGTTTTATCTTCTTCGGCGAGGGAATGAGCTATATTATTGATATTTAGATTATTATAGTCCAAAATATCCAACATATTTTGATTACCCTAATATAAGAAACAACATATGATGAAAAAGGAAACAATGAAGAGTATATAGGGCAGCTAGCTCCAATGTTAAAACAAGAATTCATGGATTAACCTAAAACAATTTCCCCTCTCTCCCAGCATGTATTATACCAACTATCACTTGTCCCCATCGAGCAAATCTTTTAATTCAAAAATCAATCTAATATTTTCCAGGCACAAGATGTCAACACAAATTACAAATCATGGAATTACTTTCCTATTTCCACTGAGTGAAATAAGCTGGTAATGGTTTGCTTCTTCAAAAGATGCCTTAGTGGTTATGTACAAAACCAACTTCACTTGCTTAACAAAGAGTAATAGCTTCTCATATCAATTGCCAATTTACCGGAAGAAATGAATCATTTTTTGTGCAACTGATTTCTTTGTCGTGCTGATGAAATTTAGTGTTTTTGTTGAATTTTCATTTCACTCAATGGTTGGAAAGTCTATTGAAATGTTTATTGGTGTTTGATAATCTCATTGAATGTGATTCTGAAGTTGAATTAAGTATAAATGAGTTTTGTCTAGCATGTTATGATATGGCTTTTGTTCTTGTGCCAAGTATACAAGATTGTTTTAGCTTGATATGGTTATCTTGTGCGAGAAACTAACATCACTAATTGTTTTGTGCATAATATAGCGATTTGACCATTTAGTGATTACATGGTTTATTAATATGTTGAGATTTTTTTGCTTAAAATGTGATTTTTTTCCCAAACAGGCTAAACTAATCTTTATTGAAAACTATGCTCAACTAGATCTTGATGCTTAAATTTAAATTTCTTTATAGGTCCATTTTTTGATTTTATATCTCCACCGTCCGATCTCTGGAAGTGAGGACAAAGAGGTAAGTGACTTTTCATATCCATTTTTTATTTTTCAATTCTTAAATTTTCTTGTTGTTGAGAATAATTCATAAGCAATGGATTTAATCCGTAGTATCCCATTTATCCTTCCTTATCCAGTTCTTGATTTTATATCTCCACCATCATATCTTTGGAATTGGAAAAAGAAAAAGATAATATAAGTAACTTTTAGATCGAAGTTACTGCAGGATTGTGTTCTCACAACAATTAAAAATATCTATT
The DNA here is from genome assembly GCA_963555705.1 of Ligustrum vulgare. Classification (NCBI taxonomy): domain Eukaryota; kingdom Viridiplantae; phylum Streptophyta; class Magnoliopsida; order Lamiales; family Oleaceae; genus Ligustrum; species Ligustrum vulgare. Next base: position 39,864,269 of record OY743169.1, on the reverse strand, counting down.
GTGTATTTGGTGACAAAGAAAACCTCATTTATGTATAGTAATATTGGATATCATGACACTTGCAAACTTGTGCTTCTTGGACACCTTTTTGTTGCTTTAAACCTTTCATTTAATGTGTAGCAATGGAGTTGGTGGTGAATATGGAAGATGGAATTCAAGGGTGACATACAACTTGTAGAAGTTAGAGGTAAATTGCTGGTATTCATCCTCTACCATATTGTTTTCTACAGAATTCTGTTAAATTGTTCCTCTCATCATTATATCTTTGGGATTATAGAATAAATAAAGAATGAAAGAAAGTTGGGGTAATGCATATTGATGCTCATCTTTGTGCTTCTGTTTCATTTAAATAGAGGGCCCACTATTCCCAAGAGGGAAATGTCCAGTTAGATGCAAAGCATGAATGCATGGATTCCACAATGTTTTAGGTAACATTGAATGAACTTTTTTTTTTCTTTTAGTTTTTCCATATCATGCCTATAGATTACCTACTATTGTGTTTGGTCTTCCAAGTGGACCTGATATGGAAGTCTTCTTTTCTTTTTTATTACATATATTTTTTGCATCTCAACACCATAGAAGAGTAATATTTGTTGCGACTATGATGTGAAAGGTCTGGCTAGGCTAAAATTTTACCCCAATCAAATAATTTTTTTTCACATCATTATTTCCAATTTTCTTGAATATTTATATGGGGGTGCATCATCTTGATAGACCTCTAATCATTCTAGAGTGTTCCAATTCAATTAGAGAATGCTTATAAATAGGAGTAGAAGGGAAATAAATAGATAGCCAGGAAAATAGTTGAGAATTGGGAAACCCTTGGGAGAGTACAAGGCCTCTTTTCATGATTAGTGATTTCATTTACCAAAAAAACGTAGGTTGATTATATGAAGGTGTCATATTAATTCATTACAGCGCCCTATGTTTATACCTTTTAAATTGAGAGCTTTGCTTTATCAATTTGAACAGGGAACATTCCCTATATTAATTTATAGAATGAAATCTTATATGAATGAATTCTACAACCTCCCATGTGCTAAGAGTTGTAACTTTTTTTTTCCGATGCTCATTTGGCCCATATTTGATCCACTGTTTAAAATTTAGATTTAAATTTAAGTCAAAATTGACAATCAATTTCAATTATATATTACACGTGTTTCACAACTTCTCAAACACACTTTCATTACCTTTCATCAAAATTCACGTATCTCAGTTACAAAAATATGGCTAATATTCATTGTTTATATTTTGAATGAATAGATAAAGTATGATTAACAAATGTGAGTGAAAATAAATGCTTGTTTGAGACTCGTTATAATTAGATTATTTGAGATAATGTATTTTAAAATAATGATTTTTGTCGTGTTGATTAGATGTTTGAATGGATTGATTCGAATCCTACCAATCCTCCCCTAGATTCATTCCTATAATTAGAAAAATAATAAATAATAAATAATAAATAAATAAATAAATAAAATTGTGGCCAAATTAATTAATTAATTAATAATAATAATAATAATAATAATTGTTTCCAAATATAGGTTTAAATATATTAAAAGTTCAAAATTTTCAAGAATTTATACTTTTTGAGAATCGGCCCTGCTAATAAATAGCAAAAACTGAAGAGTGATCTTTACATGATAGTCAGGTGGCTGGTGGTGTAAAGACGTTGAGAAAAATTCTACTCCAAACTTCTGCTCGTCGTTATTTTATAGCTTCTTCTTCATCATCAATCGCATTCTTTTGACAATGTTCCTCCTCATTTTCTTCCTCTCAAATTCCAAATAGTAATTTCGTCAAACACTTGGAGGACTTCGCAGAATCCCCACCTTCTGCTTCAATTTTCGTCGACCATACTACCTTGTATAATCCTCCTGGTATTAGAAAATATATCCATATGATTTTATATTTTCTTTTTTGTTCTTTGAAGCTTATTGTGATGGCGTTGGATTTTTTATAGGTAGAGCATTCACACGAACCGTCTGCTGAATCTGATCTCGTTAAGGACCTAAAGAATATCATCAAGGTATTTGATTTTTCCTAGGTATACTACAGTTTATTTTACTGTTTTAACCTTTCATATTGGTTTCGTGTACTAAGAAATTTGAGGGTGTTCGTTCGTTTGTATATTATACCATAAGTTTAGAGGAGGCCAATTACTGTAGCTAAGTATATGGAGGAAGTCTTGACGAATCCAAAGGTGGGGTATTATATAAATCGAGATGTGTTTGGAGCAGATGGTGATTTCAGTACCTCCCCAGAAGTGAGCCAAATGTTTGGAGAGGTAAATATGAACTACTGCCCTTTTTAAATTTATGTATTTTTTTTAACTTTATGGGTTAAAAGGGCAAAAGTTGAATTAGTATCACTCGAACATATCATGCTGATTGATTTGTCCTTTTCACTCTAGATGATTGGTGTTTGGGCAATGTGTCTCTGGGAGCAAATGGAAGAGCCCAATAGAGTGAACTTAGTTGAGCTTGGACTAGGAAGGGGAACTCTATTGGCTGATCTTCTACGTGTATGGGATTAAAGTTTATACTTCATTTAATCTTATTCAAAATATACTTTGCAATTGCCCTATAAATCTTATTTTCACATTTGGTGTTGTTTGTAAACTTAGGAGTTCAAATTCAACTAATCTCGAGTGGTATTGTATCTGTAGGGTGCATCAAATTTCAAGAATTTCGCGGATTCTCTGCACATTCATATGGTTGAATCCTTGCTCCTAATGCTGCTCGTTCTGCTCCAGAATCGCAAGTTGGAAAATTCATTCACGGGCTGATCTTGTGGAAAAACATGAGATAGAAGCTTGCCATTAAAGAACAAGTGATCACTTGAAGAGTTTGGAGAGCATGGTTTTTTAACACACCTGAACTCAATTTCGTTACGATCCAAGTCGTGCAGTGCGATTATTGGAAACGAAAACTTGTCTGAGTAATTTTTAGGGTTCAATTTTCCATAATATTTATGCTAGAATGTTTAATGTTTGTATTTAGCATTAAGGATGTGATTTATATGAATCAAAACTATAATAGGTAGCTTTATCTTCATAAAAAAAAATTATCGTCAAGAATATAAATGCATTTTCATTAAGCTTTGGTGGTCTACATCATGTTTAGTAGGTTGAATATTAATAATTCATGAAGTTTGCAGCTTATGATCAACATGTGTAAATCATAGATCACAATCTGTTACATATTTTATTTTATTTTTCGGTCTAAATGGTTAATTTCTGATGTTAATCTTCAAATGTGACGACATTTCCTCGTGTATTTGTATGATACGTGCACACTTGCACATCATGTTAGACTGCCTATAGTCCAATAGAGCTCGATGGTTGCTTCCACCCCGACGCTCAAATTAGATGAAAAATTATTTCAATGCAGGAGGGATACAATGGAAGGAATTATAGATACCAGATTTAGATTACACATTTTTTATACAATTGATTTATTGAATAATATAAAGAACCAATAATTCAACTTTAGTCCTTCACAATGTGCAGTCTCAAATCTATCACTATCAAACCAAAATTGGAGAATTCTTAGGAAATGGTTACCTGTATGTACATCTTTTGTGATGAAATTACAATCCTGCAACTCTTAACGTGTTTTGCTTTTACTATCCCTCTGATAAAAAAGAAAGAAAGGGGAATTACGTCGTGCCACTTTTCAGTTGTAGACGACCTGTGGGCTTTGTAGTATGCATAAACTACTTTCTAATGAAACTTCACCATCTTCTACATAAATTTCTATTCTTGCTTTAATAAATCTTAACTTCCAAGTTTGTCAATATTTTTTACCATAACATCATTACTATATGCAATTTATTGTATTCGATATATGTTGCTCATTCAACTCTAAATGAACAAATTTTATTATTTCATTCACTCTATAAAGTTACAATAGCAAAAATTAACTAGGTTCATATGTCCATGACAGTAAATGTTGGTCTAAGTGTTTTAAAAATTTACCATAAGCTCAGTTCAATTGAAATCATCGCAAACAATATAAAGATAAGACAATACTATTTCACTTCCTTCCACCAGCATTCTTTTTTTTTAAAAATAAATACAGTATGACAAAGTGAACTTCCAGACATCTTGATGATGCATTTTTTCTAATTTAAATAAGAATTCCCCACATTTTTTTCCTGCTCGACTTTACCAATCAATGTTACTCATTTCGAATTTTCCCATCATTTTATATTTTATTCTTGCGTGGCGGCCTCTTTCTAATTGTTGCCATGTGAGAGTTCCACCTTCTCATTCTTCTTCGTTCTTCATTGCTTCATCATGACTGTATCATATTGCTTTACTTGCTCAGCATAACAACGCTTCTATGTCTATGCTTCTTCGCCCAATAAATTCACTCGGAATAATGCATTTACACATTTTTCTCTATTTTACATTTACTTTAACGTTAGTTATAAATAATACATTCACATCATTTTGCTATCTGCACGAAAAAAAAAAATCAACTTCAAAGCGGTTCTCGTACATCGTACGAGGCAATCACTAGTCTATTTAAAAGTCCTGAAAGATGTGAGAGTCTTGTGGGAGTTTGTTAATAGAATTTCATTGGGACTATGGGACTGTAGTGTTTGGTTGGACAATTTTAGGACTTGTAGTAATTGAGTCATACTATGTTAAGGAGTTAGAGATGAAGAGGAAAGGAGAAAGAACGAGTCAAGCATAAGTGACGTGTTGCTTGAGCAGACATCCAATGAAGAAACTCGATGACGGGTTAGCCTTATGAGTACCTTTAGGATGACAGTTGTTGGGTCTCGTGTGGGACCTTGACCTTGGGTTCACTAGAAGTGTGGACATCAAGTGACAAATAAGGAGACTTGAATAACCTCATTCATTCTCTCTCTCTCTCTCTCTCTCTCTCTCTCTCTCTCTCTCTCTCTTTTATTCTGATAAACACCACAAGTCTCCTAATACTAATAGTTTTAATTTTAATTTTCTTCTCTCAACTTATTTATTTTTTTAATATATGAAATTTAATTAATATTTAACATAAATAAGAAATTATTAATGGGTGTGAATTGAGAGTTCTCGGGCCCATCTCGACCTGACCTGATTCAAAATAAATGGGATGGACAAAACATAATCCCCACTCTAGTCTCACCTCGTCACGATACTTGTCAAGTTTCATTCGTCACATTACCAATTCTATTGATGTAGTCTACATGATTTCAATTGACCTGAGCTGATATCAAAATGAAATATAGGTCAAAAGTGAAGTGATCCAGACCACGAATACAAGCCCACACAAAGATCCGTTAATGATCAAAGGGGGATCGATGACTCGATTACAAATGAAGAGGGCCAACGCAGCGATGGACAAACTAGTACAAGAAATAATGTCCAAAACAATGTTCGTGTCAACAAAAGAAGCAAGTTCCATGTTGGGACCTAGCCAGGACGACGAGTGGATCAACCTCATTCAAGCCGTCGAAGAAAACTGTGAAGTTTCCAAACTTACGGCCGTAACCTATAATTCTTACGGCCGTAATGAGTTCACTGCTGAAATTGATATTGCGAGAAATAAGGAATTACGGCCGTAATTGCTGAGAGTCACGGCCGTAATGAAGTCACTACTCAAAAACTGTGTTTTGGAAATTTTGGACTTATGGCCGTAAGTCATGGTGTCACAGCCGTAAATGTGAATCAATAATAAGGTCACGACCGTAAAGAATAAGGTCACGGCCGTAAATGTCAATAGCGAAATTTTTATATTTTTATTTCTTTCCATATTTTTAGCAATTTCTTTCCTAATTTAATTAAAACTCTTAAGCCAGATTTTGACCATATTTATAGAGATGTAATTTTCATTATTAGTAAGACAATTATTGATATTATTGTGAGGCAAATTGCTTTCAAACTTCTATTCTTCATTGAATACAATCCGAACTTGCGAGTTATTCTTGTTTGTTCAAATCTCGGTGAAAATTAATATTGCTTGTGACCAAGAGGTCAATATATTCATGTGATTGTATTGGTTGTTTGGTTCAATTAATTTTAATTGGATCCATAAATCGTGGTTTCTTGGCGTTCTTGGGTCGATTCAATATTTTGTGGGTTGCGTAGCTATAATTCCTACGTGGTTTGCATCATTTGGTATCAGAGCTTAGGCTTAAAATATCAAGGTTATATCTTTATTTTGTTTTCTTAAATCTTGTTCTTCGTGTTCTTCTAGTTCTTGAGTCTTTAATCCAAAAAGTATCAAAAAAAATTCAAAATTCGTTATTTCCTTCATTTGGTATTCAAATAAAATTTTATTTGTTTCCTTATTCTCGTAGTTGAATTTTCGAGAAGATTAAAAAAAACGAAAATTTCATCAAGTCCAAGAAAAAGAGTTGTTATTTGATTTCAAGAATTATCTTCTTGAATCAATCTTAGTTTCCATAAAAGTATCAAGTCCTTTATAGAGTCGAATTTCATTCTCTCAAGGTCTTCGAGTTTTCCAAAAAGATTAAAAAAAAAAAAATCTCACTTATACTCTGTTTGAGTCATTCGAGTTTAAACTTGTTTGAGTTCGGATTAATTCTTTGAAGCAATTGGGGTGAAAGCCATAGAGTGGAAAAATGCAGAGAGGTGAGATCAATAGAAGGTAAAAGCCAAAAATTGAGTGATACACGAGCGAAATACACGTGAGACATATATTACTTAGTTTTAGGATGTCGAAAAATTCTACTACAGCAAAGAACGGCGATCAAGTCAACATGGTGGAAGAGTTGGCACAACGCTTTGAGAAAATGCTTCGGGATATGTCGGGCAGGATTGGAAGGTTAGAGCGGCCTAGGGAAGCGCCCAATGTGCGAAGACAAGTGGGGCGTGGTCATAGGATAGAGATGGGGGAAGAAGATGAATTTAATGGGTATGATGATGGGACACTTATGGATAGAGAGGTTAGGCATGAACGACGAGGTAGAGAGGTTGTTAGGGATCGATCGGATCGTGGCATGAGTAATATCAAAACAACAATTCCTTCCTTTAAGGGTCGGAGTGATCCAGAACAATATTTAGAGTGGGAGAAAAGGATTGAGTTGATATTCGATTGCTACGGCTATACGGAGGAGAAAAAGGTTAAGGTTGCGGTTCTTGAATTCACTGCTTATGCACTTACTTGGTGGGATCAATTAGCAACTTCTAGGAGGCGAAATCGTGAGAGACCTATTAGTACATGGGGTGAATTAAAGGTGGTCATGAGGAAGAGATTTATCCCTAGTCATTACCATAGGGAACTTCATCAAAAACTACAAAGTCTTTACCAAGGTGCTAAGAGTGTCAAGGATTATCATAAGGAGATGGAGATGTTGATGCTTAGAGCCAATGAGGAGGCCACTATGACCCGTTTCTTGAATGGGATGAATAAAAGAAATAGCAAATGTGGTCGAATTGCAACACTATGTGGAGTTAGAAGATATGCTACATATGGCCATGAAAGTGGAGAAGCAGTTGAAGAGGAAAGGGACAGCTAAGTATCAGTCGGGTTCTAATCCGTCTTGGAAGCCGAGATGGGAAAATAAAGGAGTTGGGGCTGTTTCGAAGGGGAAGATTGAGGTACCAAAGGGAAAGAAAGAGTCCTCTAACAAATTTCCACCCAAAGGGGGAACCTCAACCATCTAGGAGTAGAGATATCCAATGTTTCAAATGCTTGGGAAGAGGACATGTGGCTTCTCAATGCCCTAATAGGCGTGTCATTACCATGCGAGCGAAAGGAGCTTGGGAAAGTGGCAGCGATGAAGAGGACTACAGCAACATGCCCGCTTTGGAGGAAGCTAGTGATAATGAGGAATTGTTACCGCGAGCATGGGTCGTTATTAGTAGCGATGCGAGCCCTTAGTGCTCAAGTCAACGTGGATGACGTGGAGCAGTAGAGGGAGACCATATTTCATACACGGTGTCGCATCCAAGACAAGGTATGTAGTATGATTATTGATGGTGATAGTTGTACAAATGTTGCTAGCGCCACACTAATTGAGAAATTAGGGTTACCATTGTTGAAGCATCCATCACCTTATAGACTTCAGTGCTTAAATGCTAGTGGTGAAATTAAGGTGAATAGGAGGATGTTAGTGAGTTTTTCGATTGGTAGCTATATGGATGAAGTGATGTGTGATGTGGTTCCTATGCAAGCCGGACACATTTTGTTGGGTAGACCTTAGCAATATGATAGGAAGGTGACACATGACGGGTATAAAAATAGATATAGTTCTACCAAGGATGGGAGAAAGATTACACTTACACCATTGATACCATCACAAGTTTATGCAGATCAAGTTAAATTGAAAAGTGATGAAGAACAAAATGTAAGGAATCTTGAGAAAAAGAGAGTTGAGGCCACGACCTCAGAAAAAGGAGAGGAAATGAGGGTTGGAGCCACGACTCCAGAAAAAGGAGAGGTGAGAGAAAAAAAGAGTGTTGGGGTACATACCTCAGAAAAAGGAAAGGGAGAGAAGAGTGCCAGAAAAGAAAAAATCAAGAGTGAGTTTCTATACCAAAAGTAGTGAAATCAAGAAAGCTTTCGTGGAAAATCGACCAATGGTCCTTTTATTGTACAATGAGTCATTCCTTGCCCTTGATGAAGCTAACATACCCCTCCCTAGTTTGACTATTTCTCTCTTGCAGGAATTTGACGATGTATTTCCGGAGGATATACCTAGTGGCTTGCCACCCATTCGAGGTATTGAGCATCAGATTGATTTTGTACCTGGAGCAGTCATTCCAAATCGTCCCGATTATAGGAGTAATCCCGAGGAGACGAAGTAACTTCAAAGGCAAGTGGAGGAATTGATGAGCAAGGGGTACATAAGGGAGAGCATGAGTCAATGTGCCGTACCCGTGTTACTTGTACCAAAGATGGACGTGACGTGGAGAATGTGTGTTGATTGTAGGGCCATCAACAACATAACGGTAAAGTATCGTCATCCTATTCCTAGGTTAGATGATATGTTGGATGAATTGCATGGCTCTAGCATATTTAGTAAAATTGATCTTAAGAGTCGTTATCATCAAATTCGAATGAAGGAGGGAGATGAGTAGAAAACTGTTTTTAAAACTAAATATGGCTTGTATGAATGGTTAGTTATGCCGTTTGGACTTACTAATGCACCTAGCACATTTATGCGTTTAATGAATCCTGTTTTATGTGCATTTATAGGTAAATTCATTGTAGTTTACTTCGATGATATCTTGATACATAGTAAAACATTTAATGAGCATGTGGAGCATGTTAGGTGTGTACTTGTGGTTTTGAGGCAAGAGCAACTTTTTTGCTAATTTTAAAAAGTGTAGTTTTTGCATGAAAAAAGTTGTGTTTCTTGGCTATGTGGTTAGTGATAAGGGGATAGAAGTAGATGAAGAGAAAGTCAAAGCTATTAAAGAATGACCAACACCTAAAAGCATAACTGAGGTTAGAAGTTTTCATGGTTTGGCTAGTTTTTATAGGCGCTTTGTTAAAGATTTTAGCACAATTGTCGCACCACTCACAGAAATTGTCAAAAAAAGTGTAGGGTTTAAATGGGGTGTAGAACAGGAGCATGCATTTGAGACAATCAAAATTATGTTGTGTAAAGCACCGGTTTTATCACTTCCTAACTTTGACAAGGCTTTTGAGATTTAATGTGATGCCTCAGGGCTAGGCATTGGAGCTATTTTAATGCAGGATCGAAGGCCAGTAGCCTATTTTAGTGAAAAGCTAAAGGGGACTGCTCTTAATTACTCCACATATGACAAGGAGTTGTACTCACTTGTGCGCGCCTTGGAGACATGGCAACATTACTTTTGGCCACGGGAGTTCGTGATACACACTGATCATGAATCCTTGACGCATTTGAGGGGTCAAGCTAAGCTGAGTAAGAGACATGCAAGGTGGGTAGAGTTCATCGAAACATTTCCCTATGTCATCCGGTACAAACAAGGTAAGGAAAATGTGGTGACAGATGCATTGTCTCGAAGGTATGTCCTTTTAACTTCTTTAAATGCTAAATTGCTTGGATTTGAATACATTAAGGACATGTATGTTAATGATCCGGACTTTTCTAGTATTTATGATTCATGTGGTAAGGGGGTTGTGGATAGATTTTTTAAACATGATGACTACTTATTTCGGGAAAATAAATTGTGTGTCCCTAGGTGTTCAATGAGAGAATTACTTGTGAGAGAGGCCCATAGTGGAGGTTTAATGGGTCATTTTAGGGTTAAAAAGACCTGCGAGATCTTAAGTGAACATTTCTATTGGCCTGAGATGAAGATTGATGTGGCTCGGGTTTGTAGTAGACGCATTACTTGCAAGAAGGCAAAATCTAGGATTAAGCCCCGTGGATTGTATATGCCTTTACCTGTCCCCAGTGAACCTTGGGTCGATATCTCAATGGATTTTGTTTTAGGATTACCTAGGACTAAGAAGGAAAGAGATTCGGTTTTTGTGGTAGTAGATCGCTTTAGTAAAATGGCACATTTCATACCATGCCACAAAACTGATGATGCTACCAACATAGCTGATATTTTCTTTAGGGAAGTCGTGCGCTTACATGGGGTTCCTAAAAGTATAGTCTCGGATAGGGATGTTAAGTTCCTTAGTCATTTTTGGAGAGTCTTGTGGAACAAACTAGGAACAAAACTACTTTTTTCTACAACTTGTCACCCACAGACTGATGGACAAATCGAGGTAGTAAATAGGACCATGATTCAATTGTTGCGCACCATAATCAATAAAAATCTGAAAAATTGGGAAGAGTGTTTACCATTTATTGAATTTACATATAATAGGGCTATACATTCTACTACTTCTTGTTCACCATTTGAAATTGTTTATGGTTTTAATCCGCTAACACCATTGGATTTAATTCCTTTACCTGTGAATGAACGTAGTAGTTTGGATGGAAAGAAAAAGGCTGACATGATTAAATCACTCCACGACAAGGTGAGGTTGGCGATTGAAAAGAAAAATGAACATTATGCATCTCAGGCTAACAAAGGAAGAAAATGCGTCATATTTGAACCCGGTGATTGGGTTTGGGTACATTTGAGGAAGAAGCGATTTCCGAAACAACGCAAATCAAAATTACAACCGCGAGGAGATGGTCCATTCCAAGTGATTGAAAGGATCAACAACAATGCCTATAAACTAGATCTTCCTGGTGAGTATAATGTTTCGGCTACGTTTAATGTTTCTGATCTATCTCCGTTTGATGCAGGTACAAATTCGAGGTCGAATCCTTTTGAAGAGGGAGGGGATGATGTGATCCAGACCACGAATACAAGCCCGCACAAAGATCTGTTAATGATCAAAGGGGGACCGATGACTCGATTACAAACGAAGAGGGCCAACGAAGCGATGACAAGCTAGTACAAGAAACAATAGCCAAAACAATGTTCGTGTCAACAAAAGAAGCAAGTTCCATATTGGGACCTAGCCAGGACTACGAGTGGATCAACCTCATTCAAGCCGTCGAAGAAAATTGTGAAGTTTCCAAACTTATGGCAGTAACCTATAATTCTTACGGCCGTAACGAGTTCACTGCTGAAATTGATATTGCGAGAAATAAGGAATTATAGCCGTAATTGCTGAGAGTCACGGCCGTAATGAAGTCACTGCTCAAAAATTGTGTTTTGGAAATTTTGGACTTACGGCCGTAAGTCATGGTGTCACAGCCATAAATGCGAATCAGTAACCAGGTTACAGCCGTAAAGAATAAGGTCACGGCCGTAAATGTCAATACGCGTAATTTTTATATTTTTATTTCTTTCCATATTTTTAGCAATTTCTTTCCTAATTTAATTAAAACTCTTAAGCCAATTTTGACCCTATTTATAGGGATGTAATTTTCATTATTAGTAAGACCATTATTGATATTATTGTAAGGCAAATTGCTTTCAAACTTCTATTCTTTATTGAATACAATCCGAACTTGCGAGTTATTCTTATTTGTTCAAATCTCGGTGAGAGTTAATATTACTTGTGATCAAGAGGTTAATATATTCCTGTGATTGTATTAGTTGCTTGGTTTAATTAATTTTAATTGGATCCATAAATTGTGGTTTCTTGGCGTTCTTTGATCGATTCAATATTTTGTGGGTTGCGTAACTACAATTGCTACGTGGTTTGCATAAAAAAGATAAGGACCTGAGCAACTATTTTTCCTCAGTTGAGTTTCTTGTATTGCATTGTTGGGAACCTGATTAGTCTGGGTTGAGCCTTAGCTAGAAATAACTATGGACGTTACTTTGTACATGAACTTGGTCCTCTGTATCCAAATAAGTTGCGAGGGTGAAGTAATTGTTGATAAATTCTATTAGCCCATGGGATGATAATTGATGTGTTTTGAGCACATGAGCTTTATCCTGAGATAATATCCCTAAATAGAAAGCATGGATTCTTTAATTAATGTTTTAAAAGTTTTGGTAGATAAGGATAAAGAGTTTGTGTACCATATCCTTTAAAAAATTGCTTTTAAATTATATCTCTTGTATAGTGTTGGCTTTGGCTCCGTTGTGAGAGAACAATTGAAGGATCATCGATTTTACTTAATGTAAAGAACGTGTATTTTATTGTTTTCAAAGGCGTCCAGTTGCACTAGGGTGTAAAAGCACTTTTATGATTTACCTTACTATTGAACTATAAAAGTTAGTGTTCCGCTCCTCGTCAAATTGTTGGTCCAAATTTACAGCTTCCTTGCTCTTCCTTCTTGTGCGAAGTTCTCTGATATAATGATGTAGTCTATCAATCATAAATGCTAGGAAGAAAGAAAATCATGCATCAAATTTGTACAAATTACAAGAAGGTTATATGTAAATACAGTAGACGACTCAGCATATATTTTGCATGTAATAATTTTCCTCATTTCAGTCAATCCACGAACAATATAGTGTGTCAATGATTGCAAATCTGCTTTCTCAAAAAAAAAAAAAAAAAGGTGTAGCTCACACCCTGAGAGCCCGAACCGACCACGCCCAAGGCCATTGGTTCGGGAAGGTAAATCCAGGTTATGCCTCCAAGGAGCCAGGGTGGAAGGGCTTATGGTAAGCATGAGAAACGCTCAATAACTCCTGCTTGCCACAAGGCCAATTCCACCTTGCGGGGAATCGAACCAAGCACACAGCTGCGCTGAGCACTTACCACCCATCCCCTTTGCCACTTGGAGATGTGCCCTGGGGGCTCAAATCTGCTTTCTCAAGTCCTATGATAACTAGATATAGAGGAAAAACTTCCTTCCCAACTGTAAATTACTGACTAGAAAATAACCATTGTCAATGGAATTTCAAAATATATTTGTATACATGGACTTGTACATTTTGACCATTGTTGCTGAATAATATTTGAAGGCAAATAGTTTAGGATCGGTTCTTTTAGAAAAAAATGTATCATGAAATATTCATTAGTTTATGCCATGTTTGGTAAATGGATCTGACAAATAAGTCGTTACTATTAAATGTCAATGCTGGTTGCTGAACATTTTAAAGCCTTTCAGGTTATGGGAAATCTTGTGGCAGTTACAATCGGTGGATCAAATGCCCATTTTGAAATTAATGTATTTAAGCCTATGATTGCCAGTAATATTTACATGTATGTTTTAACTTTATTTGATAACATCATTTTTATGCATTATAATTGTAGCTTGCATTAGCATCGTAGTGGGCTGTCATATTGAAATTGGATGCACATTATAGCTGATTTATATATTTTTGGAACCAAATAATAATAATAATATATATAAATTACCTTTAAGCCGGCCGATTTGATATACAAACTAATTCCGTGGAAAAGACAACCACGTTTTCTCTGTTTTGTCATGTTTGATGCTCAATTTTTTCCTTGGAAATTATTTTATTTCCACCTATTTTTTCATCTTTTCAATTAAATGGACCTTTAGTTTAATTTATTTATCATCCAACTTAAAATTGAGAAGTTTTTAGTGGGCATAAGGTAGTGTTTGATAGCATTCATTTGCCTGAGAAGTAAGAATTCATTTGCCATTTTCATCTTTTTTTTTTTTTGGTGTTTGATAGCCTAATTTTGGCTTGAAATTGGTTTTCCTACTTTTGTTGGAAGTTGTCAAATTTCTTATTTTTACATGGCAAATCATAAACGCCTCATTTGATCATTTTTATTGTTATTAATTGACTTTTTTTTCAAAAATTAACGATATTATTATTAAGTACAAATATGTGAAAAATTAAAAAATATTTTTTTGATTAAAATAACTAAATTTTGTTTAATTGTCATAAAAAATAATGTCATTCAAACAACAAAACTTGAAAAATTTCCTACTTTTTCCATCTAGAAAATTAAACAAAGTAAAAACATTAAACTTCTAATTCCCATAAATTCAATTCACAGGAATTCAATTCCTCGGAATTCGTTTTCTTTCTACTCAAATTTCATCTTCGCTATCAAAATGACCCTAAAATCAATGAACAATCTCTTGATCTGGAGTAATTCTTATGTTGTGATTTCATCACGTTCTATTTGTTCGTTAGAGGGAATGCTGGTTAGTTTATTGTTTGTCATGCTCTTAATAGTTTTCCTTCTCAACTGTTATCTTTACATAAACTAGTTTTACTCTCGTGCGATGCACATACTTATTTTATTGACAAAGTATAACGTATTGATACGGAACAATGGGAAAAAAAAGCAACAATAGTGATGAGAATTGTGAACTTCCTTTCTTGGATTTTGAAAATATTTAATTATTTCTTTGTTTTTATAATTGATACTATGTAGAGGGCTATTGGGTTGGCCTTCGAAAATGATGACGTTGTTGAAATTGATGAGGTTGAGGCCGAAAACGTTGTGAGCAGTGATGAGAATTTGACAATGAAGAAGATTATTGAAAAACTTGATCGAGAATATTCGAAGAATGCTGTTGATTTTAAAGGTACTTCTACAAAGTCAAAGACTACCATTTTCCCTTCAGGTTTTTGTGAATTTTTGTCCTGTTCTTTAGATCCAAGTTTAGAATCTTTTAATTCTCCATGGAATTAAATTTAGTGTATGACGTGATTTATTATTCCAAAAAATGAATTAATTTGGATAATCATTACACAAAAATCTCGAGAATCAGTAATTCTCAATAATTCTATTCTTGCCAAAGGAGCATATAGTTGAACTTGAACCATCCATGTCTTGTAGAAATGAAGAGGAACAAACAAAAATAATATTTACTTTAATCGTTGGTAAGAACAAACAACTTGAAGCAAATCGAAGGGATGAAATATGATCGCGTATAATTTTTTTTTTTTAATTTCATCGTTCATTGTTTTATACTTTTAACTAAACGATATCATGTTGTAAAAAAATAGATCTATGAGTATTATGTATCTAAGCAGAGGTTGGAGCTAATAAGCTGAAAAAGACAAGTAGAATGTCCATGCTTGCAGCAGTAAGTGCAAAAGAATTAACAATAAAAACATATTTTAAATCTACATTGATGAACAACTCCTAAATAATGCTACATATTTAGTGGAAATAAAAACCAAAAATATTGATCACCAATATGTTTTTCTTAAACTCGAAAACTATCGAAATTGAGTCTTTTTTTCCCACTTTTTTTTTTTAAAAAAATCAAAATAAAATAAAATTAATAATTGTATCTGAAGAATAAACTCGTGGCAAGACAATGTGTTAGACTCCGACGACAAGTTGATCTTCATGCAGAACATCATCCGAATCCAATTGGCGCCATTAAAAAGCGTAAATAGATTGTATACCACCAATTTAAAGAGTTTCTACATAAAACAAAATATTTTGAATAAACGAACTTGTAAATGACTTATTATTTCATCATTAGTTAGACCATCGACCTTCATCAAATCCCTAATTTGTTTTGGTGCAGCAATTATATATAATCAGGTGAACCAAAAAAAATCAATGCAAAAAATAAGTCATAATGAGCCTAAAGTTGGTGAAAAAAAGGAAATAACCATCCTTCGTTTGAGACTCATTAAATTTTAATACATTTTCTCTCTCTTACTTTAACCACACATTTAAAAAAAAAAATAGATTTTATTTTTCCTTCTCTTATTTTAAGCCACACATTCTCCCAAAAATCAATATTTCAAAATACATTTTCCCAAATAATCTAAATATAATGATATTCAAACAAGAACTCAATTTTTTTGTCTCGTGATTTTTTATAAATACTTGTGCATCTGTTTGGTAAAACTTCTTTATTTATAATAAAAAAATTTGTTATTTTCAAGATAAAATATTTAGCTGAAAAGTTAATTGATAATAATGTGTGCTTAAAAAATAATCTGGAGAAACATGTTTATAACTAAGTTGTCAAACAAAGGGTAAATGTAAATCAGTTTAAAGTAATAAATTAAAAAAAGCCTTCACCTTGAAATGTTTAGTTTTACTTTAATATTTATGATCATTATGTTATAAAATACAGGTTTATTGTGAATGACCATAATACTCATGTTAAAGTTTACATTATTATGATTGTACCATTGTCCACCCCCTATAAATAGGAGATTTAAATCCTTCATTTGGAACACAATTGGAATGAGAAGAATTCTCTCTATCTCTATATTCTCTCTAATATTTTGGTAGTTTTATAACATATTATTAGCACGAGACTCTAGCCAACTGAGTTAACTAAGGTTCAATTTATATACAGAAGGTAATAGTTTTAAATATCTTTTATATATTACGTTACCACCTATATGGTTGTTTTTACCAAATTTAAATATATTATGTTACTACATATATGGTTGGTTCTATCAGTTTTAAATATAAATATTATGTTACCACATATATATGGTTGGTTCTATCAATTTTAAATATACATATTACGTTACCACCTATATGGTTGGTTCTATCAATTTTAAATATACATATTACGTTACCACCTATATGGTTGGTTCTACTGATTTTAAATATTTCTATTTTTATTATACCTTCATATTAGATGATTTGTCCTCCATATGAGAATGACTTCAAATATACTCATATTTTATATTATGCTGATATCTACATAGTTTCGACTTTATGTACAGTTAATTTTGTTGATACCTGCATAGTCGATCTTTCGACTAAATGTATGGTTTAAATGAATTCACCTTTTATGTATTTTCTAAAAGGATAATTTTATAATTTACGTTTATCATTCCAATAAAGCATTTACAAAAGCAAAAGCAAATGCTTTCTTTTTCACAATTCAAGAGAGATAATGACTACCATATCTTTAGGTTACATATACAGCACACAATGCAACTCGTGTAGAATTTTTTTAATATCACTTTTTCATTAGTCATTACATATATTAACCATTTGCTAATTCATATTTACTCTTGTTAATCATAACTTGATCAAGGGTGACTATATTGTCACCACGAAAATTATTTTTCACACCACAATTATAATTTCTTTATTTATTTATTAAAATAGGCACAAATACAATGACATAAATATCCTTTTAGTTTTTCAAATATAATTTCTCTTATCA
Source organism: Ligustrum vulgare (assembly GCA_963555705.1). Taxonomy (NCBI): domain Eukaryota; kingdom Viridiplantae; phylum Streptophyta; class Magnoliopsida; order Lamiales; family Oleaceae; genus Ligustrum; species Ligustrum vulgare. Next base: position 39,846,800 of record OY743169.1, on the reverse strand, counting down.
ATGTTAAGTAAACCACAATCTCTAATACTAATTATCTTCTCCATCTCATCTCTTTTGTTTTTGTTTTTTTATTTTTTCAAAATCATCTCTGTCATACAAAAACATCTATCAATAAAAATGAATCATATACAAATTGAAAAATTAACTGTACTCAACTTTTCCAATAAATTTGGTTTCTCCATAAGAATTTCATTTGACTTCTCCATATTTCAGTCATTTTTTTTAACCTCATCAAGAAAATAACATTTTATACGTAAAATTCATGGGAACTGTTTCTCTTTCCTACAAGAATTTCAATCATAAAAAAATGTTGATGTGAAATTGGTGAAGAAAATTTATACCAATTCCTAATTTAATCACTAAAAAATTAAGTGAAAATTTCTCCAACAAAATCTTTTTTTTTTTTTTTTTTTTGATAAACCAACAAAATCTTTTTAAATATAAAAAAACTCTATACCCGATTATTCACTTAAAGTAAATGATTTTTTTTAATATAATGAAAAAGAGATGAATAATTTCAATTATCTCATTGTAGATCGAATTTGTGAAATTATTGTGGTGGACTTATTATTTTTTAATAGGGATAGTGTTATTAGAAAGTCAATGTGAGTAGAAAATGATGATCAGTAAAGAGGAATGGAATTGTTAGGGAGCAAATGAGTTTCAAAAAGCATATTTATGGAATGCATTGTCAAATGATAATGGATGAAGAAAGAATCGATGGGGAGGGGGGTGAAATAAAAAGGGTAATATATAACATGAAAGGTATATGTGTGGTGTAATTTATTTTTTCCTTTTTTTATTGTAATTGAATAGGCCATATTTGTAAATTACTTGTGGTGTGTTTATCAAAATGTATTTTATTTGTGGTGTTATTATAATGTGGTGTAACATATAAAAATTGTGGTGACAATATATTTACCCCTTGGTTAATTGATATTAGATCCAATTTTTTATCAAAATAATGATTTCAAAATCATTTTTTAAACGAATATCTTGTCGTTTTAACATGACAATTTTCCAGAAGAATAAAGATTTGATATATAAATTATGTTATGTAACATTGATTATTGTATTATTATCCAGATTTTTCAAGGAATTAATTATGTCTCTTGTTTGATTCAATAGTTATCATAATGGTAAAAATCACTAAACTTGAGTTCCCTATACTTGATTTATCTGGAAAGAATTATCTATCATGGGTTCTAGATGCCAAGGTTCACCTTGTCTCAAAAGGTCTTGAATAAACAATAAAGGAAGGAAACAAAGAATATTTGTAGGATCATGCAAAAGCACTTATTTTCCTTCGTCACCATCTTCGTGATGAGTTGAAAATGGAATACCTCACTATGAAGGATCCACAAGTTCTTTGGAAAAATTTAAAGGAAATGTTTGACCATCATAGGACTGTAGTCCTCCCCAAAGCCATCTATGAATGGATACACTTTTATTTGCAATATTTTAAAACTTTGAGTGAGTACAATTATGAACTATTCAAAATATGTTCAAAATTAAATTTATGTGGTGAAAAGATTGAAGATGCAAATACGTTGGAAAAAACATTCTCCACCTTTCACATCTCAAATTTGCTCCTACAGCAGCAATATCGTGAGCGTGATTTTAAAAAGTACTCAGAACTTATATCTTGCCTTTTAGTAGCTAAACAGAATAATGAATTGTTGATGAAAAATCATAGATTACATCCATCTAGTTTTGTACCATTTCCTAAAGCAAGTGGTACTGCATTTCCTATCAAGAAATCAACACAGACACAAACATGGACGTGGGCGTCGACACGAATGTAGATGTGGACATGGATATGAACACGAACGTGGAAGTGGAAAATTTTTTGGACAAAATCATCAGCAACATGGCCACATCTTTAAAAGTCACAGAGCAAATGAAAATAACATAATCAAAAGGCAATATAAAGAAAGTTACTTTTGATGTGGCATGAAATGACATTGGTCACGTACCTGTCGTACAGAAAAATATCTTGTGGACCTTTACCAACGATCAATTAAAGGAAAAAAAAATAGAGATAAATTTTGCTAATCGTCCAGTTAATAGGACACTCTTAGATGTCTCTGGTTTCTATACTGATATGATGAAAAATATATATTAATTTGCTTTAGCACTTCTTTTATAAAAAAGTCACAATGTTGTTCTTGTCTTTCATGTAAATTGAAATCTTAACATGTATTGTTCATTTCATGTTAAATTATGTTTAACTTAATTTTATCATCAATTCACTTTTCTAAAATATCTATTTTATTATATTTTAGATGAATTTGCAAGATACATGTCTAGTTGATTATGCAACAACACATACTATTCTTCGACAGAAAAAGTATTTACTGAACTTAACATTAGCAGAACATAATGTTAGTACGATATCCGACACATCGAGAATCGTTTAAGGCTCTGGTAGAGCATGTATTATTTTATCAAATAATACGCAACTATGTATTAATGATACACTTTTCTAGCAAATCCAGAAGAAATTTGCTCAGTTTTAAGGATATCCACTATAATAAATATCACATTGAAAAGATACAAGAAAATAACATTGAATATCTTTGCATTACTTCTTTTGTATCTAGCCAGAAGCAGATAAAAGAAAAAACTCTCGACACTTCCTTAAGGAATGTATTATACATCTATAAAATAAATCAAATCAAACAACACCACGAACCCGAAGTTCATGAACTTAAAAAGTTTTATACTTTAGCATGATCGACTTAAATATCCAGGAGCGATAATGATGCGTCGAATGTTAGCAACTCACATGGATTTCCTCTAAAGAACCAGAAGATTCTTCCACCTAATGATTATTCATGTGTTGCTTGCTCACAAGGGAAATGAGTCATTAAATCTTCCACTGCAAAGGTCAATGTTGAATCTCCAACTTTCTTAAAAATGATTCATAGAGATATATGTAGGTCGATACACCCACCATGTGGACCATTTCGTTGTTTTATGGTAGTAGTTGATTCTTTTAGTAGATGGCCATATGTCTGTTTACTTTCTACAAGAAATGTAGCCTTCGTTACAATACTTGCTCAAATAATAAAATTACGAGCTCAATTTTTCGATTACTCAATCAAGACAATTCGTCTTGATAATGCTGGTGAGCTTAGATCACAGAGATTTAATGAGTATTGCACGTCAATTGGGATTACCATTGAACATTTAGTTGCTCATGTCCACACACAAAATGGTTTAGCATAGTCATTTATTAAGCGTCTACAATTAATTGTTAGACCACTACTCATGAAAACAAAACTCCCAACTTCTGTTTGGGGTCATGCCATATTACATGCTGCATAATTGATTCATATATGACCAATTGCTTATTATCAATACTCACCTCTACAACTTGAATCTGGTCATGAACCTAATAATTCTGACCTTAGGGTTTTTTTATTGTGTTGTCCAAGTACCAATTTCTCCCCAACAACATACAAAAATGGGTCCCCAACATGGACTTAGGATTTATGTTGGTTTTGATTCACCTTCCATCATTAGATACCTTAAACCCTTAACAGGTGATTTGTTTACTGCACGTTTTTCAGATTTTTATTTTGATGAAATGAATTTTCCAACTTTAGGAGGAGTAAAGATGCATCCTGAAAAAAAAGATAAAATTTCTTCGAATGAAACAATTCTATCTCACTTTGATCCCAAAGCAATCAATGTGAGCAAGATGTTGAGAAAATTATTCATTTGTAAAGAATTGTAAATCAATTATCTAATGAATTTGTTAACACAAGAAAAGTGATAAAGTCATAAATACTAGCAGAAAACACTCCAGCAAAGATTGACGTCCCTGTAGGACAAACTGCTATAGCAAGTGAATCTCAAATACGCTAGAAGCGTGGTCGACCAGTTGGTTCAAAAGATATTATACCTCGTAAGAGAAAATTAAACCAATCAAAGACTTCTGGACGAGTAATACTAGAAAATATTGATCAATCTAATAGTGGTGATATGGTTCCCACAGAACCACAAATGTCTATGAAACAATCTAATAGTGATGACGTGATAATAATGAAATTTCAATAAATTATTTGTTATCTCATAAATTATAGGAAAGGGAGAATGTTATTAGAAATGATATTTTTGCCTTCCAAAATAGCTCTTGAAATATTTTAGAATAATGATCCTGAGCCACTATTTATTAAAGAATGCAAACAGAGAGAGGATTGACCAAAATGGAAGGAAGCTACGCAGGCAGAATTGAATTCCTTAGAAAGACAAAAAGTGTTCGGACCAGTAGTTCGAACACCTGAAAATGTAATCCCTGTAAGATACAAATGGGTCTTTGTAAGGAAAAGAAATGAAAATAATGAAGTTAAAAGGTATAAAGCCCAAATTGTAACTCAAGGTTTCTCACAAAGACTTGGAATTGATTATGAGGAAACTTATTCTCCCGTCATGAACGCCATCACATTTAGATTTTTAATTAGTTTGACTATGTTAGAAATGCTCGATATACGCCTTATGGATGTAGTAACACTACAAGAAAATTAGGCTTATCCTACAAAATTTTCGCATACAAAATCTACTTTTTCCTACAAAACGTGTTTTTGTAGGGATAAGAATTCAGCTCAAAAAATGTTTATGCTTAAACTACAAATTGCCCGCATACAAATAAAATTTGTATGCAGAGTCGATTTTTTCCTCCAAAACGAGTTTTTGTAGGGATAAAAATTTGACTCCTATAATATTTATACTTAAATTACAAATTTTTCGCCTACAAAATTAGATTTGTAGGGGAAATTTTATTTATTTTTCAATAAATAAATAACTTAAATTAAAAAAATCCTAAATTGATACAAAATCAAGCCCAACCACAGTCCGTAGTGTATGAATTCTCTCATTCCAACTCAAGCCCCAAACTTGATTACCCATCTCTCTTCCCGTTGAGTCGTCGCCGTCCATGCTTCCCCTCCAAATTGCCGACGCCCATGAGGCCATCACGTATTTTAGCCGCCCAAGCGTGTGGTAAAGTTTTTGTTGTTGCAATTTGGTTGGGTTCTATACATTTTAGACGTCTTCTTGATTTTTTGGTTTGGGGTTCTTTTCTTGTGTTTTGTACATTTTAGGTTGTTCATTTATTCTATTTATTCCTTTTTCCTACAACCAGCAGCTTTTAGGAATTTTATTTTCATGTGTTTTTTGGAGGTCTGGATTGTTTGATCTGGAAAGAAGAATAATAGAGGTAATTTATAAAACACTTGTAATTTTATTAGTTTGTTAACTTCATATAATTTTTGCATTTTTTTTAATTTACTTTTCCTGATCTTTTTTGTAGGGTAATTTTTAAATATCGATTCCTACATCTTATAGGCTAATGGTTTGTATTTACGAATTATCTAAATTAAGAAAGACTAAAATTTCATAGACATGTTCATTAATTTTATATGTTCATCGTATTGCTCCAATTTTCTCAAACAGGGTCAGTGAGTTAAGAGTTGTTGAACTCCTTGGTGGGCTTTGTGAAAAGATGCAGGACTATACTCTTGAGAAGGTAGTTGGTCTGGCTTCCCCTGTCCACCGTTAATGTGTATTCTCTTATAAATAAGACCTTATGTTTTGAACATCATGGAAAAATTTCAAAAAAAAAAAAATTACTAGGTAGAACACTTATAAATTATGCTTTATTATTGCTGATTCACGTCATGTTATATATAAGAATAAACCTTATAGATAGACTATATTTGCACAAGTACTTGCATGAATCGCTTCATAGTTTAAGTAGTCCTTTGATTAAATTCTGGTAGGAACAAGATGACTTTTTAGCATTAGCTATTCTGTGGAATTTTTCATGTGGTTGTTTTTTCTATAGTTGAGATTTACTTATATATAAAAATTCTTTGTGGATTTATTGGAATGATAGATGGAAATGTAAATGTAAATATAAAAATATGACTTCTTTGGTGAGTGATGGCTTAGCTTTATATCCTACTTCTGGGGGACTCTATTATTGGAGTGCAAAGCATGCTGGGCACCCTTTGCCTCTTGGTTCACTGTGTGGTAAATTTTAGTACTTTAGTCTTCTTGGGACCTTACAACATTTGAGTGTACTTGTGATGTCCTGGTGTTACTTAAGCTTGCTTTAATTTCTACCCAACTCAAAAGTGTATGTTGTGCCTTCGCTATCGCATCCTTGGTCGGAGAACGGCCTAAATGAAATTCTTAATGAATGCTATCTGAAGGTAGTAAAGTAGAATAACTGTGTGTTGTAAGCATTTCTTTGCTTTATATCATCTCTTACACATCAAAGAAGTTAACTTATGTACTTCTCTTTGGGTACCTCTTTAGGTACCACATATTTTAACATTTTACTCTTTCCTTCAATGATTTTTGGTTGTCTTCTCAGGCATCAAACAATGACATTTCCAGCTTGCCACAAGATCTAGCAAACTGTTAAAAAATTCTGCAAGTTGGATGTAGAGGTATTAGAAGCTTTATCTATTAACACCTGATGAATTCATAATCTAGCCAAGCATCCTTTGTCCCTCACTATTCACCAGCTTAGACTTTTAAGTATGTTCTGCATCTGCATACTAATTGATAATTTCATTGCATCGTCCACTGTGCTTACATTGGGAAGCTTGTTCAATTTCTAGAGTGTTTCTTATTTATCCTTTTTACAGCCAAAAACTTGCTAAGCAGTATTCCTGATAGCATTGAATGCCTTTCACATTTGATATGCGGCCTCGATCTTCATCAAAACAGTGAGTGGAGCAAGATTTCTATTGTACGATGCTAGATGATTTTTTGCATGTTAATGTTAGAAATATGTTTTCTTTCTTTGTGAACATACATTTACATTTCTGATATTGGCCTTCGGTTACTTGGATTTTGAGCCAATTTCAGAAATAAGATAACATCCTGTCCTCATTAACGACGGATAGTTTATGATTCTAGTTTGTTGATTTCTGTTTTATGATAATTAATAAGTTCCCCCCCCCGGTATTCATTGCCAGAAATAATAATTTTTAATTTATGAGAACATTAAATCTTTTATGGTCTCTTTGCAGAGTTTCTATGATACTAATGAAGAAGATGATGCTACTAGGTTGAAGAAAACAACTCCGGTGATGAGAACAATTTTTGCGAGGATGAATAGCATAACTAATGAGCATGAATAGTTATGTTCTTTTTAGTAGATGAATTATAATAATTTAGAGCATGTTTGCTCTAATTGTTTAAGTTTAAATGTAATCGAACCTAGTGAATGATTTTTATTTTTATTTTAATTGTTACTATATTTTGTGTTCAATGAAATATTGTTCGACACTAAAGTCTTAATTTTATTTATTATCTTTCTGCATCTTATTTTAAACGAGGTTAATAAAAATTTATATAATATAAATAAAAAAATTAAAATATAAAAATAATTTAATTTTTCCCTACAAATTATATCATTCTTGGGGCAAAAATATTTGTAGAGAAAAGTAGGAATTAATCTGCAAAATATTTTTGCCACAAAAGTTTTTGTAGGGAAAAACAAGATTTGATTTGTACTATGTGCCAACAAAATATATGTCGTGGGCTAAATCAACTTTAGTAAACAAATAATTTTGTTGGGAAAGAATTTAGACAACAAATTGTATTTGTCTCTAAAGAGTTTGTGGGGAAATGATTTAGCACACAAATTTCTAAATTTTGTCTTCAAATACTTTTCCCCACGATGTTTGCCATACAAACGTTCCTACAAAAAAATTTTGTCTGGAAAGGCTTTTACCCACGAATAAGAACATTTCCCTACAAATTTATTTTGTATGCGGAACAAAAAAATCTTGTAGTGTAACTACCTATCTATATAGCTCACTTGTTAGTGACATATACATGAAAGTCTTTGAATGACTTAAAGTGCCATAAATAAATGATACATAACCGAAAAGTATGTTTGCAATTAAATTGCAAAGATCATTAAATGGATTGAAACGATCTGGTTGTATGTGGTATGATCGCCTTAGCAAATACTTGTTGAATAAGGGTTACAAAAATGATGATATATGCCCATGTGTTTTCATAAAGAAAACAAATATTGGATTTGCGATAGTGGTAGTTTACGTTGATGATTTAAATCTTATTGGAACTCTAGAAGAACTCAATAAAATTGTTGATTACTTGAAAAATGAATTTGAGATGAAAGATTTGGGAAAAACCAATTTTTTCCTTGGGTTGCAAATTAAACATTTTTCAGAAGGACTATTTGTTCATCAATCTTCATATACATAAAAGGTTTTGAAAGTATTTTATATGGATACAACACATCCATTAACATCACCAATGGTTGTTCGATCACTTGATCCAAAAAATGATTCATTTCGTCCACTTGAAGATAGAGAAAAGGTTCTTGGTCCAAAAGTACCATATCTAAGTGCAATTGGAGCATTATCATATCTTGCAAATTCCACTAGACCTGATATAGCTTTTTCTGTAAATCTCCTCGCAAGATATAGTTCTGTACCAACTCAAAGGTATTGGGATGGTGTTAAACACATTCTTCGTTACCTAAAAGTACTATTGGTATTGGATTTCTTTATTATCACAAATTGAGATCTTCTTTAGTGGTATATGCAAATGTAGGTTATCTTTCTGATCCACATCAAGCAAAATCGCAAACAGGAAATGTGTTTACACGTAGTGGGATGGCTATATTGTGGAGATCTGTGAAACAAACTTTGACATCAACATCTTCAAATCATTCAGAAATTATTACAATCCATGAGACAAGTCGAGAATATATATGGCTAAGAAACACGACTCATCATATCCAATCATAATGTGAATTAGCTTCAATTAAAGATAGCCCAATGATATTTTATGAAGTTAATGCAGCTCGTATTGCACGACTCAAAAGATGTTATATCAAAGGAGATAAAACAACGCACATATCTTCAAAATTCTTCTATACATACGAGCTTCAGAAATTAGGTGATATCGATGTTCAACAAATTCGCTCAAACGATAATGTGGCTGACCTATTCACTAAAGCATTACCGACATCTATATTCAAGAAATTGATACATGAGATAGTAATGTGTTGTCTCAATGATTTATGATGACTAATATTAGGAAAAGTAGCTGTACGCTTTTTCCTTCGTCTAGATTTTATCCCACTGGATTTTCTCGGCAAATTTTTAATGAAACAACATTTATTTTTGTACTCCAAAATGACTGTACTTTTTTCCTTCGTTTAAGTTTTATTTTATTGGATTTTCTTAGCAAGGTTTTTAACGGACAAGCAATGAATATTAGGTCATTCAAGAGGAGAGTGTCATAAAATATAGGTTTATTGTGAATGATCATTATACCCCTGTGAACTTTACATTATTACGATTATGTCTTTGTCCACCCCTATAAATAAGGAGTTTAAATCATTCATTTGGAACACAATAGGAATAAGACGAATTCTCTCCATCTCTATATTCTCTCTAATATTTTGATCGTTTTACAACACATTATAAATTATTAAGATGCTTATTTATCTCCATCTCACGCAAAATATAAGAATGAAAATGTCTCTTTCTAAAAAAAATGATTGTATTAAAATGAAAAATAAATCTATTTGGGATCAAAATGACATGAGGGATCGAAAGTTGGTGACCTGAGCTGCTATTATCCCAAGTTGCCCGTGTTGACAGACCACCCAAACCCTGACCCCACCCTCTCTTTCTGCCTCACCCTCACCCTCACCCTCACCCTCTCGCTCTCTGCAACTCTGTTTTCAATACTACTACTATTCACAAACCCTCTCTCAATTTTCAAAGCATATATCTATTGATACATAAATCTCTCGGTTGAAAATTTGCATTGGCAGTCTTCAATTTGCTTTTCCCCTTGTCTAAATCTCACTCCTATTTTGTGGGTTTTTCTTCCTTGAAGTTTGTGATATATTCATTGATCTGATGGCTGAAAGAAAACTGGATCTTTCGGAGTGTCTCTTCTCATCGAAGCAGTCCGATCAACCGTGGAATCCAAAAGGTACTTAGCGGAGCGATTTATGTTGGATTTTTAGTTTTTGGTAATTTTATTTTATGAAATGAATTTTTTCCTAGAGATATTTGATCTGAGTAAATTTTAACTTAGGGATACACCTCGGGGCTTACCCCCGAGGTGACCCCCTCTTCACATGGAGGGGATGGAGGGGTCACCTAGGGGTAAGCCCGAGGTGCTTCTAGCATTTTTGTATTTTATATCACCATTTCTCAGATCAGATTACTGGCTTCCGAATTCTTTCTAATTTTGGCGTGATTTCTTTAATTTAATTTAATTTTCAAGATAAGACTGTCTCGTTATATTTCTTTTCATATGCGTTATTGTTTTTCTAGAAATCTTAACAGGAACTATAAATTTTATTTTACCAGTTACATTAATCAAAATACAGTTTTAAATTCTACTGATGTCATTTTAAGTGTGTGACCATCTTTAAATATGCTGTGTTGAATTTTGGCATGTGTTTCCAGGCCGAACCTAAAATACAATCTGTATTGATTTTGATTTCGCTATGTTGTGATTCTAAGGAACGAGTTTCCAGGCTGTTTGCAACTCTCTGTTTGGCAACACTATTGCAATTATAAATTGGTTTAATTATGTTTTTGTGGTAAAATGTGAAGATAAAATGTGGGGAGAGAAAATGTATGGAGTTAACAAGTGGTTTGGGAATGTGTTCCATGGTTTAAAAAACACAATTGAAACCCACCTTGAGGTCCGCCCCAGAGTGAGGCGTGCAAATAACGCCTCAAGGCACTGACCATGAGGCGATTTTTTGATGCCTATGCCTCACAACATTACCTCAAGGCTTGTGGCCCACAAAACATAAAAAATCTAATATAGTGTGCATTTGAAATTGTTTAAAAAGATTTTTTTTAAAATGAATAGTGATTTTTAGGAGAATGAATGGTTGAGATTTTGTTGAAAATTCAAATATTGTGGGTTTGAATTTTAATGGATGGTTGAGATTGTGTACCGTAGGGAAAAAAAATTTAAATGATTCAAAAAGAGAACTTTAAATAGACTCAAACAAGGGCATAATATTGAGGATAACTTATTTTCCACTAAAACATTAAAAACTTCTGTTTCTCATAGAGGAGCTGTGAGAATATTACACTATCCTCAGCAACTAAAATAATAGATTTTTCTTTTGCATGTTTACGCACTTTATAATGTCGAGTTATGAATTTTTAATATTGTTTATGATGTATTATGAGCTTATTTTGCATTTTAATAAATTTTGGACATTTTTTTGGTTTATGGTAAGGCTTACGCCTCAAAACGCCATTAGGCTTACGTCTTGCCGCATGAAATAAAATCACCTCAGTACCCAATTTCGCCTTTTTATACACTAAATGTGTTATTTATAAATTGATTTATAAATTGTAATGAATGTATTAGAGGATAGCGGCTAAAATACAATTTCTATTGATTTTGATTTACCTATATCTTATATATTTTCTTTGCAATTGATTGAAGTTTCTGTGGGAAATGAGGAGGAAAAGGGGCTCGTGGGATTGCTTGATGAATCAAAAGGTAATTAATACTTGTTAACCAAACTTTTCAATATTGACTATCTCATGCTTTCGTATGTAATATCCTCTTTCCATATTCACAGATCAAGGAGCATGTGAGAACAACATTCCTTTGTCTCCGCAATGGCTTTATGCTAGGCCAAGTGAGACTAAGATGGTAAGTTTTGAGGCACTTGTGCAATGCACTTTGATTTACTTAATAAAGGTGGATTTGCTTTTGAGGGTTCTACTTCGATTGATTCCAGTTATGGCTCCAGAATTCTTGGCTTGTGTTTGGATTCTGTACATGCATCAAATAATTGATTCGGTCGTTTCTGTTTGAGAGAGTTAGGCTGCGTTCTCTTTGGCGTTTTCCAGTCATTTTCCGTTTTCCTTTTCCGAAAACGCGGAAAACGCGTCCTCTTACGCGGTTTTCGGAAAAAAAATCTGAAAACGTCTTCCAAATTTTGTAAAGGAAATGGAAAACGCGGAATTCACGTTTTCCATTCATTTGAACTAAAAAAAGAAAGACGCGTGTTTTCCCTTTTTCCGCGTTTTCCTTTAAAAAAAAAAAAACCTAAAAAATTTGAAATTGGTCAAAATTTGTCATTTTAATTACATTATTGGTCCCCGATTTTCAAAATTTGCCATTTTAATCCTCAAATTTTGAAATTTCTTTCGAAAATACCCTAATTTATTTGCAACTTAGGTCCTTCAACTTTAGATTTTCTTGCACATTAGTGCGCAAATTTTACTTTTCTTTCAATTTAGTCCTTCTCGTATTTACTTTATAGGTCACTGTCTTCAAACATATATAACTTTTGATTTACAACTTCGAATTGCACTCCGTTTTTTGCGTCGAACTTCAAATTCAACAATCTTTCTTATGATGTATCATGTGCTCAATTATTAAACATTTATTTTTTACTTTTGTATTGTAGAAAATTAGGGCATCATTGATGAACGTATGGATTTTTGAACTTTTTTGACATAACCAAATATGGAATCTCTATTTCATTTATATTGTGTATATCATATATGTATGAATGTTGAATGTGTGTGTGTGTATATATATATAATCACATGTAATATAATTACAAGTGCACAAAGTGTGTGTTTGGTATTATTTAAAAAGAAATTTTTTCAAGTGAATAGTAATATTTAGGGGAATGGATGATTGAGATTTAGTTGAAAAGTCAAATATTGTGGACATCACTTTTAATGAGAATCAAACAAGGGCAAAATAGTTTTCTGAAAAAAAAATCCAAACAGAACGTGTTTTCTAGCATTTCATTTTCGAGAACAGTTTTCAGAAATAACAAACCAAACGCGTTTTCAGCAATTTTGAAAACATTCAGAGAAAACGGAAATAGAAAACTAAAACATAAAGAGAATGCAGCCTTAATAATTGGAATCCGAAATCGGATTTCAGTGCTAATTAAAATGCAAAACAGACAAACTGTTGTCTTATTTGAAACCTGTTTACATTTACTTTCAGAAGAAATCTTATCATTTATTGTTGCAACTTCCGGATTTATGTTTCTTCTGTGCCAATGATCGAATGGTATATTTGGTTTCTATGATTTCACGAAGTACGATTGATAGTATCATTTGAGAAACTATAAAATGCTATCCCTTCATCGCATTATGTTATATTATATTCTGTCTTTGTCTGATACCGGGAGAGGTGTCGGATAAACTAAATGATACTTTAGATATTGTTGACCAGTTATAATTGTTAGCCTTGGAGATGATATCATATAAATGAACTTTAAAGCCGATGTAACAGGCTTTAAAACAGCTCCTTTTATTAATTTGATCTGAAAAATAATGGTTTAGAGCAGACTTTATTTATGTTGATTTATTGCGGTTATGGTTTCCTTTTTTTTACTTGTCATAAATGTGCACATGTCCTGTCTTTTGCTTAATAACTGTATTGAAATTTACTAATAATTTCATTCTCTTATTTAGGAAACACTTGGGCAAAGTTCACTTTCTCTCAGTGGTGCGGATTTGAATCAGAAGGAAGGTTGGCGCTCAGATGCACCTGAGGACAAAAAAGATTGGAAAAGAATTGCACCGGAAGCTGATAGTGGTCGTCGCTGGCGAGAAGAAGAAAGGGAAACTGGATTGCTTGGTAGAAGAGATCGTAAGAAGATGGATCGACGTGTTGATGCCTCGGGCAGGGAAACAGTTGAGAGTAAAGTGTTGCCTGCTCCTGAAAGGAGGCTTGATGCCAGCAATCGCAACTCTTCCCAAGAAACGAGGCGTGATAGCAAGTGGTCTTCTAGGTGGGGTCCTGATGGCAAAGAAAAGGAAGCTCGGATTGAAAAATGGGCAGATGTTGATAAGGAAGATGCTCACTATGAAAGTCAATCACTCATGTCAAGTAGCCGTTCAGTTTCTGAACGTGATCGAGATTCTCGGGATAAGTGGAGGCCACGCCACAGGATGGAGGGAAATTCTGGTGGTTCTATTTCTCACCGTGCGGCGCCTGGATTTGGAATTGAAAGGGGAAGAGTTGAGGGTTCAAATGTGGGGTTTACTGTAGGACGTGGTAGATCAAGTGTATCCATTGTAAAACCTCCATCTGGGGGACCAATTGGTGCTGCTCAATATGACAAGGATGGAAGTGTTCCTGGAAAACCAAGTCTTTCTGTTGGAAAGTTCTGTTATCTTCGGGGGAAACTTCTTGACATATACCGTGCACAAAAGCTAGACCCATCTTTTGCCAACATGCCTGACAATTTGGAGGAACTACCCCAACTAACTCAAGTAACTCCTGTCGACCCATTAGCTTTTGTAGCTCCCAAGGCTGAGAGTGAGGAGGAGGCGAGTTTTAAATCTTTACATTTTCAATTAAAATATGTAATGCTATTAAACTTGAATGTGAATGGCGTCCTGACAAACTCATCCATTTTACAGGCCATCTTGAATGACATATTGGAAGGTAAAATAAGAGGCAGTGGGTTATCATACAATTCAGCTAGAAAGGGTGGATTGTCAGATAATGATACAGGTGATTTACTATTTGACACCTCATTAGTTGCACGTTCGATTTCTCAACTTTTTTTCATCTTTCTTTTTATTGTATTTCCTTTGGCTTAATTTGAATCTTGCTCTTGCTAACTGCCTCTGTTTCTTTGTTTTGAGTAGTGGAAAATGTGGATTCCGTTAGTGCCAAAGAGGTCCTACCTGCAGATATTACAGAAGAGATGTCAGATGACTTCTCAAAAGCTACTCAGGATAATATTCATGAAGCTAGTGTAGATCACATCTTTTACAACAGCTTGCTTAAATCAGGTTTGTAAGACGTGGGAGTAATAGAAACTTCTTTTATATTACTCAGAAAGAGCTTTGTATTGATGACCTCTGAATGCTTTCATTTTTACCTGCTTCAGAGAGAACTGTTAATGAAGATGGAAAACAGGAAATTTCTGAGTCAATTGGAAGGGATGTCGATATCAGTGGCTTACTGGCTACTAATGGTAGTCAAACAGATGTTACCCAGCTCAGAGTTTCTGATTCTGCTGTTCCCATACCTTCTCTATTCAATGGAGGTTCATCTGCTACACTGTTGGAAGTCAATGAAAAACATCCTGATGGTTCAAATTCCCTATTTGGTACTTCATCTTCTGAGCAATACTGGGATGGCAGTCTACTGCATAAATTTGACAGCCGAACTTCTGAAAATCAGTTAGAAAGGAGAATCCTTCCTGAGGAACTAAGTCTATACTATCGTGATCCACAAGGAGATATCCAGGGACCTTTCCTTGGAGTGGACATCATTTCATGGTTTGAACAAGGATTTTTTGGGACTGATTTGCCCGTTCGCTTGGAAGATGCTCCTGATGGTGCATCCTTCCAGGAATTGGGTGACATTATGCCACATTTGAAATTTAAACATGGATATGATACTATTACTGAATTAAGTTCTGATATGGAAAAATCTATTGCTTTGGTGGATAAGTCAGAGGTAGGTTTACAAGCTTCTGCACTTGTTTCTGAAGTTGTTCCGTATATACTGGTCCGAGTTGGCAGTTAACTGATTTTGCTGCTTTCTCATTGCAGCATGGTGAGTCAGAAGTACCTGAATATCATGGTCACCCATCACTAATGTTTTCACCCGGAAATTTTCACAATTTTGCTGCCCAAGACGAAGGTTTGTTATCTTGAATATGTACTTTTTATGTCTGATGACCAATGAAGTAGCGTTTGTATCTAATCATCTTCACTTTTTTTTTTCCCACTATAACAGAAATTGTGTTTCCAGGCAGACCTGAAAGTGCTGGCAATCCTGTTGGGAAAATTTCTAGGGGGTCTGGTCAAACTTCTGCCAATTTTGGTAATCAGCTGACTCTTACTACAGAGATAAAGGACTCTGGAGTCTCAACTCAGAAAGATAATAAGTTGCATCCTCTTGGGTTGTTGTGGTCTGAGCTCGAAAATACTTATGCTAATAATAGTCAGACATCGAAGGCTTTAATTACTGCACATGTTGAGGATCAAAATTTAAACCACGTGTCTGGAAGATTTGCTCCCACTAGTTCGATAGCTAATTCAACTCGTGCCACAGAGACATGGCCAGATGTTTATAGTAGAAATACTCTTGCTGATCCCAAATTATTTGAAGATGTCATGCAGGCTCGCCAGTGCATGGACCAAGACTATAGCCGCTTTGATTTAGAGGACAAGCTATTGTCCCAACAACTGCAACAGCATCATCAGCAGCAGCAGCATAGTTTAATGCCAGTTCATAATACACAACTGAATGAGGCAATGCTAGAACGAGTGCCAAGTCAGAGTGTGATACACCACCAACAGTTGGCCAATCAAACGGGGCAAGATCTGGGGCACTTTTTGGCCCTTCAGTTGCTGCAGCAGAGGCAATTGCAGCTTCAACAACAGCAGCAACTACAGCAACAGCAGGTCCATCAACAGCAAATGTTCTTGAAAGAGCAGCAACAATCCCAGGCCAGACAGGTGCTTTTTGAACAGCTGCTGCAGAATCAAACTCGAGAGTCTGGCCGAGGGCAGTTGCGTATTGACGCTCTTAGATCAGAAAATGCTCTTGAACATGCAATATTAAAGCAGCAAGTTCTCAATGACCTGCAACAGCGTTCACATTTTCTACGAAGGCATGCTGACTCATCCCTGGAGCAACACATGCAAGCAAAATTTGGACAAATGCCCCATCAAGTGCAACCTACTGATTTATTGGAGCTGTTATCGAGTGGAAATCATGGGCAAATTCATCCCTTGGATCAGCAGATTCTTCAGCTAGAACAGGGAAGATCTTTGCCCCTGGGGCTGAGGCAGCGATTGGAAATGGAAGAAGAAAGGCAAGCTAGGCCTGGGTGGCCTCTTGATGAAGCCAATCAGTTCCTAAGAAATACTGCAACCGCTTATCGAGCTGGCTCTGCTGGATTCAGCCCATTAGACCTTTACCAGCAACAACAAAGAGGGGCTGCTGAGGAGCAATTCAGCCATCTTGATCAAAATGGTTCATTGCAAGATAGACTCCAACGTGAAATTTATGACCATGGCATGATGCCGTTTGATCGTTCAATCTCACTACCGGATGGTTCTGCTGGTGTAAACCTAGATGCTATGAATTCTATGGCCCGAGCTCATGATTTAGAAATTCATGGGCAGATTAAACGACTGCATCCAGGTGTTCAAGGTAGTAGATTCTCATCAGGAATCCACTCTCAGCATTCATACCAACCTGCAATAACCAGTCAATTTCATCCACACTTGGACACCACTGAGGGCCACTGGTCTGAGAATCATAGTCAGTTATCTAATGACCAGATTGAATCAAGAATTCAGCAACTACATCATGATAAAGAGAGGCATAAGAGGGAAGTGGATGTCAAAAGGACAATAGAAGATCCGAGTTTATGGATGTCATCTGGATTAAATGATGACTGTTCAAAGCGACTGCTCATGGAATTACTGCATCAGAAATCGGGCCAACAGTCAGGTGAACCCTTTGATGCGACTGGTGAAGTATCCCACGGGACAAGGCCTTCTTCTGGGACAGGTGCTACGAATCATTCGATTAATCTTCTTTCAGATCATGAAGCAGGTACCAAGCATTCCTTTACCATTGGGTCCTATTTTTCTGATTCAGGTGGATTACCTCAGGAATTACTAGCTGATGGAATGACCAGTGTTCTGGAACAAGGTGGATTGCCTTTCGGATCAAAATCTGGAGAACATTTCATTTCTGGATTTTATGAAAGCTCTCAGGTAATCTAAAACAACTCTAGCACATAATACATGTTATACTTTGAACTGAATTTATTGAATGTTGAGGGAATTACCTAAGTACTCATTAGTGAAGATGGTGATATTCAGGAACCAGATTCAGTATCTCAAGCAGGCCTAGTTGAACGGGCTGGTCTGGTAGCTATAGATAGTGGTGAAGTGCCTGTTAATGTACTCAGTCGGCATAAATCATTTCGCTCTCCTGGTAACTTTCTGTTCTTGGTATTATTTTTCGTTCCCCGGCTTGCGTAAATGTGATTGACTAAATTTCTGAATTGTGGCCAGGGTTTCGTTCAGCCAATTCTTTTTTGGAGGAGGGTGCTAAGGATAGGTAAGAACAAGCTTGGTTGGTCTTACTGCTGTAATTAGAGAAATCCAATCATTGAATTTAAATTCTTTGCGGCTTTGCCAAAGTACAAGGGAAAATTTGCTTCTGTGAAGTAATATGGTGTTGTTTACAGTTCCCAATATTGTGCTTTATTTGGAATTTTAATGTAATGTAGTTAATAGATTGTTGTCTCGGTGAGAATCCCACTAGTTATTTTTGTGAGCATTTTTTGGGATCTTGGTTTAAGTATGTGACAAGTTTCACTTGGAATAACATTGGAAGCAGTAGATATTGCTGCATTTAAATTAAGCTGTTGTAGTTGCTGAATATTTGTTCAAGATTTCTTTCTGAGTTGCTGTTACTGTTTTTCTGTCAATTTTGCCATCTTCTCTATACCTTTTGATTGAGCATTTTTTTACGCTTTCCTTAAGTAGGTTGCAACTCACCACATCAAAAATGCCGGAAAACATTTTGCTGAGAAGTCCACCTGTTTCACGGGCTGCCTCTTCTCAGGAAGCACTGTCTGAGCTGACTGCTGATTCAGTCATCAGAGGATCACACATTCCAAGTTCTGTGCCTTCTGACGGTAGGAGAGGATGTTAAATTTTTCGTCTGCTGTGTTTTTATTAATTATTGTAATGCCTCATTGTTGTGTTTTGTGCTTCAGAAGGTTTGGCATCTTTATTATTCAGTTGGATTTGTTAATTTCTAATTACTCACTCCATTTTTTCCTTGCTTTCAGGGATGAGAGGAATAATGGGAGGGGATCCAGGAAATTCTGACAGTCTGTCATCTGGCAAGAAGGCCATGCAGTTTCAACGGACTTCATCTTGTGGTGATGGTGATGCCCTCGAGACATCGTTCAGTGACATGCTCAAAAGCAATGCTAAGAAACCAGATACTCTAGAAAATAATGCACCAGCAGCAGCTGGAGCTTCAGAGTCATCAAACTTAATGGGGGCAAAAAACAGCAAGAAGAAGGGGAAGAAAGGTAGACAAATTGATCCTGCTCTTCTGGGATTTAAAGTCACAAGCAATAGGATCCTGATGGGTGAGATACAGCGGATAGAAGATTAATATTATATATCCTGTTGTAGAGGTTTTGAATTTGTATAGTTTTTTAATTCTTTAGTTATAGTTTTCCCGGCTTGTATTTCATTGGTGAGGATGTAAATGGTTTTAACAGTTTAGTTTGATTTTTAGAAGGCATATTCAGACTTAGGATTGCTCAATGATGATGTCATTTTTTATTACACAGAAAATCAACAGAGAATGAGTTTTGCTCAAAAGTAACATCTTAGGTGAGAAGTTTAGCTTAACTTTACTCCTTGCAAATAAGATTGTTTGTATATGTATATATTTTTTATACTCTAATGGTTTGCATTCAGCATAAGGAGGTTTAAAATAAATAGATAACTCGTTCTCTTGACACAGGATTCTACACCTATTGATAGGTGTAGAATCATCTTGATGAAAAAAATTGGCATCCGACTCCAAGATATGGGTTAAGATATCCATTGAAGACTCGTCAGGAACTGAAATATCTAAGATACGTGTCCTTTTATTTTTAACTGACGGGCAGCTCAGCGAAGAGTAGATGAACTACCGTTGAAGGAAATGTCACGTCAAGATAGGAATTTCTATGCTGGTGTATCCAGTCAAATGTTACGACGACCAAATGAGTATTAGAATAAAAATACTGCCTGCCTGCCTGTAACTATGTTTCATACCTTGGTCAACATGAAATTACCAAGTCCAACAGGCATCCTCAAGCTTTGGAGAATATTGCCTTCCCAATTTCATTAGTCATCTCAAAGATGCCCAATTGGATTCGAAAGTTGTTAGAACCAAAGGTGGTCTTACTGCTATCATCTTCCAGTCCTTCCAGTCCCAGACATTCCATTTATTGTGTAGGGACAGTGAGCATTATCTACAACTATCAATCCACTTTTATGTATCTACAGCGTATATCTAACGTCTACAAGAGGTACAGAAGGTGCTCTATTTAGGGTAATTGGCATAAAATATTTCTATGAATTCAAATTAGTATCCAACTTTCTCGTTCATTTGTTTCCTTATTCCCTTTCCTTGGCAAATCAAGAGCTTGATTAAGCTTCAAGATCCGGTCATTGAGCTATTTCTAAATTCGTTTGTAAAAATTCACAGGTGGATTTTAAGGAAAATGGAATAAATCATTGATTGATACTACAAAAGAAAGCCATATGGAAGAACATTTAAGGAAAATTTCAACCATATACACTTAGAGGTGTCAATCCGGGTGGTACGGATCGGGTCGGCCCACCAATAAAAAGTTCAGTAATGACCCGCTTGAAAAAAAATTCGCCCGCTGCGGGTTATGGGCCGGTTACGAGTCAGCCCGCAAAATTTGAACTACAACCCAGGCCCGCCCGCTGGCCCAAGAGGGTCGAACCCATGCGGGTCGCAGTTTGTTCTAATTTGGCCCGTATGAATAAAAACATAGATTTTTTCATATTTATAACAAATTTTTTGTCAAATTTCTAAATACAAAATGATTAAAATGATAAATTTATATTTATACCATAAAATATTTACATAGAATTTAAAATTATAGTTTATGTTATATGAATTACTTCTAAATTTGCAAATTTAAATAAAATATAAACAAATAACAATTAAATGATAAATGTATTTCTAATTACTATTATAAAAAAACATTACTTTTTTAGCTATTAGGGAGAAAAAAAATAAGATTTTACTTTAAAAGTTGTATTAAGTTTCTAGAAGAAGAGAGATTTTCAATGTTATCATATTTAATAAAAACAATTTATTTTTATTTTTTTTACGGGCTAGCGGGTTAACCGCGGCCCGCGAAGGTTTGACCCGCAAAATTCGCGATTCACAACTTCTTGACCCGTGAACCGCTCGTAAGGGTCACGGGTCAGCCCGCGGTCCCGGGTCAATCCGGGCCAATTTTCACGGGTCTGGTCAGCCCGTCCGTCTTGACACCTCGGCTCTATATACACTGCATGAATATGTGGCCCACCATATATCCTACAAAAAGGTAATTTCCTTTATCACTTTTACCTTCTCCTCGGTACTATTTTGAAAACTCTCCCCACAGCCATAACATTTTCTTCAAACTTAATTTTTTCTCACTACACTTGTGATAATGGTTTTGTCAAATGTCCACACTTTCAAAGACTTCCAAAAGTTCTTGAAAGAGCCCTTCATTACTGCTCACTATCTTTTTCCTCTCGGTCTCAATTCTGACTACCTCCTTTTGTGCCCTAATTTTACTGATGCAGATGCCTATATGTAGGGTTTCTCAAGTCCAAGTGTTCTCAACTATGCATGCTCTTTCTTTCTCAACTTCAATGGCCATGGGTCTTATTTGTTCCCAAGTCTTGTATATGGAAGGTTAGATTCATTCTTCCAGAAGTAGCTAAGCACATGATCTGCTCATGTACCGTCCCAATACTGGACTTTCTGGAGCTTTCGCTTCAAATTCCTTTTGAGCCTTTTCTTTTTTTAATTGCATGGAGTTTTTGGTCCATTGAGTACAACACATTTTTTCCCCTTTTGGTCCCCTCACTATCACTGTGACATTAGCGCCTTGACCGATCTTTCTCCCACATGCAGAACTATTTCGCTCAATCTTACTTAGCCTCAAAGCCCCCTAATATTAATAAATCTATTTTTTCTTACAAATCCATTGCTACATAGTCTACATTCCACTAAATGACATTGCATTTCTTCTAACCTTGAATGAGCAGTGTTTGTTCATTATTAGTTGTGTAAGTTCATCATATGTGTCATAATTTGCAAACCGACTTTTTTTATTTCTCACTCTACTGTGAGATAGCAAATGATCGCTCTTTGGACATGTGCTCTTCTGTTTTGACCGCCATTTATAGGGGTTTGGCCGTCCTCTATGACCAGCTTTATTTTAGTTCTTCTCTTTTTGGCTCGGGTTCATTGTACCTCTCCCAACATTAGTTTAGGGTGTATTTTCCTTACTTTGTGTTTGTCACCATTCCTCGTTCGTGAAATTGAGATGATCTTGGGGTGGTGTATAGTGCAAAGTGACATCTAGGACGTTTCACGAATATATCTATTTCTTTTATTGTCCTGAGCAGTAAAAGTTCAATTGTATGATCAATAATTAATCCATTTGAAATGGATGGATAGGTTTAGGAGTTCTTAAAATGGGTTATTTGGTTAGGTGTTGACACTAGGTTCTCAAGTGTCAACAGTGATGATATTGGCCTTAGGTCCTGTAGGTGTCAACACTCGGGGGTAATGTGTCGACACTAATGGAAATTGAAAATAATACTAGGATAGAAAATTCTTGGTTTGAAATGAGAGATGCATATGACGAAAATAGATTTCTTGTTGTCAACATATCAACAATTTCAGACCTAATCTTCAAAAGTTTTTATAACTCTTTACGAGTTTACCCATGCATTATGTAAACCTAATAATTTCTTGAAGATTGAATCTCGATAGTACCATTACGAATAGTATCAGAGTGCGCAACGAAGGCTGTAATTAGTTGAGCTATTTAAGTGATTGGCTAAAAGGGAATGACTAAATGAATAATAATGGTAATTCAAACATCAAAAATTCTCATTGCTAAACATGATTTCTCGTTAGTAATGTATAATTTCTTAACACTCTAATGCAACTCAACTTGAAATGTATCTAGAAAAAATACAACAAATCATTGGTTGTGCTTGCATAAGATTATCGAATCATAAAGGAATTCTCAATGGTTCTCATATATATAAAACAAACTGATATTCTGAAATCTTCTTTTAATTCAATTGGTCAATTGTCAATGCCAAAGTAGTTGAATTTTTTTTTTTTTTTTTAAATTTCTTTCCAGTTTTCAAGTTTAATGGGGTGGTTGAGTTAGTGGGTTATATTTGAACATGATTACTGAACAACAATTGAAAAATTCCTCTCAATTCATAAATTCAAAAGAACCCCCATATAACCATGTTGGCATCATAGGACTATTGCAATTCAAAAAAAGAAAATCCTAGCTGAGAGGAATGAAAATTCAAGCATTTCAGATACCCAAATTCGGAAAACTCCAAATCTGGGAAAGGAAGTGAACAACAAGCAGATTGAAGAGCACCACTGTCAAACTCAAAATTCCAGAAGATTCTCCCAATTCAATCTTAGGGAAGAACATGTATTTGTCGTACAACCATTATATGCGAAATCAGATAAGCAAATTGGAGGGCAGCTATGTTGACTCCTTTACTCCAGGCTAGTTAAGTAATTTATAACTATAATTTTCTTGTGAATGCATTGTTGTTTTCTCTTTTACGAGATGGGTTTATTTAGTGATATGTGAATAATGACTTAGTTGAAGAATTTGGAATTTTTGAATGCTGATGTAATTATGTTATTTGAGAAATGGTGAATAACCTATGTTAAGAGCATCTCCAACCGATCTGTATTTTGAAGTTTTTCACCAATTTGAAGTATAAATCCTCCTCCAACCCAGCGCTATCGCTGTTTGCTAAATGGAGTTTTGAACAGTGGGACGCCATATATGACGTCCCACTGTTCAGTGCAATTTTCATTCATTTTTTTTCTTCTTAATTTTGCCCTTAACTTTGTACATTAAAATCGTTTCTTCTTTCTATGTCCATGGATCAATTTATTGTTATTATTTTGTTTGATTAAAATTTATTTATATTCTTTGTTATTAGTTATTATTTTTATTAACATAATGAATTAATTTAATTTAATATAAATAACAATTAATGATAATATTAACATAAAATTGCCCATGATTAAAAACAAAAAGTTACATACTTGATGAACATAAAATTACGAGACGATAACTAAACATGACATGATAAAATACGAAAAGTAAATTATGAAAATTTATTAATCTGGTAAGCCATTTTCAGATTCTCCTAGACCATCAAAATATTGACTGAATGGAGTTGAGCTATTTTGAGATTCCTTACTTCTTTGCTGAGATCTCTTTTCCATAATTCGCAGTTGTTCGCTTCGAATAAACTCACGTAGACTTGGATCTGGTATGGAGTCTAAGTCTTTAAATAAAATTTTATTCTCCTCACGAAATTTTGCAACGGCTACTTTTTTCGACTCAGTTTCAGCTCGAAGCATCTGAATTTCATAAATTTTTTGTCTATCATCACTTCCTTTCTTTAGAATCTGAGTAATTTCCCGATTATTCTCTGTAATTGATTGAATCATACCTGAAGATTCGTCATCATTTTTTCTTTTTCCTTTTGCTTTTTTGACTCAAAGGGGTCACTGGACAGAACCCCCACTGTTATCTTCATCTAGATGAAGAGAAAACGATGATAATCCAGGAGATGCAGGTGTTAGACGAACGGAAGTGGGAGACTCTGATTGTGACGATGCAAAATTTTCACTTTCCATTTAAAAGTGTGGAAATGTTGTACTAAAATCGTTAGTAAACTTTTCAATATCTTTCAGGATGTACTAGACATGATCAAACTTGAAACCTTTTTTCTCAGTTTTGTCTTGTGCAAACAATATTTTTGCTCGATCCATCTGCAAGATTGTGGAAAATAAATAAGTTTCTGAGCTCATTCAACATAAAATTGTGAAATAAAATATTATATATAATACTCACGATATCTTGTTTGGATGCACCACTTGGATTAAGAAGTTCCACATGTCGAACGCATCCCCTCAACTTAGCAACAACAGTTAAAATAACAGACATTCGAGATTGTAAAGACCTTAGGGGTCAACTTTGAGTGATATATTCTAGTTTGGAGCTGTTATAGCTAGACTCAACTCGAGACCAGAATTTACCCTTCGAGTGGTTAATACCAATAATTTGATTTTGGGAAATATCAAGCCAAATATGACATAAGTGTTTGTCTTCTTCATTTGAGTATGACGCACTTCGTTTACTTGAACTCATTGTGAAGAGATTTCAGAGTATGATAGATGGATTTGCAAGAACTTAAGTGTAAGATATAATGTAAAACTTCATACCATATTTATAGACAAAATAAAGGTGTAAGACTCAAATCCAACGATTCCAAGCTAAAGAATTTCATCCAACGGCTAGGTAGTGAATTCTTTGATTATGATGTGACAACTCGAAGTGTACAAGATAAATGTGTAAGATTCAAATCTAACGATTCCAAGCTAAAGAATTTCATCCAACGACTAGGTAGTGATTTCTTTGATTATGATGTGACAACTCGAAGTGTACAAGATAAAGGTGTAAGATTCAAATCCAACGATTCCAAGCTAAAGTATTTCATCCAACGGCTAGGTAGTGATTTCTTTGATTATGATGTGACAACTCGAAGTGTACAAGATAAAGGTGTAATATTCAAATCCAACGATTCCAAGCTAAAGAATTCCATCCAACGGCTAGGTAGTGATTTCTTTCATTATGATGTGACAACTCGAAGTGTACAAGATAAATGTGTAAGATTCAAATCCAACGATTCCAAGCTAAAGAATTCCATCCAACGGCTAGGTAGTGATTTCTTTGATTATGATGTGACAACTCGAAGTGGACAAGAATTCCATCCGACGGCTAAGATGTAAATGAAATTATTATTAGACGACTATATAAGAGTGTTGGTTGTGCTCAAACGAATTCATCAAATTGATTCGAAACAAAAAGTGAATCTCAATATTGGAGGTCACTCTAACTATTCATCTTCTAATTCGTCTTCTCTTTCTAATGGAGATGATGACAGAGATCAACAACTGACTCTTCATCTTGAAGCAATCGATACACAAGAAGAACTGATATCTTGTTTGTATCACAACAACAAACTCGTCATCTCTCACTTCCTTGATCAGCAACGAAACAACCCAACTCATGGAGGCTCAATACCTGGTCATGTCGTTATCAATCGCGATCGAGCTACTGCTGATGCAAACCTTTTTAAAGACTATTTTTCCTAAAACCAACTTTTTGGTGAAATTCCTGTTTCGACGATGATATCGAATGTCACGAAGCTTATTCTTACCTATGCTTCAGGCAGTCCAATCACATTGTAGCGATCCAGAATTTTTACGCAATTAATAATTATTTTAATATTTAGAAAATTGTGTCGCTACTATTTCACCCATTATTTTGAAGTTAATGCCGCGATGGATTCGTCTAGCCAAGTCAAGAAATATCGAATTTGTTCGATTTTAAATTAAATATTCGAATTTCTAAAATTATATTATTTTAATTATTTATTCAAAGTATTATTTTCAAAAATCTTTCTAAAATCCAAATTTTGCCCACATGTCTTCTTCTTTACACCAAGACAACAATTCTTTACACAAAAACATCATCATTTTTTGTACAAATAATTTTACACCCTTTTCCA
This sequence comes from Ligustrum vulgare, assembly GCA_963555705.1. NCBI lineage: Eukaryota > Viridiplantae > Streptophyta > Magnoliopsida > Lamiales > Oleaceae > Ligustrum > Ligustrum vulgare. The sequence goes on along the minus strand of OY743169.1, from coordinate 39,820,323 downwards.
TTTCATATTACACCTAATTCTACACTATCATATTCTATAGTACCAAATCAATACATATTCTTCCCCATCACAACTCACGTCCCCTACATTTTTCTTCCTTCTTTATCATTATTTCCACCTCAATGTACCATCATCAAAGCATCTTCATCATTATAATTCATACCCCCACAAATTCCTTTACAGCACCATTATCATCATCATCAATCCACGGTTTCATTATCACAAAGCCTCCATTTGCCATAGAACCATTATAGAATCAAAACCATCAATCTGTATAAAACCATGAAGCTGCCACAATCATCCCAATGCAGCTCAATCTATAATCAGCTCAGCTCCATCACTTTCCTTCAAACTCAGTAACAGCTTTCTATCTACCGAATCAATACAGAACCAAGCAACCACTGTTTCATCACTGCAAATTCACCAATCACCAGAATTCATCACGACTGATCATCACCACCCACACTGATCCACCTCCAATTTCATCTCCACCCAGCAGTAGCCATAGCATCACCACCAGAAATTCATCACTGCCCAATTTCCTCAACTCCAAACCAGTCTATGAATCATCACAGCCATCACCTCTAGCAACTCCAAGATCAAGTCAACACCCAATGCCATCGCTATCTTATTCACCATCAATAAGCCAAGAATCTGATCTCAAACCAAGAAGAAAAGAACCCAATAATAAACGAAGCCCAGTTACTCACCTCAATCGCCGCTCCCTTCGCCGGAATTTCAGACCCAAATCGCAACCCTAAATCTGAATCCAAGCCTCGTTTTATCTCTGAATCATCTACATCAAATCTGAAACCCAGATACTCACCTCAGTCACTAACCTATTTTGAATGGAGTATCGTCGGACAATCACCAAACAGCAGCTTCGATTTTTGTTTCGATTTCGCCCTTGTTTCTCGCACCCAAGCCCTAAAATCAGAAACCTTGCTTTGGCCACCACTTACCGCAACCTGCGCCGGCTACTTCGCCGGCGAATCACCGGCAGTGTCACTCGTTTGTTCCTCGCCTGATTTCACTGATGAAATCGCAGAGAGAGTGCTGAGAGAGAGAAGTGAGAATGGTAGAGTAAGAGAGTAAAAAATCTGATTTTAATATGTTAACTTCCAGAAATTTCAAATCAAGTCCCTGACATTTTAATTTGTTTCCATTCAGTCCTTTTAGTTTTAAAGTTATCCATTTCAGCCCCAAAAGTTTTAAATGAGTTTTAATCAGCCATTTCATTTTCAAAATCTATTATTTCAGTCACTGTTGATTTACTTTTAAGCCCAAGTTTTAAAAGTATCTATTTTAGTCCCTGGTCTTTCAAAAGTATTTATTTTAGTTCCTCAACTTTCAAAATATCAATTTTAGTCCTCAAATTATAATTTATCATTTTGAACTATATATTCGATAGACTAAAGTGACTTATTGGCTAAGACGAAGCGTACGGAGAATTTAAAGAAATTGAAGTCATTCCCGCTCAACTTTGCACTCGTCGGATTTGAGGTAGACTCGCACTTATTAATTGATTTAAATTATGATTTCATATGAATGTCATGTGACTTGTGAAAGTCAATTTTTAAGAAAAGCAAGTATGTTTTTATGAAAGGTAAATATACCTTATGTTGTTATGAAAAGTAAGTATGTTTTTATGAAAAGAAAATATACTTTATGTTTTTACGAAAAGTAAGTATACCCTATGCTTCACGAAAATGTTTTTTTGGATCATTGCTATGAAATCAATCTACCAAGATTGTTATGGGTCCCATATGATAAGTTATGATATGTTAAGGGGACCGGAGTTTTAGTAGCGCTACACATAAGAATTCTTGCCACGAAGTTCGGTAACATTCTTGTGTCTCCTATGTTTATGAGGATTTGCCACGAAGTTCGGTAAAATTCCTGTGTTTCCATATGTTTATGAGGATTTACCACCTAAGTTCGGTAAAATTCCTGTCGCATATGTTTATGAGGATTTCGATCCTATCTTATGTTATGATGCAATTGATCCCTATGAATTTCAAAAATTATGCTTGGTATACTTACTGTGATTTTACTGTTATTATGATTTTACTGCATAAGAATTCTTGCCACCTAAGTTCGGTAAAGTTCTTGTGTCTCCCTATGTTTATGAGGATTTCAATCCTATCTTATGTTATGCTTTCAAAAGAAATTATGCTTGGCATAATTAAAATGTTTTTATAAGTATATGGTTTTCAAAGAGATGTTTTCAAAGAGATGTTTTCAAAGAGTTATTTTCAAAGAACTGTTTTCAAAGAGCTGTTTTCAAAGAGCTGTTTTCAAAGAGATGTTTTCAAAGAGCTGTTTTCAAAGAGCTGTTTTCAAAGAGCTATTTTCAAAGAGCTGTTTTCAAAGAGCTGTTTTCAAAGAACTATTTTCAAAGAGATGTTTTCAAAGAGCCTATTATTTTCACAATATGTCTCGTGCTGTAATGCACAATATGAGTTTTATCAAGAGCCGTTTTATAAAGAAGCTCTATCAATGCCCGTTTTATAAAGAGCCGGGATTTATGTGTTTAATCATCTTATAAATTAAATTAATTTGCGATGAGTCTACTGAGTATTTCCCCCATGAAATACTCACCCTACTTTTTAACAGTTTTGCAGATTTCGGAGACGGTGGCGAGCGATGAATGATGGTGGCAATAATCGTTAAACGGTAGAAAGTTTGACGTTAATGGTTTCCGTATTTTCCAAACAATCGAATAATTTAGAGAAGTTCATTTATTTGAGAAATTATGACATTGGCAATTTCTTTACAATATTAATGGTTCGATTTACTATTTCAAATGGTTTCATAAATGTTTTCAATTTTATCGGCCATTACAGTTTATTTAATGTTGCCAAAAATGAATTTCAATTATTTCTTCCGTAAAAATATTATTCGAAAAATTTAGACAGAAAATGACGTAGTGAATCGGGTATACGGAACTCGGGGCGCTACACACATGACAACTACTTCGTACATAAGAGAGATGGGCTTGGTAGACTGGGTTTATCTGCTTTGCAGAAGATTACAACTGTGATGAGGATGTTGGCATATGGTATTGCAGCAGATGTAACTGATGAGTACGTCAAAATAGGAGAATCCACTGTAATTGAAAGTTTGAAGAGATTTTGTCGGGAAATTGTAGAGATATTCAGTCAACAATATCTTAGATCGCCAAACGCTAATGACATTGTGAGGCTACTCCATATTGGTGAACAATGTGGTTTTCCAGGCATGCTGGGTAGCCTAGATTGTATGCATTGGAAGTGGAAAAATTGTCTAACGGCTTGGGCGGGACAATATACAGGTCGTAGTAGATCCCCAACAATTATTCTTGAGGCGGTAGCTGATTATGATTTATGGATATGGCATGCACATTTTGGTTTTCCAGGATCTAACAATGACATCAATACGTTGGAGGCATCCCACTTGTTCGCAAACCTCGCTAAAGGTATAGCTCCTCCCGCTAATTACATCATTCAAGGAAAAGAATATGACACGAGTTACTATTTAGCTGATAGCATATACCCAAAATGTTCTACCTTCGTGCAAATAATTCATGATCCACAAGGTCCAAAAAAAAAAAGTATTTTGCAGCATGACGAGAAAGTTGTAGAAAAAACGTCGAACGAGCATTTGGCGTTCTTCAACAGTGATTTGTGATAGTCCCTGGACCGGCACGATTTTGGTCCAAACATGTATTACATGATATAATGACTGCGTGCATTATTATGCACAACATGATTATCGAGGATGAACGTGATCTTCAAGCGCCTATCGGAGTTTTTAAAGAAGCACTCCCTCCTGCAGTTGAGATGGTTGTAGATGAAAATATTCGATTTCAAGAATTTCTTGCTCAACATAGACGAATTAAAGATAAAGAATCTCACATAACACTTCGAAATACATTAATTGATCATTTGTGGGATAAATATACTAATTTCGAGAATTAGTATACAAAATTTAGTTGTTTCCTATTTGTATTGTGCGAATGTTTTCATGTTATATGTAACGTTTTTAAGTCGTATGGTTATCTTGTTAATTGTGATATTAATATTAATGTCTTTTTTTAATGAACGTAATATTCTTGATAATTATCTTAAATTATAAATTTATAAAATTTAAGTGGTAGTAAAATATATAATTAAATACTTTTTGAATTAACTTAATTGTTGAGAATTGAAAATAATAAGAGAATATAAAGTTTACTGTTCATATGGTGTAAGATTTAGAATTCTGAGTTGGAGACTACTTTGTTGGATAGTGCAAAATTACACTATTTTAGTGCAAATTTACTCCAAAATAGAGTAAATGGGTTGGAGATGCTCAAAGTCTTAATTTTTTTGTTTTTTTTTTTTGAGATTTACAAATTTCCTTCACGTGCCAATGATTTCAAGAAAATGTAAAATAATACAGTATGCAAGTACTGATTGGATTAGCATATAATCACGAAACTAAAAAACTGTTGGATATTGATTAATAAATCGAGAATTGAAAAACGATCAAAGTGACTTCGTGTCGACTTCGGCCAAATACTCAAAAGCTCGACTCAATCAGTTTAGGCAAAATTGTTTGCCACTTCGCCGCTTCGGGGTGCACAAATGGGGATCGACCTGCCCGGTCGGTCGAGGGGGCAGCGCCCCCTGTGGGGGCTCGGGGGCAACGCCTCCGAAAGAGAATTTTGATTTCTCTGCATGTATTGAAGGGTATATTTGGCATTTCGAAAATCAATATCGGATGAATGAGAAATTACGAAAAAGGACGAAAATCAGGTCAAAATATTTGACCGTAAGACCGCATGGTTAGTAAACCGCGCGATCACACGTCAAATTGAATTCCGATTTTTTGAGTAAAATCGTGCGACCGCACGGCCACAAGGCACCTTTTCATAAATGTGCATTGTTTGGAAATGGTGCATGGTTTGGCCTCAACCATTTCGTCCACACCCTTTCATGATCTATAAATAGGACCCTTTGGGTGTCCTATTCATCACAAGTTTGATATGCAAAATATCTCTCATCCTCTCTTCTCTCCAAAATCAAATCATTGCATTTGTTATTTTGATTTTCTTCATTTCATCCTTGGAGTACATAAGCCTAAATTTGGTTCGTTGTACTTGTGTTTTGGAGTGCTACAAACACAAGTGTAGTCGTTGTATCTTGGGAGCCGATTGTCGAAATTCGTAGGCACCGTTGCGGGGCAAATTCGACTTAAGGACAAAGAGTCCAACTCTTGCCTCGGCTTTATCCCTACTTTCTTCTTCTTCTTGTTTGAACTTTATTTACCGTTACTCTGTCCAATTTTCTGCTTGGATTTACAAATTTTCATTCTACTTATTTGGCGTCACTATTTAAAAATTTACTCCAACAATCTTAAGTCGAGTTTTTTATATTTTGTGAAAGTGACATTTTTGTTTGGTTAAACTTGTTAAGTTTAACTTCTTCTTCTTCACTTCTATTTTGTTTTGGTTGATCTTCTATTTTACGTAAACAGAAATGAATACGGTTCTTAATACCGATAATACTTCGAATAATACTTCGAACATGGGAACTTCTGAAGGAGGTGTTCCTATCGGTGTGATTCCTCCCGTTGTGAATACAACAACTACTAATGTGATTCCTCCGGTTGTGGGTGCCCCTACTATCATACATTCAAACTCCGTTTCACATGGGGAAAAGTCGGAGAAATTTGTTGGGGTTGATTTCAAAAGGTGGCAACAGAAAATGTTGTTTTATCTCACAACCCTCAACTTGGCGAAATTCTGGAATGAAGATCCTCCCGCCATACAAGAAGGGGAAAACAATAGGGCATCGTTGATTGCTTTGGATGCTTGGAAACATTCGGATTTCTTATGCAAGAATTATATTCTTAACGGCTTGGACAACGCCTTATACGGTGTATATTGCTACAAAAAATCTGCAAAGGAACTATGGGAGATTTTGGAAAAGAAGTACAAGACCGAAGATGTCGGAACCAAGATGTTCATTGTGGGAAAATTCTTGGACTACAAAATGGTAGATTCGAAAACCGTCATCAGTCAAGTGCAAGAATTGCAAGTCATACTCCATGACATTCATGCGGAAAATATGTTCGTGAGCGAATCATTTCAAGTGGATGCAATTATCGAGAAACTTCCACCCATGTGGAAGGACTTCAAAAACTATCTCAAGCACAAGCGCAAGGAGATGAACATTGAAGAACTTGTGGTCCGATTGAGGATTGAAGAAGACAACCGAAGTCCGGAAAAACAAGTTGGGAATAGCATACCACAAGCAAAGGCAAATGTGGTGGAATCTAGCAACAACAAAGGAAAGAAAAGAAAGCATTCCGTTGAATCTACAAAGAAGAATACAAAGAAGTTCAAGGGCAATTGCTACAATTGTGGAAAGGCTGGACATCGCTCGGTTGATTGTCGCAAACCTAAGAAGCAATCCCAAGCCAACATTGTCGAATCTGATGCCATATCAAATGGCATGTTCGATATGAATTTATCGACGGTTGTTTCTGCATGCAACCTTGTTGGAAATCCCATGGATTGGTGGGTTGATACGGGTGCAACCCGTCACATTTGTGCCGATAGAGGAATGTTCACATCATACACTCCAACCGAGGGAGAAAAATTGTTTATGGGGAACTCCTCCAAAGTGGAAGGACAAGGCAAAGTGGTCTTGAAGATGATGTCGGGAAAAGAACTTAACCTCAATAATGTCCTTCACGTACCGGATATTCACAAGAACCTTGTGTCGGGTTCTTTGTTAAGCAAGAATGACTTTAAACTAGTCTTTGTATCGGATAAGTTTGTACTTACCAAAAATGATATGTATGTAGGCAAAGACTATGTAAAAGATGGACTATTCAAAATGAATGTCCTAACTGTTGTACCTAATGCTACAATCAACAAAACATCATCTTCAGTTTATATTGTTGAGTCATGTAATCTATGGCATCATAGATTAGGACATGCAAACTTTAATTCAATACGAAAGTTAATGTATTTAAGTTTACTTCTGAATATGCATTTTAATAATGGAAAATGCGAAACATGTGTAGAGGCAAAAGCGGCCAAAACACCATTTCATTCCGTTGAACGAAACACCACACCATTAGAACTAATTCACACGGATTTCTGTGATTTGAAGTTCGTACAAACAAGGGGTGGTAAAAAGTACTTCATCACATTTATAGATAATTGTACAAGGAACTGTTATGTGTACCTTTTGAAAAGCAAAGATGAAGCTTTGGAAGTGTTTAAACGCTACAAAAATGAAGTTGAAAATCAACTTGGAAAACGAATTAAAATGATTCGTAGTGATAGAGGTGGAGAATATGTTGCACCGTTTGAAGAATTTTGTGCAGAATCTGGAATCATTCATCAAACAACGGCACCATATTCACCACAATTTAATGAAATTGCTGAACGCAAAAATCGAACGTTAAAGGAAATGATGAATGCAATGTTGATTAGTTCAGGCTTACCTCAAAACTTGTGGGGGGAAGCCATACTTTCTGCAAATCATATCCTAAATAAAATACCACACAAAGATAAGGCTGAATCGTCTTATGAATTATGGAAAGGTCGAAAACCTTCCTACAAATATCTCAAAGTGTGGGGGTGCTTAGCGAAAGTACAAATACCCAAACCTAAACAAGTTAGGATTGGACCAAAGACAATTGATTGTGTCTTTATTGGATATGCTATCAATAGTAGTGTATATCGATTATTGGTTCACAAATTCGAAGTACTTGATGTACACGTAGGTACAATTATTGAAAATGCGTACTTCTTTGAAGACATTTTTCCGTGTAAAGGAAAGGAAGTATGTTCAAATAAACAAACTTATGATAACATACATGGAAGGATTGATGATCTTCAAGTAAATGAAGAACCGAGACGTAGTAAAAGGCAACGAATTCCAAAGACATTCGGTCCATAATTCGTAACCAATTTACTTGAAAATGATCCTAGGACATTTGATGAAGCAATGTCCTCTCCCGAAGCTCCTTTTTGGAAAGAAGTTGTACGCAATGAAATTGAATCCATCATGAGTAACCATACTTGGGAATTGGTTGAACTCCCTCCGGGAAACAAAGCTTTAGGCTGTAAATGGATCTTCAAAAAGAAATTGAAGTCGGATGGATCAATTGATAAATACAAGGCTAGATTAGTAGCCAAAGGGTATAGACAAAAAGAAAGACTAGATTTCTTTGATACCTATTCACCCGTTACAAGAATTACGTCTATATGTGTCTTGATTGCAATCGCAGCATTGCATAATCTTGAAATACATCAAATGGATGTCAAAAACGCGTTTCTAAATGGTGAATTAGAAGAAGAAATCTGCATGGAACAACCTGAAGGGTTTGTTGCACCAGGAAATGAAAAGAAGGTGTATAGACTTGTAAAATCATTGTATGAATTGAAACAAGCACCGAAGCAATGACATGAAAAGTTTGATAAAACTATGTTGTCAAATGGCTTCAAAATCAATGAATGTGACAAATGTGTCTACATTAAAAACACACCTAATGAATATGTAATCATATGCCTATATGTTGACGATATGCTAATTATGGGAAATAACTCCAAAGTCATTTCCTCGACTAAGAAAATGTTAACAAAACATTTTGACATGAAGGATATGGGAGTGGCGGATGTAATATTAGGGATTAAAATCTCTAAGAAATCCGATGATTTGTCATTGTCTCAATCACATTATGTTGAGACTATACTTAAGAAATTTAAGGCGTATGACGATAAACCGGTTAAGTCACCAGTTGACTTAGGTATTCACTTAGCCAAGAATACTGGTGAGCCCGTATCTCAATTGGAATATTCGCGTGTTATTGGTAGTTTAATGTATATTACCAACTGCACAAGACTGTATATAGCATACATAGTCAACAAGTTGAGTAGATTCACTAGTAATCCAAGTGTTGTACATTGGAAGACATTAAACCGAGTTCTTAGATATTTAAGACAAACAGTTGAATATGGATTACACTACTCAAAATATCCTGCGGTGTTAGAAGGATATACTGATGCAAATTGGATATCTGACACTAAGGATTCAAAATCCACGAGTGGTTATGTATTTACCATTGGAGGTGGAGCCATGTCTCGAAATCGTCTAAGCAAATGTGTATTGCTCGATCCATGATGGAATCTGAGTTTATTGCGTTAGACAAAGCCGGTGAAGAAGCAGAATGGCTTTGTAATTTTCTTGAAGAAATTCTATGTTGGGAAAAGCCGGTTTCTGCGATTAATATACATTGCGATAATCAGTCGGCAATAGCAAGGGCACAAAATAGTATGTATAATGGTAAGTCTCGACATATCCGTCGAAGACATAATACCATTAAACAGTTAATGTCGAATGGTATAATCTCTATTAACTACGTGAAGTCAAAAGAAAATTTGACTGATCCTTTGACGAAAGGACTTGCAAGAGATCAAGTATACCATCTTTCGAGGGGAATGAGCCTAAAGCCTATTGAATAGAATTACTATGACGGAAACCCAACCTTGTAAATTGGAGATCCCAAGATCTTGGTTCAATGGGACAACTAAGTCATAAATGATTCGGAATAAAGCACTTATTCCCATTCCTAAAATTTAAAGTGCTATGTAAAATGTGTATAAGGATAAGTATACATATATACTTTTAATGATTCATAACTTTGAGATAGAAAGGTATGAGATAGAAAGGTATGAGATCACCTATATAAGTGTGAAGTGGGGTCGCTTCTACGAGAATTCGAGGCTTAATTCTCTTAGAGCACTTATTAAACCAAGACTTTTCCAGGGCCAAAATGGACTCAACCATGAGAACCGAATAGGTTAGATGAGTCATGGTGTTGGTACAGTTGTTTGGTTTTACACGAAAGGCTGGATGGTTCAAGACATCGCGTTCACCAACTAGCCTAGTAAATCCGATTGTATTCAACTAAAGAAGGTTCAAGGCCACAAGCTACCTATCTTGATGCTATGACTTGTCGTGTGTACTCCATTTGTTAGAGTCTGCATTCCATTTGCATTGCATTCGCATTGTGTTGTGCATATCGAAGAATTTCCATTCATGTGGGGGATTGTTGGATATTGATTAATAAATTGAGAATTTAAAAACGATTAAAGTGACTTCGTATCGACTTCGACCAAATACTCAAAAGCTCGACTCAATCCGTTTAGGCAAAATTGTTTGCCACTTCGCCGCTTCGAGGCCCAAAAACAGGGATCGACCTGCCCGATCGTTCGCGGGGGTCGAGGGGGCAGCGCCCCCTGTGGGGGCTCGGGGGCAACGCCCCCGAAAGAGAATTTTGATTTCTCTGCATATATTAAAGGGTATATTTGGCATTTCGAAAACCAATATCGGATGATTGAGAAATTACGAAAAATGACGAAAATCAAGTCAAAATATTTGACCGTGCGACCACATGGTTAGTAAACCGCGCAATCACACTTCAAATTGAATTCCTGTTTTTTGAGTAAAATCGTGCGACCGCACGGTTGTCCGGCCACAAGATACTTTTTCATAAAGATGCATTGTTTGGAAATGGTGCATGGTTTGGCCTCAACCATTTCGTCAACACCCTTTTATGATCTATAAATAGGACACTTTGGGTGTCCTATTCCTCACAAGTTTGATATGCAAAACATCTCTCATCCTCTCTTCTCTCCAAAATCAAATCATTGCATTTGTTATTTTGATTTTCTTCATTTCATCATTGGAGTACATAAACCTAAATTTGGTTCGTTGTACTTGTGTTTTGGAGTGCTACAAACACAAGTGTAGCCGTTGTATCTTGGGAGTCGATTGCCGAAATCCGTAAGCACCGTTGCGGGGCAAATTCGACTTAAGGACAAAGAGTCCAACTTTTGTCTCGACTTTATCCCTACTTTCTTCTTCTTCTTGTTTGAACTTTCCTTACCGTTACTCTGTCCAATTTTCGGCTTGAATTTACAAATTTTCATTCTACTTATTTGACGTCACTATTCACAAATTTCCTCCAACAAAAACAATAGTTTGTCAGTCATTTAAATTGTAACTTTTTTTGTTGGGGTTAACCTTCTCCGATTATGTCGCTCATAGCCTATATCAGGAAACAGGGTCGCTAAAGTAGTCGATTGCGAAATTGGCTGAGAGTATAGCCTTATTAAATCTCTAGAGACTTTCTTTGAAATTCAGAATACAGATGTGCCTCTCTCCTACTATGCTGGAATAATTGGTAAGTTAATCTATTGAGAACTCCATCAGCAGGAGATACTTTTCCAGATAATTTGAGATTTGGTAATCGAGATTCTTATGGTTTTATTCTGCATATTTGGTGACAATAAAATTGTGAACTATTTTCTAATATATATATCTCTTGCATCTACAGATTATGGTAGTTTCATTGTAAATCCCAGGGGTGAGGGGTGGAATGAAAGGTAATGGTCATTTCTTTGAAAATTTTGGGTGAATTTGTTTGTATTTGTGTGATCCTATACCAAATTACATCAAGATTCTTGGTATCCGCGTACAAACATGCTTTTGTAGAATGTTTGTCTCTTCTTAGTTCTGAACTTTCGATACCGCACATTATTGATTGAACTTTATGTCGAAGTTTTTAATTTTAGTGGTTTTTATGCATTATGTTGTAAATATTTGTAAATTGAGGGACAAAAGGCTTCAAAATTAGTTTTTAGATTACCATGATCACCTAAAGATTTCTCCATTTTACACAAAATATGCAGTAGATTATTTGTGCTAAACTCTCCAATCATTATAAGTCAGAGTTTTAGCTTTTTTTTCAAGACTTGTTGTCCATTGATTTTTCCCCCTGTGCTATTCAGTTTAATCTGATAATAAGAAGAAGTTTGTCATGCATCCAGTGATACACCATGGAGGCTACTGCAAATTGTAGTAAGAGATGATGTCCCTACTTCAAGGCCATTCAATTCAACTGTTATGCCTTTTGTTATACGTCTCTGATTAGTAGTTTCTAAATCGACATGGGATTCAAACCTTGAAGCAGACCCTTAGAAAGTTGTAATTGTAGCAGGCATGTGTACTGCCATGTCCACTGCTATTAAATTCGTCACAGAAGCTACAAAAGACATAAGAAAAGTTAGATCCTCGGGCAATATGTGTGATAGGCTTGGTCGTGCTATTGATGTTTTGATGCATCTGATCGTGTAGAAGAGTTTAAAGAAGGCACTACTGAAAATAGAGAAGTGAAGCTTAATTTTAGTGATCTAATAGAGAACATTCATTTTGCTTATCTTCAAAGAAATAACTTTTCTAGACTATTTAATGGAAGTTTGTCATCTTTCCAAAGTGAGAGAGTTATCATTTTTTATTCAACATATAATGATAAAACAATGGATATTCCTCAGCTAGTCGACTCTTTATTGCTTCACTATGGTTCTTCTAGTGATGCAGATAAAATAGTTGGTAGACCACATAAAAATCGAGATCATCCCGAAACTTTGCACAATATAGCTCATAAAATTGTTAGTTCATATGTAAAAGTGAATCTTTGGAATCTGGCCTCCTAATCATCATGAGGTAAGGAAGGTTTCTAAGGTTGATGATCAGAAATTAATAGCATGCTTTGAGAATTGATATTAAATAAGTTTACAATGATTTTAGTGTTATATGTTTGTGTAGGTGATTGATTATAGTGCCCAAAGTCCAAACTTTCACAAATAAATAAAGTTTTTGACAAGGTCAATTTTACTATAAATAAAAGTCCAAACTTTCTCAAGGTCAATGCTGCTACAAATACAAGGTAACTTTTGTGCTTGAAAAAGCATTTGTTTTTGACAAGGTCAATACTACTTACTATAAATAAAAGGTGATTCTGAACTGCAAGAACCATTGTTGTTTAAAATCTTAAACATATAAAACGCTCACAATGATATATCAGAAACCTTACTCACAAAAAGAAAAAGCTACTTTTTTTTTTTTTTTTGGTAGTTCAGTATGGTATGTATGTATAATCCCTAGGTCGAACTGTTTAATACTATCCAATCCTTATCATCAAACACGTCAAAACCTTTTTTTTTTTTTTTTGGTCACAACTTTTACATAATAGAGCAGGAATTGGGATTCTCATCGCTGAATAACTGAGGGGCGTAAACCAAATCTGAAGGATAGTTGGGATAAACTGCTCCACTTCTATTATCATTTTCATTGCATTCTTTTTTCTTGTCATTATTAGTTTGCTTCACGATCTCTGCATGCCTTCCAGCTCTCTTGTTGATGAACTCTACCAGTTTCTGTGCATCCATACTTCCTCTTACAGTTACAAGATTTTTCTCCATTTCTGGATCCACAGTTTGCACTCCTGTTATACATACATAGATAATATTATTAACACCCAAATCAGATTTTTATCTTCATTTTGATTTACTAATAAGTAATTAATATTACTTTGCATAATAAGCAGTAAGTTGATTCTTGAAAGTTATAGCTTTAGTAACATAAATAAATATCATGATCAATTCAACTACAATCAAGTTTGTATTCATTTTTGAAGTTTGGGCGAATTGTAGAAAAGGGGAGATCTAGAGAGAGAGAGAGAGAGAGAAATTGATCATCGATTGAGTTATTATTATAATTAAATGAGACATGCACACGAAAGTAAGAATAAAAATTAATTATAATACAAAATAGTAACACACCTTCCATCTTATGAATACAATGCTTAACTTCTTTAGCACACCCTTCACAATGCAGATAAATCTTCAACACCACTTCAATCACCGCTGGCGGCTGTGTCCAAATTAAAGCGCCAAAATAAATAAATATAACTTCTAAATTAATTCTATGGTTTTTTATCCTCAATCAGTGATTCAGTCACATATATAATAATTTATAAAATTTTGCCTCTGGTTTTTTCTCCTCCTTTTTTTCTTCCTTAGGCGGAACTGGAGAAATCAAGTTGACATGCTTCCCACTTTTCTTCCTTAGCCTCTCTGCAACTTTACTAGGATCAGCTTTTTTCCCCTTTATGGTAACCTTATGATTTTTCGCATCAATTTCAATAACCTCCACTCCTAAAAATTACATTACAAAATCAACAATTAGTCCACAAAAAAATTCACTGTAAAATCAAAAATCCATATCAGAATAAGAATTTTGGAACCTTCAAACCCGCGAAGGCATCGGAGCACTTCATCTTGACATCCTTGGCAATGAATATAAACACCTAATACAATTACTCCATCTGGGTTGTTTTTATTCTCTTCATTTGTGTTGTGTGAATGGCATTCTCCACTTTGTTGCTGTTGCCTCATTTGACGCATCTTCCTTCTCTGTTGCAAACATATTCAAAAAAATAAAGTAATCAATACACAAAAATTAATATGAGATTAAGGAAGAAAATGGAATTTACCCTGCCCATTTCTACTGCAAAATGCGTCAAGTTCAATTTGGAGAAGATTGTGTATATATATATATATATATAGCAGAGTGATCAACGTGAAGAATGTGTGTAAATTAAGATTTGATTAATGATATGATTTTCCCAAACGTTGTGGCGGGTTTATATTGTGTTATGCATGGTTCTTCTCTATAATATAATAATAATTCAATAAAAATGCAAATTTGGTTGTAAAACTAATTACAACTTTTATGGGGTTTCTAAAAAGAAAAAGTGAATTTTGTTAAAATGGAGTTACGTTTGGAGAGTTTAATTTCTTATTAATTTTGATAGCTTATGTATCCTGATTTTTACCAAATACAAAGATTTGTCTTTGATACAATATAATGAAACTACTTTAGTGAAAAAAGATTTGTAATAATATGGAGGTAAGGAAAGGTAAACTTTATATATATATATATATATATTAATTAAAGAATGCAGTTACAAATTTGATTTAAACAAGAAAATGTTAAAATCTAATTGAAGCGCTGAGAAAATTATTAAAATTTGTTAAAAACATGGCAACTTAGTTAAGTACAAGATTTATGCCCCTTTTGGGAGAGATTGACATTAGATTTTTAGTGGATTTTGATAAAAGTTGATGAGATGTGTGGCTGTAAAGTTGTAGGACTCATGAAATATATGATTGTGATTAATTGTTGATTTTGACTTTGATAAAAATCGAATTTTTTATATATTATATATACATGGATATAATTGGTAAGCATTGGTTTATTTTGAAGAATTTCAATATACAAACACATGACACCTGGCAGCATTTCAATTTCTGATGTAAATTAATTATTATTTGTTAGGGTGTGTTCTTTTGGAATTTAATTTGGAATGTTTTGTGTCAAATCAATGAATTGAAATTATTTGTTAATTTATTTGTGTTTTCTAGATAAGATGAATTGTTAAAAATTGGAGAGAGAAAATATGAATGATTAAAAAGTGATATAGAAAATTGTGTAATTTAAATTTTTGTAATGATGACAAATTAAATTACAAAAGAACACACCCTTAATATTACTACAACCCCGGTTGTAACCATTAATACCGTACTTACTATAGATATAACTTTGCTCATTTACTCTAAAAATTTATTTTAAAACGTGATCGTGTCTAGCCAATTATTAAGTGAAATTTAAATTTATTTTAATCGTAGTTGAATTTCAAATTTGAAAAAAAAAAAAAAGTTCCAAAAATCAAATTATTATTTTTTAGGTCCAAAATTCAAAATTTAATTCCTGAAACCCAATTTTTATCCAAATTAAATTCCAGCTTAATTTCTTTTAAAAACTCGAAAATATCCAAGTTTATCAATCTGATTTCTCAATTATCCTGACAATTATGTTGGTTAATCCTGAATTCAACATTGTCATCCCCTCATCCACAGCTTAACTGAAAAGATTCCACAATTCAAATTCTAATCACATCCTAATTCGTTCAGCCATTGTAATTGCACTCATGATCAGAATCCACACTCACGACACTGTCACAGAAATCAGGTAGAATTTCAAGATTTTTTCTGTTTTTTTCTATCTTCTTCATGGCCGAGACTCCACAGCCACGATCAATTTCACAACCCAAACCAATATGCAACACCACCTTCAAACCAAAAATCCAGCAACTTCAATCCGAAACTCATCACCACTGTCAAGATATCAACCAGCCGGACTCCCCAATACCATAACCTGTCGGCAGCACCTCCATCACCGACCCATAGCCAAATCATCCCTCGACGATTTTCTTTTCACCACCATTTCAATCCAAACTAAAATTCTGCCTGAACACACACACCACAACCCAAAGCCCAACGCCACCACTGCTGCCAACCCAGCCACACGACTGCCAACCAAACACCGAGCCAAAACCGGTCCTTCACCGAGACACCTCCCCGACAGTAAACACATTTCCCAAGCTCCAAAATCCATAAACTCAAGAAAATCAAGAAGACCCCCTAATTTACCCAGTCTTCATCGCCAGAACCACCACCACCACCAGCCACCACTATCGCCACCCAAAACATTGGAATCATCATTATCACCTCGATCGCACACCCACTACCCCACCTCCAAAACTCATCAAGAACCCAAAGAAATAAAACCCAAAAACCAGATAATTAATCTAAACCCACAATGTACCTTGAAACTTCAACCGGAATGTCGCTGGGAAACCACCCAAACCGCGATCTCAAGCCACGGACTTTCCTCGTTTTCGCACTCTCACACGGCCCAAACCCTAAAATCCTAACCCTATGCTTTCCCCGCCGCTTTCCGCCATTCGACGGCGGCGTTTCACAGGCAGTTGACCGGATTTCGATGGGGCGATCTCCGTCACCCTCACTTCTCCTCTCTGCGTAAATGAATCAGAGAGAGAGAGAGAGAGAGAGTTTTCTTTTAAATTTGATTTTGTGGAAATTACACCCTAGTCCCTTATGTTTCAAAATCATTTATTTCAGTCCTTTTCAGCTTTTTAAAGTGTTTAATTTCAGTTCTTAGTTTTTAAAACGTTTTATTCAGCCCCAACAGTCTTAGAATATTTTCAATCATCCCACTATTTTCGAAAAGATCCATTCCAGCCCCTAAACCTTTAAATTCCCAAAACTTTATTTTATCACTTTAAATTTTTGATTTTTGATTTTCAAAATACTAAATTCATTTAATTTTTCTTTAGTTAGACAAGGCATTGGAGATTTAAAGGATTAACGTGATACTTTTCGCACCACTTTCAAATCGCAAATTTAAGGTAGACTCGCCCTCACTAATTAGTTTAAATTATAATTTCACATCTTATGTGCATTTATGTGATTTATATGCTTTTATGCATGAGACGAGACGAGAATATCTCTTATGAGATAAGATGAGAAATGATGTTGTTATGCATAACTTACATGCTTTAATACATGAGACGAGACTACCCACACCTTATGATTTTCAAAGAGCCTATGATTATGATGATAATGTCACTATATGATTGCATAAGTATGTATTAAATTATTTTGTAAATTAATTATTGGCAATGAGTCTATTGAGTATTTCTTTCAAAATGCTCATTCCATTTTTCAATCATGACTATTGTACTCAAGATAAATAGGATCTTGCATGGATAAACATTTTATAAAAAATAGCACAAGTAGCATATTAGTCGTAAATCATGAATTAATAACAATTTTAAACATTAAGTAATACTGGCCGGGAAGACTATCTAACATGTCAATACACAATAAGAAATCACCCCAAACTTGAAATGCACACTTTCCTCAATGTGTAAAATAAAATCAAAGTAAGAGGAAGGATGTTACTAGACATCCCAAGAAGTGGTGGGGGTACTCATAAGTAGTTTTGGGCATGTAAAAATCTCATTGCAAGCACCCACAATCAATCCCCAAACTTGTGTTGAAGCCTCCAATCGTTTGAACACAGATTTCTCCAATGAGGCATTTCACGAATACCTTGTGAGCATCCTGTGAAAACACAAGAAAATAATAGATATTAAGTGGTGAATGACTAAAAAATTTAAATCACATTCAACATCTCAATTCTAACTCACAAATCCAATTCAATTTTCCCATCCACATCAAAATTAAATCACACTTGAAGATAAAATACAATATGCATCAAGTGATTTAAAAACAAGTTTTAAGAAAATATTTGTAGCGCCCCGAGTTCCGTATACCCGATTCACTACGTCATTTTCTGTCTAAATTTTTCGAATAATATTTTTGCGGAAGAAATAATTGAAATTCATTTTTGGCAACATTAAATAAACTGTAATGGCCGCTAAAATTGAAAACATTTATGAAACCATTTGAAATAGTAAATCGAACCATTAATATTGTAAAGAAATTGCCAATATCATAATTTCTCAAATAAATGAACTTCTCTAAATTATTCGATTGTTTGGAAAATACGGAAATCATTAACGTCAAACTTTCAACCGTTCAACGATTATTGCCACCATCATTCATCGCTCGCCACCGTCTCCGAAATCTGCAAAACTGTTAAAAAGTAGGGTGAGTATTTCATGGGGGAAATACTCAGTAGACTCATCGCAAATTAATTTAATTTATAAGATGATTAAACACATAAATCCCGGCTCTTTATAAAACGGGCATTGATAGAGCTTCTTTATAAAACTGTTCTTGATAAAACTCATATTGTGCATTACAGCACGGGACATATTTTGCAAATCATATGCTCTTTGAAAACATCTCTTTGAAAACAGTTCTTTGAAAACCATATACTTATAAAACATTTTAATTATGCCAAGCATAATTTCTTTTGAAAGCATAACATAAGATAGGATTTAAATCCTCATAAACATAAGAATTTTACCGAACTTAGGTGGTAAGAATTCTTATGTAGTAAAATCATAATAACAGTAAGTTTTCATCATAACATAGGATAAAATCGAAATCCTCATAAACATAAGAATTTTACCGAACTTAGGTGGTAAGAATTCTTATGTAGTAAGTCATAATAACAGTAAGATCATAATAACAGTAAGATCATAATAACAGTAAGTATACCAAAACATAATTCATGAAATTCATAGGGATCATTTCCATCATAACATAAGATAGGATCGAAATCCTCATAAACATACGCGACAGGAATTTTACCGAACTTAGGTGGTAAATCCTCATAAACATATGGAAAGGCAGGAATTTTACCGAACTTAGGTGGTAAATCCTCATAAACTTATGGAGACACAGAATTCTACCGAACTTAGGTGGTAAGAATTCTTATGCGTAGCAATGATCCAAAACATATAAAACATTATCGTAAAAACATAGGGTATACTTACTTTTCATAAAACATACTTAATTTTCTTGAAAATTGACTTTCACAAGTCACATGACATTTATATGAAATCATAATTTAAATCAATTAATAAGTGCGAGTCTACCTCAAATCCGACGAGTGCAAAGTTGAGCGGGAATGACTTCAATTTCTTTAAATTCTCCGTACGCTTCGTCTTAGCCAATAAGTCACTTTAGTATATCGAATATATAGTTCA
The DNA here is from genome assembly GCA_963555705.1 of Ligustrum vulgare. Taxonomy (NCBI): domain Eukaryota; kingdom Viridiplantae; phylum Streptophyta; class Magnoliopsida; order Lamiales; family Oleaceae; genus Ligustrum; species Ligustrum vulgare. Next base: position 39,800,889 of record OY743169.1, on the reverse strand, counting down.
AAATGATAAATTATAATTTGAGGACTAAAATTGATGTTTTGAAAGTTGAGGGATTAAAATGAATACTTTTGAAAGTTCAGGGACTAAAATAGATATTTTGAAAGTTAAGGGACTAAAATGAATACTTTTAAAACTTGGGCTTAAAAGTAAATCAGCAGGTACTGAAATAAAAGAGTTTAAAGTTAAAGGGCTGAAGTAAATCATTTTAAAGCTTTGAGGCTGAAATGGATGAGTTTAAAACAGTAGGGACTGAATTAAAACAATTTAAAACATCAGGGACTGATTTGCAAATTCTGGAAATATATCATTCAGATCTTTTACTCTCTCTCTCATTCATATCGATTTCACTCTCTCTCTCTCACAACTCGATCCAAGCTCTCTCTCTCTACCATTCTCTCACTCTCACGAAACGGAGGCTGCGAAGATCTGATTCTCCGATCTACAGTCGGCGATGTGCCGGCGTAAGGTGCGGCAAAGAAGGGGTTCCGGTTTTGAAAGAGTTTGGTGTGAGATGGGGATAAAAACCGAGGCTAAACTAGGCTTGAATCGCGATTAATCTCCGGTATTAAATCTGGCAGCGAAGGGCTTAAGGTTGAGGTAAGTATTTGGGTATTCTATTTCTTTGGTTTTGGGTTTTGATTTGGGGATTGTGGAGTTGAAATTTTGGGTCGGAGGTTACGGTGGTGCGCGGACTTGGGCAGTATTGCAGCGGTGGTGGTGTGATGAAGCTGGGTGGCCGCCGTGATGAAAATGATTGATTTCCTGTGGTTTGTGTATTCGGCTATGGGTTGCAGGTCGTGACTGTGGAGGTTGGTGACTGGTGGTCCAATTAGTTGTTCGGTGATAAACTGTGGTGATGGATTGTTGATGATGATGCAGTGTAGATGGTGGCTGGTGATGTTGATTTTTTTGCAGTGATGAAACAGTGATGGCTTGCTGTTTCGGTTAGTTGCAAATTTGGCAGTGGTGGGTTTTGAATTGATAACTGTTGTGATGTCCTTAGGTGAATACGGTGAAACTGCCATTGGTGTTTCTTTGTTTGAGTAATGGTTATGAGTTGTAGTTGCTGCTGCAGATGGTTGGCGATGGCTGGATTGAGGAGTGCTGGTTGACCGTGGCTTTATGAATTGGCTGTGAATTGATTTCTTGGAGGTGTGACTGAGTTGTGTGATGGTGATTGAGGGTAGTGAACTGTGATGGTGGCTATTGTGTGATCGATATTGGAGGTTGGTAATGGAGCTGCTGGTGGTTCGCTGGTGCTGGTGATGAGATGATGAAGATGGGTTGTGAAATGGATGTTGAATTGGAGAGGCAGGGGAGAAGTGTGGGCTAGACTATAAAAGGGGAGGAGGAAGATGACTTTCGGCGATAAAGGAAAAAGGTGCAGGGTTGTGGGGTTGGTCAGTGATGATGATAAAGATTCACAATCATTCAGGGTTGTGGGGTGATGTATAAAGAGAGGAGGCATATGACTTGAAAAGAAAAAAGAAAGAAAAGAAAATGGTTAATAGGGAACATGGGAAACATTAGAATAGAGGAAAAATCGTGGGTGGAAATGTAGGTTGGATAAATTTTTGATTATGATAAATATTGGACTAACTTTGATTATGAAACGTATTTAAAACAGATACATTTTGGACTGAAAATGAATTTGAAAATAAATAAATATTGATATAAAAATTGAATTACGTATTTGGACTTTAAAATAATTTGAATAAGGAAAATTGAGATATTTTAATAAATTTGGAATTCAAAATGATTTTGAAAATAATACTTTGAATAAATAATTAAAATAACATAATTTTAGAAATTCGGATTTTAATTTAAAATCGAACAATTCGATATTTCTTGACTTGGCTAGACGAATCCGTCGCGGCGTTGACTTCAAAATAATAAATGAAATAGTAGCGACACGATTTTCTAAATATTAAAATAATTATTTATTGCATAAAAATTCTGGATCGCTATAATCTTACCTCCTTAAAATAATTTCGTCCTCGAAATTAAACTTACTTAATCTTATAATTTCTGAATACTTAATCAGAATCTCTTCTTCTTATCATCGAATATTCTCAAAATAATCAAAACAATTCCCAATCGTATGTAAAAATTTCATCATATCTTGTAGTATTCATGTAACTAGTCACTTATCATCGTATCATGTGACCTCAAATATTTGTATATATCTCTAAAATTTCAACAAATCTTTCCAATATTTGTAACCCAAAATTCAGTAAACAAATATCTCCCAAAACTAAGATTCTATACTTAAATGTCACCACATTTCCTGCAAAGTATTTCTTTCACTTGTATATACGTATGAATTCTGATTCAATACGGTACTCATTTTACTTTCCACGTATCATCACACTATACCAAGATTATCATTATTAAAACAAAATATCAGTACCCATAATCCAAGAAAATATTCCAAATCTCCAATCAAATCTCCTTTATCGATAAAATTTAACAGCGCATTACTTCTTGTCTCCTCTTTTCATTAAAATAATCCTGCGCTTTCTTGGTGGTCACAACATCACGCGGATTCACTCAGATCCTTGCGCTTTTAAATAGTTAATGCTGGGAAGAGGTTGAATCATCAAACAATGGATATCATCCTTTCTAACATTCGCAAGTATTATTCCAGTCTTCCTATGAATGATCTGAGAAAGATCTATAAAATAAGGCTCGAAAGATTGAGGTTGCTAATGGCTCATGATATTCCAGAAGATGTTCGCTGGTTGATAGAAGCAAAGGTTCGACTATCTGGTGAATTACCATCAACATTTCCAAAACATATGCCTGGTTTAGGCAAAAGCACGTTCGCAAAGAAACGAAGAGCAAAAAGACTGGGTGGTTGCTACAAATGTGCTCGTTGGAACTGTAATACACGTTGCAAATCAGTAGGATATTCTTCTACTAATCGGGATGATAAAATCGAATTCATAAAGGGTGGACTGAGTAAGGAGTCTTTGGATGATATTCGACTGACTCTTGAGACGCACCCAAGTGGTTATGTACAACGTGAACTTCTCTCCTTATACGCTCAGTTTAACGAGGACAAAAATCGTTATAGTCTCCAAAATATAATATCGAAAGATCCTGTTTGCCAGTCTGTTTTACAAAATGAGGCTTCTGGCAGTTCAGCAATGTTATAAGGTAAATCTTTTAAAATATTTTGCTGCTTACTTTCACGCGTTTTGAAAATAAAATATATTTTCCTTTTCTCGAGTTTTGATAAAGCTGGAAATAAAATATTAAATCGCCGAAAGGTGACAGCCTCGATACGATAAAAATATTCAAAAGTGGGCTGATTTTGTCAAAAGTAAATCTTTACTTTTTCAGAATCAATCAAAAACAGTAAATTTTTTTTTTTTTTCCGGCTTTAAATAGCCAAACATATTTCATAGTTCAGGCATCCCAAAATCACATCTTCTTCGTAAGTTTTCCCTTCTTTACTATCAAAGATGGAAGCACCAAAACTTCGACAGATCAAAACTATTTGTGTATTTTGTGGATCAAAAGTAGGGAAAGGCTTCGGTTATCTAGAAGCGGCTGTAGATCTTGGAAAGAAACTGGGGGAAAAAGGTATCACTCTTGTATATGGGGGTGGTAGCAGTGGTCTAATGGGTTGCGTTTCCCAATCTGCTCTTGCAGAGAAATCAAAAGTAATCGGTGTTATACCTGTCCCTTTGGTAGATGTTGCAGGCAAAACACGAGGGCATGAAGTTCAAACCTTATCCATCCATGAACGCATAACTTGTATGCTATATGGTTCTGATGCCTTTATAGCCCTGCCCGGAGGTTTTGGTACCTTAGAAGAAATCTTTAACATTACCTCGTGGGCTCAACTAGATCTCCATACTAAGCCTATTGGGCTTCTGAATGTTAACAATTTCTTTGATGGTTTGTTAACCTTTCTTGATTATGCTGTGGAACAGGGATTCATCTCTCCATTTTCCAGAAGGCTTCTTATTTCTGCTCCTACTATTGATGAACTACTGGATAAGCTGCAGTCATATATCTCAATACAAGATCCAGCAGGAGTTAAGATAGATTGGTCGCAAGGAAGGGGAATCAAGCGAAAATGGAGTCCGGTTAATGTAAACTTAACTCTTTGAATCTTAGAATAGGTGGGGGTAGAGTACGGAGTATTCTCACTCTCGAGACACCCCTCCATTTACTAGGATTTCCTTCATGTTTAAATCTTGTGTGTACTTCAAAGATTCCAGGTGGTAGATTACGGAGTATTCTTACTCTCGAAACACACCTCTTTGAAGGTTTCTTTATTTCCTCAAAAGATCAGAGGTGGTAGGATACGGCTACTCCGGAAACACATCTCTCATTCTGAGGATCTTTCCATGTTTTTCTCTTATGCTTTCGTGTGTTTCATGTATTTCCTTTCCAGTGTGACTCTTGTGTGTTCTCCTTATGAGAAAATAATAAAATCTCTGCTATCATCTACTAAATCTCGTTTGTGATGTAAATGATCTTGCATGTCTAACCTTAATTCCTTTAGTGGATGCTTATCATATTATGCTCTTAATTCCAAATGATAAAATTCTGGATAGAGTCTCCCTTGTAATTTGGACTTATCCAAACCATAAGCATACTTCAAAACTCACAATAATAAATAACTCCACATTTGATCACAACGATCTAAAAATATTGAAAATGATTCCAACACTTCAATATCATCAAAATATCCCATAATTCAATTCATAATTCCTCAACATAGAAATTTCAAATCATATTTTTCAATATCACAATATTACTTCCTTCCATACCTTAATTGGCTCAAAAGTTACTCATACTTATAAATATATGCCATAAATCATGTTCCCAAAATTTATTCACAAAGCCAAACTTCATAATAAATTTCTCTTCAACATAGAGGCATAATAAATTAACTCAACATAATATCCATTACTTAATTCTCAATAAAATCATATTATTCCCATTATGCTCAACACTCGTTTTCTTTTAAAAATTTCTCATACTCATACATTAAAGCATATAAGTTATGACAAAGCATAACAACATCATTATTTTCGAAGAAATACATTCTTATTTCTCATAAATCATAAGTATCCGAAATACTCTTCATTCTTTCTCATAAATCAATAAAATGAGTATTCGAAATACTGAAATAACTTTAAACATCATAAACTTCTTTACCTCGGAGTTGGTGGAACGAATGATGGCAGTGGCAATCTTCATCAATAAAATTTTTATAATGGAAAATATTTCTTGAAAATTCTTTTTGAAAATTTTTCCAGTCTACAGAAACGCAGACTAGCTCTGATACCAACTTGTAGCGCCCCGAGTTCCGTATACCCGATTCACTACGTCATTTTCTGTCTAAATTTTTCTGAAATATATTTTTGCGGAAGAAATAATTGAAATTCATTTTTGGCAACATTAAATAAACTGTAATGGCCGCTAAAATTGAAAACATTTATGAAACCATTTGAAATAGTAAATCGAACCATTAATATTGTAAAGAAATTGCCAATATCATAATTTCTCAAATAAATGAACTTCTCTAAATTATTCGATTGTTTGGAAAATACGGAAATCATTAACGTCAAACTTTCAACCGTTCAACGATTATTGCCACCATCATTCATCGCTCGCCACCGTCTCCGAAATCTGCAAAACTGTTAAAAAGTAGGGTGAGTATTTCATGGGGGAAATACTCAGTAGACTCATCGCAAATTAATTTAATTTATAAGATGATTAAACACATAAATCCCGGCTCTTTATAAAACGGGCATTGATAGAGCTTCTTTATAAAACTGTTCTTGATAAAACTCATATTGTGCATTACAGCACGGGACATATTTTGCAAATCATATGCTCTTTGAAAACATCTCTTTGAAAACAGTTCTTTGAAAACCATATACTTATAAAACATTTTAATTATGCCAAGCATAATTTCTTTTGAAAGCATAACATAAGATAGGATTTAAATCCTCATAAACATAAGAATTTTACCGAACTTAGGTGGTAAGAATTCTTATGTAGTAAAATCATAATAACAGTAAGTTTTCATCATAACATAGGATAAAATCGAAATCCTCATAAACATAAGAATTTTACCGAACTTAGGTGGTAAGAATTCTTATGTAGTAAGTCATAATAACAGTAAGATCATAATAACAGTAAGATCATAATAACAGTAAGTATACCAAAACATAATTCATGAAATTCATAGGGATCATTTCCATCATAACATAAGATAGGATCGAAATCCTCATAAACATACGCGACAGGAATTTTACCGAACTTAGGTGGTAAATCCTCATAAACATATGGAAAGGCAGGAATTTTACCGAACTTAGGTGGTAAATCCTCATAAACTTATGGAGACACAGAATTCTACCGAACTTAGGTGGTAAGAATTCTTATGCGTAGCAATGATCCAAAACATATAAAACATTATCGTAAAAACATAGGGTATACTTACTTTTCATAAAACATACTTAATTTTCTTGAAAATTGACTTTCACAAGTCACATGACATTTATATGAAATCATAATTTAAATCAATTAATAAGTGCGAGTCTACCTCAAATCCGACGAGTGCAAAGTTGAGCGGGAATGACTTCAATTTCTTTAAATTCTCCGTACGCTTCGTCTTAGCCAATAAGTCACTTTAGTATATCGAATATATAGTTCAAAATGATAAATTATAATTTGAGGACTAAAATTGATGTTTTGAAAGTTGAGGGATTAAAATGAATACTTTTGAAAGTTCAGGGACTAAAATAGATATTTTGAAAGTTAAGGGACTAAAATGAATACTTTTAAAACTTGGGCTTAAAAGTAAATCAGCAGGTACTGAAATAAAAGAGTTTAAAGTTAAAGGGCTGAAGTAAATCATTTTAAAGCTTTGAGGCTGAAATGGATGAGTTTAAAACAGTAGGGACTGAATTAAAACAATTTAAAACATCAGGGACTGATTTGCAAATTCTGGAAATATATCATTCAGATCTTTTACTCTCTCTCTCATTCATATCGATTTCACTCTCTCTCTCTCACAACTCGATCCAAGCTCTCTCTCTCTACCATTCTCTCACTCTCACGAAACGGAGGCTGCGAAGATCTGATTCTCCGATCTACAGTCGGCGATGTGCCGGCGTAAGGTGCGGCAAAGAAGGGGTTCCGGTTTTGAAAGAGTTTGGTGTGAGATGGGGATAAAAACCGAGGCTAAACTAGGCTTGAATCGCGATTAATCTCCGGTATTAAATCTGGCAGCGAAGGGCTTAAGGTTGAGGTAAGTATTTGGGTATTCTATTTCTTTGGTTTTGGGTTTTGATTTGGGGATTGTGGAGTTGAAATTTTGGGTCGGAGGTTACGGTGGTGCGCGGACTTGGGCAGTATTGCAGCGGTGGTGGTGTGATGAAGCTGGGTGGCCGCCGTGATGAAAATGATTGATTTCCTGTGGTTTGTGTATTCGGCTATGGGTTGCAGGTCGTGACTGTGGAGGTTGGTGACTGGTGGTCCAATTAGTTGTTCGGTGATAAACTGTGGTGATGGATTGTTGATGATGATGCAGTGTAGATGGTGGCTGGTGATGTTGATTTTTTTGCAGTGATGAAACAGTGATGGCTTGCTGTTTCGGTTAGTTGCAAATTTGGCAGTGGTGGGTTTTGAATTGATAACTGTTGTGATGTCCTTAGGTGAATACGGTGAAACTGCCATTGGTGTTTCTTTGTTTGAGTAATGGTTATGAGTTGTAGTTGCTGCTGCAGATGGTTGGCGATGGCTGGATTGAGGAGTGCTGGTTGACCGTGGCTTTATGAATTGGCTGTGAATTGATTTCTTGGAGGTGTGACTGAGTTGTGTGATGGTGATTGAGGGTAGTGAACTGTGATGGTGGCTATTGTGTGATCGATATTGGAGGTTGGTAATGGAGCTGCTGGTGGTTCGCTGGTGCTGGTGATGAGATGATGAAGATGGGTTGTGAAATGGATGTTGAATTGGAGAGGCAGGGGAGAAGTGTGGGCTAGACTATAAAAGGGGAGGAGGAAGATGACTTTCGGCGATAAAGGAAAAAGGTGCAGGGTTGTGGGGTTGGTCAGTGATGATGATAAAGATTCACAATCATTCAGGGTTGTGGGGTGATGTATAAAGAGAGGAGGCATATGACTTGAAAAGAAAAAAGAAAGAAAAGAAAATGGTTAATAGGGAACATGGGAAACATTAGAATAGAGGAAAAATCGTGGGTGGAAATGTAGGTTGGATAAATTTTTGATTATGATAAATATTGGACTAACTTTGATTATGAAACGTATTTAAAACAGATACATTTTGGACTGAAAATGAATTTGAAAATAAATAAATATTGATATAAAAATTGAATTACGTATTTGGACTTTAAAATAATTTGAATAAGGAAAATTGAGATATTTTAATAAATTTGGAATTCAAAATGATTTTGAAAATAATACTTTGAATAAATAATTAAAATAACATAATTTTAGAAATTCGGATTTTAATTTAAAATCGAACAATTCGATATTTCTTGACTTGGCTAGACGAATCCGTCGCGGCGTTGACTTCAAAATAATAAATGAAATAGTAGCGACACGATTTTCTAAATATTAAAATAATTATTTATTGCATAAAAATTCTGGATCGCTATAATATTTGACTTTGAAAGTTTAATATGAGTGTTTACTAGAACTAAATGAGAATGCATTTGAGCTATTTCACACTACCCAACTTGAGCAATATAAATGTGAAAGATAAAGACTTATGCCTAATCAACTTATTTGTAAGAAAGTAAATAAATAAAATAAATAAAAATAACAAATAATAAACCAAGTAAATGATAGAGAATGTGTTACCACTCATTAAGCGCTTATTTTAAAGCCATTAGCTCGACTATCTGTATAAGCACTTCATGGCACTCTAAACATAACTTTTGATGCCTTACCCATTTTGCTTATTTTGACTTTGCTCTACTCCTCATTGATTCGAAATACTTGCACTTTTCTCCTCCCAATGTCATGGGACATCGCTATTCCATCCAATTCAAACTCAACTAAATAGACTTGCACCTCCTTAAATGGCTTAATCAAAAACTCAATTATTAGACAATCAATGAAGTTGAGAAAATTTGATTTGATCTCTTCCTCATTAATTTCCACTTCTCCATGTAATTCTTGTGTGATTAAAATGTCATTATTTTCAAGCTCATCTCCACTAGTTTATGTCTCCTCGGATTGAATGACCGATCCAAAATTTGAATCCATGTGCAATGACAAGTTTTTCCTATTAATTTCCAAGAGTGGATTATACTCCCATATTTGAAATCCTTCTCAATCCATGTAATCCCCCATAAGCATATCATACTCATTCAATTTGGCAAGCTCATTGTAATGTTTTTCAAGTATCTTCTCATTCAATAGTGGAGGACCATCTCTCACAAGAGTGATATCCTCATCCCAATCATTCGATACACAATCTTCTAAGAGCATGTAACTAACATCGGATGTCTCAATTTCTTTTTTCGACATTTCAAGTATTTTCTAAACCCAATAAGTTTCAACGTAAGCAAATTATTACCCGAAAACAAGCATTGTCCATTACAATGCATCTTGTAACAAATTTCACAACTTAAATATTCTTCAAGCATATATTTAGCACTCATGTTGAGATTGTTCATTGCAAATGTTTTCCTATTTAGCCAATGTTAGAATCAAATATGCATATAAAGAAAACCAAAACATAAGAAATATTAGAATTACGGTGGTTAATCAAAAGTAACAAAATAAAACATAAAACAAAAATAAATAAAAATTATTAAAACTAAAATTAACTGAAGTAATAATCAAAGTAAAATCATTCTCCTGTAACGGCGCAAAAAACTTGTTCGCTAAAAGTGTGTACCGCAAGCGCACGGGTCACGTACAAGTAATAAAGTGGACTTTTTTTTTAGTCCGGATTGTTGATCTTACGAGGAATATTTACTTTAGATTATACAATTTTAATTAATTTAATTCTAAAAATAAAAAGAAATACACAATTAAAAGTTGGTTTTGGGAAATAACTAAAATCTACTAAAGAAGGAAATATAAAAAATACTTGAAAATCTTAGAGAAAAACGTGGTTGGGATTCATGGTTTCATTTAATCGTTGCCTAATTAATTTCTCAACATGCAAATTAACAAATTACTCATTTACAATATTAGACCTGATTTTTCAAGTTTAGCTAATTTCCTCTCTCGAGTAAAATTAAGCCTAATCAATTAGTTTGATCTATTATATCTCTATGTCGATTAAAACTTAATCAATTGCATTAACTCGTTGTGAAAATGATTCAAATGGATCACCTAGGGATAAGAGTATATCTCTATCTCTTAAATTAATACCTAGGGCATTTGTTATTTGGTCTAAAATGCACAATATCTCTTGATGATCATCATACACTCCACAAATGATATATTTGGTGATCAATCAAACGCATGGAATGATTTCAAGAACAAACACACATGAAATAAGTCTTTAATCATCAAATAGCAAATATTGGAATTAATCCAAGCTAGGTTTAACTAGTACCATAAATCCCAACAAATAAATTAGCCCACGTGATATAAATAATACAAAGGAGAATATTTATAAGAATACATTACAAATATGGAAAATTATGTGAGAAAATACAAAGTTATGGATAAAATCCTTTTGAAGCTTGACTATAATTTCCCAAAATATTTCTCCACTATTCTCCTCGTCCTCTTGATTTGTTCCCAAAAATTTATTAAGTAGTTGAAAACAAAAGAAAATTAAAAGAAAAGAAAAAAAAAACTTGGCGGCAGAAGCTTGGCAGGAAGAAAGATGATAACCCAACAAAAAAAAAGAAAAAGAAAAACGTCCAGCCAGCCCATTTGTAGGGTTTAATTCTCAAACAAAGGAAAATTGCTACCTTGGTCCTTGAAGTTTCAAAAATGAGCAAAATGTTCCCAAGCTCTTTTCGAATTTAAGATGGCATCTACAACACCAAATCTGTCCAAAATCCCAAAAATGTGATGTTTGAGCAATTTTCAGCTAAGTCCTTAGATAATTGCACTTCAATTACCTCAACTTTGATCTTGTACAATTTGATCCCCAACTTCACGTTTTTGTATGCGATTGGTCTATTTTCACTCAAAATCATTAATTAAGCAATCATTTTGCTTTCTCTTGTGATTTTTCCTTGAATTTGAATAGTAAACCTTGGTCCTCAACTTTATGGGATGTTGCAATTAAGTCCTCAAACTTTTGATTTCTTTCAATTAGGTCATTGAACGTCAAATTTGCTCCTCTTTTAGCTCAATTGCCCTTCAATCTTGTCCATTTTCTTTCTAATTGAGGTTGTACCTAATTGTACAAGATAAACACAATTTATAAGTAGAAATTTGCTCAATTTGTCAATTAAAATATCAATTTAAGACCAAAATAAGTGTGTAAAACACACTTATCACTTTTACTAAAAGTTGAATAAACGCACTTAATAGTGAACAATTCGTGTGTTGGTGGCCCGTGGCACTCACGAGGCCCCAAGCTTTATAGCCTCACGAGCTAGGTACCGTCAATAGAATATATTACGTATGAACTGAGGACTAAAGAGAGTTTTCTACTTCAATTGAAGTTTTCAGCATATGCAAAGGAATTGATAAAATATTCCTAGAAACAAAAATCTGTTACTTAGACTTATTAGCGTACATGGTTTTGTATAGAATAGAGAAAATCAAAATGATTGCGATTTTACTATTATTATGATATTCCAATTTTAGAAAACCCATCTTTTTCGTATTTACTAATATATTTTTTTTCTTTTTTCTTTTTCTTTTTATTTCTATTGTGGAGATAGTCATGCGTAATGACACATCACGACCATATTATTAAAAGCTTGTGGTAAGAATTAGTTTCTTTCTAGTTGGGCCAAATGGGCATCTCAACGCCTTATTTTTTTTTTCTTTTCACCAGAGTTGTATCACAAAGACTCGCATGGTAAGGAAGAAGGTAGAACAAGCACACTTGGAGAGCGCAATGCAACTGAGTGTTGTATGTTGCGTTCGAGAAGGATGAATCATTTCCGTAGAATTTTATGATTTCATCAACTATAAAGGTTATCAAATGAATTATAATTACAATTAAAATGATTGGAAAATAAATATGAGTTAATATATGCTCTAAGGTTGATAACATCATAAGATTTTAAAAAAGAGTAGCTCACTAGCCTCTATTTGGCAAACTGTTTTAATTTAGAGATTGGAACTCACTATCTATTATTAAATCCAATCAAGGAATTCAAATTTTTAGTGTTCCACATAATAACTTAATTTAACTTTATATAAACGCTCCATTCCAACAAAAAGGGAAATAGACTTGAAAAAAACAAGTAAAATAGAGGGAATTGACATGAAAAAATGAATACATATTAAAAGAAGGTATTTTTATATGCAAAATCTCAATGGTTCATAATCTACTTGAATAAAATACTAAAAGAAACCAAGGTATTTTTGGTAGATTTGACGGGAAAAAAAGAAAGAAAGATCAATTCGTTGGGTTTATGAAGAAAAGTCGAGGTGAATAAGAAGGGAAACCTATGAAAAAATCAACAGGAAAAAATAATAAATAATTGGAACAAGTAAAATAAAGATCATAAAAAGAAAGAGACTGAAAGGGTGTTGTAAAAAAATTTGCTTTCTTAATTTATAGATGTACTCCAAAATAGGAAAGAAGATTTTTAAATGTAAAGAGTTTATTGTAAATGTTCTTAATATTTGTTAGTTAACCCTTTCTACATAGTCAATAAAGTGAACTTATGACACAAAAAAGACTCAAGTTAACTTATGACACAAAAGACTTTTTAGGTATCACACTAACACATCTACTGTAACTATATATATGACTTGCACCTAAATATGACACTAGCTTGTGAATGAACACATTCAATGCGGATGCTCTAAATTATCATAATTCATCATATAATCATAGACAGATTGATCAACTCTCCATTTGGAAACTTTTTTTTTTTTTTTTTTCCTTTTTAAATCTTGTTTATAAATGGCCACATGGCATTATCTTATTGAACCATTTTTTTAAAAGTAAGTAATTTCAACTGATAAAAGATTCCTGCCACGAAATGAAAAGATTTGATGAAAGGATTCACCAAGTTCCAAAATTTTAAAAATTTAAAAATCAAGTGAAAAGAAACTTTACCATGAATTGAGTTGTAGAAGATGAATGATGATGTTTTTACACTCAATTTGATGCAAAAAACTGACGTTGTGAAGTGAAATTCGAATATGAAAGATTGAATGAAAAAATGTATGACGATTAGTGTTTATGAAAAATGTGGTGTGAAAGTGAAGGCTCGAACGTTCTTAAAGGGAGTGCTCGCAAGAGTGCACGTGAGTGTACTTCGAGCTATCACATCTCTGTTAGAACTACTTGAGTGCTCAAAGTCGCTCATCGAGCATACCTTTTTTTAATCTTATAATAACATCAAGCCAAAAATTTCTCGAAAATAGGAACTAAAAGCACATTTTTAGAGACAACAAAATAGACATTTTGTTAATTTATACTGGTCTAATGAAAAAAAAATTGACATCTTTTCACTCAACTTAGTATAAACTTATCGAGTGTATGAAATGTAGAAGATTCACATGTGAATTGTACCACTACTTTTTGTGAGCATGGTTCAAAACCTTAATTTTATTGGAAATAACATGCAGATAAAAACATTGAAGAATGAGCAATTTTCCTTAAGTAATGAAATTCAAACCTATGTTACTAGGACTTGATAAGTAAAAATTGCTAGTTTTTTTATTTATTTTTTCCACATCTTATGTGAAGTCTTCTTTACATTAAGTTTTATAAATGACCCCTATAATGAGTTTAGGCCGATGAAGTCCAGTTAAATGACCATAGGGCACCACGTTTAAGAAATCCTAACAGACCATCATTCAAGTCAAATTAGCAATGAAGATAAGTATAAGATGCATAATCTGTTTATTATATTAAAGCAAAAGTCATATAGTTAAAATCATTAATCAAATTTAAAGTCAATTCATCATAACAATGATCGTGATCACAAGTCTCATACATGCATAAAGATTCACCCATAAGAGCTCAGTGTATGCAACACAAAAGTTACGTGATGTAACATATACTAAGTACTCCATTCAAGTTCAACATTGATTCAAGGAAAAAATATTTTCAACATTCATTCACTATACTATACTAGTAATTGTTCAAAAAATACCATTTTCAAGGAATCACTTGAAAATGCTAATTTTTGAAAAAGGAATAATATAAAAAAGTTTTAGAATGCATGCATGAGTATGTATACAACATGAATATGAAAATGTATGCACCTAATGTATTTTTCAAGGAGCTATGCAAACACTAATAGCTTTCCTAAGATACTTGAGTCCATCTAATGGTTTGGTGAATAGATCAACCAACTAATTTTTTTGTAGGATATGCACAAGAGATACTCTATTAATTTTAACAAGTTATCGAATAAAATGATGTCTAATATGTATATGTTTGTTCGATAATGTTGAACATGATTTTTGGAAATATGAATTGCACTTGTTTTATTATAAACCATGATCATGGTACCATGCTCGATACCATGATCACTCAACATTTGCTTAATCCAACATAGAAACAAAAAACAAAGGTGATTTTCCTATCATCCGCATTACCTGTCTAACTACACCTGAATACCTAGATGGATCTTAAATAGAATCTCTAGAGTCATAAATCTCATGATCTATAGTCCCATTCACATACCTAATGATACGACTTACAACAGTCAAATGAGATCCTCTAGAATCAGCCAGAAATCTAGCATAAGCATCTATATTAAATACTATGTCAGGTCTAATCTCAGTAATATAGAGTAAACTTCTTATCATGCTCCTATACAATGTTTTATCAACTATTTTTCCTATCGGATCAAGACAAGTCTTGATATTAGTGCTCATTAGCGCTATAGTGTTGCTATCGAACCAATTTTTTTACTAGATCCTTAACATACATTGATTAAAATATAAATATCCAACATCAATTTGCATAACCTAGAAGTCAAGAAAGAAATTTAGTTCTCCCACTAAACTCATCTCGAACTTTTGTTTCATGCATTCAAAAAATTCATAAACAAATGAATCAATGGGGTGTCCAAAAATGATGTCATCAATATATATCTTGGATATGGTGATGGTTTCTTTTAATTTTCTAATAAATAGAGTTCTATTTGCACCGCCTTAGAGAAACCATGTTTCAAGAGTTATGCAATTCTTTTGCCATACCAAGATCCAGGAACTTGTTTGAAGCCATATAGAGCATTTTTTAAATCTATACACATGGTGAGGAAATTTTGAATAAAAAAATAATCCTTTAGGTTATTAAACACCAGCCTCTTCATGAATTATTATATTCAAGAAATTATTATTAACTTCTATTTGATATAGCTTGAGGCCTAAATAACAAGCCACAAAAGTAGGATTCTGATTGATTCAAGTCGAGCTACGAGGGAAAAAGTCTTGTCAAAGTCAATTCCTCTAACGTGTGCATTCTTGAGCAACTAACCTAGCCTTATATCTAGTCCTGTTACCTTGATCATCAATCTTATTCTTGAAAATCCATTTTGTACCAATCATATTAGAATCCTTAAGCTTAAGTACTATATTCCAAACATCATTTGTGAGTAACTAATTTAGCTCCTCAGGCATAATATTCACCAAGTATTCATCCCTAGGGGAATATTCAACTTTTTTGGATTCCATTTGAGATATGCACCTAGTGTATGTTAAGTTATTCAAAAATTTTATATGTAGTCTCATTCCTTCTTCTAAATCACTAATACTATTGTCTTTGTGAGGATTAAACATAACTCTAGATGACGGTTCCTTATGTTGAATAGGTTTATCACTAGATGATGGTTTCTCAACAAGAATTGACTTATTACTCGATGAAGGTTCCTTACTTGAAGTATTCTAGATTTCATGTTTTGGACCTATAGTTGAGGAACCTTTTGTTGCACCTTTGGTCTTTGTCCTAGTACTGGTTTATTCTTAAGCTCAGTGATACCTAAATCTTAGTCTTATTAAAGGAAGACACATGTGTTTTAGACGAAGTAGCGGTATGTGAACTAGACTCCTTATATCCTTAGCCTCTCTTATTTACTATAGGCTTGCTCAATCCTAAGATGTTTTCAAGCTTCTTAGATCCAATTGGAAAGAATGAAGTTGAACATTGGATATCTCAAATTCATTCTCTAAATATTTAACCTCCTTTTCGAGGAACTCTTTATCCACCCTTAATTCATTCAAACTTCTAGTAGAATCCTCAATTCCAAGCATAAGTATCTCATTTTCTAATTCATCCTCATTTAACTTCTTAAATGTGGCTCTATTTAATTCTTAAACTTAAAACTCTCCTCAAACCATTGATTGTATGCCTCTTACAAATTTGTTTCATCATTAGATATTTCCTTTAAAGAGTTATTTTATGCTACATCTTCATCCTTATCTATTTCAATCTTAAATACAGAGATAAAATCCATATAATTCAAATAATATCTAGAACATGAAGAATCACTATGGTTACCTGAATTAGACTCATCATCAGTGAAAAACACATCCATAGCTATACCTTTACCTAAAGCCATCTTATAACTAGGATACATGGCTCTAGTGTGAATAATATCATGAAACTCATGACATATAACAGGTTGAGAGTTCTTCCTAATTTTCCTAATATTTTCTTCTCTCCTCTATCTTTCCTAAATTTACAAGAACCATCCTAAATTTACAAGAACCACCCTTGTATTTTTCTTGAGGTTTCTTATTGTTGTTCCTAAAAATATTCTTGAATTTCTTAACAAAGTAAGCTATCTCCTAATATTTTAGTCTCTCATCATCATCAGTGCACAATCTTCATCCTTAACTTTAACACAATAAACATACTTTTCTTTGAATGTGATATGTGAGTTCATAGGTTTGAAGTGATCCAAGTAGTTATTTTATTTTAATAGTATCAAAGTTTTTGCTTTCTTCAATAGTAGTGACCTTAGGTCTAAACCTATTAGGGTAGGGATCTTAGAACATTTCCAAAAATTCTGGTGTAGGGAATTCACTCACCTAGGTTAAAGCTAGAGTTGACTATATCATTTAGTTTTGCATAGAACTCATCAAATGATTCATCATCTTTCATCATAATTTCTTCAATCTAGTGGTCAACATTTGTTGCTCTAGTACCCTCATGTATAGTTTTTAAAATATCCTAAGCTTCATTCGTAGATTCACCTATAGACACTCATTTGAACTTTTCAAGGGATATAGACATAAAGATGGCATGGAGAACTTTACTATTCTAGTCATAGCCAGCTAATTTGTCTTTAGTTCAAGTGGATTCATCCTTAGGGATGATTACACCAGTAACCGTGGTAAATGAAATTGTCCAACCTTTAACAACACTAGCCCAAAGTTCATAAATATATTTTAGTAAGCATACTTGCTACCATTAAAGTATGGGAGAACGATTAATGACTGACTACTCATCTAGACAATTATGGGTCTAAGATCAAAATTAAGCTCTAATATGAATTGAAATAAACTGAAGTAGACCCAACAACACCTAGAGATTGGGTGAACAGGTGAAGTTCGAGGAATTTTATTTTGAATCTCTAAATCTTTTAAAGGTAGATAAATCATAATCAATATAATACATAGCAATAAAGCATATAACAAAAACAAATGCATAAACTTTCAAAAAAAAAAAAAAAAAAAAAAAAAAAAACAAATGCATAAAAGTAAGTAAATCCGATTTTGTTACTGAAGAAAAAACCTTTGAAGATTTCTTCAAGAGAAATAATTCTAGCAAACGTGACAATATCGAATCCACTGAAAGATATAGAACTTACATAACTAGTTTAGTCACAACTAAATCTTAGTAGACTCTAACTAAACATGTAAATCACTGAAAAACTCTTTGATTGTATGCTCCAGGACCTTCTAGAAACTCCAAACTTCTTTTCTTCCACGTGGATCACCAAGAATGAACCTCGTTCTTCTCTAGCTCGAACTCTAGCTATGTAACTTAACAGAGTTTTGAAGGATTATAGGTTAGGGGTTTATATTTTGGTGATTTGAACTCTTTGATATTTTGGAGATTTTGATCTTGTGTTGTTGTGACAAGAGAACCTTGATTTGATAATTGACCTTAAAATTATTTTCTCTTGATTGAATAATTGCTCAATAAACATGTGGGACGGAGTATGATTTTCTATCTATAGAAGTGAGGTGAGGTTTTTAGCGAGGTTAGAAGTCAGAAAACTGCGAAATAAGTTTCGACTATTTATCGTGATCGCTCGAGCGGTCCTTGAGCTGAGAAACATATTGGTAGAAGTACCGATGATGAGAGTCATAGTTGACTTGACTGAAAGACCTATTATTCAAGCCAAACAAGAATTCAAGAGCATGTTCAAAGGCCTCTAAATAAAAAATGATATGTGGGAAGAAGGATGGAGGCAAAAATTATGGTCAAAGAAGACTTGGGATGCAATTGGAAATCAAAAACCCACAAATATTACGATTCAGATTTCTAGTTAGATATTGAGGCTCAGTTTTCACATAGAAAACGTTCAAAATTGGAAATCGCTATTTCAAGAAGAATTGTAGGCCTTTGAATAATCTATCCAAGCATTTTGAATTGTAACAATCGGACATGGGTAGAGAAAGATATGATCAAAATACCAATAGAACGTGCAGCTGAGAAAAACAACAACCACGCGATCGCATGGGAAAACTAAGGCACGACCACGCTATGCACCAAAAAAGTGACCCGAGAGCAAACAGGGCTTCCACATGATTGCCTTCATTTACCCTGTGCAATCGCTTGGTTTTCCTGATTAGGGTTTCCCCGAATTTTTTCTATTTTTTCATTTTTGATTATTTTGTTAGGGTTTTGTTCCTCTATCGTGGCTACCCTAGTTTAAAGATTTTTTTCATACTTTATATTAAAGTTTTCTTCATTGTAATGTGCAGACTTAGATGAATAAAAATTCTATTGAGTGTTTTCTCTCCAAATATTGTTCTTGACTGAACATTCCCAAACTTATCAAAGATCATCAAATCATCGTGGTGTTGACAAAATCTGAACTTATCAAAGGATCTAGAAAACCTTTGGTCAACCCATGTTAGTTCCTGTTTCCGCATCTTAATGGGTCTAAGGCTTAATATGCCTTAGGTTTTTGTGTCATGACGCTTAGGTCTCCAAGTTACTGTCCATCCACAATCTGAATTCGAAACTTTCTCGACGTTTCAATTCAATTTTCGTGACTTCATGATTCCCACAACGAATCAAATCATCTGGTATCAGAGATGGACTCTTAATTCAAATTTTTCTTTATTTCTATCCTAGTTTGATTTCATGTATATATCATAGAGTCCACATAGAATCATCCATATCTAATTTTTTTTTTGTTCAGTTTTTATTTCTTGTTCTTCATGTTCTTCATGTTTCTTGAATCTTTGATCCATAAACATATCCAGAAAAATTTCAAAGTTGTTTTTGTGTTCATTTTTCATCCAAATTAGGTCTCGTTTGTTTTCACGTATTCGTAGACGAATTTTCGGATTTATAAAAAAAATATATTATTATTTTATTTATTTCGAATATTCATCAATCATTCAAAAAAAAAAAAAAAAATTCAAAATTCAAGAATCACTTTCTTGAATTTTTTTTTTTTTTTAAAAATCCTCGAGTTCTTTAGATTCTTGACTATTCTTGAAAGAAGACCCCATTTTATTCTTGAGTTTCTTCCTTTTCTTGAGTTTTCTTGTGTTTCTTGAGTTTACATGAAATTATTGACTTCCACATAAATTCAACAATGTCTAAACCCAAGAAAAAAGAATCTTCATACTGAGGGAGTAACGAAATAAATCACATGTTGATCACTAGGAAAGGATAATGTATAAATGGAAGGCTAGAAAAGAAGTGAAGTTAAAAAAGAGGGAGAGTTAAAGAGAGGCTATTATTAAATTGCAGAAGGAGAGTGAAATTTTTTTTTAGTTAAATTACAAGAAGAGCCTCGGGGATAAGAATGTTGAGATGGTCGGAGAGTTGAAAGTAGAAATAGTTGAAAAAAATCCAAAATGTGAGGTAGGAGATGAGGAATTGGGTAGTAAAGAATAGGGTGAGCAAGAAGTTAAAATTATTGACGGGGAGACACATGAATTGAAAGTTGAGGGGGGTAGAGAATACAATTGTGGAAGAGATGGAATACAATTGTGGAAGAGATGGTTGAAAATAAAAATGTGAAATAGGTGGTTGAGATTAAAAATGTGGAAGAGGAAATTGAAACTAAAATTTTAGAAGGAGAGAATGAGCAAGAAAGTGAAAAGAATGTCTGAGGTGAAGAGAAGAGCCTCATTATTGGACATGATGGGGGTGGTGATGATTCATCATAAGTACAAGGATCCATACCTTGTACCTTATGAAACTAACATTTGCCTCCTGATTTTATTTGAATCTTTCTTCCAGGTTGAAAATAATTGGAAGCTTGAGCCATATCACATATGGCCAAGGAAGCTCACATATCGGTTTGTCTATACAATTCAAGTAATGATGTTCTATGGGTTGGCCCCATGGCATGGAAGCAAAGGATTTTCGTTTGATCCAGGAGGTGCAATGAAACATTATGAACAAAGCTATGATTCGAGACGAATCATCTTGAAGAAGGAGGGAATGATGAGAATCATAGCAGGCTTGACTAAAAGACCTATTACTCAAGCAAAACAAAACTTCAAGAGCATGTTCAAAGGCATCCAAATATAAAATGATATGTGGGAAGAAGGTTTGAGGCAAAAAGTATGGTCAAAGAAGACTTGATGCATTGACTAATACAAACATTCTCCATGCCTCAACTTACATAGCAAGTTTGAATTCGTTAGCACATCAATAGTTGTCCAATTCCCTAAACAAAAAGTTGGTGGCACAAGAATATTTAAATATGTTTTTTTTTTTTCAAAAAAATTTGAGAAGAAAAATAATAAAATGTAATTATTTGGGTATTTAGGAATTTCGATTGAGTTATTGAACTTTAACTTATCTTAATTGAATCATTGTACTTCGGTTTTATTTCAATCGAATCACCACTCTTCAATTAAATTTCAAAATTTACCATTAAAACAAAAATTTCATCCATTCAATCTATAGACATGGCCATCACATTCATATTACTACTTGTAAATCTCGTTTTTTATATTTTTGACATAGTAAACAAATCTCAGCTCCACTCACGTCCATGCGAAAAGTTCTTGTACATCTGCACAAACCGTTAGATATATGTAACCTTCTTCGATGGTGGGCGTGGCCATGAGCACTTTAACTATAAATTTAGTCAATTATCCTAATTTTGGACATACACAATCTTCATATGAGTTTCATATACCAATACGACGTCATCCTGATAATTCCATCTCAAGAACCAATATCAACGCTCACCAAAGCATAAAAATGTTCACATAAGATTCAATGAAGTCCTCAACTCAAATAACCAATTCCACAACCGCGCAATAGAGATTCTTCACTTTGGATAGTGATCCATGTGGAATCTCAAGGTAGGTCATCCAATACTTTGTTAATCTAAAACTGCATTCATATGTTCGTTCGAACGTCTCTCTACATTTCAGTTTGTGAGATAAGCTACTATCTTCATAAGAAATAAATGCATACATGTTAGTCTAACTGTAAAAACAATATTAGTATCTTGTTGCCACTTTGACTAGAGACAATTTCAGAATAAGACTTGTATCTCACAATCACAATACATTGCACCTTACAAGTTACTCGAACATATTCTACGGAACCTATTATTATAAATTGTGTAAGTGATAATAGATCTTCTAATTTTAATGTAAACTCATTTAATTAATAAAATTATTTATACCAACAATGTCAAAGTGTATATTACAATAAATAAAATTCATAAAAACTAGATTCAATCACTCATACATCTAATACCAATAATCTTGGTATTATCACCATGCTTGTGCTGGGACAATGACTTTGTCAGAGGATCTGCTACATTGTCATCTATCGGGACTCATTCTATTCATATGTCATTTTTGTCTATGACCTGCCTAATGAGATGATATCACCTCAATACATGTTAGGATCATTTATAATATCTGAGTTCCTTCACTTGTACGATGACTCCATTGTAATCGAAATATAGAGTTATTGGATCAATAATGCTAGTAACCACTCTAAGTTCAGTTATGGACTTTCTTATCCAGACTGTTTCATTTGCTGTTGCTGAAGCAGCTATGTATGTTAAGTGCATTTTATATGCATATTTCATTTTATTTTTTTTTGAAATTTGGAGTTATTTTGACAAATATCTATTTAATTGTGCATATTTTATGATTATTTAAGCTTAACATTCAGCTTGATAAGAAAAAAGTACAAGAAAGAAGCTAAATGGAAGCTTAATTGAAGAAATTGAAGAGAAAAGAATCAAATCTTGCAAAGATAAGAAGTTTGGGGACCAATTTGTCACTTTCGGAAAGCTGTGGACCTGTTGTACAATTGATCGAGGGACTAAATTGCAAGTTTTTAAAAGTTGAAGGACCTCAAATGCAATTTTAGAAGGACCTGTTTGAAAGAAATCATAAAATTTGAGGATCAAATCGATCGACATTGAAAGATGAAGGGTTTTTTTGCAATTAAAAGGACCTAGCTGCAAGACATTCTCTCAGCCGAACCATGCGAATGCGGTGTTCGAACTAGGTGATGCATGCGACTCAAGTAAAAAATCGGTCCCGAGAGTTTTCAGGTTTATCGTGCGGCATTGGCACACGATCGTGCGCCCTGTTTTTTCAAAAAAAATATTGGGCCGATCCGGTGCAACACGGTTTAGCAAAAAATGCTGTTAAACGCGGATTCTTGCATTTTTGGGCAATTTTTGAGGATTTTTGGTGCAAAATATAAATATCAACCCTCAATTTTGGCTAGGTTTGATCTCTATTCTTGCCTCCTTCCATTTTTCTCTTATTTTTTTCTTCATTTTTCTTAGTTTCACTTGTAATTTTATATTTTGGTGATGAATGTTGATTGAAGAGAGAAATACCTACAACATTGTGGAAGAACATTGATGTTTTGAAGCTAAAGTCATTGTTAAAGGGAAGTTTCTATTGTTTAATCTTCATATTTCTTTATATATTTTAATCCATTGTTAAAATTATGTACTTAATTCTTTAGTTTTATTATTATTTTATCATTGGCTAATTTATTATGCGTTGGGAAGATTTAGGAAACTTGACCTAGTTTAGTTGAAATTAATGCTTGCATTGAGAATTTAAGTTATTTACTATCTTGTGCATTTATTGTTGTATTTATTGTCTTGTATTTATTTTGACCAAATTAATGCTTTAGTTTTGTGGAATGTGTAATTATTGAGAAATTATTGTATATTTTAGATCAATTTAATACATGCTCTAGGTTCTTGTTAAGGATAGAGATATACTTTAAACCCTAGATGACCCATTGAGTTATGTTCACAAAAGTTTAATACAATTGGTGTGTTTTTAATCGACATAGAGATATAGTAAGTTAATTCCACTAATTAGGGTTGGTTTCACTCGAGAGAGGTAATTAACTAAACTTTGAAAATCGAATCTAACATGATTAGTAAGTCACATTTCAATTTGAATGTGGAGAAATCAATTAGGTAAAGTTCAAGTGGAATCAAGAATCCCAACACTCTTTTATTATCAAGTTATTATCATTTCCTACTTAGTTATTTACTATATTTTGGATTTAATTTAAGTACTTGAATATTTCCAAGATCAAACTTTATTGTGTGTGTTTATTATTAAAATTGATTAAATTGAAGTGTAATTGGGGTAAACAATCCTTGTGGAATCAATAAACTGGACTCATTTAGTCCACTATTACTTGTAAGTGACACGTGCACTTGTGGTGCATTTATAGTGAACAAGTTTTTGGCTCCGTTGTCGAGGATTTTTTCTATTTGAATTACATTTTAGTTGATATTAGTTTTTAAAATTGGTTACTTTTATTTCTTGTACAATTTTTCTTTTGTTTTGTGAAGGTAAATCTCCTAATTTCTCTTATTGTTTTAGGTTTTCAATAGTGCATGCGTCGAACGAGAAGTCTTGATCTAGTTGATTTAGATCCGAATATTGAAGGAACTTTTAGACGGAGACTAAGGGAACAACTGGAGGCTAGGAGACAACTTCTTATTGGGATAGAATGGGAAGGAGTGAACAATGAGCTCAACGCTCCACCCGTAAATCCTCCAAGGGGTGGAATCCCACCCAGTTTTGATCATCAAGCTGGTAGAGTCCAAGAGCCGGTTGTTAATGAAGAAGACATGCTATTTGGGGACTTCATGAATCCTCCCACTATTGAGAATCAATCAAGCATTGTCTATCCATCTTATGTTCATCCAAACTTTCAACTTCGGCTGGATGTGATCAATTTGGTCTCCAACACTATCTCATTCTATGGGAAATCCGATGAAAATCCACACTCTCATGTAGCACGCTTCATTGAGATTTGTATTAACTTCAAATATGAAGGTATGAATGTGTAATCAATCCGGATGAAGTTATTTGTGCATACTTTGAAAGACGAGAGAGAATGACTTGATACTTTGCCTCCGGGGAGCATCACTAATTGGGTGGAATTTGTCCAAAGAGTCATTATGAAGTTTTTCCCACCCTCTAGAATTTCTAAACTCAAGCATGCCATTACCACATTCCAACAATTTGAGATGAAGAGCTTTCATGAAGCTTGGGAGAGATTCAAAGATATGCTTAGGAAGTGCTCAAATCATGGAATCACACTGGGGCAACAAGTCAACCACTTCTATGTCGAGTTAACTCCTCTTTATCGTTCAAATGTAGACTCATATTCTAATGTGTCCATCAAAACAAAGAGCATTCAAGAGACTTATGACTTGTTTGAGATCATGGGGGTGATGATTATGCACTTGTATTGTTAAAGATAGATTCTTTAACCAAGAAAGTGGAAGGCCTTTCTACTTCAACCTCTTGGCCTGTCAACATGGTTCAAACCCCTTCGGTATGTGAGACATGTGGGGCTAATCACCAAAAGTCAATGTGTCCATTGGTGGTAAGTGTAAGGAAGTAGTCACAAATGAATGACATCATCGTTTATGCTTTGAAATTTAAAATTTTAGCACATTCTCTCAAATCTTGCAACGTGTACTTTGGGGTCCTCATGTGCCTTTTCAAAAAAATTGGAGATTATTATTGAAAAGATTTATTAAATCTGCTCTTAATTGGAAGTCATTCATTTCAAAAGGTGAATATGATATAGTAGAACGGTTAGCAGTTGCATTCGGTGTCAAGAATTAACCCATAGAAGGTCTCCTATGCTGTCATCTTGAATATTCAGTTCCATGACTTGACTGTTTTGTGGTGCTGCATCTTGAGCAAGAGCTCTTGCAGTGGCATTTAGTTCTAAATCAAAGTTTTCATTTAGATTAATTAGATTAGCCATCTGGTTCAGATTTTGTTCCCTACATTGTCCTCTAAGGAATTGTTCAATTTCATGTTTAAAATGTAGAATATTTTTCCTTTGAGAACGGACCATACAAGGACAAGAAGAGATTTTTTTTTTTTTTTTGAATCAAAATACTAAATAACTGAAAGTAAATTAAATCAAAAATTTAAGAATACTAAAAATTAAAATAAATAAATAACAAATTATAATAATCCTTGGCAATGGTGCCAAAGTTTCTTGTGGGTGAATATCGCAAGTGTACGATATCGGTAACAAGTAATAGAGCGAACTTTAGAGTCCGGGTTGTTGATACCACAATGACCATTTATTTGTTATTGATTTGATTTGATTCTAAAATCCCTAGACTGAAGTAAAAATTAACTCAAAAAAATGAAAATTGCAAAAAATTCCAAAAACGACAATAAATTGATTAATTAAGGAAATAAACAATAAAAATAGAAAATTAAACTAATTGCAACTGAAATTAAAATATGAAAGTAAGAAATTGAACAATGAATTTTCTTAACAAGAAATGAATTAATGATTTTAAAATAATATTGTAGTTTATTGTTTAATTTTACTACATGATCTAATTGTTAACTCACCTCTTAGATTATTAAAACAATTATAAAATCATGAATTAGTGGCCAATTAATTCAAGCATTAAAAATATAGTAGAATCAATACATGAAAACAATAAAAATCTCAACTTGAGAATTGAGATTAAAACTAGAAATATTAAATCTACATCATCAATCATAATATTAAATTTAGTTACTCATTTTCTTGGAAATAAAATAACAAACAATAATGAAAATAAAACCCGAAATTTAGAGAATTGGTGAATAAACATCTTCTTGCACCAAGAATTTGCACAAGCTTTGTGTGTTCCAAATTTCTAACTTTTTCCCCTTTCATTTCTCTCAAAAATTGGATGAATTTGAGAGTAAATTTGTTGAAGAAAGGCTTGACTTTTTTGGTCCTGGGTTTAGAATTAGTGCCTCCAACCTAATTCTAATATGTCATACTTCATTTGAAGCCCTTCGAACATGCTCTTGAAATTTTGTTTGGCTTGAGTTGTAGATCTTTCTCTCAAGCCTAATTCTCATCAATCTCCGTGTGCATAATTTTGCTCCAATTATCATCTAATTATTGGATAATTACTTCAATTCCTCATTTTTCTTGATTTTGGGATAAAACCTGAAATGACAACAAATAATAACAAATTAAGTAGAGTTTATTCACGAAAAATAACATAATATCTTAATTTTGACATATAAATAAGTTTATAAAATACACTTATCACTGTCGAGTAGGGAAAATGCCCTCAGTCGTCAAGCGGGCCCTAAGTAAGTTTTCTTGGCTACTTTCGCTTTGATTGGGTGTTATCCCGATCCTCTTTTATAACAATTCAAGCTTAAAAAGATGCCTAACAAAATGTACTTGAAATTTCTTAATTTTTAACAAAATTCTTATAAATTCTATGAAAATCTATTCAACTTGAAGTTCATTAATATAATTTATGACCTCTTAAATTTTATTGAATTCAGTTGAAGACATTCCCTAATACTTTGATGTTTATTACAATTGGTATGTGTTAGAAATTAATAAAATATTTATTGACTATTATAGTCACTTTTAATTTTTTCTTTTAATAATGTCTTTTAAATCAACAACTTTTAAAAAATAGTATTAGTTCTGCGAAGACATTGCGCATCACATTCATCCTATATGTAAGACGTACAACGCACGTGCTTACTAATAGTGCTAAGAAAAATTGCAACACTCATCTCCTATCATATAATTAAATCAACTAAATTAATTTAATAACATTATTATTAAATAAAGTAACTTAAAGCTAAAAACAGATGGTAATAAAATAGTCCAAATGCAAACCGTGTGCCGTCTTTATCGTTTTTATTCAACCGAGAGTCGTGTAAATTTGTCATGCTATAAATGGATACAACGTTCGTTTATACCCGATGCAGGATGGATTTATGATCAATAATTAAGCACAGCCATAAATCTTATAAGTGTATAAGTTAGCCACATGGGGACATAAATGTCACAATAATACATCTTATCATAACTGGAAAACAATCTAGGATACATCACAGAAGCCAAGCTAAAAACGTAAACAATTTTGGTGACTAGTGAATATAATCTTAATGTCAATTATTGACCACAAAACAAATAGACTTTTGAAAAATCGTCTTTGATTTTTCCGACCAAAATCCCTTTCAGCATATCGTAGAAAATGACTTCTTTTGGAATTAAAACATTAGTAAATTCAAAGAAATAAAGAGTACAAACCATACCTTATATTACTGTAAACCTAAAAATGCAATAGCCCCTTTATAATAACAAATCTCCAATCACGTCGTTACATGTAAACTAGGAAAAAACCCTTAGCATCAAGATCACCGAGTCCAAGAAGAAAAAGGAGGCAGAGATTTGAGAGCGTTCGGTCTGGGATAAACATTTTCTATAGTCAAGTCAACTCTCAGTACAAGTTGTATTGAAAGTGTGTAGCCCCCAGAGCATATCTTCAAGTGGCAAAGGGGATGAGTAGTAAGTGCTCAGCGCGGCTGTGTGCTTGGTTCGATTCCCCACAAGGTGGAATTGACCTTGTGGCAAGCGGGAGTTATTGAGATTTGCTCATACTTACCATAAGCCCTTCCACCCTGGCTACTTGGAGGCATAACCTGGATTTACCTTCCCGAACCAAGGGCTTTGGGCGTAGTCGGTTTGGGCCCTCAGGGTGTGGGCTACACCATTTTTGTATTGAAAGTGTGTAGGATCTTCACCTTGATTTACAATCAAGAACATCAAGAATAATCACTCAAGAATGACAAAAACACAATGAATTTAAATATTGACGAAGATGTAGCCTTACAACCATACAATTGAGAAACCCAAAAATGCACTCTCAATCAAACTAAGAAGATTAACTTTCTTTTCGTATAATGAAGAAAAACCTCAATTTCTATTTTGAAGAGAGAAACTAGAACTCCTTTTTCAAGAGAAATGCACCACCTCTTAAGAAAAATCTTGTTGCATCCTTTTTATAAAAACTTGATCCATTTTAGTAAAAATACTCAAGTCCAAATTAACTTGTAAAAATATTTAACAAATTTATACAACTACTAAAAAATTAGTTCACAGTCGGTTTTAACAGTCGCAAGCCCTTTATTTATTTTTGCATCCGATTACTTTAAGTAATCTTCGAAATGCCACACAAGTTTATGTTAAACAAGATATCATTTCTAAGGACTTGTTTGTTTGGTTCTAAGCCAATAATCCTACATTCTTTCACCTTGGCTTGAACCAAACCTTCACCTAATCTAAATTTACCTTTACCAAAGCCGAAAATCCTCTTGGAAGCTTTCATCCTTCCAAGCCTTTTGATTTGATAGTTTAAGAGAAAACATCTCTTGCATTGCACTTTGAATCTTCCTAGCTTTTCCATAACTTGTAGATTCCTTAATAACTGTCAAAAAAGAACACTCTTTTAGACTAATGGAATAAAAATAAGGATTAGAGTTTACCTACCTCCTTTCACCATCCATGACTAATAGATAGTCATACAAGCTTTGGTGAGTAGCTTCTTGTTGAACTCACCATCATGTTCAGCAACTTTTCTATCATTTTCTTGCTGAATTTCCTTGACAACTGATTCAAAATCTCTATTTTTGTAGCTTATTTTGAACTCCATGTCTTTGACCACTTGTTCCTTGGTCACTTGAGTTTATTTCAAACTCCTTACCCTCCAAAAAATCGTTTCCAAATCAATTTGGAGCTAAACCTACAACATTGTTAGTAGCAACAGAAATACAAGGAAATTTAATTCCTTCATGGGCTAACATTTTGTCCCTCAATTGAGTATTATCCTTTTGAATTATATATAAGCATGAATGATCTTGTACTACCGTTGTGCCAAGCATATAATAAAGTCTATTTCTCAATATTCCTTTAATCACAATGTCATTACCTTTACATACTAACATATTATCATTCTTTGTTTCATAATGAAAACCAGACATATGTAATGTGCTCAAAGAAATAAGATATTTGGATAAAGCAGGTATATGCCTCACCCCAGTTAGAACTCTAACCACCCCATTATACATCTTGACCACAACTTCACCTATTTCCATCATAGTACAAGACTCACCATTCCCTAAATACACATTCTCCCCATCTATCTCCATATAGGTCTTAAACCAAGCCTTATGGGAGGTCATATGATAGGAACACCCTGAGTCAAGTATCCACTCTTGATTCCAATCATCTAATGTCACATTTAACACCCTCAATTGATCATCATCATTCCCAAAGCCCCAAAAGTAGTATTACTTTGAGCTACATCCTGCAGCCCCTCTTTCTTCCTTAGCCACTCATAGCAATCCTTTTTAAAGTGTCCCATTTTATCACAATGATAGCACTTATCTCCATCTCTATCA
The DNA here is from genome assembly GCA_963555705.1 of Ligustrum vulgare. Taxonomy (NCBI): domain Eukaryota; kingdom Viridiplantae; phylum Streptophyta; class Magnoliopsida; order Lamiales; family Oleaceae; genus Ligustrum; species Ligustrum vulgare. Next base: position 39,770,863 of record OY743169.1, on the reverse strand, counting down.
CTACGTTTGCCCTTCCACTGTTCCATACTCTTACCCTCATTCTTGTTAAAGTTCATAGCATTTAATTGACTTTTTCTTCCCAAATTTACCTTTAACAAAATAAGCCGTTTCATTATGGACAGCTTTCTCCTCCAAATTGATTTCTAATGCTTTAGACCTAATTGAAGCAGTGACATTCGCAAGAGATTTAATCACATTTTAAAGTTCTTTGAAAGATTTTGGAAGAGAATTTACCAAAATTATAGCTAATTGATCATCTTTGATTTTCTGTCCACCGTTCGTCAGATCTAAAGTCATTGCAGAAAATACATTTAAATTTGTTTCAAGATCTTTGGAGAGATCCATTTTGAAACCAAAAATTCATTCTAAGAGAAAAATCTTATTAGGAACAGTTTTAGCAGCATAAATTTCATCTAGCTTATTTCAGATTTCTAAAACACTTTTAGAATTGTTTACCTGCCTCAGAACGTTATTTGAGAGATGAAGAATCAGAGTGTTGTAAGCAACTTCTTGAATTTCAGCTACTTCATCATCCTTGGCTAATAATGCCTCCGGCCATTCTGATTGTTCCTCTAATGCCTTTGCAACTCTTTGCTGCACCAATACTGCTTTCGTTATCCTTTTTCAAAGGGAGAAATCCCCTTTACCATCGAATTTCTCCATCTAGATCCCATTCTTGACACCATTGTTCAAAAACACCGTTGCTCACCGAATGATACTTATCACTCCCCTTGCAAATTCCAGCAAATAAATTAACCACAGCAACAAAACAGGTATACAATGCAGAATTTAATACCCAAGATTAACACCAAAGCTTGTAACCTTGCATACCCCCAAGATTAATACCTAATCTTGTAAAAATATCCCCGTGAATCTTATTCTCACGTCTAACGAGAAAGAAGGCCTCCTATCAAACCCAATAATAATACCTAATCTTGTAAAATTGAATAACACCCAAGATTAAAACCTAATCTTGTCAAACCCGAACCTCAAGGAATCCCAACTTCTAGCCCTTCCCCGGTCTGTGTGAGCTCAGAAATTATCCTAAATGTTCATACAACTACAATAGAAGTCTTCAATGCACCAGTTTAATTTCAAAAAATCAAACTAAAGAATCATGCAAAAAACCATTTGCAAACCTCAAATAATATCCGAATTGAATTTGGTAAAACGGATTTCGAATATAGACTATACAGGTCCTGTAGAACAATATGTCAAAAATTCTTCGCCGGAGCACAGTTGGAAACCGCCACTGTCCCCGCCACCGAAAATATGCCCGACACACTGGAAGATTCTTCTCAATGTCGTGAGTCCAATGGCATAAACCGTTTCTTGATTGGAGCTTCAGACTGGCCGGAATCGCTGATTGAATGTCCGGTTTGCACTTTAAATTCCGGTTGATTCCGCCTCCGGTTGCCGCCCACACTTCGGTCGAGTCTTCCTCATGACGCTGCTGTCTTGCTAGTGGTACTAAATCGCCGGTTACCAGCTGGAATAGTGATTTGCAAAACTGGTCAGAACACTTCCTTCACTTTCGGTCGGAGGCTTCTCTACCGGTTTTCTCCTTGAACTTCTCGGTCACTGGCTTCAATGGATTCTTGGCCTCTCTTTACACCTTCCACCACCTATTTTTTATCGGCACCAAGTCACTGCACTTCTCACAGTCACGGCTTTGGTCAGTACACTTCTCCACCGATTTTTGCTTCACCGGTCAGTGTCTGCACTTCTTCCTCTGGTCGGCACTTCGTCTTCTTCGGTTCTTGGACGTTTTTTTCCCCTTGGAAATTATTCCACCAAGCTTTGATACCACTGTAGGATCTTTTCCTTAATTTATAATCAAGAACACCAAGAATAATCACTCAAGAATGACAAAAACACAATGAATTCAAATATTGACCGAGATGTAGGTTTACAACCATACAATTAGGAAACCCAAAAATGAACTCTCAATCAAACCAAGAAGATTAACTTTCTTTTCGTATAATGAAGAAAAACCCCGATTTCTATTTTGAAGAGAGAAACTAGAACCCCTTTTTCAAGAGAAATGCACCACCTCTTAAGAAAAATCTTGTTGCACCCTTTTTATAAAAACTTGATCCCTTTTAGTAAAAATATCCAAGTCCAAATTAACTTGTAAAAATATTTAACAAATTTATGTAACTACAAAAAAATTAGTTCCCAATCGGTTTTAATGGTTGTAAGCCTTTTATTTTTTTTCCTCGATTACTTTAAGTAATCTTTGAAATGCCACACAAGTTTATATTAAACAAGATAGCATTTCTAAAGGCTTGTTTGTTAGTTCTAAGCCAATAATCCCACAGAGAGTTCAGTGTGAAAGAAATAAACAAGCAGAAATTTGATAGGAGTTTCAATATAAAAAATAAAAACTACCTTTTCGTTGAACTGTGTCTATATAAATCTGAGGGGTTTAGCACTTATCATAGGCGAAGTATCATTGTCCCGGATCTTAGATTTCGAACAAGAAGAGAGGCCTAGTGCAGCTCGTTATTCATATGGAGACACTGTAGAATCAGATGTTAGATATATATAGGGGTGTGTGTGTGTGTGTGTGTGTGTGTGTGTGTGTGTGTGTGTGTGTGTTGTTCAAAATGATTGATGATAAAAAAGAATGAATGAATTTGAAAAGAAATGGAAATGAAAAATAAAGATGGCAGCTATCGAAAACTGCGCGGTTGCACGGTACAATTTTTTGACCGTTATTTTGGCTGATTTAAATTTGAGTTGACACTTTTTGATGAAATAATCCATCCAAGGAATGTTGGCAACAATTTGTGGGTGATGCTTGGATGTCTATAAATAGGAGTTAATACTTCATTCCAAATCACTTGAAAAACAATTTTGATCAAAGATTGACATCCAAAATATACATTTCTTCATTCCTTATATAGTGTTCTTGTTTTGTTTCAAGTTCTTACTTTTTTCTTGGTTTGAACTTGTAAAAAAAGGCGTGATCAATCATACAAATCTATTTGCTATAATCGACAAAATCAAACTTGAATCCCGGTGGAGCAAATATAGTTTGAGGACAACGTTCTGCATGTTTGAGCCTTGTAATTTTCATCATCTTTCTTATTGTTTTTCTTCATTCTCCTACACCAAATTTTCAACATTATCAAACTATACTTTTCCATGGAGTATGAAACTACTCTTGCAACTATCAAATTGATGAACCAAGATCTTGTGAGGCTCGATAAATTTGATGGCACAAACTTCACGCGTTGGCAAGAAAATTAAATTTCCTACTCACTGCATTGAAGATTTTCTACATTTTGGATCCGGATTTGGAACCTTTAGCGGAACCCGCAAAGACCGATATGAAAGCAATAAGGGCCGAAAGGAAGAAAGAGAGAGGATAAATTAATATGCCGTGGTCATATTTCAAATGCTTTATTAGACTGGTTGTATGGTCTCTACATCAACACTTCTTAGACAAGGGATATTTGGAATGAATTGGAAAACAAATATAAAGCGGAAGAAGAAGGTACCAAGATATTTTTAATTACAAAATATTTTGATTTTAAATTTTTGGGAAATATTCCTATTCTTCCTCAAGTACATGAATTTTAAGTACGTATCAACAAATTAAAAGAAGTCAAAATAGAACTCCCAGAATCTTTTCAAGTGGGGACAATTATTGCCCACTTCCAAGTGCTTAGAAAGGATACCGGAAGAAGATTCTTCATAACTCCGAAGATTTTACTTTGGAACGACTACAGAAACATTTACACATTGAAGAAGAATCAAGAATGAGGGATAAGAATGAAAATTCTTATGAAGCCAAATCAAAGGAAAATGTTATTGAGAAGACCGAACACTTCAACAAAGAAAAGTGTAATCCTCTTGGTCCAAAAAAGGACAAAAGGAAGTTCAAACCTAAACTAAAAGGGTCATGCTATGTTTGTAGAAAATTCAATGGAAAATACAAAATAAACTCCATTGAAGATGACAACATTGTGGCTACAATATGTGAAGTCAACATTATAAGAGGAAAATCTCAAGGATGGTGGTATGACACTTTTGCTACCATACATGTGTGTTATGATATGATAAGTCTTTGTTTAAAAATTATCATGACTTGGAAGATACACATGAAATACAAATGAGTAATGAAGGCTGCTCCAAAGTGGTTGGAAAAGGAAGAGTAGATATCACCTTCACATCTGGAAAAATCATTACTCTTACTAATGTATTCCATGTTATGGACATGAATATGAACTTAGTTAGTGGTGACCTTTTGGGAAAATCCGGAATTAAAAGTGTTTATGAATCCGGTAAACTTGTATTATCCCGCAATGGGATCTTTGATGGAAAATGCTAATCTTGTAATGGAATGGTCAAACTATGTACCGTTGACAATAATATGAATAAAGTGAATTCTACTTATATGCTCGAATCTTTTACTTTATGGCATGGTAGATTAGGGCATATAGGAAATAACATTATGAAAAGAATGAAAAGTGTGACTTAATATCTTATGATGAAAATTAAGTTTATAAATGCAAAACTTTTGTAGAATCTAAAATGATTAAGAAACATTTTCATAGTGTAACTAGAACAACTCAATTATTGGATCTTGTGCATACCAAAATATGTGAATTCAATGATATGTTAACAAGAGGTGGAAATAGATATTTCATAACTTTTATTGATGATTGTTCTAAATTTACTTATGTTTATTTATTAAAACATAAGGATGAGACTTTTGAAACTTTCAAAGCATATAAAACTGAAGTTAAATACCACTTAAGTAAGAAAATAAAAATTCTTAGAAGTGATAGAGGAGGAGAATACTTCTCAAGTGATTTTAACTTATTTTGTTAACAACATAGCATAATTCATCAATGTAGTGCACTTAGAACACCCGAACAAAACGGTTTGGCGGAAAGAAAAAATAGGACACTTGTTGAAATGATTAATGCAATTTTGTTATATTCTAAATTTCCATTTAATCTTTATGGAGAAGCTTTACTTAGTGCATGTCATATATTGAATAGATTTCATTCTAAATTACAAAGGTATCTCCATATGAATTATGAAAAGGAAGAAAATCATATATTGATTACTTCAAAGTGTGGGGGTGTCTTGCTTATTGTAAAAACACCGATCTTAAACGAACAAAACTTGGTCCAAGAGAGATCAAAGTGTATTGTTGGATATGCTACAAATAGTAAAGCATATCGATTATTGAATTTGGAGGCCAATGTGATAATTAAGTCACAAGAAGTAGAGTTCTTTGAGGAAACATTATCTCTGGATATTAATTCTATAATGGAATCTAATAAAGAGATTCTAAATTCTACAAAATCACTTGGACAAACATCCTTTAAATATGTTGATGATCCTAATGAACTTCATAGAAGCAAAAAAACTCGAAAAGAAAAAGTATTAGGACCGGATGAAATAGACTCTCAACTTATTTCTCTTTATCTTATTGAAGGAAATATAAAGAGTGTCATAAGAACAATACCATATGTTCTTCAAATCAAAATGGATCCTAAAAATTATAAAGAGGCTATGTCATCTAGAGATAGTATCTTTTGGAAAGATGCTATAAAAGATTAAATGAATTCAATAATGTCAAATAAAACTTGAGAATTTGTCGATTTACCACATGGCTCTAAACCTATAGGTTGCAAATGGGTATTTAGAAAGAAGTACAATGCAGATGGTATTCTTAATACCTTTAAAGCCTGACTAGTAGTCAAGGGATATCGACAAAAAAAAAGGAATATATTATTTTGACACATATGCACCCGTGGCACGTATTTGTTTGCCATAGTTTCCATTCATAATTTACATATACATCAAATGGATGTTAAAACAACTTTCTTAAATGGAGACCTCGATGAGGGGGTTTATATGGAACAATCAGAAGGTTTTGTTCTCCCCAAAAATGAAAAGAAAGTATGCAAATTAGTTAAATCATTATATGGTTTAAAACAAACACTAAAAAAATGGTATGAGAAATTCGATTTGGCAATTCTATCATTTGGATTCAAACACAATGGTGTTGAAAAGTGCTTATATTCAAAGGAACATGAAAAACATGTTGTGATCATATGCCTTTATGTAGATGATATGTTGATAATAAAGAATCATATGGAAAGCATAAATGAAACAAAGAGATTTCTATCTTCCACATTTAAAATGAAAGATCTTGGGCAAGTGAATACCATATTAGGTATCAAGGTCACAAGAAATAATGAGGGTTTTATGCTTAATCAAACACATATTATTGAGAATGTGATTGATAAGTTCAAACATTTGATCATTAAATAAGCAAATACCCTACTTGATGCAAGTATCAAACTTGTGAAAAATGATGGAAGAGCAATAGAACAACTCAAATATGCAAGTGCTATTGGGTCTCTAATATATGCGGTGCAATGCACTCGACTGGATATAGCATTTGCAGTTAGTAAACTTAGTAGGTTTACTAGTAACCCAAATAAGGAACATTGGAAGGTGATTTGAAGGGGACTTTGACATTTGAAGAAAACCAAAGATCTAGGCCTTCAATATTCTAGGTTTTCGGAAATTTTAAAAGGATTTACCGCTGCAAGTTGGATATCTAGTACCGGTGAGAACAAATCCACCTCAGGTTGGGTGTTTACTCTTAGAGGAGTAGCAATCTCATAGAGATCCAAGAAACAAACATGTATAACACACTCAAAAATGGAATCCAAATTTGTAGCATTGGCAGAGGTCGGAAAAGAAGCTGAGTGGCTAAGGGATCTCTTGTATGAGATTCCAATAGGAGATAAGAATATAAATTATATTCCTATACAATGTGATAGTCAAGCAATTTTAGCTAGAGCATACAATGAACTGTACAATGGAAAGTATAGACATATGAGTCTAAGACAAAACTATGTTAGGAAATTGATCAAAGATGGAACAATTTCAATCACTTATGTAAAATCAAGTGATAATTTAGCAAATCCACTTACAATACCACTCACCAAAGAACTAGTGAGGACCACATCGAGTAGGATGGGGTTAAAACTTCTTACTTAAAGATTCACCAATGATGGCAACCCTACCTAACCTTGTTAAAAATTATATTTTAGGTTCAAAGGGTAAAAATAAATCATTCGATAAGTGGATAGTATTCAACACTTACAAAGGTAGTGTTGGTTGTCATAGAAAGGGGGGCTAAGTTTTAACTTTTAATAAAGTTCGGATCAATAGGATCAAGTATCTGTAAATATGACAAAGATACTGGAAGAACTTTACCTATATTAACTTAGAGATGGTGCTGTCTCAATAGAGAGTTGTTGAAATTTCTCTCTTAAAAGTTCATGAATAGGATGAGTATAAGGCCATAAAAGTGCTAAGCGAGTTGTGATAAATATAGAACACAATGATACTTGTGTGTGTGATCTCACTAGTTTCATTACAAAGGAATAATAATAGGTTCAAAGCTTTCACTCCCCCTAGGATTTCAATGATACCTTGTCATTGATTACACTATGTATAGAGATTCAAATCGAAAGACATCTAATCCTTATGCATAAGTATTGAGTATTTTATCAAAATACAGTTTGAACAGTGGGGGATTGTTAGGTATATATATAGGTGTGTGTGTGTATATATATATTTCAAAATGATTGATGATAAAAAAGAAGGAATGAATTTCAAAAGAAATGGAAATGAAAAATAAAGGTGACAGCTACTGAAAAACCGCGCAGTCGCACGGTACAAAAACCGTGCCACACGTTAATTTTTAACGTGTATTAAATGTTATAACCGCATGACTGCGCGATGATTGAAATGTGTAGTTGCATTGTACAATTTTTTGACCGTTATTTTGGTTGATTTAAATTTGAGTTTGGCACCTTTTGATGAAATATTTCATCTTTTCATTGAATGTTGTCATCAATTTGAGGGTGATACTAGGATGTTTATAAATAGGAGTTAATATTCCATTCCAAATCATTGGAAAAACAATTTTGATCAAAGATTGACATCCAAAATATACATTTCTTCATTCCTTATATAGTGTTCTTGTTTTGTTTCAAGTTCTTACTTTTTGCTTGGTTTGAACTTGTAAAAAAGGCTTAATCAATCCTACAAACCTACTTGCTATAATCCTAAAAAGCAAATTTGAATCCGGTGGATCAAATATAGTTTGAGGAAAACGTTCTACGTGTTTGAGCCTTACAATTTTGATCTTTCTTGTTGTTTTTCTTCATTCTCCTATACCACATTTTCAACATCAGACAATGTTGAGGGGATGGTTTACACAATCCAGCCCGGCCTTTAGGGACTTTGTGGTGGAGTGTGTTGGAAGAGCAAATTACACCACACCATGTTTATGTTTCTCATGTTCCAAACTTACAAGATATTAGTATTTCATTCACTAATCAAGTGGTAAATCAATTTTAAAAAATTATTTAATTAATAACCTTCCTAAACCATGTCCTCACCCTACCCTTGCCCCTAATTAAGAAACTCTCTCATTTCCATATTTCATGTACACTGAACCAATCGTAGTGGCGAATGAAGAATTTCGTTTGAAGCACCTGCGAACAAGGTCACTGGCAAAATGAAATTACCGGTACCCCACGACGGCAACATTGTAAAACTTTTGAGTTCTAACCTAGAAAACACCAAAATAGATCACCTGCAGATCATCGATGCAGTGGTGCGCATACTTCGAAATCGCTGCCAGCGGCGATTTTGAGGGCGACGTTGGAATCATGGGCGAACGGGGGATGTGTGTGGCTGTGGGCGAAGGAGATTGTCGTCAGTCTCCGCTGCTTTCTTTGAAATCCTCCATTTCCAGCGGTGATCTTGGAAGTGACGGTCGAAGCAGCAATTAAGTTACGGTGTAATAAATCCCCTGCAGGCACTTGGACTATTGCACCGGCACCCCCAATCGCCTCGACTGTGTAGTGCACTCGTTGATGCAACCACAAAGGAAGCCGCCTCCAATGTGCAGTGGCGCCATTGCACATGAAAATGTGGAGTTTCTAGAGGTGGTTGAGCTTAAGAGAGAAGAAATAGACGGGTTTAAGCAGGAAGTTGAAAAGATTGAGGGATGTGAACAGAAGAACCTTGTTGTTAGGGAAGATGAAATTGGAGATAATGCAACATGAGTATAAGGGTCCCTACCTTGTACATGGAGAAACTAACATTTCCCACCCTATTTTACTTAATTCTTTCTTGCAGGTTGATAATTATATGTGGGAGCACGAGTCACACTAACCACGACAATTCAAGCTCGTGCTTCAATACTTTCATGACTGTCAATTGAAAGAGTACTATTGGTTGATCATATGGCATGGCGAAAAAATATTTCCATTTGATCTAGGAGGTGCAACGAAACATCATGAACAAAGTTATGATTCGAGACTAATCATCCTGAAGAAGGAGGGAATGATACGAATCATAGTGGGCTTGATGGAAAGACCAATAAATTCAGGCCAACTCAAGTCAAGAAACGGGCCAAGAACTAAGTTGAAAATTAAGAAATCATGAAGTGGCAAAAAAAGGAACTCAGGAAAGTTGTTACAACCGTGAAAGCCTTAGTTACTACCGTAAGTGAGGTTTTGGTCGTGCCGCTTTTCGGGTTAGGGTTTTCGCGTTTTTATAATATTTTCCCTTTTATTAATTATTTTGTTAGGATTTTGTGCCTCTATAGTGGCTATCCTTGTTGTTAGGTCATTTTTTTTTTCTTATTTATATGATATTTCTTCATTCTAATAGGGGACTTTTGATTTCTAATAAACATTTGAATTTTCTTTCAATAGTAAATGTGTGGATTCACATTACAAACCCCGAGCTTATCAAGATTAATAGTCTTGTGGTGTTCAACCCGAACTTATCAAAGATTAACCATCTTTGTGGCATTGACAATCAAGAACTTATCAAGGAAACTGAACAATTCCCTTTTTTCCCGAAAATCTTGGTTCTTTCATCTGCATCGTCGATTCTCACGTCATGAAGCTTGGGTCAAGATCCTATCATTCATCCACACCTGAATTCGGAACTTTTTGGCATTTCTTCCATGTTTTTGTAGTGTTTCTGAACGGGTTCACATCACAAATGAATTTAGGGTACCATGTTTTAGAAACTCTTACAAGCATAATTGCCCGAGTCACCAAGACTATGAAAAGAAGAATAAGACTATTATTATGCAACTAGTGTTGCTTTATACTTGTTGACTAGAACCCATTCAACCAAAGGAATATTTCAAGAAACTCAAACTCTCAACCGTTTTTCCTATTTATACTAATCATTTCATCCCCAAACTTGATTATAAATATTCAATACAAATACAAAAGATATAAAAATAATTTTCTATTACAACAATTATTAAAATTTAAAAACAACATAATTGATCCAAATTATCGAAAACTTCATTTAATGATGAATGCCAATTCATATATTTTAAAAAGTATACAACTGTTTATTTCAATAATTTTTATAAGTTACTATTAACTTCATTTAAAATGCAAATTTTATAGTTTTTTAATTGTATATCATGTTTGATGTAACATTATGAGTAAAAATATTGATATTTGTTCAATGTATCAATATATTTATTATAATTTCTGCATTTGCTTCATATATTTATGTTTTTCTCAATTTTTATTCAAAAACACTAATCACAATAACTATAAATATATGTTTAATTTTAACTCATTAAATATATGACAATTGAACAGTGTTGAAGTTCAAGAAATTATTATACGATATAATCTTTGCACAATTATTAAATTAAAAATGACTAAAAAAATATGAACCATTATTTAGTATTTTCCTCAATATTAGTATTTATTAGTATTTAGAAAATCGGACCGGACTTGCCGGCTTGATCGAGAAAGTCGAGAGTCGGTCGAAAAATTGGTCGAGTCCGGCCTAAAAACCGACCATTTAAACACCGGCCGGAAAACATGACTTTTGACCGATTCAACCAGTAAAATCGGGAACCGGTCGGTTTTTAAATCCGGTTTCCCCCTTTTTTTTTCTCAAGTTGTTTGAAGTTACTTTTGTTAATGATTTTGTTTTTTAAATAAGTAAATCAAGGTTTATTTGTAAAATAACTTTTTTTTTTTAGAATATTTTATGATTTTTGAAATATTTTTTAATTTTTTAATTGAAATTGGCTTGACCCCGGTTCAACCTGATCGGATCTTTTGACCCTTGACCTGTTTCCTTTTCCAGTTCTAACCGATTTCTAATTTTCTAAACAGTAGGTTCTACCAAATTGAGTTAGAAGGTAGTTTTTTTTAACATAATCGTACAAAAAATAATTTGGCGACACTTGAATTCTTCGAAATGTTCCAATCATATCAATTGTTTTAAACCAATTCAATTTGATCCACAACCTGTCCAAATTTTGTGCAATCTGGAGACAAAATTGTTCAATGTACACTTTTCCACTTCCTCGTTAATTGTCCTCCAAGTTTCCTGTGAGTTATTATTGTTGAATTCCAAATCAGTTCATTTGCAATTAACTTTTATGAAATATATAGATTGTGTACCATGTCATTATTCTCAGTTAATACATGTATTACATGTTTATATGTGTTTAATTTATATATTGTTGTTTTTGTTGATTTTTTACCTTTAAATTAATAATTATTACGTTGTTGCTTCTAAAATAGTGCAACTGTATAATTAATATTCTGGAAGAATAATATCTTAAATTTGTCCATTACAAATTTATTGATGTTATTAATTTATTATATTGTTGCTCATGAAGTGGCACAATGATATATTAATATTTCAGAAATATTAATTATATATGTCTATTACAAATATTTATTGTTGTTTCAAAATTAGCAAAAGATTATTAAAATTCTAGAAGAATATTAACATATTAATTTTGAATGAGTAATAAAAATGTACTTTCGAAGTACCAAATGTTTAGAAAAATATATCATTTGAGTTCATATTTATCCCTGAAGAAAAACATATAACTAATATCATAAGGACATTGATAATTTGACTGCTTGAATGATATATGATTATATAGTGTTTTAATCATTGAATTATATTTTATATTGAACCAGAAGTTCAATTTGATTTTGTTATTTGGGATTACCAGTTGGACATCACTGAATAAATAATAATGTGGAATTAAAAGGGATACTCAATGAAGAATCAGAAGATTCTTCAATTCAATCATGTATATTGCTTGTTCTCCGAGTAAAATGGTTATTAGACCATCACTAGCTAAAATTGGAATTGAATCCAAAAATTATCTAAAATGTATTTAAGGTGAACTATGGGTCCATTCACCCTCCATGTGAACTATCTAGAAATATTATGATTATGATTATATGAATTCATATATAGTCATATGTCTGTTTTATTGAAACTTGACTGAAAGTTTACGAGATTATTTGCTTCAACTGATATAGTGAGCACAATTCTCAGATAAGATAATATTATCTTGATAATGTTAGTGATTTTGCATCCCCAAATATTTTAAGATCACTAATTGGGATGATAGTACAATTGCTCAAAGTTTAGCAAATTATTTGAACTCCTCCAATCAATTGCTAAACTGTCAATATTGAGAACAGAATGCAATAATGAATGCTGATAAATATATGATGAAAGATGATTGACTCTAATTAGTAGCTTGCGCTCTTTGATGTACCAATAAGTGATATCAAAATGTATGATCATCAACTCGGTATGCTGGGAGTATTCTTTGAACTACCAATGAGTGAAATTAAAAATGGTAATCAATACCTTGGTACTTTGGGATTGAGGTAAAATGATTAGAGAAAATCTATTTGAAATATTGGAATCGTTACATATCTAAAATTTCACGACTTAAATTTGGTGATAGCAATTTGACAATTGCAATGTGAAACATTTATGATGTCTGAAGTATACTGTGTAATCCTTGAAGGATTAAATTTATCTGAAACATATAATTCAAGTTTTTACGAAACTTGTTTGATCAAAGTCGAAGAACAAATAATATGTGATATGTGTCATTTATATATGTTTGGTGAACATATTTGATATTGCACCGATTAACAGTTGAAATAATTATATGCAATATCAATAATGGTTATGTTCCCACAAGGGGGAGATAAATATGCGCTCACTCTTTTTTCCTCAGTTGAGGCTTTGTCCCACAAGATTTTCTTAACAAGGTTTTTAATGAGGTAGTTATTATCAATGTCTTTAATATACTCTCCTATACGAGACTCATGAAGAGATCAAGATATAAACGATTCAATACAGATTGAATCAGGGGGAGTAGCTATATCGATGATTCAATACAGATTGAATCAGATGGAATAGATATACTCTTTTTCATTCGTTCAGGTTTTGTCCCACTGAATTTTTCTAACAAAATTTTTACGAGGCAACATCAAAATACTCTAGAATTTTCAACAAATTCACTCAAGTGACAATGTAGTTGATTTATCCACAAAAGTGTTACCAACATCTACATTTAAGAAATCAGTTCACAAGATTGGTATGCATCGACTCAATGGTTTACAGTGATCAACACTAGGGGGGTAGCTATACGCTTTTTCCTTAACCAATGTTTTGTCCCATTGGGTTTTCCAGGTGAGGTTTTAATGAGGCGTCATTCATTTTAATACTCCAAGAATAGTTGTACTCTTTTTCTTTTGTTTGATATTTTTGTCCAATTTTGTTTTTATCAAACAAGGTTTTAACGAAATAGATATTTTGTAATATATATTCAAGGGGGAGTGTTGTAAATATTATATTGTATTGATAAAAAGAAAAATTACATTTAAATAGAATTTGTAATAAGTAAAAAAAATAGATATATCTGTGATATATGCTTAGAATTTTATTAAAATGAAAGTGAAAAGAAAAAGAAAAATATATTAATGAACGTTCTTATTTCATTATCTTTCATTTTCTAGTTTTAAATAAAAATATTTATGTGATATTGACAAAATTTTATTTTTTTATTTTTACGAATTTTAAAAAAATGTAATTGAATTTCAAGAGGGGAAGACGGACCAAGAAACCTCGGGACCTGAAAATTGCAGCTATTTAAAAACCTGCATTCATTTAGATTAATTTGAAGGGAAAAATACGTAAATAAGGTGATTAGAAATGTCAATTTCAAAATTAAGGTGAAACTTGTAAAATTTCAAAAATCAGGTTGTAATTAGAATCAATTAATTAAATTAAATAATTAAAATATTTCATTAATTATACATATTAAGGTCACAATACTATATATTTCAAGTCACAAAACACAAGTATTTTAGATCACAAATGATTTCAAGTTTACAAATTATCAAAATATTAGGTCACAATTTGAACTTATTTTTAGGTCACAATAACATATTTTCTTAAATCACGAAATAATTTCAAGATCACAAAATGTCAACTAATAGAATCTAACATATTTTCAGGTCACAAATTATCAAGTTATTAGATCACAAATTTTTAAATCACAAATATCAAATTATTGGATTATATTTACTTGATTTCTAAGTCACAACTCATCAATATTAGGTCACATATTTTCTTGAGTCACATTTTCAAATTATAGAAATTTATGGCGTACGTTTTCTCAAGTCATAGTACCATTTTAACTATTTTTTTCAAATCATTATCAGGATTAATGTTTTCAAAGTAAACCTCTCAACGCCGCTACTTCTGCCACAGTGCCACACCACAGCCATCGCGTCCACCACCATCAATAAACCTCCACTCCACAAGATCAAAAGCACCACCACCACCATTGTCAACTACCGTCCACCAACCACCAGTACAGCCCCTCCACAACCACAACCACAATCAAAACCACCAGCACCATCCATTGCCAACACCAAACCACTACCAACCACTAGCACAGTCCCTCCAGAACCGCCAACTACCGTCTGCCAACACGAAACCATTACCAACCACAACCACCGCCCTTCCCAACCACGAACATCACCATCACCTACCACTATCGCAGCACACACAGTCACACACCACCACATCGTGAACAACACCAATGCCACCATAAACCACACAACCGCCTCCAGAACCACACCACCACCGCAAATCGCAACCAGAAACCATGACAGCCACAACAACAAGATTTGAAGCACTGCCGCTACCACAAGCATACACACTGCCATCATCCCCATGCTCTACATCTTTGGTTAGATTGCTATCAACACCCGTAAGATCCTTCAGGAGTTGAATTATAATTTTACTCCTTCAGAGTTTCAGCTATCTGAAATAGGCTTAGAGGTTAATGGAGGCGTGAGAAAGAACTGAAGAGAGAATGATAGTTTTGAAATAAGAATTAGGGTTGAGGGGTTGTTTAAATTAACTTAATAATTATTAATAATTACTGAATTTTTTTTTATTATTATTATTATTATTATTATTATTATTATTAAAATTAAAATTTATAATATCCACATGAGATTTGAAGTTATTTAGGTTATGTCTTATATTTGAGTTTTGGTCTTTTAAAGTAGGGGTGGGTGTAATTTCCACAAATTTGAATTTGAATTTTGTCAAAAATGAATAATAAAGAGTGAATTTATACTACTAATTACCATTTTAGAAAATGTGTTTTAGACAGGAATATGGGTCAATACCTATTTTTGGGAAGTTCTCTCTCTTTATATATTACGTTTTTCTTTCATGAGCATATTTAATCCTTGTTTGAGCCCTCATTATCTAAAAAATGAGTTTAATAATAATGATTTTGTGGAGAATGTATACTTAAGTACCTATTTGAGACTCATTATTTCAAGTAATATAATTCGTAACAGTAAATTTTGGTACAATGAGCTGTTAAAAGTATTATTTTATTTTTTTAATTTATATGTAAATTAAAGGGCAATTTTTTTTTTTTTTTTTACTAAGTTGCCACAATTATAATACTTAGGAACTTAAATAACTTACCACTTAAAAAAAATAAAAAATTCAATGACCATTTGCACTATTCAATTTTAATGATTATTGATGTAATTAATCTTTTCAAAATATAATTTCTAGATTATCACGAATAATTTATCACTATTCGAATAGTACTATTAGAATTAGTACTAACTATCTTATTACAATATTTGATATTTAAATTTACTAAACAAATATTTCATTTCATATTTACTTTAATATTACAAATTAAATAGACATGGTCATATATTTAAATAAATGTAAAATTATATTTTACAATTTCTCATACTATTTTTGAACTATACATTCTAAAAAAATCAAAATCAAATAGTCAAAATAATAATTTGAAAATCTCGCAATTATCATGATACGACAATCGATTCAAGTTGGAGATCATAAAATTATACAAATAATCTTATGCCCTATAACCTTTAAAAACTTATTAAAATTAAGAATGATTAAAAATATTAATCATTCTATTGATATTATTAACTAAAAAGAAACCAAAGCAATAATTATTCAATATTAGTCTTCGTTCAATAACTTTTTCTATAAATTATTTATAAGCAGCATATTTTTTCAACTACATATATATTTAAGAAAATATGATTTTTAATATTAAAGATAACAAATGATTTGACAATTAATAATTAAAACACAATTTTTATATTGATGGCTATACATAAAATTTATAATATTAAGAACAACAAATAAATAAATAAAATAATTAAATGATAATTTTAATACTGATAACTAAAAATATTACTTGAACTCATTCAGTATTAGTGTTAATAATAAAATTAAAATTGATTAAAAAAATATCAACCATTATTTAGTATTCACCATATATATATATATATATATAATTAATGCAATAAATGCGTTCACATTTATCCAAATTTTGCATTCACATTTGATATACATTAATTTTGCATTCACACTTATCCACTTTACATTCACATTATTTAATTCTATGAGACCTTACTATTTATAAAAATAAAAAAATGGGCGGGAAATTGTTTTTAAGAACTACCTTACTTTTATATATTATATATATAAAGATTATATAAAGATAAAGATATCCAATTTGCTCCGTTGCCTACCCTCTAATGGGAATGTGTCAAGTATCCAATTAATTTTTAAATGGGACATTTGACACTTTTCCATTGAAGGTGATTGTTGTCCACGTTGGGCAACAGAGCATGCTGATACACGTGTCCAAAAATTTTAAAACAATGAACACGTGTCAACATCTATGAAAACGATCACCTACCCACAGTGGTCCGATGTTAATGTACTCACTTAGGATGTGATATTGACACGTGTTTATTATTTTAAAATTTTTGAACACGTGTGTCATCAGCACATTTACGGTGGGCACATTAATATTTGTTCATCGTGGATAAGTGATTGAGATTGATATTTTTATATATAAGACAGCGAATACATTCACATCTATTCCGATTTTATATTCAAACTAATTTTATTTTGCATTCACATTTACCAGACTATTCTGGCTTTATTTATTTTACATAGAGATATATAGATAAGATGAGAAAGAAAGGTTATCCAATAGTCCACCAATGTGGACAAAGAATAGTACCTCTTTTATTTTCCACATCCATTGAATTCTCGGTATCTCAAAATATTGGAGTACCACCTAATATAATCATATGTTCTAATTTCTAAATGCACGCGTTTGAACGAAAACAGAACAGCTAACATAGTGGTAATTTCGAGGAAGGTAGAAGCTTTTTGACTGACTAAATTAATTGCCAATTTTTCTATTCATTCATGTGTAAGGTTCTTTAACTCTGAAGAAAAAATTCCACAAAAAGAGTAAAGTCCTTTTGTTTTGAATGATTTTAGGCACGGTAACACATAAACTGGAAACGAAACTGGATGAGTAACGTGATTTTTGAAAAATGTAAAAAATGAAACGCTATATTAAAATTAATTATTTATGTATTTAAATAAAATATTTAACCTCAAAATCATTTAATATAATTTTAATAATAAAAATACTGCAATTAAATTTACAAATGCATCATCGCTACCAATATCTATAATATTATCGTCGCTATTAACGTTCATAACACTACCAACATGATCGTTGAATAACATAACATAACGTCCACGTAATGGTAATTTGGAGTAGGTAGAAGTTTTTTTGACTGACTAAATTAATTGCCAATTTTTCTATTCATTCATGTGTGTAAGGCACCCTAACTGTGAAGGAAAATTCTAGAAAAAAGAGTAAAGTCCTTTGTTTTGAATGATTTCAGGCACTGTGACACTGAAACGGGAAATGAAACGAAAACGAAACGGAATAGTCGAAAATGTGATTTTTGAATAGTCGAAAATGTGATTTTTGAAAATGTTGGAAACGAAACGGGCTAAATATATTTACCCTACATTTTCATATACATTTTAATTGCATGAAATATTCGTAATCTTTAGTCAATAAAATAACTATGCCCCCACCTTTTTTTCATTTTATTCTTATTTTGTATCTTTCATTAATTACTACATCATATCTCTCTTATGGGGCCCTATAAAAAAAATCGTTAAGAAGAAATAAAAAAATTTGTTTATCCTTCGTGCATTTAATAAGATAATAAAAAAAAAATTGAATGAAAATCATCGATGAATAGAAGATTTATTAATTGCTGAAAATTTAATGATAAGAATGTGACGAAAAAAATTTAAAACATAAATATAACAATCTATAAAGATTATGGAGCAACAATACAATTAAGATGTGGTGTGTTTATAAGAAATTGTGGCGTTAATATAATTTCCTAATGAAACGTTACATTAAAATTAATTATTTATGTATTTAAATACAATATTTAACTTCAAAATTATTTAATATAATTTTAGCCCTTGTTTGGTACCGCTTAAAATTTAGAGTTTAATCTAAATCAAATTCAACAATCAATCTCAACCGCATATTTCGTGAGACCCACAATTTTTCAAACACATGTCTCATCAGCTTTTATTAAAATATAATAAAAATTTGATTTTAATCTCCATCAAACAAGAGCTAAATAATAAAAATACTGCAATGATTTAAAAATACTACAATCAAATTTACTCAAATGCATATTCGCTACAATATCTATAACATTATCACCGCTATCAAAGTTTATAACAATATCAATATGATCATTGAATAACATAACATTTATCTCTGGTTCATCTAAAGAAAAATTTGAGATATCAAGTGTTCCCTTATTTTCAAAAGAGACAAAACGATATCCAACTATCTCTTACATTTTAGTTTCCTTAACATAATATTATTGACTTCTTCTTGATAAAAAACGTAGTTACTCTAAAAAAAATCAAATCTTCAACACGTTTGGTATGAATTCGTTTCTTGTTATCGAAAGTTAACAGTCAGCTTCGATGATTTGTAATTTCTTTTTGCGTAAAGTTTCCTTAAAATTTCTAAGAAGTTTCTTAAAAGTCTCCGGAAGTTTCCATATATATAATTTCTAAAATAACTCTTTTTTAAATTTTCATGGAGTTTCCTAAAGTTTTGTTTTCAAAACTAAACACTTGGTCCGTAAAAATTTTTGTGCTTCCTAGATTTTAGGGTAGTTTGTTGGGATTTTTGACAAGTTTGAATGAGCTTTTGAGACTCAGAAATTTCTTTTGAACAAGTTTGACTAGTTTTATGAAAGTGTTTCTTCTAGTCCGAAGAGTTTTTACTTTTTAGACTTAGTTGGTCAAATATGTCTTCTTCTAAATGTATATTTGGGATCGTAAGTCATTAAAGCTAGAAATTAATTTTAAACAAAATTTATGGTAATTTAAATAAAAATAAATAAAAATTCTACAGAAAGCAAAAGTTAATGGTACTTAAACTCTCTTAAGAAAAATGTGAAAAGAATTGGTACTCTATAGACGGGAAAAATTGTAAAATTTCACAATTCTTCCTACCATTTTTTCAGATCATAATCCTAATTATGGACTGACCCACCAGAAAGTCCAAAACGTCGAAGGGTCCAAACTATGAACACGTGCGTGTTTACACATTATATGGATTCGTTGCCATTGACCACCACACTAGTACAATAACAGTCAAAGGCTTCGATTGTAAAGTTTAAAAGACGTCGGTTGTACAGGAGACGCCTATTGTAGCGACGCTAAAAGTGCAACTTAAGGCGTCGGTTGTTAAGTAAAAACCGACGCCTTAAGTTATAAAAAGGCGTCGGTTGTTCTTAAAAATCGACGCCTTTAAGCCACTTAAGGCGTCGGTTGTTAACAACCGACGCCTTAAGTGGCTTAAAGGCGTCGGTTTTCAAGAACAACCGACGCCTTTTACTATTAATTTTTTTTATTTATTCATTTATTTATATATTTTCATTATACCTACACTATAATAATCACATACACATCAACAAATTATCTTTAACAAATATATAATCGAGGAATGCAAAACAAGACTTAATAACTCAATAAAAAGAATTTCGAATTAATTAATTTTGTATTCACCTTGTTAAAAAATTTGTACATGTTAACATAAAATGGGCCAAGTTTACATACATTTTTCAACGAAGTATTCGGCCCAAGGAGTAGGGTTCGCTTGCACATTCCCTTTATCATCTTCTTCGGCAAGAGAAAGAGCAATTGCATGATCAATTTCTTCTCCGTCAAAATTTGACCATGCTTCCTATATTTATTGACCAAATAAAAAGTTAGCACAATAATAGTTTCAGCCAGGAGAAAGCTAGTATGTATGTACCAAGACCTCAGAACATTTTCATAGCATTAGATTCTGGAAAAAGCTCGCACATATGCAAAATACATCAAAATAGTGCAAATTCAATGACCATCAAACAGTAGTGATTACCGTAGAAGTAGGAGGTCCTTCCCGAATTGTATTATCTTCGTATTTCCCGTGATTTTGTCCTTTTGAGATTTTGTAGTCGGAACCTTTGAGAATCTTGCCCAGCCAACTCATGTCTCAATTTGCCAGTTGCTCGAGGGTTAGTCACTCAATCAAAATACCAAATTCCTAAAACGTGGTATGCATAACTCAATCTCTGGAAAAAAAAATCAATGAGAACTGATGTTTGAAATTTGTTAAAACATCTGAAACTTCATCAACCCAGAAACTAATGGTACCCACTAAACCATTAATATGTATTATTTCCTTTTGATTTGGATAAGAAAAAACTGCCCAGTACACCAAAAAATGAAAGAAAAGAAAAAGTAATAATAATAATAATAATAATAATAATAGTAATAATAATAATAATAAAATAAAAGCAAAATCAATGCTGAGAAACTCACTTCGAACAGTTGAAGAATCAACATAATTAATTTCAAGAAATTCCATTTCCCCACATAATCACTACACTTGACAAATCATCCAAAACATATCAAATTAGTCTACACTCAATTTTTCTTGATTGGACCTGAAGAACACTCCAGTAAAAAGTAGACAAGTACTGCTTGAATTCGACGAAAATACACTCCAAATAATGCAAGTTTTATATAAGAGAAATGATGTAAGAATGATTAATACCTTTGTTAAAAGTTGAAGAAAAATCCAAATAAGGCCGACAAGGCCACAAGCCACACTAACCTTATCTGAAGAAAAATTCCAGCAAGGAGGGTGAAGAGATAACCGAAGCTTCACCACTTGCTGAAAACAATTCTGAAAACTGAAGACGGAGCTCTTATGAACAGTGAAGTTGCAGAAAAGAAGCTATTGCAGTGCTGCAACCTACTCACTCGACCAGGGGGTAGACGTTTCCAGCTGAGGAGACAAAAGCCCAGTAGTTTTTGGGCAAGAAATCACCACAATAATGCTGAATAGTAACACACCAAGCGGTAGACTGCGAGAAAACCGAACCCAAGAACTCAAAAAGCCAAATTCGCGCACTAGGGCAGACCCAGGAGCTGAAATTTGTGAGAAATCTTCCAAAATCCACCAAATAGCTTGAATAATGTATGATTCAATGGTAGGGGAGGAAAGCCCAGTGGTTAAAAACCACTCTTCCCCACCGAGCTGATGCCTAGAGGCGATTTGGCGTGAGAAGGTAGGGGCCTCGGTTGAACTGGAAATGGTTTCGGGAAATGGCTGAAAATTTTGGTAAAACCGGGGGAAATGGCTGAAATTTTGGTGAAAGCGGGAAAATAAAGCCCAAGTATAGGCGTCGGTTCTTACATAAGAACCAACGCCTATTATGAAAAAGCGTCGGTTCTTGACGCTTCTTTTTAAGAACCGACGTAAGAACCGACGCCCATACTTGGGCCGGTTCTTTGGCGTCGGTTGTTTCCTAACAATCGACGCCTTTAATAAACATTTATTTACAATTTTGCCACCGCATTTTTTACAGGCGTCGTTTTCCTTGAAAAACGACGTTAATATGTTATTTTTTTTTTTTTTATAATTTTGTACTAGTGCCAATCTCCAATCTGCTTTATGAGCTGCAGCCAGTTTTTTCAAATGCATGCATGTCCTTTTTTTCAGTAAACCACAATTTGATTTAAAAATGGTTTAAGACACTGTCATTAATTATTTTGATCGAAAGTTATAATTCAATCTGCATACACAATCTAGTCTATAATCAAGAGTCCAGTCCGGTTCCACCTCAAATTCATTCACATTTCCAAAAAAAATAAAAAATAAAAAAGTCTTAAACATAATATGCATGGTGAATTAATGATAAAATGATATAATCGAGTGAATTATGTAGCTATGGTACGTAGACATGAGAAAGTTTGGAAGTAAAGTAAAAACCGAGAAATGTTGTAGCATGTAATATATGCTTGGAAAGAGAGAATTGAATAATTAATTTAGTGGCATTAGTCTAAACATGTAGCTTATTTTCCAAAACAAAAATGAACTCCATCCTTAAATGCCCACGGCAGAAGAAATGCGATTTTATTTTATTTTTATTTTTTTTGAAAAAGTAGATAAAAATACTAATTCGTAGAATGCACAAAATTCTGAACGCAAGCAAAGAAATTTTGATTAATTAAATTTAATATTATACTTTTTGGAAATAAAACTAGTTCATTATTACTATGTTTGACAACACTGTATTATTTATAAATTAGTTTATTTATATTTTTGAAATAAAATGTGTGGTTTAACAAGTGAATATAGAAAATTTGTGTGATTAAAAAATTATTTGAAAAACTATGTACGTATTATTTATAAACTAGTATCACACCCGTGTGTTGCACAGAAGAATAATATGAAATGATTTTACTGTAAATATCATTACAAAATAGGAAAAAAATTGAACACATAATTTACTTTGATCATTGATACAAATTGTCAACGAATGCTCAAAATAGAAATAAATTACAATTCTCATTAATTTTGGAAAACTTCTTTATATAATACATTGTTTGTACAATTTATAGTTGCTCACGCCCCTGTGATACATGAAAGTTGTTATAGACAAACATATTTAAACAACTGATCAAATTTAAATTAAATAATGCAATTTTTCAAATACATGTTGTATAGAATAAAAAAAAAAATGGTCCAAATATTTTTGACTAACGTAAATAGATTAATAACCCTCAAAATATTATAATTTACAAAAAGTAAACTAATTGGAAAAAATTAAATATGTGCGGTCCTATATATAAATAAATGTAACAAATTAAACAATATTGAAGATACACGAAAATGAAAATCAACATCAAAATTTGTGGTGCACGAACGTGGAATTCAACTCAAGAGATCTTTTGCATGATTAATATTTTTTTCTTTTTTAAATGCGATGCATTTAATTGAACCTAATTAAATGCATATTTAATTATATGTCAAAAAAGAATTATTAATGAAATATAAATAAAATATATATAGTGAGTCTTTTTGTCATATATATGTTAATAAAATTAAAAAAATAAAGTTTCATCATTTTTTACAGCACATAATTATTTTTTTAATATTTTAATAAAATTGTAAACCATTGAATTGTTTTATCTCTTTATTGGAAAACAGATCGTGAATTAAGTTTAATTATATCTTATTAAAAAAAATTATTAATGAAAATATAAATAAAATATGTATAGTGAGTCTTTTTGTCTATATATGTTAATAAAAATAAGAAATAAAGTTTCACCATTTTTTACGGCATATAATTATTTTTTAATATTTTAATAAAATTGTAAACCGTTGAATTGTTCTATCTCTTTACGGGAAAATAAACCATAAATTAAATTCAATTGTATGTCAATAAAAAAAATTATTATTATTTATTTTAATTTGATGAGAAAAATCAGAACATAAATTAATCATCTATGACTATAATTAGTTTATAGGACTTAAATGATATAATTTAAAATGAATTAGATATTGAGGAAAAATAAAAATATAAAATAAAACTTTACTTTTAATTTTTTATATGATTTTATGGATAATATATTTACAATTTTCTCTTGCTTGTTATCTTGCATTAAACTTTTCACTATGATCTTTAAATTGACACACATATTACATATTTTTCGATTTCAAAATAATACAATAATTATCAAAAGAATAATAATAAAATAGAAAAAATAACAATTTGATGTTATTAATATAGCACGGATACTAATGCAATTAATGACACGTGTAAAATAATGATTGCTAAAATATTTAATATACTATTTTTTAATAAAAAAATTTCAAATTTAGAATTTTTTGACGAGAAACTATGTGTGTATTTTGATGACGGCTATTTTACTTTTATATATATTAAGATTAAGATTATTTTTTATAAATTATAATGATTGTGTGAAATAATAGAGGCTATGCCATGAATTTATATTAGCGTTTTGACTTTTTAATTACTTTTTTCCACTTAAAATGAAGCCTCTTAATTTAGAGGATAATCACCATAAGAGATTTACCTAGACAAACATTATAAAAAGCGAGATACAAGGTTCCTTTGGCATGATTTTTGAAAATTTAAATAAGCTTTTGAGACACAAATGTTGTTTTTTTTTTGACACGTTTGCCTAATTTTATGAAAGTTTTTGGTACCTGTATTTTTTTTTTTGGAGGAAGTTGATCCGTGATTTCCTCTAAAAAGTACTGAATATAAAGCCTTTTTAAAATTTTTTATCTTTATCTTAATATATATAATAACAACATAGCCGTCACATAAATCCGCACATAGTTTCCCGTCATTTTTACCTGCTATTTTAGGAAAGTTTATAATTTTATTAATTATTTTGATAATTGAATTTGGAAACTTCAATTAATTCAAAATTAATTATAGGTGACATATAATAAATAACTTATTGATTTGTAAAAATAAAAAATCTATAAATAGATCAAATTGTATATTATTTTTATTCTTTTAATAATTATTGTAATATTTTGAAGTAAAAGAAATATGCAATATGGGTGTCAAATTCAATATCTTAACGAGAAGTTTAGTACAAGTTAATAAATGAAAACAAACTCTAAATATATCATTCGTAAAATTGTCTTAATTAATATTTTTATTTATCGTATTAAAGTTATCATTTAATTATTTTATTTATTTATTTGTTGTTCTTAATATTATAAATTCTACGTATAGCGATCAATATAAAAATTATGTTTTAATTATCAATGGTCAAATCATTCGTTATCTTTAATATTAAAAATCATATTTTTTGAAATATATACGTAATTGAAAAAATGTGATTCTTATAAATAATTTATAAAAAAAGTTATTGAACAAAAACTAATATTTAATAATTAATACTTTGATTTCTTTTTAATTAATAATATCAATAGAATAATTAGTATTTTTAATCATTCTTAATTTTAATAAATTTTTAAAAATTATAGGGTATAAGATTATTTGTATAATTTTGTAATCTCCAACTTTAATCGGTTGTCGTATCATGGTAGTTGTGAGATTTTCAAATTATTATTTTGAGTATTTGACTTTGATTTTTTGATAAATGTTTTTGTAAAATAGTGATTTTTTAGAATGTATAGTTAAAAAGTAGTATGAAAAATTGTAAAATATAATTTTTAAAATTTGTGTGATTGAAAATGAATGTTCAGAAAAATTGATTCTTAAAAAATCAATTCTATATGAGTAAGTGATAATGTATTATGTCTTGTGGGTTAAACAACCGTGTATCTTTTATGAATCGAGATGCATTGATGATTTCTTAGTAAATAAAGTTAAATATATTTATGATATACATTCTATAAAATTTAATCAAAACTAACATTTCCTGTTCCTTAATTTGCTACATTTATTTAAATATATGACCACATCTGTTTAATTTGTAATATTAAAGTAAATATGAAATGAAATATTTTTTTAATAAATTTAAATATTAAATATTGTAATAAGATAGTAAGTACCAATTCTAATAGTACTATTTGAATAGTGACAAATTATTTGTGATAATCTAGAAATTATATTTTAAAAAGATTAATTACATTAATAATCAGTAAAATTGAATAGTTATGCAAATGGTCATTGAAGTATTTTTTTTTTTTTTTTTAAGTAGAAAGTTATTTAAGTTCCTAAGTATTAAAATTGTAGCAACTTAGAAAAAAAAGCCCCCTATAATTTACATATAATTTTTTTTTTTAAAAATCATACTTTTTAACAACTCATTGTACCAAACAGGTTCTTAAGTATACATTATCCAAAAAATCAATATTATTAAACTCATTTTGTAGATAATGAGGGCTCAAATAAGGACTAAATATGCTCACGAAAGAAAAACGTAGTATATAAAGAGAAAAAACTTCCCAAAAACAGGTATAGACTCATTTTCCCGTCTAAAACACATTTTCTAAAATGATAATTAGTAGTATTAATTCACTATTTATTATTCATTTTGGACAAAATTCAGATTTAAATTAATCCAATTGAATGCAGATTTTTAAATAGCTGTAATTTTCAGATCCCGAGGTTTCTTGGTCCGTCTTCTCCCCATTTGAAAATCAATTACATTTTTTCTAAATTCGTAAAAATAAAAAAAATAAAAAATTGTCAATATCACATAAATATTTTTATTTAAAAATAGAAAATGAAAGAGAATGAAATAAGAACGTTCATTCATCTATTTTTCTTTTTCTTTTCATTTTGTTTTAATAAAATTCTAAAGGTATATTACAAATATATCTATTTTTTCTACTATTACAAATTTTATTTAAATGTAATTTTTTTTTCCATTTGAAGTTTTAAGTCAATTCAAATTACAATATTTAAAGAAATTCCTGGAACGATAAACATACGTACAGTAAAAAAAAATTAAAAAATAATTAAGGTATGTGTAATGTACATTAATTGTCTTCATTTCTTTCTCATTTTTAATTAAATATTCATTTCAAATGTTAAAATATAAATTTGATATATGTAGATAACAAATTACCATGCATGGTGTAATATTACTAGTTAGTTTTAAAAAATTAACTTTCTTGAAAAACTCTTAGGAAAAGTAAAAGCAAAAATCAAAAAATCTTGTCATCAGAGGCTAAGAGAGAATATTAAAATGAATTTAGTCAAACTGAATCATAATTAATATTCATTAAATTAAATTTTGAGCAATTAATTTCTATTAGTTCTATCTAATCTAAGACTAACCCGGTTCTAAACATTGTATAATTACTTTTTCTCTATCCTTTTTTGACTTAACGTGTTGTTCACGGCTCTCATAAGATAAAATTTATTAGTGATTAATAGCCGTCAAGCCTCCTTTCCACTTTAATTGATTCATTGTATCTCACCTTTATATGAACCAAAATATTTCACAGTCCGATTCTTCTTCTCTCTTGAGTACTTCTCTCTCTTTCTAGAATGGAGAATTATCCAACAATATTTCAATCTTCATCTTCGACCCCATCTGGTTCTCATTTGTCTTTATTAAACATGGAAAATTATCATGCAGCAGCTGAAGGTCAAGATCAAACCGTAAATGAATACTTGGGGCTGATGCCACCTCGTACGGAAATTCCTAGTTTAGACATGAACAATATTGTTGCTCAGAGGAATAACCTTGCAGATGCTGAAACTGCAGAGGTTAAATTAGACAAGAAATTTAAGGTTGAGAAGAAATCTCGAAAACCTAGATATGCTTTTCAGACAAGAAGTCGGGTTGATATACTGGATGATGGGTACAGATGGAGAAAATATGGGCAGAAAGCTGTGAAAAACAACAGATTTCCAAGGTCTGTTGCTTCCTCTTTCCCCAATTAATTTGAGTTTCTCATAGTACATATAAGTGTGATTTGCGTAAATATGCTCTTGACGAGTGTGTTTAATTGTGGTTGCATGCTAGATTTGTTTATGCGTAAACCTTGTTTGCTATTCATCTTTCGAGACTTACAACGGTAACTAGATTTACAATAAAACGATTGACATATTTCTGGGAAATTCCTTTATTCGATTGAATCACTTTTATTTTTCATTTAGAAGTGAGATATGTTTTTTTTTTTTTTTTTTTTTGGGCACACTTATAAAAGATAGATTCATTTTTTCTTGGAAATTCCTTGAAGCTCATATTTGGTAGAAATTAAAATCAGATTTTTAATAAATTTTGATAAAAAATAATGAGATTTGTGGTTGTAAAGGTGTGGATCCAAAGAAATATGTGACTGAAATTTATTTTAAACTGACTTAAATTAAAATATAGATTTTTTTACTTTGTTAAAATTAAATCAAGATACATTAATTTCTTATCAAATCTTTGAAGTGCACAATCTTGGACTAATGACTTTTCATGTTTAGCCGATTTATCTAAGTGTTAGAGTCAAGACATATATACATATGCATACAATCTCTGTTTGATATATCAAACATATGTGGTGGAAAAGTGATTTGAGAAAATATTTTGTTTATAAAACTAGAATATCAATTCTCGATTTTGTTTGATGATGCATGATGTGATTAATTATGCAAAATGTTCATCTCAAGAATTGCTAGGATGAGAAGTCCCGCTCAAAGCGTACTTAAGGCCATGCCAAATTTTTATTGCGGGCTAGAGATTATGATTTTTCAAATTTTTTTTTTTTTTTTTTTGGCCTAAAAGGAATGATTTGGAATTTATTTTTTCTAAGTAAATACAACTATTGTGGCTTATTTTATACCATAAAAATAGCAAAAAACAAGTAATAAAAGGAAGAGGCATATACTCGATCTCCAGCAATCGTAAAATACGACAATGAATTAAACGTAAATGGAAATAGTAAATACAATGAGTAAAAGTAAAGTGTTCAGAGGTAATCGTGAGGCTAAACCCTCATGTGATGCATAGATCTGGTCATGCGTCTAATCTAATACATATCCTGATCATAGTAGCATGTGTATTCAGGGTCACTTGTTGGTGAATTGTTTCATCAGGAAGGGGGGGGCTCCTCTAATATAGAGGCATGCCCACCTAAGGTCCATGTGAAGGACGGGAAGCAGTTGCATCAGGTCTAAAAAAAAAGTACTCATAGTTGTAGCACACGTGTGTAGCCATGGGTACCACAATAGTATTAACAATAATAGTAGGTGTAGGAGTGGTAGGAAGATGGGGTACCTCAATGGGAGTCTATATAGTCAACTCAATAACTGTAGGAAAATGTGGTGTGACCTCTATAAGAGCCTCTGATATGATCTCCATGGTACTTGTAATGGGAGTCAGGATAAGCTCTCTAGATGTAAAAACAGACTTTGTCACTAGTGACTGTGTCTGACACGATTCGTCCCAAATCACCCTAATAGACTCAAGACGTGTCATGCACCGGTGGAAGAAGTTAGCTAGATACTGGACCTACCACCAATGCTACATTCACTAATTGACTATGAAAAATATTTAAAAAATTTTGACAGAGTTTCCTTTAGAAAATGGACTAAAAACCACCTGAAAAACAACAATTTTCTCAAACATAAAAATTTGATTTCAAATGGGACCCATATCCCTATAATAACCAACTAGTCAAAAATAATTACTTGCAAATCGACCTTTCTGTTTTTCAGAATTAAAACCCCAAAATATACTAACTATGCAAAATGCAGCGAGCTCAACTTTTATGTACAAACTCAAAATGGCTTATCTAACATGATAAGCATACTTCAAAAGAAATATAAATTATACAAAATGATAAAATGAGTTATACAACTAGTAACAAAATGGGCTCGACTCGGTGGATCAACAGGCTCCAATGTTGCTCAACTCAGCTACTATCTGATAAGAGAAATAGAGAAAGATTTTGTGAGTTTGTAACTCAGTGAGTGGATAGCTTGAAAATAAATATACTTTACCCGTTTTTGCATATATACTAGAAAAGCTTTAATTATTCTTTAATTCTTATACATACCTTATCTTGAAACATAATTGAAACATAAAGCACTTCGTTGTTTATTCTAGATGAGTAACTGTAAATCATGTGAGTATAAATAACCTTATATCAATGAAAACAAGAGTAAAATATCATTTCCAGATACTATAAGCTGAAATCTATATTCTGTAAATTAAATAACTGCATTCTAAAATTCTTGAATTCTGGTAAACTATAATAATACTGAAAAATCACACCAAAGGTACCCATAATTTGATAATTCTGAAATTCTGTAATTCTGTGATTCTGAAATTCTGTAATTCTGGTCATACGCGCGCAGAGCTGCCTGAAGGCTATGAACTAGCCATACACTATGGGAAAGCATTCACAATAGTGCAGAGCGGGTAAGATCACTATATCTGGTCATACACTGTGGAAACGGATTCACATCAGTGCAGAGCGGGTAAAATCATTTGGGTACTTTCTGGTAGTTTTTAAAATCTCTTTACATATATTGGAATATCTACTACTGATGTAATATTTCTCAAAACGTGATTTATTTAACTGAACTGAATCTAACTTTAAAAGAGTTGCTTATTAATAATGCTTCACTTTATACTAAAAATCATGCTGTAAAGTTAACACTTGAAAATAATCAAGTTCTGCAATTTATATAATTATGTACAAGCACTATAATAAATAAATATTTCATAATGCTTTTAGAATTAATATACATTAAACAAATACTTATTTTCTTAAAAAATGTATTTTCCACTCACAGGGTATGGACCACAACTAGGAAGGTCGATATGCTTTCTCAACCTCCTCTTCACCGTCTGAAATATAATATAAATAATCACATAAATAACTACTTCAACCCCCAAATATATATAAGACCATAATGACTTAGAATCTCCATACTTAACAAAATTCTTAAATTCTTAAGATTACTAAATTTTCTTATCTCTTTAATAATCTATAATCATCAAATTTACCATCAAACTAAATAACATGGTAACATTCCCTTTTTCTATTCTAACAAAACCATGAACCATAATGCTCCATTTATATTCTTAGTTTAACATCTACAACAATTCCTTCAAATAATCATCTCGCTAAAAACATTGATTTCCCCAACATTTCATACATTCAAGAACCCAAATAAAATTCTAGGGTTTGCCATAATTTCAATTTCTTACCTTGCTGAAAATAGAGATGGAAATTAAGGTTTTTAGCTTGTAATGGAGCTTCTCTTCTCAACTGAAAAAGAATTGAAGTAGTAAGTTAAATTCCTAATTAATTACCAAAAATATCTCATAATTCTATGATTTCTTACCTCTTGAAGAATAAAATTTGAAGCCTAATTTCGAGCTGGCAACCTAGATCATTTCCTCCTTTTCTTTCCCTTTTTCTCCTCTTTTTCCTTTCCCTTTTTCTTCCTTTTTCTCACGATTTTCTGGCTCTGTTTACGTTCCCAGCTTGCACCATCTTTTGAAATTGAAAAAGAATGCAAGAAGTGTCAAGTTAGTGGACCACTAACTCAAGTTTTGCACTCTAAGTCCCTCCATTTCTTTTTACACCATACTTTGGTCCATAACTTGCTATAATAATAAAATAAATTCTCCAACTTTTATATAATCCATTTAAACCCCCTTAACTATATTTAATTGCAAAATATACCCAAAATAAATACTTATTCCATTTTATTCCTTATTGGACTATAACTTTGACTAAATAAAATTGGGTTGTGACAGTGTCACTAGTGAAGCAATCTATGTAAAAGAAGAAATTGTTGTAGATGTAGTGGGGAATAGAGGAGGAACTATTATTGAAACTGAAACCACTTCCTCCTCGGTTTAGTAAATGTCACCTTGCTTTTTCTCTTATCAACGCTACGAGTAGTTGTTGTAGTAGTAGTAGGAGGATGGGGCTACTAGGGGGGAGGCACAACAACTTGGGGAGTTGGAGTTGTCCTTGAAGTACACTGATATGAGGAATGGACATGTATTTATAAAATATATAACAAATCTGTCAGAGCCACATTATTACTGCGCTCAATTCCAACCCTATCAAGCAATCTAAGCTCCAAGTTCACCTTAATACATACACTAGCCACACTAGGTCGTCTCAAGTTAGAGATGGACTCATCAATCCTCAAGAGTATTCCTTGGAAAAAGTAAATAGAAACCACTTGGTACCCAAAGGAACCGAAAGCAAAGGAAAAGATACCGAAACAAGAACTATCAGACTCTCAAGTTCAGGTCTAAATTCTCAAGTTCATTTAAGGACCCTCATCGAACACCAAGCAATGTACCATGAAGACTCAAGAAATAATCTATTGTAGTTAGACATAAAAGGGTACTTATATTTATAGCCTTATAAAAGGCTTGATAAAAAGTAATCAACAAAAAGAGAGTATTTTAGGTACTTATAAAATAATGTTGCCAATATATAGCCGGATAAAAGGCTTACTAAAAAATCAACACCAAAAGATTTTTTTTTTTCCTCCAGAGAAACGAATTTTGGAATAGTAATTTTCAAAAAAAAAAAAATATATATATATATATGTAATTAAAAAGTATGAAAAAGTTTTAGGTTTATGTACAAAATATTTTATTGTGTGAATGTATGGTTGAAAATGAGATTAAGAAAACAATGAATTTTGAGAAAATGGATTAAATACACAAGCAAATAATGTCACAAACGCCAGTCAGAGAAATATGAAACAGATCAAGTTTTTTTCTGTACATTTCTCCAAACTAATTTTTAATATCATGCATATTTTTCAAAATCACTTTCAACCACATATTTTATCTTTAAAAAAAAAAAAAAAACTCAAATTCCTTATTTATATACAAAATTTAGCTGTCAAACAAAGGCTTAGCTATGAGAATCCAAGTCACTTGCAATCTATATTAGTCTAAAACTTGGGATGACAAGAGTACTTCATTCGATCTGAACTCAACGCATAACTTATTCGAATTGTGCGATAGTTTTTGAATCAGAGGATCGCGAGTGGATACGAGTCAAGGCTGATCTGCCATATTTAGTTTTTAAAAAAAAAAATCAATTAAAAAACCTTAATTTAAAATGCTAAAATCTCTAATAAAATAAAATAAAAGTGCACCGGGTCGATCCCCCGACTCGAATCGCCTCGAAAATTGTCGAATCAAATGGATTGGGCTACATTTTCATGGGGAAGATACGGATGTGACAAATCAATCTCAGATCCGCTTGTTGCCACCACTATCTGAAATCTTTCTTTCAGTTTATTCCACTATCTTGATTTATCGAGCTGATAGAGTCTTCCATCTTACTAGGCGGTTTGGCATATATTAAAATAAGTTTTTTAGTAAATTTTGATAAAAATTGATTGAATGTGCGGTAGAAAACTTGTGAATTTCATAAAACGTGGGATTAAAATTAACTGCTGATTTTAATCAGAATTAAATATGGATTAGGTGTTACACATCCATCTTGTGTAAGAACTTTGATTGAGCCGATCTTCAATCCAATCCCCAAATAAGTCCTTGAAATTTTTTTGTAGAAGCACCCCCTATAATTTAGGTATTGCACAATTTTGATCCTAAAGTTTTTATTCTCGATAAATATGAGGTTGACAATATTAAGTTCATCGAAAATTATACTCGACATAAGACAGCATCTCAATGAAATTAAATTCTAATATGATGTGTTGAGGTATTACGCCATTTGCAGTCGTCCTCATTTGTTGGAAAGAGCTTTATACACTAACTTCTATAGTTAGCCCATGTTTGGTAGCATTAAAAGCTTAGATTTTAGTTAAATTCAAAATCAACATTTAATTTTAACCCACTTTTTATGAGACCACAACTTTTTAATTATACATCTCATCAACTTTATTAAAATCTACTAAAAATTTAATTTTTATTAATACTAAACAGGGGCTTAATGTTAAATTCATATTTTGCTTAATGTTTTGTATTTTGGTTCTTTAAAGTAAATTTTAAATATTATTGGTTATCTTTGCCAAATGATCCTGGAGGAAATTTCGTTCATGGACTAAATGAAACTAAGGTAGGCTCGCGTGCATGCATAATTGACTTAAACACAGTGGCGGACCCATAGGGGGGTCCTAGGGGGGTACGTGACCCCCTCCATTTTGATTTTGAATTTTTTTTTTTTTTTTTTTTTCAAAAATAAAAAATCCAAAAAGATGCTTTGAATGGTTGAATAATTGTTTTTTTTTTTAGTTGAATGAAGGTAAAGTTTCGACTTTGAATAATTAAAATTTATGCATATTGAATAGATTCTTTTAGATGAAATATATGTAAAAGATTGTAACATATATTAAGTAAATATAGCCTCTTTTTGGTATCAATTAAAATCTAAATTTTAATATTTGTCAAAGTCAAAAATCAATCTCAACCATAGATTTCATAGGACCCATAACTTTTCAACCACACATCTCATCAACTTTTATCAAAATTTACGAAAAATCTAATTTTAATCTACACTAAACAGGAATATAATTGATTGGAATTTGAATATGTTAATTGATTGTTTACTGCGATATAATCTGTCAATTTCTTTTGAATTATAACGTAGATTTTACTGAAAATAATTTAGCATATTTGTGAGATTGTACATTATTTAGTACATTGTCTTTTGTGAATTTGAATTTTATCATTATTTTCGATCTTTTCCTAAAAAAAAAAAATTTCAGGGGCGCTGCCCCCGAACCCCCGTGAGATCTACCATAAACTGTGCCCCCTGCTACAAAATTCTTGCGTCCGCCACTGCTTAAACACCTCGATTTGTACGATTATTTGTGTTAATGTTTTCAAACAGGAAGGGTGGGGAAGGAAAAAAGGGCTAGCATTTTTCACTTTTCTTGTTTGGTAATACTTATAGCTTGGATGTTAATTTGTAATTCTGTTTCTTGAATTTTTAAATTTGGAGTATTAATCTATCCTAACGATTTTTCTTATTCTCTTTCCATTCTGTAGAAGCTACTATCGTTGCACACATCAAGGGTGTAACGTTAAAAAGCAAGTTCAACGACTATCTAAAGACGAAGAAGTAGTAGTCACAACATATGAAGGAATGCACTCCCATCCAATCCAGAAATCCATGGAGAACTTTGAGAATATTCTCAGTCAAATGCAAATTTACCCTTCCTGTTAAGTTCAAATCATATTCCTCGGACATATAGAGAATTAAAAGAACAACTTGTATACCAGATGTTTATTTGAATAAATTGTACGATTCCCTACACTGGGTTAGACTTAGATCAATGTGTAAAACTTTGAAAAAAAAAAAAAATAGTTTAATTTATTCGTTTTTTCCTGTTTATTACCTAGTGTGCGTTTGTTAAGATTAAAAGTTACTTTCTACTTTTAAGTTTTAGTAGAAAAAAGAATAATTTATGAAGTTGTCTCTTAATCCCAAGATCTATCACGGGTCACTGAATATAATTAAACAGAAGAGAGAGCTGGTATATTGGATTGGCAAAGGAAAGAGGAGAAACAGGAGCCAACGGTTTGGGACAGAAATTTGAATGAAGAAGAAGACGTCGTTGGAAGGGGGCCTGAAAGATTATTTTCATTTAAGTAAAGGACTAAAGTATAATTTTTCATTTAAATGAAGTGTTATAGCGTTTATTGATTTGTAAAGCACAATTTCTCTCCAACTGATTAAAGGGGAAGAAGTCTATTGAGTTAGTTACGTTTTTGGATAATTTCGTTTCTTCCCTTCCTCCCTCACTGATTCTTTCTTTTTCTCATCCCATTCTTCTTTTCTCATCCCTCAATTCTTGTAATTCCCTTTAAACATCGTTTATTAATTCAATATTAAAATAGTTGGGTTTTCAATTACCTAGCTTATTCAAGTTCAATTGCTGTGATTGGTTTGAGTTTTATTGTGGATTTGTTTGGAGTTGTGACGAGATCGTGGATTTTCTTTGACAGTGAGACCGAATCAAGGAAGCGCCTCACAGTTGGATAAAAATAAATTCAGAAATAACTTTTATTTTCTTTTTAAGATTTGCCAAACATGCTATACTAGGATGCACTCTACAGTTGGATTTTTTGACTGAAAAAAGTTAGGTTAGATACGTGGATATGCTACGTAGAACTCTTCAAGACTCCAACCATGCAAAGACCTACTTCATTAAGATCGCTTATTTTCCATTCAATATGGATAATATTATTGTTGATGTAAATTTTGGACTAGGGAAAATATGAATGTGATTTGTCTCTACTTCAATTCCTCCCCCATTTCTTCTTTATCGTCTCCTTCTTATAATAGCTCCTTTCTCAGTTTACCCGTTTTAGCTTCCTCTACCTCAGCCAACATTGTTGCTTCATTCCTTTTAGGGTCAGCTAGATTCCGGGACAATCATTCCTTGTGAGGCGTAGTCAATCTGCTCATATGTGATTGATCCGATTTAGGTCCTAGCTCACTTTCTATTTTAGCTACTTGATTATGGATGATTCCGTTATTCGCCTGCAGCATGATCTTGTAATTGTTGGAAATTTATTTGGCTGGTTGTGGCCCAGTAATTTTTTTGTCATTGTGCTTAATGAGGCCCAATAGTAGTTTCGGGTCGATTTATAAACTCATTTACAGCTGCCCCCTTTTTTGTGCATCAGTGATCGTAATATATGAATGATGTTAAGTGCAAGTGAAATCACGTATGCACGAAAAACTTGGAGCCCCTCTTGTATACTCGGCACTAGGTAGTTTCCCAACCATAGTAAATAACATTTTTTTTTTTAAAACTCGTTGTCATAGCTGGGGGTGCGTCCCAACTTACAGCGAGTTGGGGAGTGATATCTCTAGCTCATCATGCGAGCTGGGAGTGATATTCCCAGCTCGTCATAAGAGTTAGGGAGTGATATTTCCAGCTCGTCATGCGAGCTGGAGAGTGATATCCCCAACTCGTTATAAGAGATGGAGAGTGATATCTCCAGCTCGTCATGCGAACTAGGTAGCGATATCCCCAGCTCATCATAAGAGCTGGGGAGTGATAACTCCAACTCGTCATGCGAATTGGAGAGTGATATCCTCAGCTCGTCATAAGAGCTGGACAGTGATATCCCCAATTTGTCATAAGAGCTGGGGAGTGATATCTCTAGCTTGTCAGGAAAGCTAGGTAGTGATATCCCCAGCTCGTCATAAGAGCTGGGGAGTGATATCGATATCACTCTTCTCACTCCCCAGCTGTTGTGACGAGTTGATCATACTACTCCTTAGCTCGCATGCTCTTATGATGAGCTGGGGATATCAGTCTCCAGCTTGCATGAAGAGCTGGAGATATCACTCTCCAGCTCTTATGACGAGCTGAGGATATCACTCCCTAGCTTGCATGACGAGTTAGAGATATCACTCCCCAGCTCTTATGACGAGTTGGGATATTACTCTTCTCACTCCACAGCTCTTATGACGATCTGAGGATATCACTCTATAACTCGCATGACGAGCTGGAGATATCACCCCCAGCTCGCAAGACGATCTGGGGATATCACTCTCCGGCTTGCATGACGAGCTGGAGATATCACTCCCCAGCTCTTATGACGAGCTGGGGATATCACTACTTAGCTCACATGACCAGTTGGAGATATCACTCCCCAGATCTTATGACGAGTTGGGGATATCACTCTTCTCACTCTCCAGCTCTTGTGACGAGCTGATCATATTACTCCCTAGCTCGCAAGCTCTTATGACAAGCTGGGGATATCAGTCTCCAGCTTGCATGACGAGCTGGAGATATCACTCCCCAACTCTTATGACGAACTGGGGATATCACTATCCAGCTCTTATGATGAGCTGAGGATATCACTCCCTCGCTCGCATGAAGAGATGAGCATACTACTCCCTAGCTCGTCATAAGAGCTGGGGAGTGATATCTCCAACTAGTCATAAGAGCTGGGGGGTGATAACTACATCTAGCCCATGCTAACTGGAGAGTGATATCCTCAGCTTGTCATAAGAGCTGGACAGTGATATC
The DNA here is from genome assembly GCA_963555705.1 of Ligustrum vulgare. Classification (NCBI taxonomy): domain Eukaryota; kingdom Viridiplantae; phylum Streptophyta; class Magnoliopsida; order Lamiales; family Oleaceae; genus Ligustrum; species Ligustrum vulgare. The sequence goes on along the minus strand of OY743169.1, from coordinate 39,732,743 downwards.
CCCAATTTGTCATAAGAGTTGGGGAGTAATATCTCTAGCTTGTCATGCAAGCTGGAGACTGATATCCCCAGCTCGTCATGAGAGCATGCGAGTTGGAGAGTAATATTTGAACGACCAACTTTGAAATGGACATAACTTTTGATCCAACCGTTGGATCAAGTTGAAATTTAAATATGTGTTTCAGGCATGGGGAACACTAGAGCATACCAATGGGAAAGGTCCTCAATTTTAGTTTTTTAAGTTTTACCAAGGTTGGCTAGTTGTGCGTTGATAGCCGTCGTGACCAGGTTGTTTTACCGTGGTCGGCTATTCGAGCATTGAGGGCCGCATTGACCCAGTTGTCTACTGTGGTCGGCCGTTTGTATGTTTGATAGCCGTAGTGACCATGTTGTTTACCATGATCGGCTGTTGCAAGGTTATTCGAGTTAAGAACTAACTTCAAAAATTTTCAAGCAAATACATGATTTTAATTTTATTCAAGCAAACAATTGATTTCACATTTATTGTTATTAAGATTTCCTTGAGATAAGATAGGAATGAAGTTACCTATAATACTTTGGATTTTCGATGCGGTCCCACATGGATGTTCTCTGTCGGATGTCCTATTCGTAGGGCTTCCTTGCTGACTTTCTATCTACAATGAAGGTCCTCTGGTGATGACCGTGATCACACCGCCTAGTGAGTTGTTTTTTGCAGTTGACTACGCTTGGGTGACCTTCGTCGAGGAGAGGCGTGTTTCCCCTGTGCTCCATATCATTGTCTTTTCTTATGAATTGCCTCAGGTTTTCAGCCCCTACAAGAAATTCACTAACATCGGTTGGAAGACTCTTCGTTAGTGATATGAAGAAACATCCCTGCCTTAATCCATTAGTCAAGATTGCAGTGAATAATTTGGCATCTAAGCTGGGGACTTCCTGTGCTTCTTTGTTGAAGCGTTGAATATAATGTCTAAGGGTTTCTCCCTACTGTTGCTTGAGTGTCATAGGTTGTCCACTGGTCTTTCTATACCTTTTGCTACTGGCAAAGATTTTGAGGAAGTAGTAAGAAATTTTCGAAACTGGAAATTGAATTGATAGGCAGTTGGGAGAACCAAGTTTGAGCGCTCCCTTTGAGAGTGGTCAAGAACACTCGACATGTAATGGCATCAGTAAAGCCATAAAGTATCATCATGCTGTCAAACCTTTCTAGGTGTTCCTTGGGGTCGGACATGCCATCATACTCTGACAGGTTAGGTATCTTGAAATTTCTTGGGAGTGGTTCATCCAAGATTTCTCGTGTAAATGGATTGGATCGTTTCTTCTGCTCTAGAGATTCTTCGAGATATGAGTTACCTAGCGTACTGACTTCTTTCCCGACGTATTTCTTCCAATTGGTCACTTAATTCGATTTCGTCCCTCCCTTCAGACGCTCTTGGATTTGTTTCAATTGTTGACTACATAGGAGCAGCCAAGCCGGTTGGGGCTTCTCGCTAATCTTGCGAATATCTTGCAGTTAGGGCTGCTGCTACAACCTTCCGAATCATCTCATTGATTTGTTCTGTTGTGAGTATAGTTGCGTACGACTCTTGATGTGAAGTATCACAGGGGATTTTCTCTTGCAGGAGGATGTGTATCAACTGCCTTTTGGTTTAGTTATTCAGAGGCACGAGTATCTGATGGACATTCTTCTACTGCTCACCGAGTTGTCACCATTTTTCTCTTTTCTTTCGTGCCCCATGGTAGGCGCCAAACTGTTGATGTAAATTTTGGACTAGGGAAAATATGAATGTGATTTGTCTCTACTTCAATTCCTCCCCCATTTCTTCTTTATCGTCTCCTTCTTATAATAGCTCCTTTCTCAGTTTACCCGTTTTAGCTTCCTCTACCTTAGCCAACATTGTTGCTTCATTCCTTTTAGGGTCAGCTAGATTCCGGGACAATCATTCCTTGTGATCTTGTAATTGTTGGAAATTTATTTGGCTGGTTGTGGCCCAGTGATTTTTTTGTCATTGTGCTTAATGAGGTCCAATAGTAGTTTCGGGTCGATTTACAAACTCATTTACAATTATTATTTAGTTACATTCTCTAGCAAGATTCAAGCAAAAGAGTTAACTATTAATTAAGCCCCTCTTTGATCTCTTTTTATCAAATCTCTTTTTTCTCAGTCATTTTCCATCATATATTTACATAATAAAATATTCTACAAATAAATAAATAAAATATTTCCCCATTTTTCAACCACAAATTCTTAAAAAACCACTTTTCAAAAAACTACTCTCTTTAAAATGAGCATAAAAAAGGGCTAAAATAATTTCTCCAAAATAATATCCAAAGTACATACTTGGAAGGTTAAAAATACGCTACTGGGAAAGATACTATTGAACTTTTAAATCGTTACATATGATTTAATAAAGGAATTAAAAGATTCAAACTTATCATCCAATTGAAATCATATTTGTTGACGATCCAAATATAAATATTTCAAGTCAGCAAGAAAACAAGTTAATCTCAGTTATGTAACAAAAATGACTTGCAAGACGTGGATCGGAGATCGTGTATGACCTGAACTCCACGTATGATTCTTGGTATTAATCTAAAAATTGGCTTAGAATTGTCAAAGTTGGGATCCTTTTATGAATCACTCTCCCTGTATTCATAGGGTTAGCTGACTTATACAAAATCTGAAAAACTGAAATTTACCTCTAACAGAACTCCTTGGGTTCTTACAAAGTAAAAAGCAGCTTATTTTTATCTAGTTAGCTATCCTAATGTCAGAATAACCATCAGAAGAGTTATGTCTCTATTAACCGATAGTTCGTGTGCATGACATCATTTCCACGTCATGCATGACCTTTTCTGTTGCAGTGCTAGTTAGATACTGTACAATCCAGGTACCAGATCATGCACACCCACTACCCTTAAGGTAGTGCAAGTGCATGAGCTTGTCGATTTCAAGTTTAGACCGTACTGGGTTTCTCTTCTTCGACAAATTTTATGTTAAGTGTTATATCTTTAATATTGCATATCAGATTGTACATCATCATCTATGACACATTGAATCATTTGTCATTACCCATGTTCCATGTCAGATTGTGCATCAACAACTTCCTTTAGAAGCTGACTTGAAATTTGATCCTGGTATGCTTCTATCACCGTACCGTATTTGGATGGAGATCACGTGGGCATAATTGGTGATGATGTGAGTTCATTGTTGAGGGAAAGGTGTGAGGGTGTCAAAGACGTGCATTCTCAATTGTCATTTCATTCATTTCAAGTGCGGATGGCTCAATGGCGTCTCTTTGAATTTTGTACCTATATTCAAGGCAATGGATATATAAGAGAGCCTTAACCTTCATTTTCTTCACTTTTGCTTTGCAAAACTCTAAGAGAATTTCATATTTGCACAGCCTGGTCGTCATCTCGTAACGCTTAGTTCCATCTTTACATGATCAAATGCCCACTTCTTTCCATTCAGGTACGCATTCTTCTTTAGATCCAATGAGCAACTTTGATAACAAGACTACTAGTGTGAGATCGTGGGCGGGAAGCATCGTGGCCCTATGTTCCTCCACCTCCAGGCTCTAAGTATATTTATTGTAACTTTTCATTTCATCTTTATACATGATATGGCATACTTCCTTCGATAGATGAATCCCTCTCTCGCTCCAAGAAGAAAATGACTAGTGGATGAACTAACTTTATCAGCCGAAAGAGGCCCACCACGATCAGGAAGAATGTTTCTAAGTATATTTATTGTAACTTTTCAGTTCATCTTTATACATGATTTGACTTACTTCCTTCGATAGATGAATCCCTCTCTCGCTCCAAGAAGAAAATGACTAGTGAATGAACTAACTTCATCAGTCGAAAGAGGCCCACCACAATCGAGAAGAATGTTTCTAAGTATATTTATTGTAACTTTTCAGTTCATCTTTATACATGATCTGACGTGCTTCCTTCGATAGATCAATCCCTCTCTCACTCCAAGAAGAAAATGACTAGTGGATGAACTAACTTCATCAATCGAAAGAGGCCCACCATGATCGGGAAGAATGTTTCTACCGATCAACATCGACTACCACCTAGATGACCTGTCCAAGCTATTTTGTAAAATGTGGTTTCTTCTTGGTCGTCCCATGTAGGGGGTTCCTCCCAGACTATGCTAGAGGTCACTCCTTAGATCCTTCTTCCAGCCGTCCCCACCAGGGGGTCAAATGACTTAAATTATTTCGAGGAGCATTCTGCCCGATCTGCTACTATGGACGAGGAGAAGGGAGAAATCCCCAAGGCCTTGAAGGAAGTGCTATAATCTTGTAGCCCAGGATGGGACTCACTAAAAGTCCTTCCTGGATGTTTCAAGAATTCATTTGATGTCCTTGCATGGGGTTGGACAAAGAAACACGAGGCCATGGCCTCCGGGATAAACCTTCTATCAACTGTTTTTGCTTGCTCTGCTTTTTCCGGGATGGTACAAAGTTATATCTCTCATGTGAGGTTGAAGGCAGTAAAATGATCGAGCAGAATAAAGATTTGATTGGTGTGCTCATCATGGAGAGGGAAATGAGCATTGACCTTGAGCTTGAGAAGGGAGAGATAGCTGACCAGTTGGCTTCAGTGAAGAAGAAGTTGGGAGACGAACTGCATAAATCTTGATCTGTGGCTCAGTTAGAATTGGAAAGGAGGCCAGACAAGAGGTTGAGGCCTGGGCTAAAAGCTGGTGCAAAAGAGCTAGATCAATCCATACTAATATCATGAGGGAGTCAAAGGAAACTATAGTTGAGGATTTCAAGAACTCCGAATAGTACAAAATCGATCATACTTACACAGACATTATGGCCTTAGATGCAACGATCACTAAAGTCAAGCAGATTGGTGTGAAATTTAATGTTGAGCCTCTGATGAATAAATTAGATGACCTGAGACAAGAACATGCTCAAGCAATTCAGGCCTTGGATTAATTCAAATTTCTTTCTCCACCTCATGTTGATTAAACTTAGATTTTATAGTACAGGATGATGTAAGCCTTATATTTTCATTTCCTCTTTGAATGTATAGACTGTAATGTCAAGTATGATATAACTTTATTGACTTAATATATGCTTTTTACAACTCCTTTGTTATCTTTTTTCTTTCCTGCTTCTTAAAGAACTGAATGAACTGAAATGTGATAAACTTCACATCGACCTAATTGTTGATTAAGATCAAATTAGTAAATAAAATGTGAGGTTTCAGCCTTTAATTATGGCTTCGTTCTAGCGTATAGATGTTTATGTAATGATGTGACACTTTATTTTATACTTTGAACAATTTTCAAGTTATTATGCATGATCTGATATCGTGCACAATCTGATTGACCTAGGAAACTTGTAAGTTCCTTTATGATGGACAGGTTTTCGTGCATGATCTGATGATCATAGCGAACTCGTAAGTTCCTTTACAACTGACTAATCTTTGTGTAGGATCTGGTGGTCCTAGGGAACTTGTACGTTTTTTTATGACAGACTGATCATTGTGCACAATCTAGTGATCCTAGGGAACTTATAGCTTCCTTAATGGTGGGCTAATAATTGTATATGATCTGGTTGTCCTAGGGAACTTGTAAGTTCCTTTTTGGTGGACAGATAGTTGTGTAGGGTCTATGGTTCTAGGGAACTCGTAAGTTCCTTTATGATGGACTAATTTGTGTGCACAATCTGGTGGTCCTAAGGAACTCGTAACTTCCTTTATGATAGACTGATTTGCATGCAATATCTTATGGTCCTAGGGAACTCGTAAGTTCCCTTATGACGGATTGATTACATGCATGATTTGATAGTGTGGTGATGACATCTGATCTTGTAAAATGACTTCAATCACTGAAAGGTTCTTACAACTTTTGATCTTTCCCTCACCAATATAGATTTTTTGAAAATAAACTATAGATAATATTTCTTCAAGTGTTTTGCATTCTATGGGTGTTCCAATATCTTTCATTTCAAAGTTTCCTACTTATATGCTCAGTTAAGTTGTGTTCTTGTGATTTTGTAAGGCCCTTCCCATAGTGGGGCTAAAGGCCTAGATGGTACTTTTTTGTGGCCAAAAACACTTTCCTGAGCAATAGGTCTCCCACGTGGAATTTTCTTCCTCACACTCTTGTGAGTTTGCAAGATGAATTTCGGAATTCTGAAATTGTCTTTTCTCTTTAATCAGATCTTAGTTGGACTATAGCATCTCGTTGTTCACATTTTCTGAGAAGTGTTGTTCAGCTTCAGGAGATATTGATGTCTACGAGGACTACTACCTTAGATAAATATACTAGAGAAAACATGGTCTCCTCTATTGCTGTTTGACAGGTTGTTCTATAAGACTATAGCACCTATGGTAGTTCCTCAGCCCATGCTCCTTTCATATCATTAAGTTTGGTTTATAGCATGTGCTTGATTATCATGTTCACGGCCTCAACTTGTCCATTATCTTGTGGGTGGTATGAGGTGGAATAATGTTTCTTGATTTTCAGTTCTTCACAGAAAGACCTGAGTTTGGCATAATCAAATTGCTTCTCATTGTAATTTACAATGGAGTAGGGGATGCCAAAGCAGCAAATTATGGACTTCCATATGAAATATGTGATCTTTTGTTTGGTTATTCTTATAAGTGGCTCTAGTTTAGCCCATTTCATGAATTAATCAATTGCTACTATTGTGTACTTGAAGGATCCCTTTCCAGTTAGTGATGATTCGATTAGATCAATCCCCCACTTGGAAAAGGGCCACGGTGCTATTATGGAGGTCAGATCTTCGAGCCTCCAGATCTTTGAGCAAACGTATCGCATTTGTCGCATTTCTTAAAATATTCTAAGATGTCTTTCTTCGGTGATGGCAAAAAGTATCCTTATCGTAGGAACTTGAAAGCAAGGGATTGACCTATTGTATGGTTGCTGCATATTCCCTAATGTACTTCTTTCATTTCATATATGGCCTCTTCTTCATGCCTGATGATTTCATCCATCCAGCTTGTTCTAGTATCAATAGCCATGGTTGATATTCCATCCTCCTAAAAGTTGAAATTCTTGCCTTGTTGATGGGGACACTGTCCAACATGCCAGTCCCTTCGTTGGGGGTGATCCTCCCTAGGGCATGGTTTGGTTGTTCTGAGTTATGAGGATCTATTTATACTTTCGCATGAACAAGCTTCTCTGGTTCCTTCTTGGAAACTAATAGTAAGATGTCATCTTTTCATATTTTGTATTTTAAGTTCCTTGGATTTGGTTGACATCTAGCTGAGAATCGCTGTGTGCTATAATTTTGATATGCCCAGGGCCTTTCCGTTTTAAGGCTCGCAATCAGGGCCTCATATTCTACTTCGTTGTTGGTAGCCGGGATTTCAAAATGGAGGGATTGAAAATGGAGATGTTTATCAAGGCTGAAGAGTACAATTCTGGCCCCTGCAATAGTTTCGAAGGATGGCTTGTCAACAAACAAATTCCACGGGATGTTTTAGTCACACCTTTCAAAGTCGACTTGCTAGTAAAATTCAGCTATGAAATCTGCTAGAGCTTGACTTTTAATTGATGTTCTCTGTTTGTAAGTGATGTCGAATTGCCCCATTTCTATTGCCCATTTCATCAATCTTCCATATGTTTGGCTTCTACAAGTCTATCACAATGTGCAATTAGTGAGCACTTTCAATGCATGTTCAATTGAGTAAGGACACTTACGCGAAATCATGATCAGTGTATAGGCCAATTTTTCCAAGGTGCGTATCTGAGTTCCTCATCTTTCAATGCCTAGCTGATGTAGTACACTGGGCTTTGGACTCCTTCTTTATTACCAATACCAAACTTTCTGATACAGCCAGGTGTAATGTTAAGATTTCACCAAATACTAGTTTGGAGAGTAGGGGTGAAGCAAGCTATCCTTTCATATCTTCGAAGGCTTGCTGACAGTTTTTGGACCGTTGAAAGTTCTTCCCTAACTTTAGGGCTTTGAAGAAAGATCTACATTTATCCCGTTGATTTTGGTATGAATCTACTAAGGGCCGCGATTCTCCCAGTCAAGCTCTACATTTCTTTGATGTTGTTTGGGGTCTTCATCTCAGTCAAAGCCTTTATTTTCTTTGGATTTGCTTCAATCCCTCTTTGATGTACCATCCCAAGAATTTGCCAGACCCTGCACCGAAAGAAAACTTTTGTGGTTTGAACTTCATCTTGTATTGTCTGAGTGTGGTGAACATTTCACCCAGTTGTTGAAAATGATATAAATATTTGATTCTCTTCACAAACATGTCATCAACATAAACTAACGTGGTCTTATCAATTTGTTTTATGAAGATTGAATTGAAAAGTCTTTGAGACATTGCCCCTGCATTATTCATGCAAAACGACATCATCTTGTAGTAGTAAAGTCCCCATTCAATTACAAATGAGGTATGCTCCTCATCTGGTGCCTGCATGGGGACCTGATTATATCCATAATACGCATCCATGAAGCTGAGAATTAATGTCCTGTGTTTACGTCTAACATTTTATCTATCTGAGGGAGTGGGAAATTGTTCGTAGGTCAACCTTTATTCAAGTCCGTGAAATAGATGCAAAGAATTGCTGTTGGCTACCGCTTGTGGGTACTGGGCTTACTTATGATCCATTTCCCAACAACTTCAAAATTTCATTTTTGAGTGCTTAATATGTCTCACCATTCAAGAGACGACATTTATGCAGCTTTGGTCTCGCACCATGCTCAATGTTCAATTTGTGACAGGCGAGCTTTGCTGGGATCCAAGTTCTTTTCAGGAAATCTATCAGTTCAGACCCTATAAGATCTTTGAGGTCTTTGTCGACTTTCAACTGCAATTCTGATCTTTTATGTAATCCTTTTGGGCAGAAATCTAGGTTACACTTCAGCTATCCTTTGATCCCCTTTTATCACACCTACTCCATGAGGGTGAAGAATTTCATCATGTACTGTAGATTGATGTTGCTATTTTTAGTTCGTCCAAGATTGGTCTACCTAAGATAGCACTATGGTTGGATGGTATGTCAGCTATTTCAAAGTCTGCAATAACTTTCCTTGCACAGGGGTGGTTAACCAGTTCTACAATTAGAGCTATCTGGACCTCGGAGTGATATATTGGCTAGTGAACCCTTATAGTTTTGTGGGGTGTGGACGGAGGTGACGTTCATCGAGACTCATTTGTTTGTAGGTCTTCCAATATAATACATTGATCGCACTCCCGTTGTCCACCAATTTTTGTGGATCTTTACAGCCGATATGAGCATGGTGATGATCAAAGCGTCCGCATGTGGTTCTAAGTTCCCTTGCGCGTTCTCCCCACTAGCATGCAAATTTCAACTGGGGTAGATGTGAAACTTCTGCTTGATCTCGGTTGTTCTTGTTTTGATCCGTTCTTAGTCCTCCAATATACTATTTCAGTGACCTCTTTTGATCAACTTATCTAGTTCTATCTTCAAATCCTTATAGTTATTGATGTTACGCTCTACTAGCTGATGATACCTGCAATACCTAGATTTTTTCTATTTCGATGAATCAGTCCTCAGTGGCCTTGGTCTTGACATCAAGTTCTTGTCCTTTATGTTCATGAAGGCCATTTCAGGTCATGTGTTGAAGAGCTGAATAGTTGGGGGTTTTTCCAGATGATGACGGTCAGGTCTATGAAAATTGCATCTCTTTTTGAGACAAATTCATAATTTATTTTTACCTCCTTTTCCTTTTCTATCGACATTTCCAGATCCTTAGCGGTTTATTTCTCCTCAACTCTCATCGTTTTGGCTTCTTTAGCCCATATTGCCCCATCAGCTCTTGCGAGAAAATCTCTGAAGGTTTTAGGTCCCTTCTTGTGCATTGACCGCCAAAACGTCAATTCAAGCCATAAATTTGATATAACGACCATCGATAGCGCATCATCTAAAACCTTTTCGGTGTCCATTATTTACTGATTGAACCTATCCAGGTAGCTCTTTAGAGACTCAATTTTTCCATGTTTGATCATGACCAGTTGCTCCTTAAGGGTAGTTTTGATTTTTGCAGCCATGAAGTTGTAAAGGAATTGGTTTTTCTAGTTCTTTATAGAATGATCTGCCAGAGTGCACAACCATCTTTCAGTTCTATCTCCAAGAATCAAAGGAAAGATCTTGCACATGATGGCACTAACTCATTGTAATTTCATCAATGAAGTGTATTGATCCAAGTTTTCTATTGGGTCCTTGGTATCATCTTAGTTGGGTACCTGTGGCATCTTGATCTTTCTTGGCGTGATTTTTTTGAAAATTCCCTTTGAGAACAGAGAAGACCTGGTTCGGGTGTGATCATCGTTGTGCCCCTTATGTTTATCTTTGAGCACGATAAACCATTTCTTCAGGGAGTCAAATTCATCAAGGTCTTTATCTTGACTTCCTGGAATTGGGTAATTAAGCTAGAGAATTGTTGCGTCCTTACTAGAATCTCGGAACGTCTCCCCTTTATCTTAGCCGGTCAATCGTAAGGACTCCATTCATATTTTTTTGGTTGATCTATAGGCTGTGATGCTCTTGCCTTCCAAACTGGGGCTGAAGGGCTATTGAGACACTATGCTTTCTCTTGGGTGATCTTCTTTGTGGACACGATGGTTTGCTCTCTCCTATTGAACTTTTGGATCTCTCACCCATATAACTGAGTTTTCTTCGTACTTGGGGTCTATCCTCTAGGAGATGATAGGATGACTCCACCTCTTCATCATGGTGAAGGTGTCGAAGTGTTTGAGGTGGCTGTTGTTTTATTCTTCCCATTGCTTGCGTCAATTTGTTCAGTTCACACATGGTCTCTCCAATCTGAGGATTAGGTTGAAGTCTAGCCTCCAGATCGTCCTCCTTCCTTTGGCGACCTGAAGGTGGTTTTATGTGATGACCTTTGTTTTCGAGATGACTTCCCAAGATGTGATGATCCATGCTGTTTCGTGTTCGTGATGAACAATGTGATATAAATGAATTGGTTAAGTGAACTATTTTATATCACAAGCAACCCTCCTTCTAGCGCCAATTTGATGGTTGAAATATAAATATTTCAAGCTAGGAAGAAAATGGGCGATTTTTTTTTTTTTTAAATAATTACCACTAGTGTGGCTAATTTTATTTCATGAAAATAATGAAAAAAATAAAAGGAGGGGGACATGGACTTGACCTCCAACAAATATAAAGTGCAACAAAGGAAATATTAAATGTAGAAGAAAATAGTAATACAATGAATAAATAAAAAATCTCATGGGTACTTGCGGGGATGGACTCTCATGTGAGACATAGACCTGGTCATGAATCTTGTCTGAAACATATCCTGATCATAGTAATTTGTGTAGTTCATATACTGTGGGTCACTACCTGGCGAGGGATGACATCTAGGCTCTATAGGCAAATGGATCACCCACCCACAGACCATGGGGAGGGAGGAATGCAAGTGCCTCTAATCTTAAGATAGGGCTCATGTGTGATGTATCTGATCTAGTGACCGAGGGGACCTGTGGTGTAGGTGATCTAGATGAAGATGCTCAAGCAGTTGATGATAAGTCTGCTCTAGTATTCAGCATGCAGTCACCCAGACCCATCCCATCAATGTCACCCCAGATCTCAGCCATCACCTTGTCCTATCTCGGGGTAGGAGCAAGAGTGAATGAAGGTATGGAAGTTCGAGTACAAGAGAGCTTGGTTGATGGCGGCTCTCCAAAGATCTTGAGGACTAGGTCTTCAATGGAAAATCTCAAGGAGGATGTGATCTTCATGCGGTGTTTTTCCTTGAAGTGGTCTAACAAAAGTTTCTTTTCCTTGGAGTGCTCTAAACCTAACTCTATAAGTAAACCCTGGGCAAGAAGCTATGAAACTGTCCCAGCTGACCCATGAGAAGCATGTGCTGTCTTTGAAAATGGTTGGGAGATAATGTGTGTAGCTGTGGGTGGTGCCTCTATAGCAAGTGCAACAATAGTGGGTGGAGGAGTAGGAGAAATGGGAGGTACCTCAATAGGAGCCTGTGGACGAGGTTCAGCTATGGTAGGAACTGTCACTAAAATAGGCTCAGTAGATGTAGAAATGATGCGTGTAGCCTTTGTCTAAACCTCTGATATGATCTCAGTAGTAGGAGCGGGTAACTAAGTAGATGTAGGGGGCAACCTCTGTGCTAGGCTCAGTAGCTGAAGGAGGCTATGCAGTGTCCTCAAGAGGATTCTCTGGGATAACTTCTATAGGTGTGGGTGCAGTCTCTGTCACTGGTGATGCAAAATGGGTGACTGAAGGTACTGAAGTAGAAGTAGTGGGGAAGAAAGACGTGGTCGTTGGAACTGGGACCCACCTCTTCTTCTGTATAGTAAGTGGTGCTCTGACTGCTGTCGCAGTAGTAGGTGGTGGTGGTGGTGGTGGATTGGTTGATTTCTATGTTAATCTAAAATTGGCTTAGAAAAGAAAAGATAACATAAATAAATTTGGAATAAAACCTTAAAGAAACATCAAGTTCATGATTGAAAAATAAAGAAACATAAAGTTCATAAGAATAAACATGAGGAGAAAGATGAAAAGTTGTTTTGGATTCGATTCAACCTTTCTTCTCGCTATATCTCTCTTCAAATGCTTCATTCTCTTGATTAGTGCAATCGAAAGGTCCTTCTAAGTTCTTCTCTAAACCTTTTTATGTCTATTTTCTTGTTTTCCTCGAGTTCTAGATCAATTTGGCTTTAAATACATCAAAATATCCATAAATCCCACTGCATAGCACCTAGGCACTGCAGTAGTGTCTCCTAGGTGCATAATCAATTTTCCTGGTACTGCCTAGGTGGTATCAGTAATTGTTTTCTGTGATTTGTGCCCAGACGCTGGTTACTAACTTCATCTTTGTCTATTTTACATTTTCTTGAGTGCTTGGATCCTCTTCATTCCCTATCAATTATTTCGTGCCTTTAAGCTTTCCAAATCAACGTTTTTCAAATCATTAAAACAAACCTACAATAAAACATAAACACACACATCAGAATAATAGCATTATAACATGAGTGAAAACACACTCATCAAACTTCCTCAAACTTAACAATTTTCTAGTCCTTGAGAAAATAAATAAATAAGGAAAAGAAAATTAACAAAGAAACACCTAGATAATCTAACAAACAAGTGGGGTAGACTCGCATGCAATAAGTTTAGTTAGATAGCTTACCCTTTTGGCTCTGGATTCATAACATTATGTAAAACCTATGAATAACTTCAAAGTTCTCATGCAAAAGCCAAATTATCAACCAGTCAATGTAAAAATGAGGGTGTGTGTAAAGAATCAAGTAAAACGTTGCACATTCACAAGTTGGCTCATTCCTAACCCTTATTGGTCAAATTTAATGTTTCTTCACTCTTGAGATGTAAACATGCATGCGTCGACGGTTTCAACTAAAGAGCTTTCCATGTGCAGATGCAATTATAGGGACTTTGCATCAAGGCTTTCTATCATATCAGTACATGATTGATTTTTGGAAAGTAGGATATGTGAAAAAATTTTATTCTCTACCATTCCTAACCCTCATTAGCGAGCAACGCTTCTCTCTTTGTCACATTGTCAAACCATTTACTAGCGCTCGATATGATAGTATTCGTTATCTTGTAGCTAACTCTGAAAAAATGGGAAAAAAAAAGTTAGATTGAGCATAGATAAGTTAACTTACTTTGTGCAAAATCATAAAATACTTACCCAAGCCAAAGGCTACCTAACCAACTATCAAACTCTTTCCTCTTGATCGGGTCAAAATCACGGAAAAGATTTATGAATGTCATGTCCACGAGCATCCTCCTCTTCAACTTAGTCGTGAAGGGAGAAACAATGTATTGATCTCATCATCTTGCATACCATTTGCTTCAGCACGTCCACATCACCTTTTTTTTAACCCTTCATTACTTCAACCGCCTCCATGATATCCACTACTTTGTTGTTTATCCTCATCATCTGTCACCATCCCCACATCATTAGTTACCCAATGGGCACTAGCTCTTCGATCATCTGGTCCGTCACTGATAAGTGTATTTTATACACTTATTTGAATGTCAAAATTAGAATATATTGTTGTCATTTTAGAATAATTACTATTTAATTTGTGTGTATCTATTTACATTTCAGAAAATATCCCCAAAGATAAAGAATGATGCAATTGATGGGGAAAATGCACAATTGAATGCTAATTGGAGCTTAATTAAGCAATTGAGGAGTTTATGACAACAACAGGAAATCATGCATGGTGGCAAAGTGAATAAATCAATAGTTGGAAGACCCAATTGAAGGAATTGAGAGTTGAAACAAGCAAATCGAGAAGATATCAAAGTATGAGGACTAAGTAACTTCAATTGATAGGTTAGGACTGAAGTTGCAAATAAAATCCAGGGACCAACTTACACAGCTGGGAAAAGTGGTAGTTGCACTGGGCATCACTACTATGCGATCGCGGCATCCAAAGCGTGATTGGATCATTACATTTTGGCATTTAGACTGAAGACTGAAACTTTGCAGATTTAGACTGGACACTTGCAAATTGGAATTGAAGAATTGTGCCAGCCTGTGGCTCAATAGATTATTTAATTAATTTGTAATTTTGTGTCTAGGTTTGGGCTATAAATTATGTTCATGTTTATTTTATTATTACATTTATTTATTTTTTTAATTAAATTGTTAATGAATTTCATAAATGACATGTCATGTAGATTGCATAAACACCGCTCTAGGTACTATACTGTCATGCATTGTTTTATATTTTATTTTATTTTTTAAATGTTAGATTAGAAAATAAATATGATTATTGATAATTAAATTGATTTTAAAAGTTGAAATTGATTTGGTAATTATTAATTTAAAACCCAACAGTTCAAAATATTAAGTGAGTGAGGGTGCAAAATTTTTTGAACCCACGACCTCCCCTACTAGCCCATTAAAAAAATTTGTGTATGCCTCGTGCTAATCTAATTAGTCTCCTTATAGGAGGGCTACACTGTTTTGGTTACTAGATTGGGTCCATTAGGTGGTGATGTTTTAAATGTGAATTAATCATGAGTACCCGATAGGTGACGTAATTAATTTGGTACTTGAAATATTATCAATGTAGGGGTTAGACAATTAAATCAAGGGCGTTGTGAGGACTTCCTATAGAAAATCCAAATGATGTCAATGATGGCCAAATTTTAACGACGATAAAATTAATATTGCATGAGATGCTAGAGATATTAATTTTAGTGGGAGGGTCCCTGCCTAACAATAAATCATATTTGTTTCTCCTATAGAGAATGTGTTAAAGATTTTGGGGTTTTAAGCTATCGTCATAATATAGTAGTTTTGGGTGTACTCGTGCATAATTTTTATTCATGCATTATATATGAAAGTATTCATCACATAGGCAACACATGTTTAATACATTTTGTTTTATTTGAATGTCATATTTTCCACAACTAGTTATATGTTTAGACATCACCAACTAATTGGCGAAAACTGCAACATGTCTTGTTATAATTCTTTCCACTTATAACATTTGTTCGTGCAAGGAGGTCATTGTTCAATAGTAATCATAAATCTTCCAATGAAAATGATGTCATTTTGATGAGATGGTTTATTGCACAGTTTTGATTCTCATATCAAGTACTTTGCAATAAAAACATCAAAATAGGATAACCATATTTATTTTCTCGATGGAAGGGTATTTATGATAATTTGAACATCTTAATTATGGGGTTATGCAAAAGATGCTATCAAGCTATAATATATCTCTACTTATGAACCGATCGCATTTTTTACAAGAGACCATGTGGTAAAACATGATTGGTCACTCTAACGCGGTGGAGGTTCCACTTACAAACATTGATTCAGGTGGCATAATGCTTGACAAATCTTTTAAGATAATCTCTTGCGGTTCAATGTGGACTAAATTCACCAAGATGAATGTGTCTATGAAAGGTTCAACGTAAGCCATTCATGGAGTAGATATTATTTTAAACAACTGATGATATGGTGGGCCCTCCTTTTTGCTTTTGAGCAAAGATAGGATTAATGAGGAGGTACCCTTTCCTGGAAACTCTATAATGAAGTAAGACTATTCATTGTGTTATGGTTAGTAATTGAATCTATCTTGATTATAGATTCTAGAGTAACTAATCACTATTGCAAGTTGTTGCAATATGGTCCTAGGTGACCAAATGGCTCAATGAGATAGAGTATACTATAAGGATAAGTACGGTACGGTAATATGGAAGGAGCCGTTGGACTTTTGTGTTTGCGAAACAATTTGGATTTTTATTTGTCTCTTTATTATTTGACCCGAATTATTTGGTACTTAATCTCCAATTATCAGTTGAAATTAAGTTAAATAATGCTCTTATTATTGCGAGACAAATGGTTAACAATCTTAAAGTTTTATAAATGGTTTCTTTGTGTAATATTACCACAAATGATAAGGGATAGGTGATTCCTTGTATTAATGAACTCTTTGATAAGATCTTAAGAGAATCATATTTATCTAAATAAGATTCAAAGACTGGTAAATATAGATCTCTAATTATTTTGGAGGTAGAATCTACGTGAGCTTATGAAACTCATTTAGAGGGTAAAATGATTAAGATCTTAGGCTTGGTCGGACTTTTCCAAAACTCGATTCCAATACTAGTAAGATATGGACCACGAAAGGATCAGAGGTGGAATCTATACTGTTTTCTGAATCTTGTTTAGAGAATTAGTTAACTAATAGTCCTCATACATTAAATGGACTTAAGATCTTGGGGTTTAAAACACTTCGATATGTGTGGATTCTTTTGTGCTCAAGCTACGAGAGAGTGCAAGTAATTCATCACTTTTACTGATGATCACTCTAAATCTCGATTCTATACTAAATATCTCAGTGATCCAAAATGTTGAAGAAATTCTAGATTTTTGGATAGAAGTTGAGAAATAATTAAAAGAATTGAGATACTTCGATTTGATCGAGGTTTGTGTATCTCTCATATGAGTTTAGGAACCATTTATCGAAAAAGGAGAACAATGTAATATCAAATCAATGATGAGTTTTCCTCATTACTATTTTTATTTGGAAATGTACACCGGAGATAGTAAGTTTCCTTCATAGCCTAGTACTATTGATTCGTTTCCTGAAATACCCCTAGAGTTGTGGCATGAATGTAAGCCCAGTCTATAACACATTTGGACTTGGGCACTTTTGACACACAAGCTGAAAGGAAGGATTGACGAGATGGAGGCAACAACAAAGGTTTGATTATTTATAAGGTATAAAACGAAGCTAGAAATTATTTCTTCTATGGTCCTCTAGTCAAGAAAATATTTGTTGAGTACAAATATAACTTTCTTAGAGGATAAGACATATAGAAGAATACAAATCCACAAGTAAAGTTCTATTGGATAAGATGTTAGAACATGGTTCAAACAACTTGATTCCAGATTTTCGCATAGAATTAATCTCGATGATTTGGAACTTCCTACGGAACCGATGTTGCCGATCCTAGTGGGAGAAAAGGGCAAGTGGTTCAACCACTATTCTTGCCTAGTGATCCCAATGGACAGTGGAAATTAAAGGTTGTAGTCAAAGAAGTTCTCACTGTTCCACCTCCTCTTTATGTTCATAAGGAGGTAGTGGAGAAGTTGATCCCAGTAAGGGATATAACCGAGTAGTGAGAGGAGAGGAAGTAACTCTGTTTGGACATAATAGAAATACACTTCCAGCGACTAATTGGAGTTGGAGGTTTGTAAGACCACATTCTTGGCACTTATTCTACAGAGAGTCTTTTTAGACAGTCTCTACTGAAATTAGAGGACTCCTCATTTGGGGAAGCGGTAGAAGTTATGGATTTGAAAAAATGGAAGGTGAACGTGAACGAATTGGATTCCTTGTACTACACCAAGGTTTGGATATTTGTAGATACACCTAATGGGGTCAAACCTATAAGGTGTGATGAGTCTTTAAGATGATAAGAGAATGGTAGATTGGAAGGTTGATGCCTTCAGCGCAAGGCTTATGGCTATGGGTTTGTAAAACCCTTCTCACCAATCGCCATGCAAAAATTTACCTGGATCTGTTATCCATTGTCGTTCATTGTGAAAATGAGCTACGACAGATGGATGTCAAGACAATGTTTCTTGAATGCATCTTGAGGAAATCATTTACAAAGTGTAACCTGATGGGTTCAAACTAAAGATCATGAAAGTAAAGTTCATGACTTACAAGTTTCCAACTTTGGATTTGTGTAATTGTTCAAGATATGGAATATAGAATTTAATCGAACCACTGTGATAATGTTCTTGATCAAAATCTTGATATATCTTAAGTATACTCGTGTGTACAGAAAGATGAGATAGTTTTCGCGACTATTAATTTGAATGACACTCTACTTATGTGTGAGAATATTTTCATTAAATGGTAGTTGGTACCAGCTATTAGACTTGAAAGACTTGTAGATGACTATATACTTTTTCTAGACATCTGTATTTTTCGGAGTGGGAAAAAAATGGAATAGAATAGTCTCAAGTTTCATGTAAAAATAAGATACTATCTAAATTTGCAACATTGAAGTCTTGAAAGGAATAATGTTCTTTGTGGACTTTATCAATCTTATGCGTATTCTCCAAAGACTCATGGAAAGATAGAGAAGGTTCCTTATGCGCTGGCTATAGGAAGCCTTACTTTGCACTAGATATGTCATACCTTATGCTGGGGATATTGTTGGTGATTATTAGTTTGATCCAGTATTAGATCATTAAATAGAGGCAAAACATATACTCAAGCATTTTAGGAAAATGAGTAAATATTTGCTTATCTATTCAGGTTGTGATCTGATGGATTAAAACTAATTAAGATCTGATTTGACCATGACTCTTGAAAGTCGTCAAAATTGGAAAATAACTAGGAGATAAGGTGGTTAATTGGTTGAGTATAATACAATCTTGGATTGTTTGTTATACAACCGTGATTTACATCGAAAGGAGTTACTATCTTGACTTGGAAGATAATCATTAATGTAATGATGATGTTGACAAGATGGAAGATTCGATGTTTCATGTGTACTCTAAGGGTAAGTGAGAGATTTTGGAATTATATATGCCCATAGAGTATAATTCATGACATTTGAAATAAAATATTAATTGATTGTATTAATATGAAGTTGCATTTGTTCACGGGTCGATTTGATATTACAATTGAGTGTTTAAGTTGTTAAAAACAGAAAGATTTAATTTGTAATTCGATCTAAAATTAACGTTCACGATCAGTAAATAAATATGTACAATTCATTTTGATAAGATTGTCTCGGTTTAATTAAAGTATATCTTTGACTTTGGTAATAAAATTGAGAGTATGCTTGGAGCGTATTGGACGGGATCACGTGAAGTTAATTTGTGACATTGACCATTCAAATTTAATTTCACTTGACTATCGTATGTGGGACCTTAATCCTAATTGAATAATGGACTTCGATTACTAACTTGAAGTTCGTTGAGGTATCAATAGGTGAGATCAAATTGCTGATCAATATCTCAGTACTTTGGGAATTAAGGTGAACTAAAGAGGAACATATATTCGTATTATGGAATCCGTCACTTTTAAGTATGATCATAATCTCACTGGTTCTTCTAGTGGATAGTTAATCTAAGCCTAGTAATTTGACAGTGACTGTTGAATTCTATAATGCGATGTGATCACATCGAACTGTCAGATAGAAGATGAGAGTTGAGAATTTATAAATATTTAGAGAAAGGGCATTTTGATCATTTTAGATTGCTCCGGATATTCGAGTTGATTCACAAGGGTAACATGTAAGAACGATAAGTTAGAGGATATAGTTATTGATTATTGTTTCGGTAATTTCAATTAGTATTGACTAATCAAGAGTTAATCAGGTCATAATTAATTTATTGGAGCTTAGTTTAATTGGGTCTAATCAAGTTCCCTCGGTGGCTTCACTATAATAGGCTTATAAAGGCTTATTACCTATATTGGGCTGTGTAGAAATGGGCATGGGTTATTGTACTAGGGTTGATAGGGTTTTGGAGTGTAAAGAGGTTTCAAATAGTCTCCTAAAACAATTTTTCTTAACCTAGTTTGCAAAGTGGTGAGACACACACTAAAGTATGTAATGTGTGTTTCCTCTTTACATTGAAAACCCTAATCTTAGTGTAGCCTAGATACAGGAAAGGTGACCACACACCTGCACGATTGTCATTAGAGAACACCGAGGAAAGCTTGAGAGTTTGAAGTTTTGGTGAAATCAAGAAGCAGTTGGAAAAAAAATTATTGTAAAGTACGCTACAAGGGAATATCTTTTTCATTTTTGTGTGCACAAAATTATTTATTCCAAGTTAAATACATAGAACAGAAAATCCTGTAAGGGGATGATCTATTCACAAGAAATTAATTTTTATTACTAGAATAACTCGGGTTCCCAACATGGTTAGTATAGAATTGAAATTTCTCTACTCTGCAATACTTTTAAACCTAATTGATGATTAAAAGTGGCTATTTGCACACGCGTGCACACACACACACCCCCCCAATTTTACACTCGTGAATTCTTTTAAATGTTTGCAGCAGCAGAAGAGACATTCGAAAGGCTCAAATTAGCAATGACAAAAGCTTTAGTATTGTCACTCACTAAGTTTTCTAAACCATTTATTATTGAATGTGATACGTTGAACAATGGTGTAAGGGTTATTTTGTTGCGGGAATGTCCTATTGCTTATTTCAGTCAGAAACTTCCACTAGTACAAAATAGTAGAAAAAAATGGGGAATACACGTCGATTTTTCAAAAAACCGACTTGTAAAAAAGGACTGTGGCATTTTCGTAATTTTTTTTTTTTGTAATACGCATCGGTTTTAAATAAGAACCGACGCCTAAAGTCGGCCCGGCCGACTTTAGGCATTTGTTCATGGGGAACCGATGCATATGATTTGTTAACCGATGCATGTGATTTTCCTTCTAGGTGAACCGATGCATATGATTTGTTAACGAATAATTAGGAACTAGAAGAGAAAGGGGTGCAAAGAAAAGAAGAATTGAGGCAAGAGGAAAATCAATGTTTATTAATATAATCTGGTTTTGTTACATTGCATAAGCCCTTCCATTATAGGGGAAAACTAAGAAGAAGTTAAAAGGAAATAATCTTCTAGTAAACTAGAATCAAATCGAAATATTAAATCTAATATAATAGAATCAAAATAACATATTTGAAATTGAATTCTTATTATAAAAAATCATATGTCTAAACTCTATTTGTGTTCTTATCTATGTCTTTATCTTTATCTTTATCTCCATCACATCCTCTACAATTTCGGTTTTATCCTGAATAAACAAATGGCTCCTTCTGTAGATTGATAGTCGAATAATCATGAATGAATAATAAAGAAAATCAGCAAATGATATTATTGTACTCAGTTGGAAATCAGCTAAGGTGTCCATTGACCACATTGTCGATGGTGCAGAAGCGTTTTGTATTTCAGTGCCATCTCAATACCACATCACAGTGGGGGAAGCTATTGGAAGCTTCTTGCAATGGCCCAAGGAGTTGGTGATTTTTGGAGAGGTCCAAACATTTAGTTATATAAAAGTTTCTGTCAATATTAATTTCTTTTAAATTTGTATAACAACTGAAGATGATAAAAATTATCTTGTTGCAAGAAGAGGCACCACAACAGGAAAAAAAATTGAACGAAGGAAAAACACCCCAGAGTTTCGAAATGTCATCCACACAGCGACCTGCGATTGTTGACGATGAGACGTTGCAAATTCTGGGTGATGATTGTAAAATTTTACACACTCTGGTCATTCAATTTCCTGTTGGTGATGACTTCTACCAGGTGCCTGTTGATGCCGTCGTGTTCAATTTTGCATTTGAGGATGGTTTTTATGTTACATTCGGAGACATCACTGACTTGCTTACGATGTAATGGTTGGATACATCTATCTTAAAAGTGTTTTCATTGTAAGACTTCTGATAAAAATTATAACTTCAATTTAAATCATTATTTTATTTCTATTTATTGGTATTATTATTTTTTAGGTACCTCCATGAGTTGTGTCAGGAATACGGTATTGAATCTATTGGATTCATGTCTCCGACACACATTGCATCGGTTTCAGTAACAAAAAATGCAAATGGTGTTATAAATTATTTAGCCAACACCATGAAGGCAATGAAAACTAAGAAATTCATTCTAGCACCGTATTTTCAGGAGTAAGACCATTGATATTCTCTAATTTTTAACCTAATTTGAATGATATGATATTTAAAGTTGTATTTACACGTTCATAATACGTAGAAATCAATGGATGTTGCTAGTTATTTCTCCTGAGAAGAATACGGTGTACTTCTTAGATTCAGCTGCTGCATCTAAGCGTGACTTGGATATCAAACCGATATTGAACATGTAAGTTAGGAAAATTTTCATGAAATAATTGTGGAGTTGTGGTGAAATTGATTGTGGATGTGTGGTGAAATTGATGCATTTATGTTGTGATTATTGAGAAGTTGATAGTTTTGATTAGCAGGGTGTCCCTACAGGTTGGATAAGTTCAATTTATAGGGGAGACTCTGCCAAAATTTCTGTAGAAAATTTGAGTCATATTATTATTTTGTAGCTTGTTGATATAATTTATTGAAATTTTAAGGCTTTCAAAAAGTATTGGACAGTTGGAGGTATGCGGACAAAATTCAATACAACGTGAAAAAATCTAAAAGTATGAAAACACGGATTTAAATTTTATTAAAATCTTTGAATTATTTCTATATTTTATTTAGTTTGATTACTAATATTGTTAGTTTTCAATGTGAATATTTCAGTGTCCTCATGATTATTGTCCAATTTTACTTATTTTAAAGAAATAAATAAATGAAAAAAATACAATTTTGGGATATAAATTTTGTCATTTAGAGTGAAACTTATAAAACATTCAATTTAATTTCTTTAACTCTAAATTGATTTTATTTGCTAATAATTTCATTTATTTAATTGCAGGTACATTTTCGACAATTTTAACTCAAAAACCCCTAACTTAATTGACCTGAAAAAGCCCAAAATGGATAAACCCATAAACCCACGCTCAAAAGCCACTAAAGCCCATATGCATGGAGAAGCCACTCCCAAACCTCTACAAAAAAAACCAGCCCAACTCCTCTCTGTCTTGACTAGAAAAACACAGCTCTTCCTTCGATCTCTTCCCTCAACCTGTTCTTCTAGCCGCAAGCTGATCTTCTCCCTCTCTGCCTCGTCATCAACATTAAATCCCACACCAGCACTTCAACCACTGGCCACACTCACACGAGGCAGCGCTGGCCATCATACTTTTCTACATCTCCAACCTCCTCTCCTTCGACCTCAGCTACACCAACACAACCACCAGCCACTTTTCTTCTATCCTCAGCCACACCATCATTTTCCTCCGCTTGAACCAGCGGCCTTTTGCTTCTCGAAACAGCCCACAAAACTTTACCTGCTACGCCATCCACAACCAACCTACAGCTGCAGCTCTCCAATCTCACAGTCGGCAGTTCCTTCTTCTCCCACACACGGCAGTTCTCTCAACACCAGCGACCTCAGCCTCCCTCATCTCAACCAGTCTCACGCCAGCAGCCACGCATCACTGGAGCAGCAGTTTCCACTTCGACCCAGCAGCATCCAACACAGTACCAGCAGCCTCGGTTTTGGGTTATTTGTTAGAGTTTAATTCATAGTTTTGCTTAGATTCTAAATTGCTTCAATTATTAGTGTATTTACATAATTTTATATTATTGATGATTTTTTGAATTGAAATATATTTTTGGTTATAGAGTTTTTTTTTTTTGTTTCAAACTTGAATTTGAATTTTTAGTTATGATATTTTTTTGGTTGAATTTTATTTTGTTTAGTTTAATTATGTTCGGTTAAGTTATATTTGAGGGGAGTTATTCTTAGCTTTAATGTGTATGCTTTAATTCGTCATGGATGAATTCTTCTGATTGATAATAATTAACGAGTGTTTTAAATTTTCAAATTATTTTACTTGGATTAATGTCGCTGATGTGGTATGTATTGAAAATGCACACAACATGCTCGACAAAACGCGGTAGAATAAATTGAGTAATTTTCTCACTAATATTTTTACATCTTATCGATCTCAAGAAAGTCACACTAATCTTAGTTGTAAACCCAATCGATAGCAAAAGAATAACTCCACTCAAATTTTCTCTTTCATTGCAATTTAATTATATTCTCTTTTTATCATTTAAGTAATTTCGAAATCATAGTTTAAGACTTGAATTTAACAAATATTACGATACCAATAAAATCCATAGGAAGAATGACCCTGGATTATTGCTAGGCTATAACCTGACCCCTTTATACTTGGAGGGTAGATTTAACATCGAGTCAAGTTTTTGGCGCCGTTGCCAGGGATTATTTTGGTGTTAATTAATTTTGCTAAATTCTTTTACTTGTTTTTTGTTTTTTCATTACTACTATTCTTGATATTGTTCATTGTTTATGTCTGTTTGGTTCCGAGATCATTCTAAGCGGTTAGTAAGATCGAAACCCACTAACCAATTTTTAATTCTTGAAAATCAGCAGGTAGTACTGGCAAATAATGCAGATCCAAATGAGGCGCCAGTCGTTCGAAGTCTTAGAGATTACATTTTTCCAACGATGACAAGCACTCTGTGTAGCGATCCAGAATTTTTACGAAATTAATAATTATTTTAATATTTAGAAAATTGTGTCGCTACTATTTCACCTATTATTTTGAAGTTAACGCCGCGACGGATTCGTCTAGCCAAGTCAAGAAATATCGAATTTGTTCGATTTTAAATTAAAATCCAAATTTCTAAAATTATGTTATTTAATTAATTATTTAAAGTATTATTTTCAAAATCATTTTGAATTCCAAATTTATTAAAATATCCCAATGATCCTTATCAAATTATTTCAAGTCCAAATACGAAATCCAATTTTATCTCAAAATTTACTCACTTCTCAAATGTATTTTCAGTCAAAAATATATCTGTTTTAAATACGTTTCTTGATCGTAGTTAGTCAAATTTTTAATTAATTATCCAAATTGATCCTATCTAACTAAACTAAAAAAATTTCCCACACGATATTCTCCTCTTATCCACCCATTCACCATCATTATGTCTCAAAGACATAATGATTATGATTCACACAACACTCACCATTTGCAGCCACAATTTGAGGAGGTTGCCTTCAATTATCAATTCAATTTCAATCCCTCTTTCCAGCAAGAAAGATGCCTTTTCTCTTTATCATTATATCACCATGACCAACCTGCAAACAATCCAAACTCCACTGCAATCGATCATCACTGCAAAATCAACATCACCAGCCACCATCTACACTGCAACATCATCATCACCTGAAACACTGCCACTGCAGTCCTCATTTGCACCACCACCGTCTGCCTTCCATCACCACCAACCCATTATCGATCATCATCATCAGTCCAACCACCAGCCATCACCCTGCCCTTGTTGAACTCCAAAACCAACTCATGGCCAATTCAACAACAAGTTTCACAATCTGTTTCAATCACAAATTTGCTGCCATCTCCAATTCCCCCTGTCCACTGTCATCAATAGAACATTACAAATCAAAAATCAATATAACCTCAACCAGCCACCACCTCCGTTAATCAATCCCCATCATCAACCATCCAACACTACTCTATATCCATCACCGGAATACATCCACTGCAAACCACCGATCGCACACTGCCCTTCAGTTGGACACCCAACCGAATCCCAAACCTAGTCCCAAATCAATCATCCAAAAATAAAAACCCAAACCAAGAAATAGATGAAGCCCAGTTACTTACCTCACCTCAGACCACCTCTTCGCCGGAAAATCACGACCTAAACCGCGAACCCTAGCTTCGGTTTCACACGGTTTTCGCACCTAAACTCGTACCAAACCTCTCAAAAATTGGAACCCCCATCCTTGCCGTCGCTCACCGTAACCTACGCCTGCCTTTCGCCGGTGTTTTCGCCGTCGCAGCCCTTCGTCTTCTTCGATCGCGTTTTGAGAGAGATTGAGTGAAGAGAGAGTAAGGTCGAGAGACAGTATAGTGAGAGAGAGAAATGAGGAGCTGATTTATT
Organism: Ligustrum vulgare; assembly: GCA_963555705.1. Taxonomy (NCBI): domain Eukaryota; kingdom Viridiplantae; phylum Streptophyta; class Magnoliopsida; order Lamiales; family Oleaceae; genus Ligustrum; species Ligustrum vulgare. The sequence continues at coordinate 39,706,662 of OY743169.1, read as the reverse complement.
TATTTAATTTCAGAATCTGCAGTTTAGTCCCTGAAGTTTTAAAGCCTTTCAATTCAGCCCCAAAGTTTTAAATGAGTTTTAATCAGCCCTTTCATTTTCAAAATCTATTATTTCAGTCACTGTTGATTTACTTTTAAGCCCAAGTTTCAAAAGTATCTATTTTAATCCCTCAACTTTCAAAGGATTCATTTTAGTCCCTCAACTTTCAAAACATCAATTTTAGTCCTCAAAATATAATTTATCATTTTGAACTATATATTCGATAGACTAAAGTGACTTATTGGCTAAGACGAAGCGTACGGAGAATTTAAAGAAATTGAAGTCATTCCCGCTCAACTTTGCACTCGTCGGATTTCAGGTAGACTCGCACTTATTAAATTGATTTAAATTATGATTTCATATGAATGTCATGTGACTTGTGAAAGTCAATTTTTAAGAAAAGCAAGTATGTTTTTATGAAAGGTAAATATACCTTATGTTGTTATGAAAAGTAAGTATGTTTTTATGAAAAGAAAATATACTTTATGTTTTTACGAAAAGTAAGTATACCCTATGCTTCACGAAAATGTTTTTTTGGATCATTGCTATGAAATCAATCTACCAAGATTGTTATGGGTCCCATATGATAAGTTATGATATGTTAAGGGGACCGGAGTTTTAGTAGCGCTACACATAAGAATTTTTGCCACGAAGTTCGGTAACATTCTTGTGTCTCCTATGTTTATGAGGATTTGCCACGAAGTTCGGTAAAATTCCTGTGTTTCCATATGTTTATGAGGATTTACCACCTAAGTTCGGTAAAATTCCTGTCGCATATGTTTATGAGGATTTCGATCCTATCTTATGTTATGATGCAATTGATCCCTATGAATTTCAGAAAATTATGCTTGGTATACTTACTACATAAGAATTCTTGCCACCTAAGTTCGGTAAAATTCTTATGTTTATGAGGATTTCGATCTTATCCTATGTTATGATGAAAACTTACTGTTATTATGATTTTACTGCATAAGAATTCTTGCCACCTAAGTTCGGTAAAGTTCTTGTGTCTCCCTATGTTTATGAGGATTTAAATCTTATCTTATGTTATGCTTTCAAAAGAAATTATGCTTGGCATAATTAAAATGTTTTTATAAGTATATGGTTTTCAAAGAGCTGTTTTCAAAGAGCTATTTTCATAGAGCCTATGATTTGCAAAATATGTCCCGTGCTGTAATGCACAATATGAGTTTTATCAAGAGCCGTTTTATAAAGAAGCTCTATCAATGCCCGTTTTATAAAGAGCCGGGATTTATGTGTTTAATCATCTTATAAATTAAATTAATTTGCGATGAGTCTACTGAGTATTTCCCCCATGAAATACTCACCCTACTTTTTAACAGTTTTGCAGATTTCGGAGACGGTGGCGAGCGATGAATGATGGTGGCAATAATCGTTAAACGGTTGAAAGTTTGACGTTAATGATTTCCGTATTTTTCCAAACAATCGAATAATTTAGAGAAGTTCATTTATTTGAGAAATTATGACATTGTCAATTTCTTTATAAAATTAATGGTTCGATTTACTATTTCAAATGGTTTCATAAATGTTTCAATTTTATCGGCCATTACAGTTTATTTAATGTTGCCAATAATGAATTTCAATTATTTCTTCCGCAAAAATATTATTCGAAAAATTTAGACAGAAAATGACGTAGTGAATCGGGTATACGGAACTCGGGGCGCTACACTCTGTCATGCATAATAATTCCTGCAAATGCAGCGGTCTTCAACTTTAAACCGGGAATGATTGATCATCTACCACACTTCCATGGGATGCCATCAGAGAGTCCATATCACCACATCCAGGAATTCAAAGGGGTTTATTTTACTTTTCTTGAAAGAAATTGCACTGAAGAATTCATTCGACTCAAGCTTTTCCCTTTTTCACTAAAGGATAAAGCTAAGTCATGGCTTAACTCTTTAAGGCCTGGTTCAATTACAAATTGGGCAAATATGCGGAAAGAGTTCATTAAAAAGTTTTTTCCACCACAAAGAACCACCGCTATTCAAAAACAAATCATGAATTTTTCCCAAAAGAATAATGAAAATTTTTACACTAGTTGGGAAAGATTCAAATATTTGTTGTTATCTTGTCCCCATCATGGTTATGAGGAATGGATGTTAACTAATTTTTTTTATGAAGGGCTCAGACCAAAAATGAGACAATTTGTGCAAACCATGAGTAATGGTGATTTCTTTGCAAAAGACCAAAATGAAGTCTTTACATTTTTTGATGATTTAGCTGAAAATGCCCAATCTTGGGATAACATTGATGAGTTTGATAGGGGTGTTCCAATAAAAACTGAACTTCCAAAGATTGCATCTGGAAATGGAATTCATTCACTTAGAGCAGATGATGATATAAATGCCCGATTGGCTGTCATCACTCGAAAACTTGAAAATTTGGAAACTCAAAAAGTGAATGAAGTCAATTCCTCTTCCACTATTTTAGAAAAGTGTTCAATTTGTGAAGATGTACAACATTTAACCTCTGATTGTCCTGGACTTCCCCAACTAAAAGAGATGTATTTTGATCAATCTGTTGCTGTTAATATGATTTCTAAACCTTATTCTAATCCATATTCGAGCACTTTTAATCCAGGTTGGAGAAATCATCAAAATTTCAGTTGGAGGAATGATCAAGGAGGAAGTAATAATGTTGCCAACAATGTTGGACCTTCACAACCAACACCTTATATGCCACCATAGAAGAGAACTCTGGAAGACCAAATCCAACAATTCATGCAAAGCCAAGCTGCTATCAACAATCAAAATTCTTAGGCCATTCATGACATCCGATCTCAGCTTACAAAGTTGACTACTCAGGCAAGTGCACCAGAAAAGGGTAAGTTCCCAGCTCAACCAATGCCAAATCTTCAAACTCAATACAATGGGGTCGATGAGTCCAATCTAAGACATGTGAAAGCAGTAACTACCTTGAGAAGTGGTAAGCAAATCTAAGCTCCTGAACCTAAAGAGAACTTGGTGGGTAAGCAAGTTGAACCTCCTGTTGATGATACTATATTAAAATCTCTATCTGATGTTCAGGAACCACCTAGGCCAAAGTAGGTGCACCCCCTGCCCCTTTTCCTCAAAGATTACAACCAGGTAATAAGACCAAAAATCAAACAGAAATTCATGAGATTTTTAAGCAAGTTAGGGTAAATATTCCTCTGCTAGATGCAATTCAACAAGTCCCTGCTTATGCTAAATTTCTTAAGGATTTGTGTACAATGAAAAGGAAGCTAGCTGTTAAGAACAAAGCTTTTTTAACTGAATAAGTGAGTTCTATCATACAATGCCGAACTCCTCGAAAATTTAAAGATCCCGGTTCTCCAACCATTGCTTGTATGATAGGAACCACTCGTATTGGTCATGCCTTGCTAGATTTATGTTCAAGTGTAAATCTTTTGCCCTTTAGTGTGTATACACAACTTGGTCTAGGTGAACTTAAACCTACCCCCATGATTTTACAATTAGCAGATAGATCTGTTAAGATGCCTAGAGCGATAATTGAGGATGTTTTGGTTCAAGTTGATAAATTCTACTATCCAGTTGATTTTGTTGTTATTGATGTTCAAAGTACACCTAAAACTTCTCCTCAAATCCGTGTTATTCTTGGTAGACCATTTCTTGCAACTTCAAATGCTTTGATAAATTGTAGGAGTGGTATTTGAAAGTTGACTTTTGGCAATATGTCTTTGAAACTTAACATTTTCAATGCTTGTAGGCAACCAAAAGATTTTGATGAAGTGCAGGAAGTTAATATGCTGGAAGAGCTGCTAATTGAGTTAGAAGATCCTGATAAGCATCTTGAGCAGAATCTCGAATTGGACAACATTCAAGACCCTTCAAAAAGTATAACAACAGCAGCTGTAAGAGCTTGGAAGCCAAACGTTGAGCCTCTAAATGTCAGCCAGACACCTATGCAAACATCAGTAGAGTAGATGCCAACTCTAGAGCTTAAACCTCTTCCATCGGAACTAAAGATGCATTCTTGGGACCTAATGAATCATACCCTATGGTAATCTCTTCTGCTCTTACTTGTGATCAGGAAAATATGTTGTTGAAAGTGTTGAATGATCACAGATTTGCAATAGGTTGGACTATAGCAGATATTAAGGAAATTAGTCCTTTGGTGTGCACTCATAGAATTTTTCTAGAAGAAAATGCTAATCCTTCAAGGGAATCTCAAAGAAGGCTAAACCCTAACATGAAGATGTTGTTAAAGATGAAGTTTTAAAATTACTTGATGCAGGTATTATTTATCCTATTGCAGAAAGTAAGTGGGTAAGTCCTACTCAAGTAGTTCCTAAGAAAACTGGGGTTACTGTTGTTGAAAATGAACAGGGAGAAATGATAACTAAAATGGTACCCACTAGTTGGAGAATGTGTATAGATTATAGAAAATTGAATTCCATGACCAGAAAAGACCATTTCCCTTTACCATTTTTAGACCAAGTGCTAGAAAGAGTTGCTGGACATTCATTCTATTGTTTTTTGGATGGTTTTTCAGGCTATCATCAAATTGAAATAACATTAGAAGACCAAGAAAAAACTACTTTTACTTGCCCTTTTGGGATGTTTGCCTTTAAAAGAATGTCTTTTGGTCTTTGAAATGCCCCAGCAACCTTTCAAAGATGCATGCTTAGCATATTCAGTGACATGATAGAAAATTTTTTGGAAGTGTTTATGGATGATTTCTCTGTGTATGGTGATTCATTTGATGAGTGCCTAACAAATTTGAAAGTTGTTTTATGTAGGTGTGAGGATAAGCAGCTTCTCCTTAATTGGGAGAAATGTCATTTCATGGTTACAAGAGGAATTTTTTTAGGTCATATAATTTCTGCTAAAGGCATGGAAGTAGATAAGGCAAAAGTAGATTCAATTTCTAGGTTGCCTATTCCTTTAATTGTAAAAGACGTTCGATCATTTTTAGGCCATGCAGGTTTTTATAGAAGATTCATAAAAGATTTTAGTGTCATAGCAAAACCTTTGACTACTCTTTTGATGCATGATACAAAACTTGTTTGGACTAATGAATGCACTGCAGCTTTTGAACATTTAAAAAAGGCACTCACCACTGCACCTATAGTTAGATCACCTGATTGGTCTCTTCCTTTTGAATTAATGTGTGATGTAAGTGATATAGCTGTAGGGGCAGTGCTTGGTTAGAGAAAAGGTAAGTAACCTCATGTAATTTACTATGCTTAGCAGAATTTTGAATTAAGCTCAATTGAATTACACAACTACTGAAAAAGAGCTGCTAGCTATAGTTTTTCATTGGAAAAATTTCGAACTTATCTTATTAGGACTCCTGTTACCATCTTTACTGATCACTCTGCTCTTAAATATTTGTTCACAAAGAAAGATGCTAAACTTAGACTCATTCGATGGATTTTGTTATTGCAGGAATTTGACATTACAATTAAGGATAAAAAAGGGGTGGAAAATGTTGTTGCGATCACTTATCCAGATTAAATTCTGAGAATTCAAAAGTTTCTTACCCTTTGAATGATTCATTTCCGGATGAACAGTTATTTAGTTTGAATATTGTTCCTTGGTTTGCTGACTTGGTTAATTATCTGGTTACATGTCATATGCCCTCAAATTGGAGTGTCCAAGACAAAATGAGGATGAAAGTTATTGCAAGGAACTTCTTCTATGATGATCCATACTTATTCAAATATTGTGCTGATCAAATTATCCGAAGATGTGTTCCTGATGATGAGATACAACAAATTCTTACTTTCTGTCATTCTCATGCTTGCGGAGGCCATTTCTCTTCACAGAAAACAGCTGCTAAGGTACTTCAATGTGGTTTTTATTGGCCTAGTTTATTTAAGGATGCTCATGCTTTTTGTAAAAATTGTGAAGCATGTCAGAAACTTGGTAGTCTCAACTATAGGAATATGATGTCATTAGCTCCAATCCTTGTTCTTGAAATTTTTAATTATTGGGGATTAGATTTTATGGGTCCTTTTCCCCCTTCTTTTGGATATCTTTATATATTGGTTGCTGTCGATTATGTGTCAAAATGGGTAGAGGCTATTCCATGTAGGAAAAATGACCATAAGTTGTGCTCAAATTTTTGAAAGAACATATTTTTTTCTAGGTTTGGTATGCCTAGGGCCATAATTAGCGATGGAGGAACACATTTATGTAATAAACCTTTTGAAACCTTGTTAAAGAAATATGGCATTAGGCATAAGATTTCCACTCCCTATCATCCTCAAACTAATGGTCAAACTGAACTAGCCAACCGAGAAATTAAAGGTATTTTGACAAAAACAGTGAATCCAAATAGAAAAGATTGGGCTATAAAATTGGATAATGCTTTATGGGCCTATAGGACTGCTTTTAAAACTGTTCTTGGAATGTCTCCTTATAGAATTGTATTTGGTAAACCTTGTCGTTTTCCGGTTGAAATTGAACATAATGCTTATTGGGCAATCAAAACACTCAACTTTGATTTAGATCAAGCTGGTGAATATAGGAAATTAAAATTGAATGAGTTAGATGAATTACGTTTGGAAGCAAATGAGAATGCAAAAATTTCAAAAGAGAAAATGAAAGTTTTTCATGATAAGAAAATTTTTAGAAAATCATTTTTCCCTTCTTAAAAAGTATTGCTATATGACTCTAAGCTTCATTTGTTTCCTGGTAAGTTGAGAACTAAATGGATTGGTCCTTACATTATGCAAACTGTTTACCCTTATGGAGCAGTTGAAATCATGGATCCAAAAACGGGTACTATTTTTAAAGTTAATGGACAACGTCTGAAACCATTTTTGGATAATTTTTCTGCTGATGTTAATAAACTACCTCTGCTGGACCCTGTTTCTAGCTGCTGATTTTCTTGGAACTAACTTTTATTATTATGTATGTATTTTCTTTTCTTTTTGCAGATTTTATTCTTTTCTTCATTTTTTTTTAGTTTTTCATTCTTGAATAATTGCTCATGTGCATAGGTCTCCTCTCAGGTACACTCTTCTCCTTTAGCTTGATTTAATTTTGAGTCATGTCTATTAATCACTTTTCATTTTTTCTTCTCTTTGAGTCATTGAGGACAATGTCTGATTTTAGTTGGGGGGAGAGTGACTCAAATGTACTTGGTTTGCATTAACTCTTTTGTGATCGTTGAGCATTAAAATTGAGTACATCTTGAGTCTTGAATTATATCTTTGTTATTCTGTAAAGACCTCTCTCCTAATTTTTTTTTATGCACGAATTTAATCCTTGTGGTAAGATGGATAGTCAACACATACAACTAGAGCTCTCTCAAGTTTAAGTAATTTTATTTGTTCATCATGAGAGTTGAGTGATTGGTGGTTTTCTTATATTGCCCTTATTTGATATTACTACTTTCATTGGGCATCATTACACGGATTTTGGATTGTTGGTGGTTTATACTTAAGAAACGATGAAGGTCAATGTCAAATGAAAATTTGATCCTTGAAGCTAACCTTATCATCTTCTCTTCCCATCACAAATCCCTTCATATCCACAAATTCCTTCATAGCCACAAATCCCTTTCATCTATTTCACATTAAAGATGACATTGCATCCAGACATTGCTTCCATAAATGCATAACCTTGCTTCTACTTTCAAGTATAAGTGAGGATGATTATTTTTGCTCCATATTTGAGAAACAAACGTTCAGTGCATGAAAAGAAAGAAAAGTGGAGTTAGAAAGTATTTGACAGTCATTGAGACTAGAGGAGAATGTTGAAGAATTATCTAAGAGGATTTCAGTTCCCCCAAAAAAGAAAAAGAAAAAAAAGAGTCAAAAGAAAAGGGAGACATGTTGAAAAGAAATTAAAGGATGTGAAGAAGAAAGCAAGCTTGAAGTGTGATTAAAAGTGAAAATTATTATCCTCACTTATATTTTGGAAGTCCTCAATTTATACTCACTTCTTTTATTTCCTTATCCTATATCAAAAAAAAAAAAAAAAAACCATTTTTGCTACCATTGCATCCTATACTTCCATTGGAATCCCTTGTTCTACTATTATCACTAGAACATGTAAATCTTTTTTTTCCACCACTCCTTATCAGTTCCTTTGATAACACAAGCGTCACCTTTACATTGACATTGACATTTTGATCTTAAGTTGGCTTGTGGTAAGAAAGGTTGAGTCCCAATGGTTATGAGTTTTTCATGAGGTCAATATTTGCATTGCTGTCATCCACATATATATGGCCTTTCTTGAATGCTTGAGCGATTCGTTTTCAAACTCCATGAGTGATCCCCTAACCAGTTCAAAAACAAAATACACAAACCCGTGAGTATATGGAGTTTATGCTTTGCTTGAGTGAATACTCGACACTGTATGTGTTGGGGTTAGTGGTTTGATGGATCGTCTTAAAAAACACACACACACACAAAAAAAATTTTGGGAATGTTTTTATGGATTAATTTGAATATAATGCTTGATCTCTTGGTTTTGCGAAGTTGATGTGCTCGACTATCTAAATTCATTCTTGACTTTACAATTGAAGTTTTTCATTGAGCTAGTCATGTTTTTAATTCGCTTGAATTGTTAGAGACTAGCAAAAAGCTAGTTGGGGAGTGTGATTATTGTTCAATTTTACTTATTTTAAAGAAGTAAATAAATGAAAATAATACAATTTTGGGATATAAATTTTGTCATTTAGAGTGAAACTTATAAAATATTCAATTTTATTTCTTTAACTCTAAATTGATTTTATTTGCTAATAATTTCATTTATTTAATTGTAGGTACATTTTTCGACAATTTTAACTCAAAAACCCCTAACTTAATTGACCTGAAAAAGCCCAAAATGGATAAACCCATAAACCCACGCTCAAAAGCCACTAAAGCCCATATGCATGGAGAAGCCACTCCAAAACCTCTACAAAAAAAACCAGCCCAGCTCCTCTCTGTCTTGACTAGAAAAACACAACTCTTCCTTCGATCTCTTCCCTCAACCTGATCTTCCAGCCGCAAGCTGATCTTCTCCCTCTCTGCCTCGTCATCAACCTTAAATCCCACACCAGCACTTCAACACCGGCCACACTCACACGAGGCAGCGCTGGCCATCATACTCTTCTACATCTCCAACCTCCTCTCCTTCGACCTCGGCCACACCAACACAGCCGCCAACCACTTTTCTTCCATTCTCAGCCACACCATTATTTTCCTCTGCCTGAACCAGGGGCCTTTCGCTTCTCGAAACAGCCCTCAAAACTTCACCTCCTACGCCATCCACAACCAACCTACAGCCGCCCACTTCAGCCGCAACTCTCCAATCTCACAGTCGACAGTTCCTTCTTCTCCCACACACGGCAGTTCTCTCAACACCAGCGACCTCAGCCTCCCTCATCTCAACCAGTCTCACGCCAGCAACCACGCATCACTGGAGCAGCAGTTTCCACTTCGACCCAGCAGCAGTCCAACACAGTACCAGCAGCCTCGATTTTGGGTTCTTTGTTAGAGTTTAATTCATAGTTTTCCTTAGATTCTAAATCGCTTCAATTATTAGTTTATTTACATAATTTTATATTGTTGAAGATTTGTTGAATTGAGATATATTTTTGGTTATAGAGTTTTTTTTTTTTTTTTTGTTTCAAACTTGAATTTGAATTTTTAGTTATGATATTTTTTTGGTTGAATTTCATTTCGTTTAGTTTAATTATGTTCGTTTAAGTTATATTTGAGGGGAGTTATTCTTATCTTATATGGGTATGCTTTAATTCGTCATGGATGAATTCTTGTGATTGATAATAATTAACGAGTGTTTTAAATTTTCAAATTATTTTACTTGGATTAATGTCGCTGATGTGGTATGTATTGAAAATGCACACAATATGCTTGACAAAACGCGGTAGAATAAATTGAGTAATTTTCTCACTAATATTTTTACATCTTATCGATCTCAAGAAATTCACACTAATCTTAGTTGTAAACCCAATCGATAGCAAAAGAATAACTCCACTCAAACTTCTCTTTCATTGCAATTTAATTATATTCTCTTTTTATCATTTAAGTAATTTCGAAATCATTGTTTAAGACTTGAATTTAGAAAATATTACGATACCAATAAAATCCATAGGAAGAATGACCCTGGATTATTGTTAGGCTATAACCTGACCCTTTTATAGTTGGAGGGTAGATTTAACATCGAGTCACCTCAACAACCTGGAGGGTCTGAGTGTGGCTACTACGTTATGAGAAATATGTATGAGATAGTCACATAACACTTTCAACTTACTTCGTTAGAAAAAGTATAAGTCATTGAAAATGAGAATTTTAATAATGACTTTATATTTTATGAAAAAGTAACTAATAATTCATTTTGAATGTTTGTAGGCATTTAAACAATATTATTCAAAGGAGGAAGTAATCGAGATTCAAAACTTATGGGCAAAATACTTCGTTTATAGGTTTGTGTAAATCGAAGCGTAATCAAACTTGCATTTACATATATATTTAATTTGTATCTTAAATTAACAATTTTGTAATTATAATTGTTGTTAATTTAATTTTATTATGTATATTCCGATTATATATATATATATATATATATTTGGTGATGGCATGTTCAGGTTATCGCATGCCAAGTCCTGGTCACTGCAGGCCACGACCTGCAGTGGCCTGGGTCATTGCAAGTCACGTTCAGGTGACTGCAGGCCACGACGTGCAGTGGCCTGGGTCATTGCAGGTCACGTCCAGGTCACGACATGCAGTGGCCCGGGTCACTGCAGGCCACAATTTACAGTGGCCTAGGTCATTGCAGGTCACGTCCAGGTCACTGCAGGCCACGTCCAGCTCACTGCAAGCCACGACCTGCAGTGGCATGGTCATTGCAGGTCATATATATAAAAAAAGTTTTGGGCGTCGGTTCTAAATTTAGGCATCGGTTGTAAACCGACGCCTAAAGTCGAGACTTTACGCGTCTGCGTCATAGGCGTCGCCGCTACAACCGACGCGTATTTCGTTTTCCAACCGACGCGTATTCCTGTTTATGTACTAGTGTTCATGGAAAGCACCTTCTTCTATCCACATATGAGAATGAAAATCTTGCTCTAGTTTTAGCAGTCCAAAAGTGGAGACCTAATATTTTGGGGAGGAACTTCTTTATTAGGACAAATCATCATTGATAAACATTTGCGGACTTAGAAAATTACCAGAACATCTCAATAGAGTCGGTTATGCGAATTGATGGGATTTGTTTTCAGTGTGGAGTATAACAAAGGAGGGGAAAATACTGTTGTCGATTCCTGATCAAGACGCCGTGAACCCAAGTAGCTGACAAATAGTTTATTTGCTTTTTTCAATTGATCCCTTATTGGTTGGATACTATTAAAGAAGAACTAGAAGCAAGCACCTCTTTGCAAGAATTGAAAATCCGAATTCAGTAAGATGAAGCCATTAGGCCATAGAAGTTAGTTGATAGAATTATACTTTTCGAAGACAGTGTATCTCTCCAAAAGTTTAAGTTCAGCCTTTATAAGAAGTCTAGCAATAGTGAAATAAGGCATCTATCATTTCTTCTTATCTTTGCGACCTGGTGTTGTATTGGGAGGTTGTTGGACCCCTCGAATTTATGCTCAATGCTAATAAATGATAATTATAGGGATGTTATGAAATAGAGAGAAAGAGAGAAGAAAATAAAGAGGCAAATAAACTTGTGTTTCATTAAGAATTAAAGCCCCATATATATATGAGAAGAAAGGGATATACAAAGTAATTATCCCTAGGGTTACAGGGGTATGAATGTCATTCACTAAATAGTATAATATTTATAACACTCCCCCTTGAATGACATATTACAAAATATCTGCCTCGTTAAAACCTTGTTTGATAAAAACCCAATGGGAAAAAAAATCAAACGAAGGAAAAAGAGTACAGTTATTTTGGAGTATTACAATAAATGCTGCCTCGTCAAAACCTTGCCAAGAAAACCCAGTGGGACAAAACTTGGGCGAAGGAAAAAGAGTACAGCTACTCCCCCTGATACTGATCACTGTAAATCTTTGAGTCGACGCATTCCAATCTCATGAACCAATTTCTTGAATGTGGATGTTGGCAATGCCTTTGTAAATAAATCAGCTACATTGTCACTCGAGCGAATTTGTTGAACATCAATATCCCCAGTTTTCTAAAGCTCATGCGTGTAGAAGAATTTTGGAGAGATATGCTTTGTTCTGTCTCCTTTGATGAAGCCTCGTTTGAGTTGTGCAATACAAGATGCATTGTCTTCATACAAAATTGTTGGGCTGTCTCTAGTTGAAGTTAATCCGCATGATGCTTGGATATGATGGGTCATGTTCCTCAACCATACACATTCTCGACTTGCCTCGTGGATTGCAATAATTTCTGGATGATTTGAAGATGTTGCTGTCAAGGTTTGCTTCACGGATCTCCATGATATAGCTGTTCCTCCAAGTGTAAACACATATCCTGTTTGCGATTTAGCTTTATGTGGATCAGAGAGATAACATGCATCTGCATATCCCACTAAAGAAGATCCCAATTTTTGAGAATAAAATAATCCCATATCAATAGTACCCTTTAGGTATCGAAAAATGTGTTAAACACCATTCCAATGTCTTTGAGTTGGTGTAGAGCTATATCTTGCAAGGAGATTTACAGAAAAAGCTATGTCAGGTCGAGTACAATTTGCAAGATATGTTAGCGCTCCAATTGCACTAAGATATGGTACTTCAGGACCAAGAATTTTTTCTCCATCTTCAGGTGGACGAAATGGATCTATTTTCACATCAAGTGATCGAACAACCATAGGGGATGCCAATGGATGTGCTTTGTCCATATAAAAACGATTTAAAACTTTTTCTGTATAAGAAGATTGATGAACAAATAATCCTTCTGGGAAATGTTCGATTTGCAACCCAAGACAAAACTTAGTTTTTCCCAAATCTTTCATCTCAAATTCATTCTTTAAATAATCTGCAGTTTTATTGAGCTCCTCAGGAGTTCCAATCAGATTTAAATCATCCACATATACTGCAATAATTGCAAATCCACTATTTGTTTTCTTTATGAAAACACAGGGACAAATGTCATCATTTTTATAATCCTCCTTCAACAAATATTCGCTAAGACGATTATACCACATGCGTCCGGATTGTTTCAATCCATATAATGATCTTTGCAATTTAATAGAGAACATAGTTCTCGGGCATGTATTATTTGCTTCTGGAATTTTGAGTCCTTCAGGGACTTTCATGTATATGTCACTATCAAGTGAACCATATAGATAGGCAGTTACTACATCCATAAGGCGCATATCAAGCCTTTGTGACACAGTCAAACTAATTAAGAATCTAAAAGTGATAGTATCCATTACGGGAGAATACGTTTCCTCATAATCAATTCCTGGTCTTTGAGAGAAACCTTGAGCTACAAGTCGAGCTTTGTATCTTGTAATCTCATTATTTTCATTCCTTTTCCTTACAAAAACCCATTTGTATCCTACAGGGATTACATTTTCAGGTGTTCGAACTACAGGTCCGAATACTTTTCGTTTCTCTAAGGAATTTAACTCTGCCTGTATGGCTTCTTTCCATTTTGGCCAATCATTTCTATGCTGACATTCTTTCACAGACAGTGGTTCAGGATCCTCATCTTTCATTATTTCAAGAGCCACATTAAAGGCGAAAATGTCATCTATGACAATAGTATTCCTTTCCCATAGTTTATGAGATACTAAATAGTTTATTGAAATCTCATTATTTTCGGAAACTTGTGGTTCTGCAGGAACCATATTCTCAATATCCGATTGATCCATATTCTCAATATCCGATTGATCCATATTCTCAATATCCGATTGATCAATCTTTTCAAATACTACTTCTGCTGAAGTTTTTGGTTGGTTTTTCTCTTGTACTTTTCTTTTTCGAGGTACAGAGTCTTTAGCACCAACTGGTCGACCACGCTTCTGGCGTATTTGAGATTCATTTGCTATAGCAGATTGTCCTTCAGGGACATCAATTTGTGCAGGGATATTTTCTGCTGGTATATGTGACTTTGTTACTTTTCTCGTGTCAACAAATACATCCGGTAATTGATTTGCAACTCTTTGGAAGTGAATGATTTTTCCAACTTCTTGCTCACATTGATTGCTGCGGGGATCAAAGTGAGACAAAGTTGTTTCATTCCATGAAATTTTACCATGTTTTTCAGGATGTAGTTTTGTTCCTCCCAAGGTTGGGAAAGTCATTTCGTCAAAATGACAATCTGCAAAACGTGCAGTGAATACATCACCCGTTAAAGGTTCAAGATACCTTATTATTGATGGTGAATCAAAACCAACATAAATTCCAAGTCTTCGTTGGGGACCCATTTTGGTACGTTGTGGGGGTGAAATTGGGACTTGGACGGCACAACCAAAAACTCGTAAATGAGAAATATTAGGCTCATGACCAATTGCAAGTTGCAAAGGAGAATATTGATAATACGCAGTTGGTCTTAAACGAACCAATGATGCAGCATGTAATATGGCATGACCCCAAACAGAAGTTGGAAGTTTTGTTTTCATGAGTAATGGTCTAGCAATTAATTGTAGACGTTTGATAAACGACTCAGCTAATCCATTTTGTGTATGGACATGAGCAACCGAATGTTCAACCTCAATTCCAATTGACATACAATAATCATTGAATATCTGTGATCTAAACTCACCAGCATTATCAAGACGAATTTTCTTGATTGAATAATCAGGGAATTGAGCTCGTAATTTTATAATTTGAGCAAGTAGTCTAGCAAAGGCTACATTCCTAGTAGAAAGTAGGCAAACATGGGACCATCTAGTAGATGAATCAATTAAAACCATAAAATACCGAAATGGTCCACATGGTGGGTGTATTGGCCCACATATATCTCCATGAATTCTTTCCAAAAAAGTTGGAGATTCAATATTGACTTTTGTAGTCGAAGGTCTAATGACCAACTTGCCTTGCGAACAAGCATCACATGGATAAACATTAGGTAAAAGAATCTTCTGGTTCTTTAGAGGATGTCCATGTGAGTTGTTAATTATTCGGCGCATCATTATTGTTCCTGGATGTCCAAGTATATCATGCCAAAGTATAAAACTTTTTGGATCAACGAACTTCTGGTTCGTGATAATATTTGATTCAATCATCTTTATAGATGTACAATACATGCCACAAGGGAGTGCCGGAAGTTTTTCTTTTATCTGCTTTTGACCAGATATAAAAGAAGTTATGCAAAGATATTCTGCATTATTTTCATGCATCGTCTCAATGTGATATCCATTGCAGCGAATATCTTTAAAACTAAGCAAATTTCTTCTGGATTTGCTAGAATAAAGTGCATCGTCAATATATAATTTTGTATTATTTGATAAAATAATACAAGCTCTTCCAGAGCCTTCAACGATTTTTGATGCACCTGATATTGTATTAACATTATTCTATGATAATGTTAAGTTCAAGAAATACTTTTTGTCTTGAAGAATAGTATGTGTAGTTGCACTATCGACTAAACAGATATCCTGATCATTCATCCTGAATTTATAAACAAAACAAAATAAATATTCTAAAACTTTGATTTCATAAAAAGAAATTTAGTGACATTTTTAATCAACTAAAAATGCTTAATAATGTAAATGTCTCTAACTTCAAAAAAATAAGTAAAAACATAATTCATACTAACTTTTAAAGAAAAAGGACAATTCAGATACTGAAAATTAAACTAATTAATATTCTCAAGTACACCGCCTCCAATTAAATGATCGATATTGCCATTTGGGTCAGCAAAGAAGTCAGAGACGTCCAAATGAGTTACATCAATTGGACCATCATAATCAGCGAAATTTGTCTCTACTTTTTCTTTCCCCTTTACTGATTTTTGATAAAGATCCACAAGATGTTTTTCCGTACGACAGGTACGTACCCAATGCCCTTTCATTCACATCTAAAGCAAATTTCTTCATGCTCCTTTCTTGATATGCTATTTTCGTTTGCTTTATGCCTTTTAAAATTGTTCCCTTGTTGCTGATTGTTTTGCTGAAAATTTCGTCCATGGTTTCTTCCACGTCCATGTCCGCGCCCGCGTCCGGGTCCTCTTCCGCGTCCACGTCCACGTTCATGTCTTGATATTGCATTTACTTCAGGAAATGCGGTACCATTTGCTTCAGGCAATGGTACAGAACCAGTTGGACGTAACCCATGATTTTTCAGCAGCAATTCATTATTTTGTTCAGCTACAAGCAGACATGATATAAGTTCGGAGTACTTTTTAAAACCACGCTCACGATATTGCTGCTGCAGGAGCACATTCGAGGCATGAAAAGTGGAAAAAGTTTTTTTCCAACATATCTTGATCAGTGATTTTTTCTCCACACAAGTTTAACTTAGAACTTATTCTGAACAATTCAGAATTGTACTCACTGACCGTTTTGAAATCCTGCAAACGGAGATGCATCCACTCATAGCGAGCTTTGGGGAGAACTACAATCCTCTGATGGTCAAACCTTTCAGTCAAGTTTTTCCAGAGAATTTGTGGATCTTTCACAGTGAGATATTCAACTTTCAATCCATCATGAAGATGGTGACGAAGGAATATGAGTGCTTTTGCACGATCCTGCAGGGATTCTTTGTTTCCTTCTTTTATTGTCTCTCCCAAACCTTTCGAGACAAGGTGAATATCAGCATCTAAGACCCATGATAAATAATTTTTGCCAGATATGTCAAGTGCAACAAACTCGAGTTTAGTGAAGTTGGCCATTTGTATAACTACACAATAAATAAAAAAATACAATTAATTTCGAAGAATGTGATTAAACCACATAATAATAAATCAGATCATCAACATCACATAAGTTGTATGTTTTCCTTCAGGGATAAACATTATGACATATTCTTCGATATATATGCCACTTCGGGAGCATGTTGTATTTTTCTATTATTTCTTCAATAATAGGTCAAATATTCTTTTGGAATATTGACAATTATAATTTATACTCTTCTGGAGCAAATAATAATCTTTCTTGAATATTATAAAGTTGTGCTACTTCAGGAGCAACAACAAACTATTCATGATAGTCATATTAATATTCTTCTGGAATATTAATTATGTACAGTTGTGCTACTTCAGGAGCAACAACAAATTATTCATGATAGTCATATTAATATTCTTCTAGAATATTAATTATACAGTTGCGCTACTTCAGGAGCAACAACAAATTATTCATGATAGTCATATTAATATTCTTTTGGAATATTAATTATATACAGTTGTGCTACTTCAGGAGCAACAACAAATTATTCATGATAGTCATATTAATATTCTTCAGGAATATTAATTATACAGTTGCGCTACTTCAAGAGCAACAACGTAATGAACTATTAATTTAAATGTAAAAAAAAATTCAACAATAACCATAATATATATAAATTAAACACATATAAATATGTATGTGAATAATGCATGAATTAAACATAATAACATGGGTACACAATCTAATGAATAAACCAATTATTATTGGAAACGAAAAGAAATTAGAGAAATTATCGCATCCAGCCTCAATTCTGACTCTGAACGATTAATGGTACTAGGGTTAAAATGATTAAAATGACTCTAAACCAATCAAGTTCGAAGCTGCCAGATTCCAAATTGGAGACCAATTCAAGGTTTGGAAATGATTAAAATGATAATTCTTGGTTTGCGTGTGCAGATTCAAAATTGAATTGAGGATGGAGTTCATACGAAATTCATATGTGTAACTTGAACAAGATTCGACATCCTTTTGATAAACACATATAAAAAAAATTCACGTGTAACCAAATTAATTTTGGTACACATGACAGATGACTATATAAAAAAAATATTACCTTCTAATAATTTTAGAGAATCGTGCTGATAACGTGTTATGAAATAGAGAGAAAGAGAGAAGAAAATAAAGAGGCAAATAAACTTGTGTTTCATTAAGAATTAGAGCCCCATATATATAGGGGAAGAAAGGGATATACAAAGTAATTATCCCTAGGGTTACAGGGGTATGAATGTCATTCACTAAATAGTATAATATTTATAACAAGGGAGACATTTTTAATTGACATTTTTAGTCACTTTGTGAATGACGATCATACATTTGATGGTATAAATAGCTACCCACTACTTACTTTTTCACCACCCAATATATGTACGTTATGTCACAATATCACTCAAAAAATTCAATTAAAAATGTCTCCCTAAAATTACTCAGCTAATAAAATATGCTATGAATCATCTGTATGAAGTGATTTTCGAGTTTGTTGAAAAAATAAATTAATTTTGCAAATTTTTCTTGATTTATGTTCAAAGCTAACAAAAACTAGTTACGATCATTCTACCCACTTTTGCATTTTTTTTTAGCCTTGGTTTGATTTACATAAAAAAAATAACTCAATTCTACAATACTTAATTTTAAAAATAAAATATTCTACATATAAATCTAAAACTTTTCTTTCATTTTCAATCATACAATATTACATCAATTATTATTCAAAATAATTTTTTACCAAATAATTAGTGATGCCAGCGGGACGGGTTTGAATTGGGTACCCCGCCCCTTGCCCCGCGATTTTAGGGTCGGAATGGGTCAACTCTAACACCCCATTTAATTATTATTATTTTTTTGTGAATTTTTCTCTTTTTTTTTACTAAATATATTTTTTAATAATAATTTGGGGAGGATTTAGGACGGGGTAGGGCGGCCAAAACCCGCTTGGGTTGCCCAATCCCATCTCGAACCGGCCCCACAGACCCACAGGGTGTGTTTTATCACTTCATTAGGATCGAATGCCATTTAGGTTCAGGATTGATCAGATTTTTTTGTCGTCAGTACAAATAATGTACATCAAATACAGGGTTATTTTTTTCATTATCGAACTATTTCACAAATTGACAAGGGTACTATTCCATCCTTTTCTATGTTGGAGGGATAATCAGGCATTGAAATCGTTGTGAGGAAGATCGTGACATGGCAACCAACAAAAAAATGTAAATACACTCTCAAGCCTATTTTCTTTCCAGCCACTATCCTTTTCGTTACTTCCAATACTCTCTCAGGGAACCAGGGTTACACTATTGTATTCTTGATCCATTATTTTCTCACTGTAATCTAAATTAAACGGAAGGGGGGATGGTTTTTCCCAAACATAATTCATTCTTTCACATTAACATGAAAAAGTGTTCATTTGTTCAGATTTTATATCCTTTTTATACAGAGATTCATTGTTTTATTTAATCGCATAATTCTATCGACAAAATCAGTTGTATTCAAGCAAAGCCTATGGCCCTTCCTATCGACAAGCTAACAGTCATCATTGGTGCTGGTACGTGCACTCATGATTTATGCAGTGCAAATAAGTAATCATTGTAAAATTAATGAGCATGTATAATTGCTGATTTTGTTGTTTATTGGAACTTGGTCAGTTGCAATTGCTAGAATATAATATAGGGGGGAATTTTAGGTTTTTGATTAAATCCTTGATTGGTCGTGTGCTTATTGTTGAATGTTAGTTGGGTTGTTGAATTTCCATTCTTACATTGAATTAGCTATTTGGTTAACTTATAGGTAATTTTGCTTAATATATTGTTTTCTTGGGAGTGCATGGTTATGATTTTGATTGAGCACCGAATCAGTGCTTTACCCCTAGACGTGTAGTAAATTGCTTATGCGACTGGAAAGAAACACTAAAACAAGTTACTTTGATCTTTGTCCTCTTCTGCATTAATCCGTAACATCTGCATTCATGCAACACTGAAACAAGTTCTAGTTAGGTGAAGGTAGTATGACTACCTGTAATAGTTGAAATCATCCGGGAGATGTATCGGCTTATATTCCTACAAACGTAATTTCCATTACTGATGAAAAATATGAGAAGGAAAAATATTCTAGTAAAGATGCTGAAATTAAAAGGTGCAAGAAAATAAATAAATAGCAGTAAATTAATTAACAAGTAATTAAGATCAATAATCAAGCAAACAAATTAGTAATCAACCCAAAGTAATAAATAAATACATAAAATAAATAACACCAAAACTTGGTAAATGAAGAAAAAACCCTTGAAGACCTCTTCACAAGGATAAAAAAAAAAAAAAAAAACATTCAGGTAAACTTGTCAGTAAAATCTGTTGGGAAAATAATAATAACGCAACGGGATATCTAATCAAAAAAATTAATTTCTTGTGATTTGGATCATCCCATAGTAGGAATTCGCTGTTTTATTTATTTGACTAGATTAAATAATTTTGAACAGATAATAGTTTAGTAATCGTTACCCTTGAAGCGTGATTTGACGATTATCTGTGTTGTTCTTGATTCCACCAATCTCCAAACCTTCAAGTTTTCCTTGGTGTTCTCTAACAGAGGCTATGCAAGTGTGTGGTCACTTTTCTCTGGGTTTTGGTTACACTAGGGTTAGGGTTTTAATCAAGAGAAGAAAATACACACTTCACAGTTTAGTGTGTGTCCCGCTCACAAGTGTATTAGGTTAAGAAAAATAGTCTTAAAAGACTATTTATAACTTCTTTACCCTCTAAAACTCTACCAACCCTAATACTATAACCCAGGCCCATTTCTGCACGGCCCAATACAAGTTATAAGCCTGTATATGCCTGTTATATTGAAGCCACCAAGGGAACCTGATCGGACCCAATTAAACTAAGCTCCAATAAATTAATTCTGATCCAGTCAACTCTTGACCAATCAAAATAATTTATTAATCACGTTCGATTTCATTAAAAGAACGAAATTGCACTCTTAGTAAAATTGTAATTACTGAAGCAATAACCAATAATTATATCCTCTGACTTACCGCTCTTACATGTTACCCCCGTCGATCAACTGAAATATTCGAAGTAAGGTTAAATGACCAAAATACCCTTATCTGAATATTCATAAATTCTCGACTCCTATCTTCTATCTGACAGTTCTATGTGATCACATCACATCATAAAATTCAACAATCACTGTCGAATTACTGAGCTCAGATTTAACTGTCCACTAGAAGAACTAGTGAGATCATGATCATACCTAATGGTGACGGATTCCATAATACGAATATATGTTCCTCGTTGTTTTACTTTAATTCCCAAAGTACTGAGATATTGACCAACAATTTGATCTCACCCATTGATACCTCAATGAACTTCGAAAGAATTCAAGTTAGTAATCGAAGTTCATTATCCGATTAGGATTAAGGTTCCATGTACGATAGTCAAGTGAAATTAAATTTGCACGGTCAATGTCACAAATTAATTTCACGTGGTCCCGTTCAATACATATCAAATGTACTCTCAATTTCATTTTCAAAATCAAAGATAGATTTTAATGAAATCGAGACGATCAAAAATAAATTATCCATATTTATTTTACTGATCGTGAACAATAATTATTTTTAGATCGAATTACAAATTGAATCTTTCTGTGTTTAACAACTTAAACACTCAATTAGTAATATCGAATCGATCTATGGATTAATGCAAGCTCAAAATAATATAATCAAATATTTAAAATAATATTTTATTCCAAAAATGTCACGAGTACAAATAAATTAACTCGACGGGCATACACTATCCAACATTTCTTCCACTTGCCCTAGAGTAAATGACACATGTTAAGTACACCCATATTTTCAATATGACCCTCAAAACTTTTAGCTGGTAAGGTTTTGGTAAAAGGGTCTGCAAGATTTTCTGCTGATGCTATCTTGCACACTGTTACATCTCCTCGTTGAACGATTTCTCTAACCAAGTGGTATTTACGCTCAATGTGTTTTCCACGCTGATGGCTGCGGGGCTCTTTTGCATTCGCCACTGCTCCACTGTTATCATAGTATAGAGTAATGGCCTGAGATGCAGATGGAACCACCTCAAGGTCCAGTAAGAATTTCTTCAACCATACTGCCTCTTTGGCTGCTTCACAAGCTGCCACATATTCTGCCTCCATGGTGGAATCAGCAATGCATGATTGCTTGATACTCCTCCAAACAACAGCACCACCACCCAGTGTGAACACTGATCCAGATGTGGATTTTCGGGAGTCCTTATCAGCTTGAAAATCAGAATCAGTGTAACCCGTTGGCACCAAATCTGGAGCTGAATAAACCAGCATATAATCTCGAGTTCTGCGAAGATACTTGAGTATATGCTTTACAGCGGTCCAATGCTCTGGTCCAGAATTTGACTGATATCTACTGACAATCCCAACGGCATAACATATATCTGGGCGAGTACATAGCATAGCATACATGAGACTTCCTACAGCCGAAGCATAAGGGACCTGTTTCATGTGTTCCACTTCACTAGGAGTGTTAGGGCAATGCTCCCGTGATAAGTGAATTCCATGTCTGAAAGGCGTTTGACCTGTCTTGGAATTTTGCATAGCGAACCTCACCACAATCTTGTCTATATATGAAGCTTGAGATAGCGCAATTCTCCTGTTCTTCCTATCTCGAAGGATCTGGATTCCTAGAACATAATTGGCTTCTCCCAAGTCCTTCATATAAAACTGTTGCGCCAACCAATTTTGAACTGATGTTAATGCTCCTACATCATTCCCAATGAGCAGGATATCATCTACATACAGTATGAGAAAAATTACCTTGTTGTCTTTAATTTTCTTATAAACGCAAGGCTCATCAAGATTCTGATCAAAACCATAACCTTTTACAGCTTGATCAAATCTGATATTCCAAGACCTAGACGCCTGCTTAAGTCCATAAATAGACCTACGCAGTTTGCATACTTTATGCTCTTGACCCTTTTGGATATAACCGTCTAGTTGCATCATATAGATACTTTCGTCAAGATTTCCATTAATGAATGCTGTCTTAACGTCCATTTGCCACACCTCATAATCAAAATGAGCTGCAATGGATAAGAGGATCCGAATAGACTTAAGCATGGCCACAGGTGAGAAGGCTTCCTCATAATCGATACCTTCTCTTTGGGTGAAACCCTTAGCGACCAGTCTAGCTTTAAAGGTCTATACCTTTCCATCTACCCTTCTTTTTCTCTTGTAGACCCATTTGCATCCTATTGGTTTTACCCCATTAGGTGTATCTACAAGATCCCAGACAGAGTTTGTGTACATGGATTTCATTTATGAGTCCATGGCACTCCTCCAATGGTCAGCGTCTACATTCCCCACAGCTTCTTTATACGAAGTGGAGACTGCCTCGAAAGACTCTCCATAGAGCAAGTATCTGGAGGGTGGTCTAATGACTCTCTCACCTCGTCTATGCTGAGGAGGCTCCTGGTTGATTGGAATTTGTATTTGTTCTACCACCAGCTCTCTGGTATCAAGTCCCTCGTTTCCAACTTCAACACCAAATGGTGATGTAATGGGGACTTGTTCCTCCTCCAAGTTACGTGTCAGTGATCCAGCAGACATGGAAGGTATAACCTCCACTTGTCTCCTACTGAATTTAGGTACCGTAACTGGTGGGGACGTGAATTCTTCCTGAGTAGGTTCAATGTGGATTACTGAGGTTGATGAACTGGGACCTTTTCCCTTCATCTCTTCCAAAAGAACCTTGCTCTTTGATTCACGTTCTTCTATACACTTGTCCTCTAAGAAAGTTGCATTTGTACTCACAAAAAATTTCTTATCTTGAGGACTATAGAAGTAATATCCTCTTGTTCCCTTTGGATATCCTACAAAAATGTATACTTGTGATCTTGATTCCATCTTTTCCACCTTTCCCTTAAGCACGTGTGCAGGACATCCCCATATCCGTATATGTGCCAGATTAGGCTTTCGCCCATTCCAAAATTCCAGGGGTGTCTTAGGGACAGATTTAGATGGAATCATGTTAAGCAAGTATATTGCAGTTTGTAGAGCATATCCCCGAAAGGATGTTGTGAGAGTTGAGAAGCCTAGCATTGATCTGACCATGTCCAACAAGGTCCTGTTTCTCCTTTCAGATACACCATTCTGTTGGGGAGTACCTGGTGCACTTAATTTGGATACAATCCCATTTTCTGATAGATATGACCTAAAGTCATGGGATAGATACTCTCCACCTCGATCTGATCGAAGTGTTTTCATGTTCTTACCTAATTGCTTCTCCGCTCCAGTCCTGAATTCTTTGAACTTTTCAAAAGCTTCAGACTTGCGTGCCATTAGGTAAACATAACCATATCTAGAGTAATCATCAGTGAAGGTGACGAAGTACTCATACCCACCTCTAGCTTGGACATTAAGGGGTCCACATACATCATAGTGTACTAATTCCAAGACTTCTTTGGCCCTATACCCCTTTGAAGTAAAAGGTCTCTTGGTCATTTTTCCTTCCAGTCAGGATTCGCAAATTGGTAGGGATTCCACCTTTAAGTCACTCAAAGGACCATCCCTTACAAGTCTTTGAATCCTATTTAGGTTAACATGACCAAGTCTCAGGTGCCATAAATAAGTCTCATTAGTAGGAGATAACTTAATGCGTTTGTGAGATGCAACGTGATATAGAGAGCTATCGGCAGGTTTCAAAGTATACAAATTGTTAAGCATATGTCCCTCACAAATTAAAAATTTATTCATAACAATTTTCACCATCAAACAAGTGAAATAAACAGAATAACCATGTTTAAAAAGTAATGCAACCGAAATCAAATTTCGGGTAATATCCGGGACATAATTACAATTATTCAAAACCAAATGTTTATTATTAAAATAAAGATAAACTACTCCAACAGCTCTCGCAGAAACCACTGCTCCTGTGCCAACCCTTAAAGTATGCTCCCCTTCACTGAGTTGTTTGGTTACTTGTAACCCCTGCAATGAATTGCAAACATGATTAGTGGCTCCAGAATCTACTATCCAAGTATATGTAGAATCAACCACTAAACAAGACTCAATATAAGATAACTCACCATTACTTTGCTTTTTGGAAGCTAGGTATCCCTGGCAGTTCCTCTTCCAGTGACCTTTCCGTCCACAATGAAAGATTTCCCCTTTGGATTGCCTTCTGTCTTTGCTTTCTTAACCTGCTGATGTGGTCCCTTCCTGTTAGACTTCTTCCTCTTGTTACCTCCTTTGCCTTTCGGCTTGGAAGAGGATGGTCCAGGAGAAGCAACAGCCAGCACATCATTGGCCCTGGTCTTAAGAACAGTCTCAGCATTCTGAAGCTCCTACATCAACTCGGTCAGTGACATATCGAGCTTGTTCATGTTATAACTAACTTTGAATTGAGAGAACATCTCTGGGAGAGTCTCCAAAGCCATGTCAACTTGCTTCTCCGAATTGATTTCAGCCCCCAAAACCTCAGCCACGTTAAACTGACCAATCAATGCAAGCATATGATCTCTAACGGGTGTACCAGGTTTCATGCGCATGTTCATAATAGACCTAATAGTAGCCTGACGGGCCTGACGACCTTGATGTTTGAACATTTGCTGAAGGCTCTCCATAACCAGAGCAACAGTTTCCATATTCTGATGTTTCTGCTGCAACACATTTGAGATAGAACCCAAAATGTAGCAGCGGGCCATCTCATCAGAATGGATCCACTTCTCATATGCGGCCTTCTATTCGGGTGTGGAAGTCCGAGTGGGTGCATTGGGACAGGGTTCAGTTAACACAAATTTATGCTTCTCGACGGTGAGAACAATCATCAAATTACGTTTCCAATCAATGAAATTTTCTCCAACCAGTTGATTTTTAGTTAAGATAATGGACAGTGAATTTCCAGACATTTTCTGAAATAAAATAAAATAAATAAAATGAGCTATGCATTCAATGATTTCATATATGATGCATGAATACAAGATTATGCACAAGTAGACCCAAAACTACTATAATATTACGACAACCTAAAACCCCAAAATCTTAAACACATTTCTCTATAGGAGAAATAAATGAGATTTATGGCTAGGCTGAGACCCTCCCACTAAAATTAATATATCTAGCATCTCATGCAATATTAATTCTATTGTCGTTAAAATTTGGCCATCATTGACATCGTTTGGATATTCTATAGGAAGTCCCCACGATATCTTTGATTTAAGTGTTCAACCCTTATATTGATAATTTTTCAAGTACCAAATTAATTACGTTACCTATAGGGTAATCATGATTAATTCAAACTTAAATAAATCATCACCTAATTGGGCCCAAACCAGTAACCAAAATAGTGCAGCCCTCCTATAGGGAAACTAAATAAATTAGCACGAGGCATGCATAAATTTTTACTAATGGGCTAACAAGGGAGGTCGTGG
This sequence comes from Ligustrum vulgare, assembly GCA_963555705.1. Taxonomy (NCBI): domain Eukaryota; kingdom Viridiplantae; phylum Streptophyta; class Magnoliopsida; order Lamiales; family Oleaceae; genus Ligustrum; species Ligustrum vulgare. The sequence continues at coordinate 39,680,405 of OY743169.1, read as the reverse complement.
GTTCAAGGATTTGCACCATCACTGACTTAATATTTTAAAATTATTGGGTTTTCATTTAATAATTAAATAATCAATTTTAACTTTTAAAATCAATTTAATAATTATCAAAATTATTTTCTAATCTAACATTTAGAAAAGAAAAGAAAATATAAAACCATACATGATAGTATAGTTCCTAGAGCGGTGTTAATGCGATCTACATGACATGTTATCAAATGACATTCATCCGCAATTCAATTAAAGCAATAAATAAGTTCAATAATAAAATAAACTAGAACATGATTTATGGCCAAAACCTAGACACAAATTACAAATTAATTAAAGATTACATTGAGCCACAACCCGGCCCAATTCTTCAATTTCCATTTGCAAGTGCCCAGGCCATTACTCGAACTCTTCAAATAATAATTATCTGGCCCAACTTCAAAATGGTCCAATCTGCAATTTTTAATTCAGTCCATCCGGCCCTAGAAGAAGTCACAGCCGGCCCAAGAAGAAGTCACAGCCAGCCCATTAAGAAGTCACAGCAGGCCCAATTGTAATTATCAGCCCAACTGAATTAATTCTTCACTGCAAGGTTGCTGTGTAACCTCCTAACCAAGAACTGAAAAAAATTCAGCCGCGATCTCTCCTTTTTGCTGCTGCCGGGAATTCTCATCGCCGGAAAATGTCACAACCATTGTGACCACAACAGCAGCCCCATGTACAGCAGCCGCCATCGCAAGAAACTGTGGGTTAAGTCGCCGCAACGCAGCAGCAGTGCCATGGGCGCTGCTATTTTCGAACCTGCTGCAGCGCTGCATCGCAGTGGCCCCTGTAGTGCCGCTTTCGCCGCGATCTACGTGGGGTCACAGCGCCAAAGGCGGTGCGATCGACCACAGATCGCAGCGGCAGCACCCAAGTGCTGTCGACTGCATGTAGCGGGATATGTGGGTTCAACTACCGTCGCGATCGAGCCAAAATAACAACGCCAAAAACTCCGTCATTGACTGCCGAGCACATTGGTAGCACCCACGAGTCCCGCCGACTACCTGCATGCCGTTCATGGTGGATTTCCATAAATTGCAAGCCAAGTCCTTGAAGTGTTGAGGAAGATGAAGTCAAGCCCTTTATTCCGAAATTGCCTTGGAGTCCTCCATGGTTCAGCAGTGACAGATTCGGTCCTTGGATTTTGATTACAACAAAAAAAATAATTGCAAAACTAATTCTAATTCTATTTTACAATAAATAAAAATCAAAAGGGAAACATGGAGTCATAATCCACCCCTTTTGTTACAAGACTCGATAAAACAAATAAATAATTCACAACAAACAATCTAAGGCCATAAATCAGTTCATTAAAATATCATTCAACCAATAACAAATCAAATCACATAAAACCTACACCGCTCCACTAACACATGCATAACAAAATTATTTAACCCTAAATACATGAAACAGTATCAAAAACCTGGCGCTCTGATACCATTGTTGGGAAAATAATTATAAAGCAACGGGATATCTAATCACAAAAATTAATTTCTTGTGATTTGGATCATCCCATAGTAGGAATTCCCTGTTTTATGTATTTGACTAGATTAAATAATTTTGAACAGATAATAGTTTAGTAATCGTCACCCTTGTAGCGTGATTTGACGATTATCTGTGTTGTTCTTGATTCCACCAATCTCCAAACCTTCAAGTTTTCCATGGTGTTCTCCAACAGAGGTTATGCAAGTGTGTGGTCACCTTTCTCTGGGTTTTGGTTACACTAGGGTTAGGGTTTTAATCAAGAGAAGAAAATACACACTTCACACTTTAGTGTGTGTCCCGCCCACAAGTATATTAGGTTAAGAAAAATAGTCTTAAAAGACTATTTATAACTTCTTTACCCTCTAAAACCCTACCAACCCTAATACTATAACCCAGGCTCATTTCTGCACGGCCCAATACAAGTTATAAGCCTGTATATGCCTGTTATATTGAAGCCACCAAGGGAACCTGATCGGACCCAATTAAACTAAGCTCCAATAAATTAATTATGATCCAGTCAACTCTTGACCAATCAAAATAATTTATTAACCACGTTCAATTTCACTAAAAGAACGAGATTGTACTCTTAGTAAAATTGTAATTACTGAAGCAATAACCAATAATTATATCCTCTGACTTACCGCTCTTACATGTTACCCCCGTCGATCAACTGGAATATTCGAAGTAAGGTTAAATTACCAAAATACCCTTATCTGAATATTCATAAATTCTCGACTCCCATCTTCTATCTGACAGTTCTATGTGATCACATCACATCATAAAATTCAACAATCACTGTCGAATTACTGAGCTCAGATTTAACTGTCCACTTGAAGAACTAGTGAGATCATGATCATACCTAATGGTGACGGATTTCATAATACGAATATATGTTCCTCGTTGTTTTACTTTAATTCCAAAAGTACCGAGATATTGACCAACAATTTGATCTCAACCATTGATACCTCAAAGAACTTCAAGTTAGTAATCGAAGTTCATTATCCGATTAGGATTAAGGTTTCATGTACGATAGTCAACTGAAATTAAATTTGCACGGTCAATGTCACAAATTAATTTCATGTGGTCCCGTTCAATACATATCAAATGTACTCTCAATTTCATTTTCAAAATCAAAGATAGATTTTAATGAAATCGAGACGATCAAAAATAAATTATCCATATTTATTTTACTAATCGTGAACAATAATTTTTTTTAGATCGAATTAAAAATTGAATCTTTCTGTGTTTAACAACTTAAACACTCAATTAGTAATATCGAATCGATCTATGGATTAATGCAAGCTCAAAATAATATAATCAAATATTTAAAATAATATTTTATTCCAAAAATGTCACGTGTACAAATAAATTAACTCGACGGGCATACACTATCCAACAATCCACTAGAAATATTTGATTCACAAAAATGGGTTCGAACAAAACTAACAGTTAGCTCTGAAGACCCTCTTCGATTGGTCTTCCCGCATCTTCCAGTAACTCTGGACTATTTTCTCTCCATATGGGAAAAAAGAAAGAAAAAAACCTTGTTGTTCTTCAACTGGAACTCAAGCGACCTTATTGGAAAAGAATTTATGGTTGGGTGTTGTATGAAAGAACAATTTTGACTTACGATTCAAGGAATTGTGTGATTGATCTTGTTGATATACTAAAATGAAGACCAATTGAAGGTCTGGAAAATAAACCCAAATGAACCCATATATGCTCAAAGTAGATTTATTGAGCGAAGACATAACATCGCCCAAGCCTGGAAGATGGCCAAGATCTGGGCGAGTGGGACATCCCATTATCATTTAAACCGAAGTTGTTAAACAGCTTATGGAAATCTTATCACATCCCCACGATCCAAGAATTTCGTTTGCAAGTGAATGAATAATGGAAGTAATAACAGCAGTTTTTTTTTACGAGTCACCCATCATTGAGAAAGTTAGTAGTTATTGGGCGACAAACCATTTTTGAACAAGATTGAAGGAAACCGTCAAGGTAAGTATAAAAAGGAAAAGAGAACGTAGAGACAAAGATCCGATCAATCACTCTCAAAACAGAGAAATATGTATTTCATTTCTTTTAAGTTTTCTTGTAAACTTTCGCTTACTTTGCATTTTTAGTGTGCTTGTGCCCCCTTGAAGGCATTTCGTTTTCGTTGTAATCTTCATAAGTAAAATACCCATTTTTGGGATTTTGTCTCAAAAGGTTATTGTTCATTACACATTCTATGAATCATCTTAATTGTTAGCGGTAATAGGATTTTCTGCCCGAAACAATTTGACACACCTAGTAGGACAACTTTGGTGTTTAAAGGTACAAAAAAGGGAAGCAATATACCTCACAAGAATTCTGATAAGGAGCCGGCAAGCAACGATTGGTCTAGTCTGCAATCAAACGATATAAGGAGAAGCAAATTTCTCCAGGAACACAGGGACATAATCAAAGTCATTGTGAATCAATGGCAGAGTTGAGTCCTCGAACCATGTTTGCATTGCTTGGTGAACTCACACAAGATGTTATTGAACAAGTAAATCTACAAAATGTTCATAATATGAAAAGGTTTACCCAAAATGAAAATGCACAATCCGATAACATGGCCAAATACTTTAAATGAAACCATGAACAAGTTAGTGGGCCAGGTTTGTCAACCAATTTTTCCTAGTATAGGAAATCACTTTCAAGCCAGAACAATATTGGGGCATAATTCCCCAATCTTAAGTCCAAATAAGAGAATAAAACCACCTTATGGATCGTCCACTTCAAATTCTGTGGGTGGTGGAATGGGAAACTTGGGTAATGGTAATGGAATGTCAAATCCGGGGGTAGCCCAAATGCAAGAGATAATGTCCAGAATAATTGACAGAATGCCACGCATGTTAATGATCAGGGAAATGCACAAGTTAATGGAAATAATGTTTTAAATAATGGCAATTTTACCACAAATCTAGCACCAAATGTTAGACCTTAAGTGATACCATTAATAAACCAACCTATAGGTGTTCCATATAATCCCAGTGTTCTATTGAGAAATCAATCACTAGTACAAGACCCAATGGCTTTTGGGTTGCAACATTTCATTAGGCCGTCCTATAGGAAGTCATATCTTGATTGGGTATATCAAGGATACCCATTTTCTAGAGGGTAAAAAGTGCCTTAGTTTTCATTATTTATTGGCCTAGGAGAAGTCTCTACTCTGGAACATATAAGGCGATTTACACTGCAATGTGGTGAAGTAACTGATTATCACAAAATGAGATTATTTCCTAGTTCATTAACTGGGGTAGCTTTCTCATGATTCATTAATTTGCTAGCAAATTCTATTCAGACGTAGCAACAATTAGAACAATTATTCCACACTCAGTTTTATAAAACTGAACCTGAAGTTACTCTGGCCGATTTGACGAATTTACGTCAAATGCCAAAAGAATGGGCAGAAATCTTCCTTCAAAGGTTTAAAACAGTTAGGAGTAAGTGTTTTGTACCTTTACCTGAAAAAGAGTTTGTTAAAACTGCTCAAAGCAGTTTAAGCTTCGATTTAAAGAAGAAATTCCAAGACAGGGAGTTTCCTGACCTTTTTCAATTAAGTGCTAATGTGATCATGTATGAACGTTTGACAAGGGAAGAAGAGCAAATGAAAAAATCTAGTAAATGGACTTATTATAGAGACCCAAATTTTTATATTCATATGGTTGATGAATATTATGATCAGGTCGAAGTATGTTTGACCGAATTAGTTAAAGGAGATGCATATGCTTGTCCTTGAATGGCCAAATCTGGAACAATGGTAAAATATGATCTTGTGAGAGATGAAAGTAAAAAGGCTAGGGTGTTCTCGTTTGATGTGACCAAAGTTGATATCATATTTGATAACCTGTATAAAGACAAGCAAATAAAATTGAGTGATAAGCATAAATTGTCAAACTCTGAACAAATTAAAGGTAAAAAATATTAAAAATGGCACAATACATGGTCTAATATGATTAAAAATTGCTTGGTTTTATTCATGTATTAAATGATGTAATTGAATCAACGCAAATCATGTTTGAAGCCAAGAAGAAGATGGCAGTGGATGAAAATCCTTTCCCATAGCTACTTGTGATTATTATGGGAAAAAACTTGTGTGCTAGATGTAGAAGTGAAGTTAGTAAAAATGTGGAAAAAACAGGAGTATGGGGAACACATCATCATCCTTATATTGTTCCAAATTTCTAGCCTGTTGGAGGACGAAGTGTACCATTCTACGGGAAGCCACCTTTTGAAAGGAAGTTCAGGCTAATGAACAATGACAGAACGTTTAGGCCACAACCTCATCAATAAAATGTTTGGCATTCATTCCAGTATGATGTAGGAAGGGTTGTACCTTTTGATGAAATAACCAGGACGCAACCAAGACATTACCAGTGGAATTATTGGCGAATGATGAGGCAACAACAAGGTCATCAAGCTCTAAAATTCCTAACTTACTTAAAGATTCTAACAAAAATTTTCTCAAGGATGATAAAGAAGCCAGTATGGGTGAATCAATGGAAGCAACACTGGAAAGTTCTTCTGGAAAGTCAAAATTCGAGTGTAGTAAAAAGAACGAAGATGAAGAGGATCCAAGGCAATCCCTTACTATTCAGTTCAGTACTCTACCTCTTGTCATGTCCAATAATTACTTATTAGCCAACAAATTCAAAATTTAAAGGAAATGAAGATGAGGAAAGGGAAGATAATGAGGAGGAAGCATGCATGCTGGAATACGAAGAAGGGCAAACATCTCAAGAGGTATGTGATGGAGAAGAAGACGATGGTATGACTAACGTTGAAGATGAAATTGACTTGGAAGCAGAGAGAATAAGAAGGGGAGTTTCATACAATAATTTATTGAAACATCTGTATCAGGAAGGTGTCCACGTGGTGGAACCATCTGGGCATTCTTTTGACTACTACGTATTATATGGGATGCCCAAGAAAAAGGTGAGGGTACCTCACTCTGAGAAGTATGGGTCACCTCCAAGGATATTGCTGCCCCCTACAGGTTGGATAACTGAAGAAGAAGAAGAAGAGTTAGAGGAAATCAAGAAGGAAGTCCAAAATACAGAAACTCCAAATGAAATACAACACATAGACTTGTCACAAGAAGTTGATTTAGAAAAAGACAAGCAAGAAGTGGAAATTGATGCAATTGAAAAGCTCATTTTTAGTAGACCCACCATGAAGTTAACTAAGCATCTATGGCCATTGTATGTGAAGGCTTTAGTCAATGGCATCCATGTTGCCAAGGTACTCATTGACAACGATGTAGCCATAAAGACTATCCCATCCAAGATGATGAGAAAATATGCAAAGACAGAGAGCGATATGATCCCAATAGAAGTCATTCTCATGAGTTTCAATGGAGGAGCAACTTTAGTCAAGGGAGTGATGCCATTAGACAAAACGGTGGGAGCTACTACTAGGACAACAGTCTTTTTCGTCATAGATAGTCCTATTAGTTACAACGTGCTATTAGGAAGAGACTGGATTCATGTGAGTCCCTGAATACCTTCATTGTTCCATCAATGCCTGGTTTTTACCTGGAATGATAAAGGTGAAGCAGATGTAGTGCAAGCAGATCATAGACCCTTTTGTCATAGAAGTAAATTCAATCTAGAGATTCATGTATGAAGAAAATTATAGAAGAGATTCGTGTATGAAGAAAATTATGGACCTATTAGAGTGGCTCAAGATGGAGAAGAGACCAAGATCGTTGAACAGAGCGAAGAACCATTTTCTGTTGATCTACTTACTGATATGTTCAATCAAATGAGGCCAAACATAGTGACCCTTGAAAAGCCAATAATTGGTAAGAAAATAATCAAGGGACTTTAATGAGTTTTCAGCAGCAAAAGAATATGACCAATATTCAGGCATTCAAAGCCAAAGTGATGGCTTTCAATAATGATAGTAAAGAAAAGACAGAAGAAGCAGCATCATTGAAGACATTAAAGAAAAAATTAGCAGTGTTTGAGTTAGAGCATAATATTGGCTGAGAAATTAACAAAGCAAATTGTTTAGAGGAGGTGATATCTACAAAGAATCTGGATGATGAAGTGATGAGGATTGCAAAAACTAGGCATTCTCAAGTATAATATCATTTGGTAAAGGTGAAAAATGATGATGAAGGAGAAGATCGCCAAACATATGTCAACCAAATGCTTAGCAAAGAGGCAAGTGATAAATTAATTGCATTGCATTGAAAAAATAATACAAAGATTTTTTTCCTTAGAATATGAGCACATGCCTGGTTAGATAGAAGTTTGGTAAAACATAGACTGCCAACTAAATCAAATTTTAAATCTCATAAACAACCTCCTAGACGTTTTGCTCCCAATGTATTGCATGAAGTAAAGAAAGAAATAGAACGATTGTTAAAGGTAGGTTTTATTAGGAAAACTAGATATGTTGAGTGGTTATCTAATATTGTGCTTGTGTTAAAAAAGAATGATAGTACAGGGTGTTCATAGATTTTAGAAATTTTCGTAAAGATCATTATTTAATGCCTACGGTGGATTCTTTAGTTAATTCAGTTTTCGGGCATGTAATGTATTCTTTTATGGATGGTTATTCAGGAAATAATCAAATTTATATAGCTAAAGAAGATATACATAAAATTGCCATTAAATGCCCTGGTGCTTTAGGATGTTTTGAATGGGTAGTTATGCCTTTTGGCCTGAAAAATGTTGGGGCTACTTATCAAAGGGAAATGAACTTGATTTTTCATGACATGATAGGCTAATTTGTTGAAGTATATGTGGATGATATAGTGGTCAAATCTCTTAAAGAATAGGAACATTTTGAACAATTAAAACGCTCATTTGAGCAAATGAGGCAATACAAGTTAAAATTGAACCATTTGAAAAGTGCATTTGAGCAAATGAGGCAATACAAGTTAAAATTGAACCCTTTGAAATGTGTGCTTGTTGGTAATGCAAAAAATTTCCTTGGTCTTTTAGTGCACAAAAGAGGAATTAAACTTGATAAAAATAAAGCGGATGCCATTTTAGAGGTCAAACTACTTGATAATAAGAAATAATTGTAAAGAGTTTTAGGTCAAGTGATCTTTTTAAGACGTTTTATTTCCAATTGTGTAAGACAAATAAAAGGTTTTTTTGCATCTTTTAAAGGTGAAAAATCTGGATGAATTTGTCTGGAATGAAGAACATCAACAGGCTTTTGATACCCTGAAGACATATTTATCAAGTCCAACAATGTTAGTCTCACCCATACAAGGATGACCAATGAAGGTATACATATTGACTGAACAAGAGTCAATAGCTAGAATGGTCATTAAAGAAGACCAATTTGGTAAAGAAAGGGCGATATATTATCTTAGCAGACAATTAACAAAATGTGAATGCAATTATTCTGCTATTGAAAAGCTATGTCTTGCTTTATATTTCACATGTACAAAACTAAGGGATTATTTGTAGCCTGTAACTGTTTATTTAGTTTCCAAAATAAATTTAGTTAAGTACATGTTTTCTTCCCCTATTTTACATCAAAGAATTGGTCTTTGGACTTAAACCTTGTCGGAATTTGAAATACAATGTGTACACCAAAAGGCTATTACAAATCATGCATTGACTAACTTTTTGGTCGATCATCCATTCCTTGATGTACCTAAAGAAATTGAGTTAGAAGTTAACTCATTCGAAATAAAGACTTGCATTTTATACTTTGATAGATCGAAAAATGCTGGAGGAGTAGGAATAGTGGTAGTATTAATAAATCCATTTGGGGTTTATAATAAATTTGCCTTTACTTTGGATAAAATATGTACCAATAATCAAGCTGAGTACGAATCATTGATTGTAGGTTTAGAATTATTAATTGAGTTGGGAACAAAAAATGTAATTATCAGGGGCGATTCCCAATTGGTGACTATCAATTGACCGGGGATTTAAAATGTCAAAGTAATTCTGTTATATGTCAATATGAAATTACCCAAGAATTGTTGGAAGAATTTGACCAAGTGGAACTTCAATAAATTAATGGAATGTATAACGACTTAGCAAAAGAGTTAGCCCAAATGGCTTCAGACTATTCAAAGGTACTAAATTTAGATTCTACTTGTGAGTATGGAGTTATATTGCCCGTAGTACAACGGAGGGCGAGAAGAATTGATATTCATTGCATACATGGAGATGCAGTAGATTGGAGAGAAGAAATAAAAATGTTCTTAAAAGAACCTGACCAAAAGAATGATAAGAAAATGAGGTTATGCTCATTGAACTATGTACTGATAGATGAGGAATTGTACAAGAAACGTTCAGATGCTGTGCAACAAAAATGCGTAAGTTTGCAATAGGCTAAAATAATCATGGCTGAAGTACATGAAGTAATATGTGGAGCTCATCAAGCCAGCTAAAGAATGAGATGGTTAATTATTAGGAGCACATACTTTTGCCCAAAGATGGGTGAGTTGTGCATTTAATATGCTAAAACTTGTCTAGCATGCCAAATACATGGTCCAATCCAAAAAGTTTCAGTAAGAGAAATGACATCTATTATTAAGCCTTGGCAATTTAAGGAAAATTTATCCTCCCGTCATCCAAGCAATATACGTTTATAATAGTAGCAACAGACTTCTCCACCAAATAGATAGAAGTTGTACCTTTAAAAGAGATTTCTTAAAAAAGTATTCATAGAATTCATTTGTGATTACATTGTTTATAGATTTGGGATTCCATAATTTTAATGATGGATCGAGGAACTTCTCTAAATGGAGATCAAGTGAAGGAATTTTTAAGGGAATTTGGAATTAAGGTGGTAAATTCTACACCTTTTTATGCCCAATCTAATGGGCAAGCGAAATCTTCTAAAGATTATGAAGAATATCATAAGGAAAATGATAAGTGAAAATGTTCGAAATTGGAATGAGTATTTGAATAAAGCTTTGTGGGCTTATAGAACATCTCCACGCTCAAGCACCAAAGTAACCCCTTTCCAACTTACTTATGGAAAAGAGGTAGTGTTGCCCATGGAGATTAATGTGCAATCAATTTGGGTAAGCTTACAAAATAATTTAAATGATGATGTATATGCATAATTGTTAGCCCAAAGCTTATTAGAGTTGGACGAGCTAAAATTGGACATCCTAGACAGATTGCATGTTCAAAAAAGAAAAATGGCTAAGTACTATAACAAAAAGGTAATAGCCAAGTTTTTAGCGTGGGTGATTTAGTTTGGAAAACACTATTCCCTTTGAATAGAAAAGATCCAAAGTATGGGTAATGGTCGCCTATTTAGGAATGATCGTATAGGGTAAAAAATGTATTGCCTAATGGAGCTTACCACTTAGAAGATTTAGATGGTATAAGGTACGTGAGATTTATTAATGGTATTGAAGAAATATGTTCCTTCAGTTTGGGATTTTAAACTATTAGGAAATTAATATACATAGGTATTATGCAAGCGAGTGAGAATATTCATTTCATTAATTGGCTACCATTACATTAAGGGAAATTAGCTGCTAATACAAATTTGGATAAATAAGTCAAAACAAATGAAGGACAAGATCGTCTTACAAAAAAGTTAAGACGATAATATCTTAATCAAAATCTATCCCAAATATAACACATCTTCTCCCTATCATCACGTTGGTGAACGGAGGCAGCGGATGGTTTAGTCATAATCTCCTCATTAACCTCTAAATTGGAGCAATGCTCAATCAAAAAGTTAGTGCGTTCAACTTCTTAAGAGGCATTACGCTTCTTGGCAACTAGTCCAGCCTTGCAGTAATCCATTTGTTCCTGAAGCTCCTTCATCTTAGTTGCAAACTCATCAACAAGGAGTCTTCAACCATGACATTGGAAGATATTTTATTTAAGCTGCTCTTGGCTTTCTTATTTTCTTGATGTAAAGACTCTTTCTTGGCTTTTAAATCCACATTTTTGGCCAATAGAGAGCTTATTTCAGAATGGATACTCTTGAAAGTCTGCTTAATATTAGCTGGGAGTTTAAGCGAAGGAAGCTCAAGTGATTGAGCCATTTTTTCACCAAGGCATTCAAGCTTATCCCGCTGGTTGGCAACACTAGCAGCAGTTATGTCCTTATCCACGAAAGAAGTATAATCAAGCACTGGTTGCTTGAGGATGTTCATGTTTTCCACAAAATATGTAACATATACAGTAGAAGGACGACTGGCTGAGGAAGAACGAGAAGTACTACCTACCTTAACTTGTTCTGAAGAGCTGAACGAATCCTGAATGGAGTGCAAAATGGTATCAACATCTTGTAAAGAAAAAAATACAAATACTTAGCATTTTCATTACAGTGAGCAAAGTGAAAATGAGAGAATAAATGAAGGTTACCTCATCAGCAACTTTAGAAGAAGAAATGTGGGGTGTATCACTAGACAATTCCACCACTTGCAAAGATTTCTCCTAGCCGGTTCTTTCACAACTGTCAAATCTTTTAGTGTCTTTACAAACAATTAGATATAGTGAATAAAAAGAAAATGACAAAAAAAAAAATATATATATGCATTACCTTCTGGGTCCACACATGGAGGATCAACGTCTTGGAAAGGTGAAAGCTCTCCAACTGGTTGGGCGATTGAAGATTCTTGGCCTTTAAACTCCTCCTCAAGAAAAGCTCCCTCATTGGATGGCACAGGTGAAGGAGAACTTGAAGGAAGAAGTGGAGTAGTAGCCTTCGAAGGGTAGATATAACTCTTCTGATAAGGCACAGATAAAATATCAATGTATTAGATTTTTTCATATAAATCTTATCAGATGAGTAAACAAAAAAATTATATGCTCAAAATACCTTCCTTCTGACAATGAGGGGGCATCATCATCATCAGATTGTTTTGCTGGGTCTAAAGCTGGCTGTTTCTGGATGGATGTATCTTTGTAACCTCAATCTAAGTAGGTGGAGAATTGGATAGAAGGGAAGCTACTGCAGGGTGTTTGGTACAAGCTGATGGAGATTTTAAAGGGGAAGCAAGGCGCCTGGTAGATATAGGCACAGTAAGAATAGGAGTAGAAATAGAAGAAATGGAGGCTTTAGAAGCTACTGGCTTCTCAAGAAAATGAAAAGCATGGTCGACATTAGCAGCAAACAACCTCCGCTTTATAGATGGCCAAAACTGCTTGAAGAGTGGATGAATAATGGTGGTAGGATTGAAAGGAGCTAAAGAAAAACGATTCATGAAAAAAGCATTTTGGCCATCAGTGGCCTCCACCTTAGAAATGGTATGAAAATGCTATTTTAGACTTTTGGAGTAACAGGGAGGGATAGGCTAAGTTTGGCCAAAACCAAGTTGACGAGAAAAAACTGGGGGCATAAATTTCAACTCCATCCTTAGCATTTGTTCCAGTTAAAATGTCATGGAACAATTCTTGTCCAACTAAGTACTGTGCCCAAATGGGTAAAACAGTACTTACCTCATTTAGAGTAGGAGTAGGTTTCACTTAAATTGGAATTTGATGGAGTGAGAAAGGGAAAAAGGAAGGAATGGAATTCAAGTTGTAAAAGAAAGTAAAAACGTCCCTATTTGACATATCAATGGGGCTTAATTGATTGATAATTAGCCCGTAGTAGCTAACTGACCGAGGAGGAGTTGATGGGTAACCAAACTGTGGGAAGTATGCTCTCGACCACAATTGAGTAAGCCAGAGAGGCTCACTACCAGTAGGAGATGCATTAGTCCTCAGTTGGAGTTGGAGGTAAGCCATACCTCTATAAAAAGGCAGCTAAAAATAGTAAACAAATATTTAAAGACCTATCACGTGCCAGTTCATATGCAATAAGTAAATAAGACATGGAAGGTTTGAGATTGGCCACACAAAGAACATACTTACAAGGCCCGACTTGAAGGAAGGCCTTACGCTTTGCATCGGTAGGCTCAGAACTGGAATTTTCGTAAACCTCTTGCATGCCAGAATAGGAGTCAGTAAACTTCTTATCAATTTTTTGGCAACAGAAGAGATCAAAATGCAGGAAAAATGGTGTCCCCCAAAGATGGAAGATTGACTAAAGCACCAACATCCCTCAGAGTAATAAACATTGGACCAAGTGGAAAAATAAAAGTATTGTATTCAGAGGACCAGAAACTTAAGGCAATTGGAAAAACACGGGGTCGTAAATTGGGGGACGTGTAGAAATTTCTAAAAGGTCAGAAATTCTACCACGATCGAAATATTCTTTAGTGGGTTATGTTTAATCATACGTGCATGCTAAAGATGGAAAGTTGTATCATCTTTGGGCCAATTATGTAACGCCCCGAATTCCGCGGAGCTCGGGAACGTCACTTTTCTAAATTCTTGAATAAACTTTGTTGCGGAAAAATGATTAAATATTAAATTATCGCATTTATCGAATAAAAATTTAGCGATAATTCAAATGGAATAAGTATTTTTCGTACAAATTTGTAAAAATGACAATTCTTGATAAAATGAAATAATCATTTCAAAGTTCACGACTTTTAAAAAAATATCAATTTGTAATTTTTCGTCATTGCCCATCACTCGCCATCGTCTCCGAAATCTGCAAAAGTTGTTAAAATAACGGGTTGAACATTTCAAAAATGAAATACTCAGTAGACTCATCGCCAATAATTAATCTACAAGATAATTGGACAAGTAATTATGCAATTAATGTAGTGACATTCTTTTCTTATTCATAGGCATCACATAGTGAACGCAAATGAACCATTCTTTTCTTGTATCATGCTAGCAGATAAGTTATGCCCGGCATAACATAAATTCTTTATCTCAAAAGAGATATTCTTTTCTTTTTCTCATACGAGATATTCTTTTCTCATGCAATTAAGCATAAAATCACACAAATCCACATAACACATGCAATTATAATATAAATCAATTAGTGGGGGCGAGTCTACCTTAAATCCGACGAGTGCAAAGTTGAGCGGGAACCGACTTAAATCCTCTAAATCTCCGTACGCCTCGTCTAGCCAATAAATTACATTAGTCTTTTGAAATTTATAGTTTAAAAACGATAATTTACAATTTGAGAATGAAATTGATGATTTGAAAGTTGAGGGACTAAAATGAATACTTTGAAAGTCGAGGGACTAAAATGTATACTTTGAAATGTGAGGGACTAAAATGAATATTTTCAAAAGTTGAGTTGAAACTCAAAACGAATATTAAAAAATAGGGCTGAAATAATAGATTTTTAAGAATGAAGGGCTGATTAAACTCATTTAAAACTTAAGGGCTGAAATTGATGACTTGGAACCAAAAAGGGACTGAATTGAATAACTTTAAAAGTTGAGGGACTGAAACAAAAGATTTTGAAACATAAGGGCTGAAATGTAAATTTAATATATATGTATATTATCCCTCATATCTCTCTCTCTCTCTCTCTCTCTCTCTCTCTCTCTCTATCGTTAGAGACATAGATCAGCGAAGAAGAAGGGGGCGAAGCCCCTTCCTCCGCCTAGCTGCTGCCGGCACTTCAGCCGGCGAGGCGCCGCCGGCACGAGGCGGTGGTGAAAGTGTGTGGTTAGGGAGAGGGCTTTTTGGGCGATTTGGGGCTGGAACCGAGAATCAAATTCGAACTTGGGCTGCGATTTCCATTGGTGATTCTGGCGGTGGTTGAGGTAAGTAACTGGATTATGTCTTATTCGTGGTTTTGGATTAATTTGGGTTTTGTTTTTGGTGATTGGTGGGGATGCTGTGGCTGCGATGGTGGTTTGAACGTGATGTGTTGGCGGCAGTCGGTGGTCCAAGCGGTGGTGAAGGGACGCCGGGATGCAGGTTGGTTGTGGTCTCGGGTGGGTGATGATGATGCTGGTTGGAATGGTTGGTGCAGTGTTGTGAGGGTATGCAGAGTTGAATGGGGAAGGTAAACTGTGGTGGTTGGCGATGAGTGCAGACGGTGGTGATGGCTGTGGTCCTGTAGTGGTGGTTGGACTGTGATTGCAGGCGGCTGGCAGTAGTGGTGGTTCTTGGCCGAACTTGATGGTGAAGGGTGGTTGAGTTTTGGGTGCAGCCATGTTTCGATGGATAGAAGGCAGCAAACTTTTGGTTGTGAATTTGAATTTGCAGACGATGGAGGTTCGATTCAGCAATGGAGGAGGGGTGTATGGAAATTCTTCATGTCAGAATTGGTAAACTGAGAGAGGTGGATTTCATACCCAACGTGGGAGTTGCTGAAAGCTTCAGTGTTGTGGTGTTGGTTGAGGCGGTGATGGTTTCTTGGAGGTGGTGGTGAGCTCGTGTGGGGGAGAGAATGGAGTGTGTAGTTATATGTATTGATTTACTTTGGTAATTTAGGTCAAAATCATGGCTGTTTAGGATGAAATTTGATTAGGAAAATTGTTATAAATTTTGGACGTAAATTGACTAATTAAGGGGGAAAGAATATGGAAACTAATGGTATACATGGTATGCATGTAAGGAATTGGTATGAAATTTGTATGGTTGAATGAGTGTTTCTAAAAATAATTTTAGGAATTAAAATAATTAAATTTTGGAATTAAAAATGATTTTGGATTTAAAAATTTTAGAAATTCGAAATTTGGCTTAAAATCGATTTGGACTCGATTTCATATATTGGCTCGAAATACAAGACTAGACGAATATTCTTTTAAAAATAAATAGGATAAGTCATAGCGACACGTCTCTATTTTATTTAAAAAGTAATGAAAAATTCTTGGTCGCTACAACCTTACCCCCTTAAAATAATTTCGTCCTCGAAATTAAACTTACTCGATCTATGATATTTGGATACTTAACCAGAATTTCTTCTTCTTTCTCTCAGGTAGCCTCATCGCTACCATGTCTACCCCACTGGACTTTGACTAAAGGCATCTCTTCGTTTCTTAAGACATGGACTTTTCTCTCTACTATGCATATAAGTACCTCTTCATAAGTCAAATATTTCCGGACTGAAATAAACTAATAATTCACCATGTGATTTGAATCATGAACACACTTTCTCGGTAGGTAAACATGAAAGGCATTGTGAACATCTGCAAGTTCTGGTGGCGAAGTCAAACAATAAGCCACATTACTTACTTCTCTAGCATTTTAAATGGTCCGATGAAATGAGATCTTAAATTCCCTCTCTTGTCAAAACGAAAGGTACCTTTTATAGGATCTATACTAATATCGAAACCACAAAATATTCATTGACCCAAATGCTTAAACTAAAAAAAAAAATCAAGAAAATTGATCACGAATAAATCCTTATGATCCAAAATATATAAGCACGACATCAATTCCAGAATATTGAGTACAAAACCCAAACTTGGCAGAATCTTTCTGAATAGATTTAACAACGTGATCATTTATAAGCTCGACTGAAACTTCCTTTTTCATAATTGGATAAATTCAAACTTGAATCCTTTAATCCATACTTTTAAATCATGAATCAAGTACTCGGTATCACATACTCATTCTAACTGAGGGCTAAGATACTAACTTAAAGCAGCATCATAAGGATCAGATATGATATTCTCAAACTTAAGAAACCTCACTAATTTCCAAATCTGAAGTTCAAGATTCAATTTTCCCTGTTCTCCCAAAACTTCAATTCATGTCACATTATGAACAATTCTCTGATTAAGTCTATCACCATTGAATAAAACTTCTGTGAATCATATAGGATTTCTCATCAAGTTTGCTTAACCTAAAGATACAATCCTATTATAAGTAAAAGTAACACAAATGATCTTCTCAGGTTTTCCATTACTGTAGCCACAATACTTTATTCACATCAAAAGTGCAACCGACAATAACTAATCAAAACTGCATCATCAAAACTTTAAATAAACCCATATATTATGACTCCAAAACAAAAATCCCAATCTATGTAATATTTTTCACCATAATGCAATAAACCTTCAAAATGAGATCCTCAATATATTCACACAATTCTTCACGGGATAACCATAACATCCCTTAACTGTCTAGTCATCATATCTTGTAGTAATCATGTAACCTGTCACTTATCATCGTATCATATGACCTCAAATATTCATATCAATCTCTCTAAGATTTCAATATAATAACCATCATACCTATCACGTGAACTTTATACATCAATCCGCTCACTAAGATTATATATCAATCTCTCAGACTAATAAATCTTGGATTCTACCGTTGTCACTTCTTTGCACACCATTCCCAAAATAAGTCATCACTGTGAAGTCTTATCTCTATTTTCCACAAATTCTTTCCACAAGAACAATTACATAAAATTTCATTTCTTATTTTCTAAACAAGATACCATCATTAACAATCTCCAAAATTTCAATATATGATAAATCATATGCCTTTCTCTGATCAAATGCATTACTTCATCAATACTTATACAAATCTAGGACCTGATAAAGTTTCTTTCATCAATTTCATCCAAAAATCTTCTCTCATGATTCTCTAGTACCATAAATGAAAACTTAACGTACATCAGTGAATCATTCAAATTACGAGGAAACCTGATTTATTTTCCATGACTGAGATTCATCATTCTTTTAATTTCCACTTAGGACAAAATACAGCATAACTTATTCATGGATGGTCAACTTATTTCATAATTTCAATACATTATCACCTTAAATTCTCGACCCAAGAAAATCACATTATTCATTATAATTATCTCTTGTACCTTTTGTATTCAAATGACCTTTTGACCATCATCATTAACTCACACAATCCCAAACATTTAATCACACGTTCCCAATTTCTCATTTTGAATAAATTGTTACTCCTTTAAGGCATCTCACCATAAAATATTTTCAATAACTCTCATTCATGATAAATGACTATTCCCAATAATCATATTACACGTAAATTCAACAAACGGTAAATGGTTTTCCTAACCATCACAAAGGTCTAAAATGCAAGCTCTCAACATAGCCTCTAAACTCTGTATAAAAAAATATTTGCTGACTACTTAAGTCATTGTTCAATAACCCAAATGACATCACGTCTCTTCACTACTCTCTGTAAGCCCATTAAAAATTCTCTCCAAATCTTTACTATTTCTTTAAAAACATATCAAACCTTAATAATTTGTCATCTCTAAAACTTCTTATCACCAAACATCACCAAAATAATTAAAAACAATTACTTGAATATTCTCTCTATATATTATACCCAATAACATATTATTCACGAATCAACATAATATCATCAGCTTATCTTTAACATATCTACCCGATCAAATTCCAAAATAAATCAACAGTATTATCTCCTATCCTCATAATTTATAATATTCTCCAATACAAGTGATCATTCCTTACTAGTGATCAATCCGTTCCCAAGAATAATTAAAATTCTTCCAATAACGCCATAATACTTGTCTTCACTCGTCTTTCAAAATATAACTCATCATTTACTAAATCTCGCTTATGGTGTAGATGAACTTGAAATTCTAACCTCAATTCCCTTAGTGGTTACATACCATATTATGCTCTTAATTCCAAATGATAAAATTCCAGGCAGAGTCTCCTTTGTAATTTGGACTTATCCAACCCGTAGGTATACTTCATAACCAACAATAACAAATAACTCCACATTTGTCCATAACTATTTAAATATTGACAACAATTCCAACACTTCAATATCATCAAAAATATCCCAAAAATCAATTCATCATTCCTCAACATAACAATTTCAAATCATATTTGCCAATATCGCAATATCACTTCATTCAATACCTTAATTGCCTCAAAAGACTACTCATACTTATAAATATATGCCATAAATCATATTCCCAAAATTTTCACAGGGCCAAACTTCATAATAAATTTCTCTCAAAAATAGAGGAATAATTCACTTATTCCACATAATATCCATTACTTAATAACCAAATCTTTAAATCTCTAATTTCATAATTCTTCTCATAAAAGTCTCAATAAATCACATCACTTATAATCTCAACATCTCATCACAACTTCATAAACCTAGCTTGCTAATTCTCGTTTAATCTAAACGATAGATATTCCGAAAATATTGTCTAATCCTTTCTGTTGACTTCTCGTAAATAATACCATGTCTAAAATCAATTATGCAAAGTCCAGGTAGGGTTCATCATTTCTAAATTCAAGGAAAAAAATTATTATAAAATCATTCTTAAATCATATTATTCCCATTATGCTCAACACTCGTTCTCTTTCTTTTCTTTCTTTCTGAAAAATTCATCGTTATACTTCTTTCTCATTATTTCGGATACTAGTTTTCTTATTCTTTCTCGTCTTTTCTTTTCTTTTCTTTTCTCGTCAAATTCTCAAAACATTTATTCTCAAGTATCCGAAATAAATCAATAAAGTAACCATACTAAACTTCGTTACCTTCGGAGTCGGCGGAAAATGATGGCAATGGCAAAAAGTCGTCAAAACATTATTTCTATTATTTTTAAAAAAATTTATTTTCTTATTTTGAAAAAAAAAAAAATTTGTAAGTCTACAAAAACGTAGACCCGCTCTGATACCATGCTGTAACGCCCCGAATTCCGCGGAGCTCGGGAACGTCACTTTTCTAAATTCTTGAATAAACTTTGTTGCGGAAAAATGATTAAATATTAAATTATCGCATTTATCGAATAAAAATTTAGCGATAATTCAAATGGAATAAGTATTTTTCGTACAAATTTGTAAAAATGACAATTCTTGATAAAATGAAATAATCATTTCAAAGTTCACGACTTTTAAAAAAATATCAATTTGTAATTTTCCGTCATTGCCCATCACTCGCCATCGTCTCCGAAATCTGCAAAAGTTGTTAAAATAACGGGTTGAACATTTCAAAAATGAAATACTCAGTAGACTCATCGCCAATAATTAATCTACAAGATAATTGGACAAGTAATTATGCAATTAATGTAGTGACATTCTTTTCTTATTCATAGGCATCACATAGTGAACGCAAATGAACCATTCTTTTCTTGTATCATGCTAGCAGATAAGTTATGCCCGGCATAACATAAATTCTTTATCTCAAAAGAGATATTCTTTTCTTTTTCTCATACGAGATATTCTTTTCTCATGCAATTAAGCATAAAATCACACAAATCCACATAACACATGCAATTATAATATAAATCAATTAGTGGGGGCGAGTCTACCTTAAATCCGACGAGTGCAAAGTTGAGCGGGAACCGACTTAAATCCTCTAAATCTCCGTACGCCTCGTCTAGCCAATAAATTACATTAGTCTTTTGAAATTTATAGTTTAAAAACGATAATTTACAATTTGAGAATGAAATTGATGATTTGAAAGTTGAGGGACTAAAATGAATACTTTGAAAGTCGAGGGACTAAAATGTATACTTTGAAATGTGAGGGACTAAAATGAATATTTTCAAAAGTTGAGTTGAAACTCAAAACGAATATTAAAAAATAGGGCTGAAATAATAGATTTTTAAGAATGAAGGGCTGATTAAACTCATTTAAAACTTAAGGGCTGAAATTGATGACTTGGAACCAAAAAGGGACTGAATTGAATAACTTTAAAAGTTGAGGGACTGAAACAAAAGATTTTGAAACATAAGGGCTGAAATGTAAATTTAATATATATGTATATTATCCCTCATATCTCTCTCTCTCTCTCTCTCTCTCTCTCTCTCTCTCTCTCTCTCTCTCTCTCTCTCTCTCTCTCTCTCTCTATCGTTAGAGACATAGATCAGCGAAGAAGAAGGGGGCGAAGCCCCTTCCTCCGCCTAGCTGCTGCCGGCACTTCAGCCGGCGAGGCGCCGCCGGCACGAGGCGGTGGTGAAAGTGTGTGGTTAGGGAGAGGGCTTTTTGGGCGATTTGGGGCTGGAACCGAGAATCAAATTCGAACTTGGGCTGCGATTTCCATTGGTGATTCTGGCGGTGGTTGAGGTAAGTAACTGGATTATGTCTTATTCGTGGTTTTGGATTAATTTGGGTTTTGTTTTGGGTGATTGGTGGGGATGCTGTGGCTGCGATGGTGGTTTGAACGTGATGTGTTGGCGGCAGTCGGTGGTCCAAGCGGTGGCGAAGGGACGCCGGGATGCAGGTTGGGTGTGGTCTCGGGTGGGTGATGATGATGCTGGTTGGAATGGTTGGTGCAGTGTTGTGAGGGTATGCAGAGTTGAATGGGGAAGGTAAACTGTGGTGGTTGGCGATGAGTGCAGACGGTGGTGATGGCTGTGGTCCTGTAGTGGTGGTTGGACTGTGATTGCAGGCGGCTGGCAGTAGTGGTGGTTCTTGGCCGAACTTGATGGTGAAGGGTGGTTGAGTTTTGGGTGCAGCCATGTTTCGATGGATAGAAGGCAGCAAACTTTTGGTTGTGAATTTGAATTTGCAGACGATGGAGGTTCGATTCAGCAATGGAGGAGGGGTGTATGGAAATTCTTCATGTCAGAATTGGTAAACTGAGAGAGGTGGATTTCATACCCAACGTGGGAGTTGCTGAAAGCTTCAGTGTTGTGGTGTTGGTTGAGGCGGTGATGGTTTCTTGGAGGTGGTGGTGAGCTCGTGTGGGGGAGGGAATGGAGTGTGTAGTTATATGTATTGATTTACTTTGGTAATTTAGGTCAAAATCATGGCTGTTTAGGATGAAATTTGATTAGGAAAATTGTTATAAATTTTGGACGTAAATTGACTAATTAAGGGGGAAAGAATATGGAAACCAATGGTATACATGGTATGCATGTAAGGAATTGGTATGAAATTTGTATGGTTGAATGAGTGTTTCTAAAAATAATTTTAGGAATTAAAATAATTAAATTTTGGAATTAAAAATGATTTTGGATTTAAAAATTTTAGAAATTCGAAATTTGGCTTAAAATCGATTTGGACTCGATTTCATATATTGGCTCGAAATACAAGACTAGACGAATATTCTTTTAAAAATAAATAGGATAAGTCATAGCGACACGTCTCTATTTTATTTAAAAAGTAATGAAAAATTCTTGGTCGCTACAAATTACTTGTCTCGGACTTGCTTTAATGGGAAAGGATTCAAGAAAGGAGGTTCTTGAGTACACAAAAATAGTTGGGCCATAGCTGCTCGACTAACTGAGTTTGCATTATTAAACGTTGGACCCAGATGAAACTTATGAAGATCAGGATTGACTGGTAAAAGGGAAGCTCGATCCAAATAGGGTTAAGCTAGAAGTTCCTAAAGGTCTTCAAAACTAATGGAATTATCTGAAAGGCTTTTTGAGGTTTCCATTTATCACAAACTATAAGTTTTTGATGCTTTTAGGGGTGTGAATGTTTGAGTAGTGAAGCAAGAAGATGAATAGTGCACTTTATAGAAGAAAGAAAATGTGGGCGATGTAACAGAAGCAGAATGTGGAGGTAATGGTGTGATGTAATGTAATGCCGTGTTTTAGGTTTATAGAAGGTTGCGTGATTTTATGCCTTTTTGAGATTTCGAATGTAGCAGGTCATCGCCAAAACAAAATATATGATTTGAAAACTTCCACCTTTTTTGATGCCAAACGTCGCAGGAAAAGTGTAAAAGATGAATATGGCACAAGATTAATAATCAATATTAACCATGTTGGGGATAGTTGGTGATATACAAAAATGAAGCCTAGTTAAACCCATGCATGTAAAGCAGATTTATTGAGCGAAGGCCCACATCGCCCAAGCCTGGAAGACGCCTATGAATTGGGCACGTGGGACATCCCATTATCATTTAAAGTGAAAGTTATTATATATTTAATGGGCATTCTTATCACATCCCCACAATCTAAGAATTTTGGTTGCAAGCAATTGAATAATGGATGTAATGGCACTAGGTAATACAACATTTTTTTTTGACAAGTCACCCATGATGGAGAAAGTGAGTAAGTATTGGGAGAAGAACAATTTTTGAACAAGATTGAAGGAAATTGTCAAGCGAAGTATAAAAAAGAAAAGAGAACATAGATACAAGGATATGATCAATCACTTTCAAAATAGAGAAATATGTGTTAACTTAGTAAAGTTGGCATTTTCTATTTTTCTACAAGTTTCTAATTTAAGTAAATTTAATTTAATTACTAATTACATATATTTAATAATTTATTAAGTTTAATTAAATTACTTAAATATTTCTTGGATGTAATATTTTTATCTCCTATATATCTGTGATAATCATTTAATATTGGAGATAATGTTTGCTGCTTAGAATCAAGAAATATTGATCAAGATTTATTTCTTAACTTTTTTTATTAGAATCAAGAAATATTGTGATTGGCCGAGTATTTTGATGATTTCATTATTGGTATCCATGTTTATCACTTATGGTAAGATTTGCAAACAGCCTTGATTATCTTAGATTATCATCACTTATGGTAAGATTATTGGATTTATGATTATCTTACCTTATTGCCACTTATGGTAAGATTCTGAATTATATTACCTTATCTTATTCTTGATTTAATTGCAGGAAATCAAGATTTGGTGTAAGTAGGATTCTTAATGGACAAGCAATCCGATTGCATTTAATATACACGCCTTCTACATTGTTGGTTCGTTGGTTCTCCGGGAGGAGATTATCAATCACTTAGAGAAGAAAAGACGTTCAGCCTAAAGATCAAACGGGAGGTTTGGATCGAGATCGAACTGCAGTTCGAGTGTGCTGAATATCGTTGTAGTTCAAAAAAAGCTACTGAAGAGTGGTGGGATGATAGCTCATACTACACGCCATAGAAGGATCAGGGAGTGATTTATTTCTTGGTTGTTTGATAAGTCTATGTGTAGATTTATCCTGTGGCTTAGATTGATCTGTGTAAAAACTTTTCTTAAAATAGTAATTGATTTTTTTCTGCAAAGTGCGGGCATGTGGGTTTTCTCTGTTAAGGTTTTTCCCACGTTAAGCTCATCTGGTCTTGCGCTAAAACAAATCTTAACGATTCACTGTTAATTTTTTACTGTCCAGACTTATCTATGTCAGTCTGTTCATTTAAACATAAAATTTAGACAAATTTAAATTTTCAATTGGTATCAGAGCAGGTTCACTTCTAGAAAGTGAGATTCGGTTGTCTAAAATGGAAAATTCTGCTTCTCTTAGGCCACCTTTGTTAATGGGTAATAATTATGCATATTGGAAAATTCGTATGGAAATTTTTATTCAGTCTATTGATGAACGTTGTTGGACATCTGTTCTTGATGATTATACAACATCTACTGTTACTGCTGGAGGTGTTGTTACAGTTGTACCTAGAAGTTCATATACTACAGATGAATTAGAAAATGCAAATTAGAATTTTAAAGCACTTAATGCTATTGTTTATTTGGTTGATCCAGGTCAATTTAGGCGGATCTCTTCCTTAAGAACCGCCAAGGAAGCATGGGATACTTTGAGGGTAGCAACCGAAGGAACCAATGCTGTCAAAACCTCCAAGCTGCAGATGATCACTCTTAAGTTTGAACAACTATATACGGATGAGCGAGAAGACTTCAAAATATTCTACGCCAGATTGAGTGATCTCACAAACTCAGCTGAAGCTCTTGGGAAAACTTACTCAAATGAGCAAATTGTATAAAAAAATCCTTAGATCTTTACCGAATAGGTTCCATGTAAAAGTGACAACTATTGAAGAAAGCAAGGATCTTTCAACCATACGTGTTGAGAAACTTGTAGAGTCATTAATGACCTATGAGTTAAATATGGCCCAAAGAAAGAAAGACAAGATACCAGGGATTGCTTTCAAAGCAAATAGTGAAGAACCAGAAGAATCTGGCGAGACAGATGAAGATGAAAGCTTAGCACTTCTCACCCGAAAATATTAAAAATTCCTCAAAGGGAAGCAAAGGGAAAGATCCACAAATCTTCAAGGCCAGAATAAAAAACAATAAAAATAATGGAGGAAAAACAATTTCTATCCCAAGAATAATGCTAACCAGTCTGAAGGAAAGCCTAAGAATCATATTCAATGTAGAGAATGTGAAGGACTGGACACATCGCAGCAAATTGTCCCAATACACAAAAGAAAACCAAAGGAAGGAAGGCCATGAATGTTACATGGAGCGACGGAGACACAGATGAATCTGAATCAGAACCAGATAGCAGTAATTCTGAAAAACGGGTAACTACCCTTACTGCTTTACAGTTATCTGGCACTGAATCTAGTAACTTATCTTGTCCAGGCACTAGTCCAGATGAATCTGGATCAAATACTGAAAATCTGAAAAGGGACTTTAAAATGCAGAAGAAAAGATACAACTGTTACAAGCCTTGGCTGAACACAACATGGAAAAACATCTAGAAGTATCTGCATTCCCATATGACGAACAAAATGAGATAAGTAGGTTGAACTCAGAACTTGCTAAAGCACAAGATAAGATCAAGAAACTAGTACTTGGATCTGTCCTGCTTGATGAAATTCTGAATAGTGGCAAACCTGTGAGTGTGAAAACTAGTCTTGGATATGAAGGTAAAGGTAAAAATCATGATAATAAAATGAACTTTGTAAGAGAATCTGGACACGGATACAAGGAGCAAAGTAGAAACTATACTGATGCATCTACCTCCTACCATCATCAACCCAATGCAGCTGGAACTCAAAACTCACATCTAGCCAGGAACTATACAAGAAGACAAGTTCAACCAAATCTGTACAAGAGAGATGAGTTTGTCCGTCAGGTCAGCATAAAATTTTAACCCTGTCAGAATCGGTAGGATACATCTGTCTTCCAAGTATTTTGTAATTTTTGTACTAAATCTGGTCATGATGTATTTAGGTGTCATGAGTACTTGAAATTAATCAATTCACACAAAAGAAGACTTGTTTATAGACAAGAAAAGAAAATTAGAACTAATGCTTATGTAGGTCAATTATCTTTAAGTGCTTTGATTCCTAACACATGATACTTTGATAGTGGATGTTCTAGACATATGACAGGTGATATCTTGCTGTCACATTTTGAAAAAAGTGAGACAGGTGTTGTTACCTTTGGTGATGACCAAAAGGGTAAGATAGATGGATCTGGTATCATCAACATCAAGGGACTACCTACATTAACCAATGTCTTATATGTTATAGGACTTAAGGAAAATTTGATCATTATAGGATAGTTGTGTGATGATAACCTGTTTGTCTGTTTTCTAAAGATTATTGCAATGTTTTAAGTTGTGACAAGAATTCTAATCCGTTAAAAAGTGTTTTGTTTAAGGGAGTTAGATTCGAAGACAAATTTTATACACTTGAAAGTCACGTAACTTGCAATTCTATTAGGACCAAAAATGAGAAATTGTGGCATAATAGATTAGAGCATCTAAACTATCATGATCTCATGAAGTTGACCAGACTACAGGATGTGAGAGGTTTGCCTAGCATAAAAAACATTCCAGATGAAATCTGCAATGACTGTAAAAAAGTAAGCAAATAAAAAGTCAACACAAATCAGGTATATCCATTAATACCTCTCATATACTTGAACTAATTCACATGGATCTGATGGGTCCTATTCAAAAGGAAAGTATTGGTGGCAAGATGTATATTTATATGTGTGTTGATGATTTCTCCAAATACACCTAGGTCATGTTTATTTTTGATAAATCTGATGCCTCTGACAATTTTTCTAATCTGTTTCAAAAATTGAGCAATGAAAAGGCTGACGAACAGGTAAGAGTTAAAAAGATCAGAAGTGATCATGGAAGAGTGTTTGAAAACTCTGACTTTGCTGATTTTTGTATCCAATATGGAATCAACCATGAGTACTTATCCCCTAAGAATCCTCAATAGAATGGAGGGGTGGAAAGGGAAAACTGAACTCTACAAGAGATGACTCGTATCATGCTAAACAGCAACAAATTTCCTACAAAATTTTGGGCAGAAGGCATATATACTACTTGTTACATTATCAATAGAGTCATGCTTAGAACAAAAACAAATCAAAATCCCTATGAAATTTGGAAGGGTAGAAAACCTAGGGTTGATTACTTTCATGCTTTTGGAAGTAAATGCTACATTTTAAAAGATAGGCAACATCTAGGAAAATTTGACTCAAAATTGGATGAAGGAATATTTTTGGGTTATGCTGAAAATAGTAGGGCCTAAAGAGTTTACAATCTTAGAACCTAAACATTTCTTAAGTCAGTTAATGTGAAAGTGGATGACACTAATAGTTCAAATTCGGATTTGCAGGAAACAAATGCTAATCAATTGGAGATTCCACCAAAAGAGCAAACCGAAACTAAAAAATCAGTAGAGGAACAACACCAAGCAGAAAGTCTTAATGATACTAAAGAATGTGACCAGGATGAATCTGGGCACCCAGTAACATCTGCATATCCAGACTTATCTGACCACCCAGATATACCTGATATTGCAAAACTAGAAATGTCGAAAAAACCACCTGCTAGGATTCAAAAAGCTCATCCACTTGACAACATTCTCACTTATCTGTCTAAAAGGAATGTAAACAGAAGAAGATTTGCTGCTGATATGGAAAACATCTGTCATATGTTACAGATTGAACCAAAAAATTTCAAGGAAGCTTTGACAGATGAAAACTAGGTGCAGGCTATGCAGGAGGAACTCAACCAATTTGAAAGAAATAACGTCTGGGAATTGGTGCTCCGTCCAAAAGAGGGAAATGTAATTGGGACCAAATGGATCTTCAAAAACAAGTTAGATGAATAAGGGAATGTAGTCAGAAACAAAGCCAGACTTGTTGCTCAAGGTTATACCCAGATTGAAGGAATAGACTTTGACGAAATATTTGCTCCGATAGCCAGACTAGAATCCATTAGACTGTTGCTAGCGGTATCCTACTACATAAGTTTCAGATTATACCAAATGGATGTCAAAAGTGTGTTCCTAAATGGTGTACTCAATGAGGAAGCTTATGTGGAGCAGCCCCTAGGATTCACAGATCCATCTCACCTGAACTATGTCTTTAGACTCAAAAAGGCTTTGTATGGGTTGAAATAAGCCCCCAGAGCTTGGTATGAAAGGCTCACATCATTCTTGCTAAGCAAAGGATACAAAAGGGGAGGAACTGATAAAACTCTTTTCATTAAGTATCTGAATCCTGGACTAACGGTAGCTCAAAGTCCAAAATTAATGAATTAATAGATACAATGAAAAGAGAATTTGAAATGAGTATGGTCGGTGAACTAACATTTTTTTCTTTGTTTGCAGGTACATCAGAATGAATCTTGTATAGGTACAGTAGAATGAATCTGGTATATTCACATCTCAAGCAAAGTATGCTAAAAAACTAGTGAAGAAATTTGGACTTGAAGATGCAAAGGATATGAGAACTCCCATGGCAACTACATTGAAACTTTCAAAGGATGACACGGACAAGGATGTAGATCCATCCCTCTATAGAAGCATGATTGGAAGTCTTCTGTACCTTACTGCCAATAGGCCAGACATATCCTTTAGTGTTGGAGTGTGTGCAAGATATCAGCCTAAACCCAAGGAGTCTCATGTTGCTGTTATAAAAAGGATCATCAAATCTGTAAGTGGTACATTAAGTTATGGAATCTAGTTTACCTGAGACACCACTGCCCATCTTGCAGGTTATTCAGATGCAGACTGGGCGGGGAATGTGGATGATCAGAAGAGTACATCTAGAGGCTTTTTTTTACATTGGAAACAACTTGGTTGCAAGGCTAAGCAGAAAACAAAATTCAGTGTCCCTTTCCACAGCTGAAGTAGAGTATATTGTAGCTAGCAATTGCTGTACACAACTCCTTTGGATGAAACAAATGTTGGAAGATTATGAAATTTCTACAGAACAAGCCACTATGTATTGTGACAACTCCAGTGCCATTAACATCTCAACAAATCTTGTCCAGTACTCCAGAACAAAATACATTGACATCAGACACAACTTCATCAGAGAATTGGTGGAACAAAAGATTATCAATCTGTAGCACATGTAGACTGATCTACAGCTTGCAGATTTGTTTACTAAGGCCCTCGATACTGTCAAATTTGAAAACTTAGGAAACAAATTGGAGTATCACCTCCCCCTGAATAGGAACATGCATATTTTAAAAAAAATTGCATTTTTCTTTTTCTTTTATTGCATGCATTTAGGTTGACTTATCTTATTCTTATACTTAGTGTAGACCATGTTTTTGCTTGCAGATATATCTGGGTGCTTGAGGCTGATAATGAGATAGATACTTCTAGTTGATGGCAGTTAATATGTCTCCAGATGAATCTAACTAGCAATCAAATCTGGACAATCCAAAGGATAAGTCACTACTGTCTAAGTCATATGGTTTACTTCTGAATGAGATTTCATATTCTATATGTAAACCTATGATCTGAATCTTTCTTATAGCATTGCACGTATTTTCTTATTATCCAAGGGCAGGGCTAGTGGAAATGAAGGCTGCCTATCCAAGCTAAGTTCACACCCTTTAGTCCCAAAATTTGTATATGAAGAAAAAGTGAAAATATCAAAGAAAAGGGGGAAAACCTAGAAAGATAACTTCTGGGGGATTGTGTGAATCTACCAATCCAAGTCAAGTTCATACCCTTCTTCTAATCTAAAGGGGAATATCTTGTACGATAACTTCTGGGGATTGTGTGAAGCCGTTTCCACCTCCAAAAGACATTGCCAAAATGTTGAAACAGTCGGCAAGCTGGATTTGAGAAAATGCACTTTTTATAGATATTGATCGGTCTTATTATGCACTAGGGTGACAAATCAATAAGTTAGGGAAATCATATGATTTTTGATAGTATGTCAATGACTAAACATTGATGAAATCACACACGCACTTTAATCAACTTAATCATGTATGTGATGGACGGTACACTATCAGATGTATCTATCTCAACATATGCCAACAGTGCTCAGACATATCTCAGGTACCCAGATGCATTTAGATTTTTCATTCACGAATTTTAGATAATTTTCTGTAAATCTTTATTTAAGGCAGTATATTATGGGCTAATGTGTACAAATCTTGCAGAATAAGTCAGTTAATTGTGGCGTCCAATTTGTTTAATATATTTGTTTCCTAATTCTTGAATTATTCTATTTTTATACTTATCCTATTTTTTGAAGGAAAGAAATAAGTTGGCGGGAATCAGGACTCCCAAGATATATTAGTTACCATATTGAATTCAATTTTTTTTTTTTTTTTTTATATTTGAGTCCCACTTCAACCCAAAATACTCACACATCTCTCATATATACCTCACGCCCCCATCTCCCAAATCACCTCTCATCAAGAACCCTAACTTTTCTATTCTCCTACTCTCACAAATTCATCACCCACCTTGAGCGTGGCTAGGAGCAAACAATCTGAAAGAACGAGAGTCACTCGAGGAGGCAGTGCCAATGTAGAACTTTTCTACCAGACCCATCGGAGTTTGCGACACCAGGTGAAGGGGCCATCATGGCGGTCCCAATGACGGGCACTAGTGCTGCCTCGTCTTCACTCTATCTCTCCGGTACTACGCCAACCCCTGTACTACTCATGGCCAAATTGAGTCAAGGCGTCTCCTCCATTCCACATACCTTGGGGGTACACCTGACACCTGCATCAGGTAATCGTGCTTCAAGCCATATTTCACCATTAGATATTCGTGGCGAATTGCAACTTGCAGGAGATATTGGTGGAAGACCAACAAGGGAAAATCAGAAAAATAAAAAGGATACAGAAAATGTGGCTAAAGATGCAGATAAATCTGGTGAATCTGAGTCTGAAGATGAAAAAGAAAAATCAGATGAGCAGGATGTGTCTGGTGAGTTAGAGAAATCTAAGGAGGAGGATGAAGCTAAGCAATCAGAGGATGATGCAGAGAAAGAAACTATGAACCTTGACAGAAATGGAAAGAAAAATTTGGAAGAAGCTGCTATAATTTCAAAGAGGAGAAAATCTAAGGGAGACGCATTTGCTGATCCAGAGAGATCTAAATTCGATACTTCTTCATTTATCTGCACCTCTATGCAGACTACCAGAGGTATGTTTACCAGTGTTCTAAAACTCTCGAATAATGTAAAGTGTACATAGTGCGCAATGTTCGCCCGTCAGGCGGCGATTTCGAAAAAAGCGAGAAAAAAGTGATCAACGCTTTTCGTTGACCGAAAACGCGCGTGTTCGCGCACCTATGCACGCTTCAAAGTGCTGAGGTACACTTTTTTAATTTTTTTTTAAAAAAATAATCAGGCAAACAACTCAGCTTCCCATTCCCATAATCCCATTTCATTCATCTGAAACGAAAATAAGAAAAGCCCTCCCCCCCCCACCAACGAAGACAGAGACGAGGTCGTGCGATGAGCAAGGCTACAACATTTGGCAATTCCGACGACGGCGAGAGAAATTTCGAATCCATTTTCTCCATTATTGTTCTTCTTCTTCACTTCACGAGAGGAGTCAGGACCACGGCTGGGAGGAGAGAAATCCTAAAACAGAGGATAGAGCCTAGAGCTAGAACTAGTGGAATCGAACCCATTTTATCCATTATTTCATGGTATCATACTATTATTCTTCACTACTTCTACTGTTCTACATTGATGTACTCTCAGGATTCACGTCTGTCACAGCCTCACTGTTCTTCAACGTTTTCTGTAGTTTGTAAATTAGTACTTAGTAGATGTTAATTGTTTGATAAAAAAGTGTGAGAGAGGTTGGCAATTAGTGTGAAAGAGTTTGCTAAATTAGTCACTAGCTCACTATTCTTCAACGTTTTCTTGTGCTTGGGAGCTACTTTCTTGCAAGTTCAATCATTATTTTTGCTTAAATGCTTCAATTTATCTAACCATTTAATCTCCCACTTTTCAATTGCAGAACCAATGGAACTAGAAGAATCATCTAACTCCAATGTTAGTCACCCGAAAAGAGATTCTAGAGATGTTGGATGGGAAATTGCGATGCTGGTAAATGATGCTAAACTTTCTATTGTGAAATGCATTTTATGTGAAAAAGTTACTTCGATGGGGATTCATAGGCATAAAATCCATATTTCTGGGATTAAGAGAAAAGGAGTGGCACCATGTTTTAAAGCAAATGAGGAACAAAAATCCAGTGTATTGAGGCGATTGAAGGGAGTAAGACCAAAAGGGCAGAGAAGTTAGTGCGTGATGCTAGGTTGATGGACGATGTGGTTATATCTTTGCCTACAATTGATGATGAACTACATGAGGAAGAAGAAGATGAAGTTTCTAGTATTGAAAGGGGGACTAAGAAAAGGCCTATTAATGTGGGCCCTATGGATCAATTTGTACGGTCTATCAAGGTCAATGATGCTTCTATTAATGCACATAAGAAATTGAGACAACAAAATATCATCGATGCAATTCGAAGAAAAGTTTATTAGAAGTTCATCAATACTTGGCAAGATGGGTGTATGAAACCGGAATTCCTTTTAATGCTATTGATAACGATAGTTTTAAATAATTTGTTGAAGCTCTTGGTCAATATAGCCCCGGTTACACTCCTCCATCTCGATACCAACTAAGGGAGCCACTTTTGAAGGGAGAGGTGGATAGAACAAAAGAAACTCTAAAGAAGCAAGAAGAAGAGTGGAAAAATAACGGATGTTCAATAATGACTAATGCTTGGAGCGATAGGAAAAGAAGAAGCATTATGAATTTGTGTGTAAATTGTAAATTGGGGACCACATTTATTTCATCAAAGGAAGCTTCAAATGATGCTCACACCGGTCAATACATATTTGACTACGTCAATGAATGTATTGAAAATGTTGGGTTCAAAAATGTGGTTCAAATTGTAATCGACAATGCTTCCAACAATATGGCCGCCGCAAATTTGTTGGCATTACAAAGGCGTAACATCTTTTGGACATCATGTGCTATTCATACCATAAACCTTATGCTTGAAGGAATATGTAAAATTCCCAATTTCAAGGGGGTGATTAACAAGGCAAAAGCTTTCACTATTTTCATCTATGCCCATCACAAGACTTTGGCATTGATGAGAAAGTTCTCAAAAAGAGAGATAGTTAGGCTGGGAGTCACTAGGTTTGCAACTTATTTCTTAACATTGCAAAGTTTCCTTGATAAAAAACAAGAGTTGAGAAATATGATGACTAGCAATGAATGGGACAACACAAAATGGTCTAGGAGCAAAAAAGGGAAAGAGGCATTTAATATTGTTGTTCCAAATGATTTTTGGAATTTGATGGAGTTGTGTTTAAGGGTGTTTACTCCACTAGTGAAAGTGCTTAGACTTGTTGATGGAGAAGAGAAGCCTTCAATGGGCTTTGTTTATGGTGAGCTACTAAAGGCAAAAGATGATATCAAAAACACATTGAAGAAAGAGTGTGACTATAAGCCAATCTTAGACATTATTGATGCAAAAAAGCAAGAATCGCCTTAATAGTCCACTTCATACAATGGCTGATTTTTTGAATCCATTTTATATCTTCAAGAATCCAAGTATCAAGGATGATCATTTGATAACAAATAATGTGATTTTTTGTGTTGAGAAATTCTTTCCCAATGATAAAATTAAACATCATGTGATAAATGCCGGGTTGCCAAAGTATGTTCAAAGAGAAGGTTCATTTGGAAGAAAGCTAGCAATAAGTGGATGTGAAAACAACGATGAAAATTACAATCCGGGTATGTTAAAAATTAAAATTGTTCTCTCTTTTTGCTTTCATGTCATTGCTTAAATGAGTGATTACTTAAATGTTGAATCTATTAATTGCATTTTGCTCTCTTTCATTTATATTTAATAATTTATTTCTTATTATTAGTGAGTTGGTGGGACTTCTATGGCAATGAAACACCAAATCTAAAGATAATGGCAAAAAGGATCCTCGGTTTGACAACTAGTTCATCGGGTTGTGAAAGAGACTGGAGTACATTTGAAGGGGTGAGTAGTGAGTGCTAATTACATTGTTACATATGAGTTATTACTTTGGTAGTTTGGTAGTAGTTTAATAACTTATTAAGTATACTAAGGTTATCTAACTTATCTTGTCTTTTTTATTAATTTTTCTGTAGATACACACCAAGAAAAGGAATAGATTTGATACTATAAGAATGAAAAATCATGTTTATGTTCAATCAAATGCAAGGTTGAGAAACAAGAAGAAGAGAAAGGGCAAAATAGAGACTTTACTAGCAAGTGATGCTAGTAATGCACAATCCTGGATTCTAGAGGGTTGTGATGAGGAAGGTGAGGACGAGAAGAATGATGGGTTTGATAGAGATATCCGTGCTAGAAATGTGCAATTTGAAATAAGGGAGCCTGAGGAAAATGATTTTGTATCGGATGACACGGAAGATGAACTAGATGAATAAGAAGATATTGAATTGGAGTCTGATAAAGGGCTAGACAAGATTTAGCTATTGTACTATCTTAAATCTTAATTTTGTGATTATGATATGATTTTGATTTTTAAGATTAACTTTTTGTTGGAAATTTCGAAAATATGTGTAGATGTAGCATGTATGAATTCAATTGTCAATTTTTGGCCTCTTGAAAACTTCAAAATTGTATAGTAGACAGTAGACTAGTGACTAACTTAGTAGTTAGTACTTAGTGACTACTAATTGCTAATTATTATTAAGTAAATTCAATATTCATATTGTGTGTTGGTATGCATTATTTCAAATTTTCAATTATGCAATGATTTAGATTGATTAAAAATTTAAAAACAAAATCGAAAAACGCTTTATAATGCCTAAGCATGCTTAAGCTTGTAAAGCTTGACTCTCAGATTTCACGCTTCGTCACGCTTCATGCTTTTTAGAACACTGATGTTTACTCCCTTCAATTTCAGATTCTGGTCATCAGATCCGTATACTGATTTTCATAAACATATTGTGGGTAAATGATTAGACTATGAGTTTAGGATTTAGGTGGAAGAGTTTAATGATTTTGGTATTGAGGACATTGTAAATCACTTTGGGTTAGAGAAACTGGTCGAGTGAAAGGGGGAGATTAATGAAACTCTGGTAAAAGAATTTTATGCTAATATTCCTGTTGACTTCAATTCCAAGAAATGTATGTTTACAACTGCGGTATTTGTTAGGGGACAGTTGATAAAATTTACTGTAAAGGATCTTAGGAAATGGTTAGGTCTGAAGGATGAATGTTCAGATGAGGACGATGCAATTGAGGCAACTAATGATGAAATTGCAGTAAAATTAACAGGAGGAAAATCTTCATGGCCGGTTAAAGGACTTAAACAACTTCCCAGATCCGAGATGTCTAAAAAGTACCAGATTCTGCATAAAATTGTAAAAGCTAATTTTGACCAACTAATTCATGAGTCGAGCTTTAAGCGAGAGTATGCTAGGACTCTCTTTCTCCTTGGTACCAAAAGAAACATTGATATTGCTGCCCGTATTTGGAGTTCAATTTTGGTCGAATTTCTGGGAGTTGTCCTCGACAGGGTAATACATATTTGTTAGTTTACCCTTGGATTATTTCACAATATCTTCGTGATCAGGGCATTTAGACATTAGAAGATGGTCTGGTGATCACTCCTAAGCTGTTGAACAGGGTAAGATGCAGAAAAACACTGGAGACGAAGACCTCCAACCGAAAACTGAATTTGGGTGACACTGCTGAGAAACAGGATTCCAGAATTGACCAGCTAGAAGCAGAGATTGTTGGGTTAAAGGTAGAGGTGTGTGACCTCAAGGTTTGTGTCAAAAGACTTGAAGTCACGCTGGATCAGTTGCTTGGTGGATCTTCAAAGGATGTGGCTCCAGAAGCTTCTAAAGAAAAGAGGAAGGTAGCAGTAAAGAAGCCCACTGGAAGGAAGAAGCAAAGGAAGATCTCAGATTGATCTTCGCCCCTGCTAGATGAATCTGCTTATTTTCATTGTTTTTGAAACTATGTTATTGTGTTTTATAAAAAAAAATTCTTATGTAACCAACTTTGGCCGATGTTTGGGTTTCTGCTTGCAGGTTATATGGTACTGATGGCCTCCCCTCTTTGTTCTGAAAAGGGGGAGTAGTAATTTTAATCTTCTTCTTTTTTTTTTTTTTTTTTGGTAACTTCTTTTTAATGCTCATGCTCCCTATGAGCTGAAACTCTTCATTCTTTACATGCATATGTTGATTGTTATGATGCATAACTTGAGGGGGAGATTTTTGAGTGGTTGATGGTTACATTCTACTTCTTCTTGTGATTGTAAAAAAATGATTAGGTTTCAGAAAAATAGAAAAAATCAAAGGGGGAGATTTTTAACTTAGTAAAGTTGGCATTTTCTATTTTTCTACAAATTTTTAAGTTAAGTAAATTTAATTCAATTACTAAATACGTGTATTTCGTAATTTATTAAGTTTAATTAACTTACTTAAATATTTCTTGGATGTAATATTTTTATCTCCTATATATCTGTAATAATCATTTAATATTGGAGATAATGTTTGTTGCTTAGAATCAAGAAATATTGATCAAGATTTGTTGCTTATCTTTTTTTATTAGAATCAAGAAATATTGTGATTGGTTGAGTATCTTGATGATTTCATTCTTGGTATCCAAGTTTATCACTTATGGTAAGATTTGTAAACAATCTTGATTATCTTACCTTATCATCACTTATGGTAAGATTATTGGATTTATGATTATCTTACCTTATTGCCACTTATGGTAAGATTCTGAATTATATTACCTTATCTTATTATTGATTTAATTGCAGGAAATCAAGATTTGGTGCAAGTAGGATTCTTGATGGACAAGCAATCCGATTGCATTTAAATACGGTAAACTTGGATGGTTTTTCTAGACGTGTAGAAATCAAAAATTTTGTGTGGTGCATAAATATACACGCCTTCTACATTGTTGGTTTGTTGGTTCTCCGGGAGGAGATTATTAATCACTTAGAGAAGAAAATATGTTCAGCCTAAAGATCAAATGGGAGGTTCGGATCGAGATCGAACGGGAGTTCGAGTGTGCTGAAGATCGTTGCAGTTCAAAGAAAGCTGCTGAAGAGTGGTGGGACACCAGCTCATACTACACGCCATAGAAGGATCAGGGAGTGATTTATTTCTTGGGTGTTTGATAAGTCTATGCGTAGATTTATCCTGTAGCTTAGATTGATCTATGTAAAAACTTTTCTTAAAATAGTGATTGATTTTTGTCCGCAAGGTACGGGCACGTGGGTTTTCCCTGTTAGGGTTTTTCCCACGTTAAGCTCAAATATTATGTTCTTGTCTCTTTATAGTTCTGCATAGTTTATACTGTCTGTTTACGTTTTACTATCCAGATGAATCTGCATGGTTTTTTTCTAAAATAAATCTTAACGATTCACTGTTAATTTATTACTGTCCAGACTTATCTGTGTCATTCTGTTTGTTTAAATATAAAATTTAGACTACTTTAAATTTTCAATATGTAATTTCATTTCTTTTAAGTTTTCTTGTAAACTTTCGCTTACTTTACATTTTTAGTGTGCTTGTGCCCTTTGGAGGCATTTCATTTTCATTGTAATCTTCATAAATAAATGTCCCTTGTTGGGACTTTGTCTCAAAAAGTTATTGTTCCTTACAAATCATCTAAATTATCTTAATTGTTAGGGGTAGTACGATTTTCTGCGCGAAACAGATCTTGAATAATAAAAGCATGGATCAATAGATTTGTAGAATGCTAT
The DNA here is from genome assembly GCA_963555705.1 of Ligustrum vulgare. Lineage (NCBI taxonomy): Eukaryota > Viridiplantae > Streptophyta > Magnoliopsida > Lamiales > Oleaceae > Ligustrum > Ligustrum vulgare. The sequence continues at coordinate 39,642,431 of OY743169.1, read as the reverse complement.
CTCTATCAAATATAATCATCAAAAACCATAAAAAATGAAATAAGGTTTAGATATATATAATGAAGTGTTTGAGATCATATGGGATTGTGAGAAGGCTGAAAATAGTGAAATATAAATTCTACAAATGACACGGCCTCTCAAACGCCCATCGAGCACAATTTGACGGCCCCATAACGGCTAAACTTGCTCGAGTTGTAATCCCACAGTTAGCAAGAGATCGTCCATCTCTTGGTCATAACTTTTTTCTCCCATTGTCCGATTGAGGATATTCAATTTGCATTGGAAAACTAACTCAAATGATACATTTCTTCTAGAATAAAAATTTCCAAATTCGAATGTTTTCTATCTTAAAATTGGGTCTCAGTGTCTGACTGAAAATATGAATCATAATCCTCCTGGGTTTTTTTATTCTCGTTTGACTTTTAATTGCATCCCAAGTCTTCTTGATTACTTCTTTGACTTAGAAATGGGTTATTTTATTCACATGACTGCCTATTACATCAAAACCTTATCTTCCCTTTTGACATTCCATGACAAAATGCTAAAATAATAAAATGATTACAAATATCAACCATAAAATCTATGACCCAAAAACCGAATATTAACAAGTGTCAAAAAGCACCAACCAAACGTATAATATTAATATATTCTAGACAGATGTGCTAGAAATAAAATGTTAAAATGTATAAAACAAAACAATACAAGTCAAATAATAACAATCAAAACGAAGGAATACTACATCTAAGTAATCTCTCTCTAACTCATACAGTAATCACTCTCCCCCTTTCGACACAAATGATAAGGGATAAATGAAGAAATATAATCATATAGAGAGACTGAGGGAAACAATATTGCACATAGACACATGATGCAAACAATAATGCACATAAAAAATCTCTTCTATTTTTCATGAATTTTTAAATATGACATAAATAGTGAAATCGCGTTAATAGTTATTTGCTTGCTTATACAAATATATTAATACAGACAATAACATCATCCCATATACAAATATAATATACAGACAATAACATCATCCCACAATACTTAATTTAAACTATTTTCAGTAAGTTGTATAAGTTATTCATGTGTGAAAAGTATAAATATTCTCATATAAGACTCAAAACCTTAAATAAGTGAGAAAGGACATGCAAAGAAATCACTAGTTAGTCAATATTTTCCTCAAATTATGAAGTCAAACTCAGTGCTACTAGACCTATTACTTAAAAAGTTCAAAGCATTTTATTGCATCATTTTCTTTCTCCTCCTTTCTGTGAGCATATAAATTCTTTCTATCTTATATGCTGAGTTTTCACCCTTAAGCTAACTAAATGATGGGATGGAACAAGCTTTCACCTAGTGACTCCGAGTCATTTTTTCATACAATGTGACGTTTTAAAGATCCTAACGTGCTTAATTACTTAAGTCAAATGGACTCTGAAGAGAAGTGTAAGATGTATCTCACTTTTTGACAAGTAAATAAATTATTTTTTAGCAATATATATATATATATATATATATATATATATATAAAGCCAACTAACCATTCCAATGACCGTCATCTCAAGTCTCACACATGCAGGCAAGATTTACTTAATGGTGCTTAATGTGTGCAATGCAAAAGACACGTGAAATGAAATATTCCATGTACTTCAAACAAGTTCTAAACAACGTTAATGAAAATTTTGTTTAGTATTCATAAATTTTACTAGTACTTGATCACAAACTAACATGTCCGGTATATCATTTTATAAAAAGTTTTTTTTTTTTTTTTTTTTTTTTTGTTTTAATCTTTAATAAAAAAAAAATAATACAAAACCCATACCAATAAATAAAAATGAAATATTGTAAATGTATGCAGTCTGAATAAATATCATGAACAACGTAGATGCATACACATAGAGACATACTTAATAAGGTTCACAAACGCTCTTACCTTTAAGAGCAATATGATCCATATCACAATAAAAACATCTTTACCCGAATCTTCATAGAAGAAACTGTAAAGTTTGTCAAATAAGTCATGAATTCAATTAAATGACTGACTTGATTAGCTAGACCTCTAACCTAAGAAGTGATGTCATGGTTGTTGTTCCTAGCAAATAGCTTTCAACACCTAGGTTTAATGTGACCTAACTCACCATAATTGTGACACTTTAGAATGAACTAAGGGAAAATCTAGATTTCATGTTTTGACCCCTAGGTTATAGAAACTTATTTTGTTGACAAAAGGTTTTTCTAACAAATTTCTTTGTTTCATTTGTTCATAATATCACAGACTTGACAAAGGCAGGGACAAAAGTATTTGTGGTCAGTGTTTGTGCACTAAATTCCCTAAAACAAAGACCTCCTCTATTTCCCTTAGGTTTACTAACCTTTAGGATATTGTCAAGTTTCTTAGATTCGCTAGATAAAGTATGTAGTTGCTCTTTGATTTTTGCAAGCTCATCCTCTAAAGTCTTTTTTTTTTTTTTTTCAAGAGAACGACATTTGTTCTTCTTCAACTAGAACTCCAATGACAACTCCCCAACTCCAGAACTCTAAATGCATATTGATAAAGGATTTTGGGTTTAGTATTTTATGATAGTACAATCTTGATTTATAATTCAAGTAGTCGTGTGATTGATCTTGAATAATCAAATAATGGATCGAGAGATTTGTAGAATATTATCTATATAAAATATAATGATTAACCACCTAATTAAAAAATGAAATAGCGTTTGGTTACATATAATATGAAGTGTTTGAGATCATATGTGATTGTAAAAAGGCTGATAGTGAAATATGAATTCTGCAAATGACTCAACTGCTCGAGAGCCCCAAAAATGCTAAACCCGCTCGAACGATAATCTCGCGACCAACGAGTAGATTTCATTATTTTGGTCATAACTTTCTCTCTCGATATCAGATTGAGGTGATTCAAAGTGATTAGAAAAGATAACTCAAAGAGACACAGTTTTCCCAGAAATAATAAGTTCCAAATTTGAATATTTTCTATACAAAAACCCGATCTCACCTCTAATTGAGAATCTTAATCATAACATTTGCTGGTTTTTTTCTCTTTTGCCTTCTAATTGTATCTCAAGTGTTTTTGAACACTTCTTTGATCTTCTTGAGCCTAAATACTCAACTAACTCAACTACAATATTGACTCTAATTTTGAGTTTATAAATGAGTTGTTTTGTTCAATGGATTGTTAATTACATTAAAATATAAGGTAGTACGAATTTAGTCCTATTAGAAACTTTAAATGAGTTTGGGGACTATTTTTTTGAAGTCTACCAGTGCAAAATACAAAACACTGATGTGGTATTTGACAAGTATTTCCAAATGTGATAACATTAAAATATTTGAAAGAATTTAAGACATATACATGCAAAATTGAATTAAAGAGTGATTCTATAAATTGTGTGAAGTCGAGATAAATCTTGACTAAACTTCTTATGAAACAAATCATAAGATCGTAATCGAATAGGGTAGGGTGAAACTCCATTATTAAGATCCACCAATATTCTATCTTATTATACTAATAAGTAATCATTGAGTTCAAAGAGTAACAACAAGTAATTTGATAAGTGGATAACTTCAACATTTTAACAACTCTATACCCTATCATATATAAAATAAATAAATAAAAATGGTAGTTTTTTTTTTTTTTTTTTTTTTTTTAGGGGTTTAGTTTTTTTTTAAAAACTATTAATGAAGTTTTATAGTTGGATCACCAACATGGACGATCATAAATATTGTCTTTCGCCCCCAGGGCACATCTCCAAGTGGCAAAGGGGATGGGTGGTAAGTGCTCAGCGCGACTGTGTGCTTGGTTCGATTCCCCCCAAGGTGGAATTGACCTTGTGGCAAGCGGGAGTTATTGAGCGTTTCTCATGCTTACCATAAGCCCTTCCACCCTGGTTCCTTGGAGGCATAACCTGGATTTACCTTCCCGAACCAAGGGCCTTGGGCGTGGTCGGTTCGGGCCCTCAAGGTGTGGGCTACACCTTTTTTTTTTTTTTTTGTCTTTCATCTTTCTTTAATTGATTGATCAGTGTCCTGCACGCGAGGTATCTTTCCCAAGGCACAATAGATAACATAAAATAGAAGAGAAAGTTAGGAATCAAACGCACTGAATGTTAGGACTTAAATGTAAAAAAAGTTGAAGTGGAACTTGGTAGTCTTGAATTAACAGAATTTTTTTCTTACTAACTAAACCAACCATTATTTACATGATTAGGCGCAAAGGTGCATGTATACAAATGAGATTTATTACTTTATATTTATTTTATAGCTTATGCTAATATTACAACAACTCTTTGAAAGTCTCCTCATCACCTTTACAACGAAACAACCAAGCAATAACTTTTTGCGACAGAGATTTTCTTCATTGAAAAGAAATTTGCGGTAGTTCAATATTCCATATCTTAAAAAGTGCTCAAATCTAATTAAATAACATAGACAATATATCAAAATATCCAACTTATCTGATATTCCATAATTATAATAAATTAGTTAAAAATAAATAAATAACTAAAGGACCACCTTCCAGCTAAATGATTCAATTCTATCTCAAACTTCTAATTATAATTTTAAATCCTGGCCTCTATATATGGCTACCACATTCTAATCCTTATGCCCACAGAACTCTATTTTCATTCATTTTTGACATTTCCAATTATATCATGGATATTACTACCGATCATAAGAAAGGAGGGTTCATGAGAAGTAAGCTGGTCATGTCCTTCTACAGGACCGCCAAGCCTTCACCGGCCATGCAATGCTCCGCCCCGGCCACCACCACCGTTAAGGCCCCTCCGCACAAGGTGGCTTTCACAGAGAAAGGAAATATTAATGTTTCAGAAGGTTATGTTCATGGTCCAAATGGTGGCGCTGGTGATGAACTTATCGATGCCAGAGCTACAAGCTTTATTTTTCATGTTAAAGAGCGGCTAAGACTTGAAGAAGAATGAATTGCTTATGGGTTGTTGTGTGTCAGTGTATGATCAATGAGTGAGATTATAAATGTCCACTTTTTAATTTCATGGAAGTGTTATGTTTGTCATGTTTACCTATTAAACTTTTGAAAAACTAATATTAAAGAAGAAAATAAGACATTTAGCCCCCTTTGAACCCAATTAAATCAAAATTTATTTTTAACAATACATTTTATAAATAAAATAATTTTTACTTAAACTCACAATTTTTTCTTACTTTTAACCACACATTCTCAAAAATTAAATTAAATTAAATTAATTATTAAAAAAATCTAGTTTTACGATGCAGAGATTTGACAGTTTCTTCTGTAATTATTTGACAAATCAATATTTGTTGTCAAATTAGATTAACGCTCTAGATAACGTATGTATGATATAGTCTTATATTCGACTTTTTCCCAGCACTTGTAGCTAACCCCCTCAAACCAAACATTGCTTATACGTGATCGTTATTTATTAGTCAACACATTAAAATGAAGGCAGAATCTAATTTAGCAATACTTTTTTCATTTGAGAATAACATTAATTTTAAATTAAAATGGTATTTCACAATAATTATCTGCAAAACATAATTACGGGGCCCGACTCTTTATCTGGAATTGAAATTAGAGTATGAATATTAAATATGAAAATGAACCAGAAAGCAAGAAAATTGTAGTTAGCAGCAAGAAGATTATTCAAAGTTATTTTAACATTATGTGCTTTCATTTACAAAATATTTTTCTTAATAAATGACAAAGTCTGAAATTCTTGTATTATGTGATCCCCCTAATAATTTGTAGCATAAAATTCGTAAAAATGATTTATTTGCAACGAATTATAACACATTATTTATATTCAAATATATTAATCCAATATTTTATTTATGTCCAATGTAACGCGTTTACATAATATATATATATATTTTGCAACTTTTACTAAATATGTAATAAAATATTAAAATATATCAAAATATTCAATAATTCCAATTATAACGTGATTATTCATTTTCCACATTAGTCGAAGGATCATTTTACCGAAAAATTTATTAATAAACGTTTTAAATAAACGTGTTTGACCAAATTCTATTTGTAAATAGAATGAGTTTGTTAACATGCATTTATTTTTATTTTGATAAAAAAAAAATAGTTAAACTAATTGTTAAAGTCACTAATATATATTTTGCATATTTTAATTATTTAAATCTGTAATATTAAACATAAATAAATTAATAGATAAATAAAATTAAGTTTAACATGACAAATGATGAATTGATCGAAATCTGAAATTGCAAAAAATATTTCAACTTGATTGAATTTACTTAAAAAGTTCGAATGTTTATTATTTCTTTTAACTTGATAAGAAAACCAACTCCAATTGAAATTAATTATTTGGATCAAATTAAATTTAGTTAAGAAATTATAAATGTCATTATAGGACTTAAATAAAACAAATTTGAAATAGTGGGACGTTGAGAAAAAGTAAAAGGTACAAAATAAACTTGTACATCTAATCTTTGAGTGATTTTAGGAACGATGTGTATATAGTGGACTCTCACCTGTGACTTTGTATAACAAAAGTACAAAATGCTTAAAAAATAATATTATATTACAATAACTATTAAATTAAGTAAAGAAAGTAATGGTGTTTTATTTCCTAAGTGTTCAACTTTTATCCATATGAGCCTCTAATAGAACCCCATACAATTGTAGGCAAGTATTCAAAAATGTACCTTCCTTTACTCCCCCTCATTCAAACCTTCTTCATTTATTCTTCATTTTGTTAAAAAAAAAAAAAAAAAATATGGCATAGAGTAATAACATTTAATTGTTAATAATAACAAAAAACGAAAACTAGAAATCTACACTATCTTAAAAGTGTGGATGAGTGGAAATCTTTTGATTTCCCATTTTATCCTCACATTCTTTTCTTTTTTTCAATAATAACCGTAGTTCATTTATTGAAACTTATTTATATATATTTTAATTTTTAATTTAAAAACATTAATTTATCCACATTGACTAAATCGAAATTTCATTAATTTATCCACGGTTACTAAATCAAGATTGGTTATTTAATTAATATTAATTTAGTATCATTACTTTTTAATTTACTTTTATAATATTGTCCCATCAAGTTTCATTTTTCGTGATAACTCCACTGAATATTTCAAAGAGTGCATCTATGCGTTTAATAATTTTTTTCTATTATTAATTCAAACAATTATGTTTAAATTATCGATAAAAATAGATTTTCTATAATTATTTTCAAAGTATGGTGAGTGTGAATTATATATATATATATAAAATAAATAATTTCAAACTCTTCGAAAAAAAAGATCAGAATTGAAATTTTACTTTTAATTTATATAGTCTTTGTTTTGTGATGATTAAAAGAAGATTTTTAATAGATTTTGATAGAAATTAACAAAATGTGGTTGAAAAGTTTTATGTCCAATGAAATGTATGGTTGAAATTAATTGTTGACTTTGACTTAGATTAAAATCTTATTTTAATTTATCTCAAACGAGAGCATAATATTAAACTTTTTTCCTTATAAAATATGTTCACAAATTAATTCAGTTTATCCATACAAAATTTATTTCACATTTTTTCGCTACTTACCATTAATATTTTATAAGAAATTATTGATTTGCCTAATATTTTATGATATCATATTACTAATTAATAAATCACACGCGATTTATTTATTAAGCAAACATTTTAAATAATTATTTGATATATATTTCAAAGATCTTGACCAAAATTCTCAATAAAATATTAATATATTAAGAATTGAATTTCATTTACAATTTTCTTCTAACAATATCAATTACGTAAATTATTTTAAAAAATACTATTAGTACTTAAAAAACGTTACTTTAACATTCATCATATACATAAGACGTGCGAAGCACGTACTTACTACTAGTAACAGTAAAAAGGAACGACTCCATTTCCTTCCAATGAATCATACTATCTCGACCTCTTGTTAGAAATAAATGTTGACTTTGTTAGCTCCTCAATAATTCAAACCTTGTATAATACCCTCAACTTTGTTGATACTAATAGCAAAATGGTAAAGTAGTCTTGCTGAAATAATCGATTTTTGAAGTAAAATAGTGTGTAAACTCTAAAAGTATGATGATTGGAACAATAGGCAATTGTAAGAGAGTTTAAAACACAACGATAGACTCTGAAGATAAGAACTGGATGGTATGAGGCATAAAAAATGATACCCTCAGTTTTTTTTATGTGCAATAAAAAATATGCTTCCAGTGTAGAGTAGGAGAGGGATTAGTTGCATTAATATATTATTAAATCAAAAGTGTGCCCTTTACAGTTACCTTTGCCATTGCTATTGCCATTGCCATTGCATATAGCCGTTGGGATATGTGATTGGGATAGGGTTAAGGTTCAACTTTTAATATTTTTGTACAAATGATTATGGGAAAATAAAAGGTCAAGCCAATTGTTCTTATTCCATACTGATACTATATAATTTTTTTCGGTACATTTATTCACTTACTAGTATTCCACCACGTGCTTCGCACATATTATGTACGCGATAAAAGAACTTATACTTTGTATCTCTTATGTAATGAAGTATAAAATAAAAATGATTAAAATCATCATATTATACAAATATACTTATACATTGAATATCTATACATATATAATAATGAGATAATCGTCATCATTTAAGCACATAATTTCTCGTCCATTTTCACTTACCATTTTAGGAAATTTCTTATTTTTATCAATTTATTTTAATACATGAATTAGGAAAGTTCAATTAATGCATGTAATAAATTATTTGTGGATTTGTGAAGAAAAAAAAACTATAAAAAGTCAAATTTTAGATTTTTTTTTTATAATTATTGCATTATTTTGAAGTTGAAAAATATGCAATATGGGTGTCAAATCCAAGATCTCAACGAGAATTTTAATACAAACTAAGAAATGAAAGCAAACTCTAGACATATTATTCATAAAATCATTTTAAATACTAAATGTAGAAGTTTTACTTATACTTTTTATGTTTTTCAACCTCCAATCTTTTTTATTTATCTCTTTTAAGTCCTAAAATGATACATAACATTTCTTACATAAATTCAATTTGACCTAAATGATTAATTATGAATAGTTTTCTTATCAAATTGAAAGAAATAATAGATACTCGATCTTTTTAAATAAATTCATTTAAATCATTTAATTCTCTACAACTTTAGTTTTCGATAAATTCATTGGTTCAATTTGAAAAATAGAAGATGTTAGCAAAATCATTCTATTTAAAAATAGAATATGGTCTACACATTTATTTAATATGCACAAAAATAGTATGTGCAATTATGAAAAATTAGTTTTTGTTAACTTATTTTAAGTTATATTTATTGGTATTTTCTATTTTTCTACATGTTGTAATTTAAGTGAATTTAATTTAATTACTTTACACGTGCGTTTAGTAATTTTTATTAAGTTTAATTAAATTACTAGTTTTTTACTCGGATTTGAATTTGCAATTATAATTATATCTTATTTTCATTGTGATAATTATCTTGTGATATTTGGAGATAAATTGTGTTACTTATCTTTTATGATTAATATTGAGAATTGTGATAATTGTATACTTGGGGCTAGAATTCTATCACTTATCACTCTTGATAAGGACTTAAGATAAAGAATATCTTGTTTGGTAGAGTATAATCTTGTGATTAAGTCGAGTATCTTGATGATTTCATTATTGGTAATCAAGTTTATAACTTATGGTAAGATTTGCAAACAAGCTTGATTATCTTACCCTATCATCACTTATGGTAAGATTATTGGATTTATAATTATCTTACCTTAATGTTCATTATGGTAAGATTATTGATTTATCTTACCTTATCTTTCTTGATTTTATTGCAGGAAATAAAGATTTAGTACAAGTAGGATTCTTGATGGACAAACAATCTGATTGCACATAAATAAGGAAAACTTCCGATTGCACATAAATAAGGGAAACTTTAATTGTTTTCTTGGAGACGTGTAGAATACAAGAAATTCATGAGGTGCTAAAAAATACAAGTCCCCTACATTGTTATGTAGTTGGTTCTCCGGGAGGAGATTATCAATCACTAAGAGAAGAAAAGTATTTCAGCCTGAAGATCAAACAGGAGGTTTAGATCGAGATCGAATGGGAGTTCGTGTTGCTCAAGATTGTTGCAGTTTCAAATAAAACTACTGAAGAGTGATGGGGTGCTAGCTCATATTACATGCCATAGAAAGATCAGGGAGTGATTTATTTCTTGGGTGTTTGATAAGTCTATGCGTAGATTTATCATGTAGCTTAGATTGATCTGTGTAAAACCTTTTCTTATATAGTGATTGATTTTCGTCTGCAGGGTGCGGGCACGTGGGTTTTTCCTGTTAAAGTTTTTCCCACATTAAGCTCAAATCTTGTGTTCTTGTCTTCTTACAATTCTGCATAGATTATATTGTCTATTTACGTTTTACAATCCAAACGAATCTGTATCAGCAAGATTCATCTGGGATTGCACTAAAAATAAATCTTAACGATTCACTGTTAATTTGTTATGGTCCAGACATATTTGTGACAGTTTGTTAATTTAAACATAAAATTTAGACAACTTTAAATTTTCAATTGGTATCAGAGCTGGTTCACTTCTAGAAAGTGAGATCCGGTTGTCTAAAATGGAATATTCTGCATCTTTTAGGCTACCTTTGTTGACTGATAATAATTATGCATATTGGAAAATCCATATGGAAATTTTTATTCAATCTATTGATGAATGTTGTTGGACATCTGTCCTTGATGGTTACACAACACCCACTGTCACTGTTGGAGGTGTTGTCATAGTTGTATCTAGAAGTGCTTATATTACTGATGAATTAGCTAACGTAAATTGAAATTCAAAAGAACTTAACGCCATTGTTTCTTTGGTTGATCCAGGTCAATTCAGGTTGATTTCGTCCTTAAGAACAACTAAGGAAGCTTGGGATGCTTTGATGGTAGCAAATGAAGAAACCAATGCTATCAAAACCTCCAAGCTACAAATGATCACTCTTGAGTTTGAATAACTATCTATGGATGAGCAAGAAGGCTTCAAAAGTTTCTACGCCAGATTGAGTGATCTCACAAACTCAACTGAAGCCCTTGGTAAAACATACTCCAATGAACAAACTTTACAAAAGATTCTCAGATCTTTACCGGATAGATTTCATGCAAAAGTAACAGACATTAAAGAAAGTAAGGATCTTTCAACCATGCGAGTTGAGGAACTTGTAGGCTCATTAATGATCTATGAGTTAAATCTAGCCCGAAGAAAGAAAGATAAGAAACCAAGGATTACGTTCAAAGCAAGCAACGAAGAGCCAGACGAATCTGGAGAGACATATGAGGATGAAAGCTTTGCACTTCTCACCAGGAAATTCAAGAAATTCCTCAAATGCAAACAGAAAGAAAGATCTTCCAACCTTCAATGTCAAAATCAAAATCAACAAAAACAAAGGAATAAAAATAATTTCTATCACGGAACAATGCTAATCCATCTGAAGGAAAGCCTAAGAACCGTGCAGAGAATGTGAAGGATATGGACACACAACAACAGAATGTCCCAACACTCTAAAGAAGACCAAAGGAAGGAAATCCATGAATGATACATGGAGTGATGGAGACACAGATAAATCTGAATCAAATTTAGATAAAAGTCATTCTAAAGAACGGGTAATTACCATTACTGCTTTACATTTATCTGGTACTAAATCTAGAAATTCATCTCATGTAGGTATCGACTCAGATGAATCTGGATCATACGTTGAAAATTTGAAGAAAAAAAGGCAGAAGAGAGGATACAACTGTTGCAAGCTGTAGCTGAACACAATAGGGAAAGTAATCCAGATGTATCTGTATTCCCAGATGACAAAAATGATGAGGTAAGTAGGTTGAATGCTAAACTTGCTAAAGCACAAGATATGATCAAGAAATTGGTACTTGGATCTATTCAGCTTGATGGAATTCTGAATCATGGGAGACCTGGTAGCATAAAAATTGGACTTGGATATGAAGGTAAAGGTAAAACTCATGAAACAAGATGGTCTTTGTGAAAGAAACATGATACGGGAAGAAGGAGCAAAGCGAAAACTACTCAGATGCATCTACCTCCTACCATCATCAATTCAATGCTGCTGGAACACAAAACTCATATCCAGCCAGGAACCATACAGGCAGACAATTTCAACCGAATTTGTACAAGAAAGATGCATATGTCCATCAGGCTGGCAGAAAATCTCAACCTCATCAGAGTCGACATGATACATCTGTCTTTCAGGTACTCTGTAATTTTTGTGCTAAATCTGGTCCTGATAGCTAGGCAAACTTATATGAGGGTTCTCTTTGCTTCAAACGGGAAAAAACATCAATATTTTCTGAAGCAGTGTGAGGCATTAGATATGTCGAATTTTACCTAGTCTTACAATCAAGTACGAGTTTCCTATTACAACTTATTTTAAGTTGACGTCCATTACTCTCAATTTCTTCCCATCTTTATGGTGTTGATATCCAAAATGCTACACTCTCCCGAATATTTTCTACACTCCCATTAATGTTATCCAAACTTTCATTCACAATCAAATTCAATATATGCGCACAACATCGCGTATGGAAGAAATCACTATTCACCAACAATGAATCAGTACATAGCTTACTATGTAAAAGAATATTGATCATAGCATCATTCTTCGAACAATTATCTACGGTGAGGGTAGATAACTTACCATCAATGTTCCAATCTAATAAGCATTCGTACAAGCTCAAAGTTAGTGATTCTGCTGTATGTGGACAATGAACATATATAAACCTGTCTATGAAATCAAAAAACATATAATTACAAAAAGTATAAAATTTATAGAAGTATTAAAATATTATACGTTGAATTATTAGTTTTTACCTCATAAATCGACTTTGAAGCCTCCAGTCATCATCAATATAGTGTCTAGTGATTTCCATAAAACCCTTTTTTGATTTGAAGTCCACATGTCTGTGGTTACAACAATTCTACTCTTGTTGGCCTCCAACAAACTCATCATTTTCATTTTATCCACATCATAAATCTTCAAAATATCACTTTTAATGGTATTCCGAGACACATATTTAAATAGTGGTTGAATAGATTTCACAAAATTCCTGAACCCAATATGATCAACCATGCAAAGTGGATATTCATATAAAATAATCATTTTCCCCAATTCTTTCCTAGCATTGTCTTGATCAAATTGGTAAGTCCCCATTATCATCTTCCCATCCACTTGCTTTGTAGTGTTTAATATAGTCTGCCTAATATCCCTTTGATTGACATTACGGTGGATACATGTCTCCATATGTTTTTTTAAATGATTTTTACACTAACTTCATTGCACAATAATTACAAATAGCCTTCAGCTCGTTATTAATCTTTTGTAGTTTAAAATGCTCCCATACTACAGATTTCAATTTTCTTTTCCTACCACTTATTCCATCAGTAGTTGTTGTATTATCCCCATCTGAATCTATAGCTATTGGTTCTTGATTCAAGTTTTCCTCACCTGGTAGTTTTCAAGGATTACTACTATTTCCCCATCTGAATTTATAGCTATTGTGTACTTCCAATTGAACAACGCTCTAACATTTTGAAATTTATGAATCGTTGAAACCTACAAATCTAGGACAGAGAAACCCAATATAAAATATTCTCATTTCAAACAAGAAAGATTTCATGTGTCCAAAAACATATAGTGAATTACCAAATAAACTATAAATACACGTGCAAAACTAAAAATTCTTAGTTAATTCATGAGATTGAACATCAATAACCTGATTAACCTCATACAGACTACAGAGATTTGGTATTTACTATTTACTATAATTTACCCATTTCAACTATCTTAAGTTAATTCAAATTCTTGTGAAGATTTTTTGTCAAATATGAAATACCAAGGCTTCTCAATTCTCATAATACATTTTTCCTAAAAATACTTATCCAAATAAACTATAAATACATTACCAAAACTAAAGATTCTTACTAGACAGAGGAGCGAACAGTGAGCGATGGACTGGTGGGCGCGACGGTGGACCGGACTTGCGCTGCGCGGCGATGGACTGGCGCTATGCAGCGGTGGACTGGGGCTGCGCTGCATGGCGATCTTGGAGAGAAGGGTGAGGCACAGAGTGGTGTACCTATGTGAGGACTGAGGAGGCCGAGGCTCAAGGCTGCGCCGCTGCTGGTGTGGTCTTGACCAGGTAACGAGTTCAAAAAATGGAGAGAGTGAGAGACTGTGTTCTGTGTCTGTGAGAAAAGAAAGAAATTGATCTGATTGCGGGGAAATAAGAAAGATTATCCAGATAGGGTTTATAATAATTTGATTTCATATTCAAATATGTTTAATAAAAAAGAAACAAATCCAACAATTGAAGGCATAGCTTAGTGGTTGGGTTTACAAATTCTATTCATCATGTTCTGGGTTCGATTCTTGTTTGCACCATTTCAATTTTTTATATTATAATAATAATAATAATAATAATAATAATAATAATAATAATAATAATAATAATAATACACGGGTTCAGGTCAATATCAGGGCGGGTACGGTCAGCCCTGAACCCGCCCCGATTTGGTTCGCGGGGCGGAAAATCCGCCCCAAGCCCCGTCGACCCAAATTTTCAGGGGCAGGGCAGGGCGCTACGAGTCCGCCGGGTTTCGAGTCGTCCGGGTCTTTTTTCCATCCATAGAACTACCTTGAGGTCCTACATAAAATTCCACCATCTGGTGTCAAAATTAGTAATACTCCCATCCTCAGCATTGTTTGAGTTCATCAGCAGCTTGTACCCACTTTTAACAGTATAAACGCCCCTTGTCAAAATGCCAATGAGCCTATCTTCCCCACGTTGAAGCCCTAGCAGAATGGATAGTATGGAGTTGACATCAATTGGCAGAAGGCGTTCCCTGAGCTTAAAAGTATCCAAAGTCCCTTCCTCCTTGATCAAATTTTGGACTGTCATATGGTTTGTTGCATCCCTAGTAATAGGCCTAAAACTTGGAGAATTTGGCATCCTAGATCCTGAAAAAATTTAATGGTACTACCATTGCCCACACGCCATCTAACACCCATAGATATCATCTCCTTGCCCCCACAGAATGTTGCACCAAAGAAAGGAGCACCCTGATTTAATTTCTGCCCTCCAAAAATCCACATTACTATAGTACTGCCAAATAGCTGTCATAAGCACGGCCCCCTTCAAGACTTTAGATGTTGAGAATGAATTCTCTCTTGGTTTACACCACATTGGGTCTGAATATAATCCCTGACTTAGTCAGATTAATTTTTCTGGCCAGAAGCCTTCTCATATGTGGATAAAATACTCAAAATCGTCTCACGGTCCTACACTTTAGCTCGTGAGAAAATAAGTTAATCATCAGCAAAAAAATAAGTGGCTTACCCTTGGGCCTCCACGTGAACAACACATTCCTATCAGATTGCCAAAGTTCTCCTCTCTCTTATTAAAAAAAAGGCCAGATAGTGCTTTCACGCATAGAATGAATAAATATGAAGACAGTGGGAAGCCCTGTCTCAAACCTCTACTAGGTTTCACGAAGCCTCTGGTTATTTGATCATTTGTGCACGGAATGTAATATTTCAAAGGCTACAATGACATTATATGTGATCAATCTACCCGAACAAAGGCAATTTGGTTCTCAGAGATCAGATTGGGAAGAACCATTTTCAATCTTTTAGCAATTGTTTTTGTAATCAGTGTATAGAGAACATTGTACAGGAAATTGTTTTTGGTTGAAATCTTTTTCTTTAATATATCACAAGTGGCATGTTGTTACTTTATATACATGGGATACCCAAGATGAAATTTTTGGTATTTGTAGGATGGCTTTTGATGGTTGTTGCCCTGATTGCAAACTCCCAGGGATGATTTCCCTCTAAGTCTTAGAGTTTTTGTATGTTTTGCTCTATTTTATGTATGATTCTCATGAAATAATGAGCTGTTAATTTCCTAAGCCTTCCACTCGGCTTCCTTGCTATATTGACTTAGCCTTTGTTCGATAAATTTATTATAAACAAATTTATAAAAGCACATTTTCCAAACCACTTTTCAACCACACACAATTCTCCAAATCAATTTTCAATCATATATTTTACATGGAAAACACCACATTCTTTGTATATGTAAAAACAAAATACCAAACATAGGCTTATTAAATGTATCAATATTATTATCTGGTTTAATTGCATTATTTTCTCTTAGGAATTATGATTTTCTCTTTTTTTACTTGGTTTTTTAGAAACAATGTTAATGATATTCTTGGGATGGTAGATGTTATGAAAATGTTTCATAACACCTTTTGTCATCTCAATAACAACTCAAATCACCCCTTGTTAGAATGGTACTAGAACCAAGGGATTCAATTGAGGGCCGAGGTAAAGGTTAACAAACTGTCTCTTGAATGTGAGATTTATTTCATGTTATCACCTTTCTTACAAATTAATTTTTTATTTTAGACTTGGTCCTCATATAACTAATGTGAATTCGTGACCTTGTATTACTACTTTGGAATAAAAAGGATGGTTAAATATACGAGTTTATTGTTGCAAAATTTGATGTCAACTTTTAAATTCTGTTGAACATTAAATTATGGACACATTATGGTTATGCTTGGCACGCCTGCGACATAGTACCGGTTTCCCTCACAGCTTACAAAATGTCAAAATACTTGGTGATCTTTGCCCCTCCACCCCCTCCTTCCTATTTTGTTAACGTAAGAAATGGTATCTTTGTGTTTAAAATTTGTTGGTACCTGCTACTTGAACATTGACTTGAGACCTTTTCTCTACTTATTTCCCTGATTGGTACTTAGGCTGCTTATGTTCTTGAATAGATGATCTATTTTGTGAATTTAGTATCTTTTCAACGTTCACTAGTTACTAAATCTAATGATTAACACACAATTGCCACTTCTGGGTTAGGTTTGCATGTTGCTTCATATTCAATAACTAATAGAGGCTTTGCACTATGATCTCAAGTTTGCTGAATAGATTGGAAACAATTAGTTGGATTAGCGTTGAATTGTAACTTACATATTTGTTTTCATTGTTTTTGGATTTTCTGCTATATTTTTTCATGGGATATTGATGTAATGAACAAATCGCGGCGCTTGATTTGATAATCTGATTATTGCTCTCTATAATAAGTTCATTCTTATGTATCCATATCTATATTTTCAATTAAAGCTTAATTTATATCTTTTTATATATTATTTTAGTTTTTCATTTAACATTCTTAATTACCTCAAGGGTAATTTTATTCACACAACATTTTTTAATGTCTACACCACAGTTTAATTGTAAGAAAGATCATTATTTGTTTACTTTTGCTTTTGTGTCCTCAACTTTTTTAATCACATTATTATTCATAACATTCAACTAATTAATATATTTTGTTTCTAATCAGGATTTCTATTCAAATATTATGTTAAATTGCATTGAAAAGATGTGCAAATATTTTGTCTAACTTTCGTATTAGTAATTTATTTTGATTATTTTAAAGTATGTGAGATAAATAAGTATTTTTCACCCTCGTGAGAAATATTTTGAACGGAAATCGTCTCTAAAGACAAGATGTGAAAATTAATAAAGAGTTGATGATAAAAAATTTATAAAAAAACTTGGCGGAGTAAATATAAAAATAAGGAAATTAAAATTAGGGATCCACCACCTGTTCCACCACCTGCACAACTTGTTCAAGATCTGAAACTCACTATCCATTACTATTTTGAATACGATCAATGTAATTCTTCTTTCTTTTACTAGTAGCTTTTGCATGAAAATACTTTGTATTGAAATCCCCCTCCCTTAACCAATCTGCTCGAGAACATTGCTTCCAAAAAATCTCTTCTCGAGTTAAGAGCTTATTAATTTCCCCTTCCAGCTATCTCATTTCATCCATATGATCTGCACTCTGGTTGTATAAATTTGTCAACTCTTTCTTTTTAGTTTTCAACTGTTTAGACCAGTCACCATAAGTTGTAGAGCTCCACTGATGAAGAGCCTGAGCAAAATCCCCCAAACACCTTCGTATCCGATCAAAAATTCAATGGCATCCCACCACTAGTCACCCCATTCTCCCAAGCCTCCTTAACTACCTCATTGTTGCCTTCCTCCTGCATCAAGAATGGCTCCAATATGAAAGACCTCTCTCCTCTTGGCACGTATTGTCTAGCTTGGTCAAAAGGAATTTGATTTAGGGTAATTATATTGCTACTACAAAATTTATTTTGCATACCACATTACAAACACATAACAATTAAAACAAAATTTTAATTGATACACCACCCTAAATTTACAAATATGCACGTAATAATATGACTCAATTAAGAAATAAATAAAAAAAGTGAAGTATAATATACACCACATTTCATTGCCTTCCATTTTCCTTCTCTGTCTTCCTCTCAAGTCTCAATTTAAGTATGGTAACATCTATTTCGGAAAGATCGCCATGTGTATTTGATTTCACTCATTCGTTAGCAAGATATTAAGGAGAATAAAGAATGATGAGATTTTCAAACAGGATTTTCCATAATTCGTTAGTGTAATTGTAAAGTTTAAAGGTTGATTTCAATAATTTCAGTTATTTTCCGCTAAATTAATATTTTGAAAGTGAGAATGAGAAAGAATGAAGTGTCATTTCGAGTATTTAGAACTCAGGGCGTTACAACATGGTATCAGAGCAAGTTCTACATTTCTGTAGACTTGCAAAATTTTTAAAAGAGATTTTTCAAAAACAAAATTATTTTATTAAAGGAATTGTCACTGTCATCATTCTCTCCGCCGAATCCAAAGGTAAAGAAGATTATTATGAAGTTAGTTTTTAATGTTATAATTATTTCGGATATTTGTGTGAATACTTTATGAGAGGTAGACTAAGACGGAAGAAATTATCCGAAATTAGTAGAAATGAAACAAGTTCGAGCATAATGAGAAATAAGTAAATGAAGCATAATTTAAGAAATTTTTTCATAATAATTTTTTATGAGATCCCAATCGGGGAATATCGTCGAACAACGCGGAAACAACACAATTAAAATCTAGGAAATATCTAAATCAGATCAAACTCTAAAATAAACAAGAACACAGGAAATACATAACAGAATTAACGATAGATCGACAACAAAACCTTGACCCGACAATCACGACGCAATGAATGACGATGCGGATTGAAGAACCAAGATTGGTGAACGCCACAAGGACTCGTCAATTTTCTTGATAAGATTCTAATTGGAAACGCTACAAATATTCTCGCGAATATTCGATAAGTTCAACGCCACAAATATTTCGCAATATTTGATAAGTTGGATATGTTCTCGAAGAACACAAAAAGGGACTCCTCAACCTTTCAATTGGAGAAAACTCTCTCAACTCAAATTCAATATTCTCAAAACTAAACTCAAACTGTTCTTTACAATCATGAAAAAGGAATATAAATAAGAAAAATAACCTAGCCGCTAATTGACTCAAAATAGAATTCTAATTAAACTAAAATATTAAAATAGGCAAATAACTTAAAAACCAAAAGGGAAACAAAATAATTAAAAATCTCGCAAAATCTGGCCCACTCCTCAGTTACGGCCGTAAAGGCCTCTCGGGTCCAAAACTGCTTCGATAGTTACGGCCGTGACAAATTTGATTACGTCTATGAAATGCCTCCAACTTGGATGTTACGGACGTAAGTGTGGAAGTTACGGCCGTAAGCCTTTTTCTGCTGAAATTCTTCCTTTTTCCCCGAGAGTTGGTTACGGCCGTGAAGGATCTTCATTACGGCCTAATGACTTTTCTGTACAAATAACTTCAATCACTCGACTCGGCTTAATCCGTCCCTCTTCTCGACTCGAACCTAACATGAAACTTGCTCCGTTTTGCACGTAGATCACTGTCATATTGCCGATGGCTCGACTTCGCCCTTCGATGCCTGGTCCGGATCATATCATACTCCCTCTCTTGAAAAGGATTCGACCTCGAATCCATTTTTGGTCGGCTTTTCAAACTCCTCCTGCTTTCCTGGGCTCGATTATCATTTTTAAGCTTCGTGCGATCTTTTAGACTTTTGGGCTGCCCATTTTTCTCCTTCAACTTTCTCGGCTTTTTGGGCTGCTCATTTGTGTCAACAAGTTTTTTTCTAGTTTTAAGCTCATGGTTTGACTTCGGTACCTGTAAAACAGATTTTAAAGAACTAGGGAGGAGTGTGTTAGCGTGAGTAAGTGCAAATAGATTCATTTTTGTGGTAGACTTTCTTTTCTTTTGCTTTTTGCACTCAGTCTCTCCTTTTTCTAAGGTTTGAACATCAACCCTCTTTTCTTTATTTTTCACTCCCTCTCCTTTTTCTGAGGTCGTGGCCTCACCTCTCTTTTCTTTAATTTCCACTCCCTCTCCTTTTTTTGAGCTCGTGACCTCAACTCTCTTATTTTTCCCCTCAAACTCACTTTTCACTTTCAATTGATCTTTCAGGGCTTCAGTTGGAGATAGTGGCATTAGAGTAAACTTTTTTCCCGTTTTACCAGGATGTATCTATTCGTATACCCATCGTGTAGCACGGCCCTTTCATGTTTCCAAGGCCTCCCCAACCATAAGTGACTAATTTGCATAGGCACCACATCACAAACTACCCCATCAGCATATCCACCAAAAGAAAAAGTTACCAAGGCCTGTCTTTTCACCTTAACATCTCCTGACTCATTCAACCATTGTAATTTACAAGGTGTTGGATGTTTCATTAAAGGTAAGCCTAATTTTTCTACCAACATTGTACTAACTACATTAGTACAATTTTCCCCGTCAATCACCATGCTACACACTTTATCATTCACGATGCATCTAGTGTGAAAAATATTATCCTTCTTCCCTTCCACATTATCCAAAACATTCACCATACACCTAACGCTAAGAGCATGCCTATCAATAATTGACTCATCCACCACAACACTTTTTGCCCCTTCACTATCACACCAACCTTTTTACGTGAACAATCAAGTGCAATGTGACCCCATTCCAAACATTTAAAGCACTTAACATTTTTATCATTAAGAGGCTTGGAATCAAAATTATTTTTACCTTTGGTTGTCGGTTCCTCCCTCCTTTCGTGAACATGATCACTACTCTCCCGTTTTGATGTCTCTTTTCGCTTCAATGGCCTTTCATCTATCCCATATCTGTACCTAGCATGACATTCACGCCTACTACTCCTCCTAGCCATAGAGTCCGCCCGCAATTGCTCCTTTTTCAATTGGGCAATCATCGCATCTCTTTTATCCATCATTGCCATTACCTTCTTAAATTTTGCCTCCATCTCTGCTAATAATTCAACACCCTGCTCCAATATCCAATCCCCTCTTTCGGGCCGTTTGTTGTCACCCATTGATGAAGATCTCTCCTTGCGAGACATGGTTTATAACAAGATGAAGAAGTAAAATTCCTCACAAATCTTTATCACTCATGTATCACTCTTTTTCCTTCTCAAGAACTCTGAGAATCAATCTAAGAACTCTTTATCAAGGGTAAATAAACAAGACATGAATAAGAACAAATTGAAGAATTGAGGAAATTTGGAAAATGGAAAAAAATGAAATTTTCGAATTTTTTTTTTAATCTTCCAGAGAATTGGACTACGAATATGGCAGAAAAAACGGAATTGGATTTGGACAAAAAACGAACAAGAAAAACACTTTTGGATTTTTGGGACTGACTCTTATGGATCAAACTGAAGAAAATTATGACTGATACGAAGAACGCGAAGAACACGAAAAAAATCAAGAAAATCAAAAATTAACAAGAAACGCAAGAATCTGAAATAGATCCAAGCTCTAATACCCGATGATGAGATCACAATCGGGGAATCTCATCGAACAACGCGGAAACAACACAATTAAAACCTAGGAAAGATTTAAATCATATCAAACATGAAAATAAACAAGAACACAGGAAATAAATAACCGAATTAACGATAGATCGACGATAAAACCTTGACCCGACAATCACGACGCAATGAATGACGATGTGGATTGAAGAACCAAGATTGGTGAACGCCACAAGGACTCGTCAATTTCCTTGATAAGATTCTAATTGGAAACGCCACAAATATTCTCGCGAATATTCGATAAGTTCAATGCCACAAGTATTTCGCAATATTTGATAAATTGGATTTGTTCTCAAAGAACACAAAAAGGGAGTCCTCAACCTTTCAATTGGCGAAAACTTTCTCAACTCAAATTCAATATTCTCAAAACTAAACTCAAACTGTTCTTTACAATCATGAAAAAGGAATATAAATGAGAAAAATAACTTAGCCGCTAATTGACTCAAAATAGAATTCTAATTAAACTAAAATATTAAAATAGGAAAATAACTTAAAAACCAAAAAGGAAACAAAATAATTAAAAATCTAGCCCGCTCCTGAGTTACGGCCGTGAAGAATAAAGTTACGGTCGTAAAGGCCTCTCGGGTCCAAAACTGCTTCAATAGTTACGGCCGTGACAAATTTGATTACGTTCGTGAAATGCCTCCGACTTGGATGTTACGGCCGTAAGTCTGGAAGTTACGGCCGTAAGCCCTATTCTGCTGAAATTCTTCCTTTTTCCCCGAGAATTGGTTACGGTCGTGATAATAGCTTTTACGGCCGTGATTATAAGAGTTACGGACGTGAAGGATCTTCATCACGGCCGTAATGACTTTTCTGCACAAATAACTTTGATCACTCGACTCGGCTTGATCCGTCCCTCTTCTCAGCTCAACCCCAACATGGAACTTGCTCCGTTTTACACGTAGATCACTGTCATATTGCTGATGGCTCGACTTCGTCCTTCGATGCCTGGTCCAGATCATATCAATTTTTGTCCTCGAATTTAGAAGATAATGTTATAGAACCCTAAACTGGACTTTCCATAATTGGTATTCCTTTAGATATGGCACAATTCAAGAGAAGTCAACTGACAGAACTAGACAGTGAGTTTTCAGCCTACCTATCTTCCCGAGCAGTGCCACATGCTACAGTATTAGATCATATATTTAGATATTCTGCCTTACGTCAGGATGCCATAGCCGATGGCTTTAGGATGACGGAAACACAGTCCATCAACCATCTTTTTTCGACATTTTCGATAGATCAACGACATCAAGCGACTCAGTTTTGTAATGATGTAGAAGACGTCTTGGTGAGAACGTAAGTTTTCAGACAGTGTGTGACGAGTTTTTGATGCATTGGAACTGCTGTCGAGCCCCTGCCCCAGCACCAGCGTCAGAAGTAATTATTATTTCTAACGACGAGATGAGGTTGAGCCAATAGCCGTATCTGGCGCTGAGTTAGGAATTTATGATTATACCCCTAGCTCACCAGAGTACTCACCATTGTTTAGTTTTGGTTCCCCCTGGCTGCACCACCATCTGGTGGAAATGGTTGGCTTGATGAGTAGAGTGGATTAGTAGTAGTCAGTTTTAGTATTTCCCATCATGTTATATCTTTTGATTCGATGTATCCTCACTTGAAGGACTTTTGAGTGATTAATAAAGATATTTGAGTTGAGTACATTATCATTTATGAATTTCCTTTTTAAAATCGAGAAGTTAAAGATATATTTTGCTCCTTTTAAAGGAAATGTCTAGGTGCAGAATTAGAAATGTTTTGGAACAAGCTACCCCATAATAGGGCTCCCACGGTCCAGTCTACTATTATTAGAGATTTGTTGTAGGCTGTACAAGAATGAGGCAAGCCCCAGCAGCACCCACAGTGCCAATCATTGAGCAATTTAGAAGGTACTGTCTGCCTACTTTTGATGGCAGAAATGGTCCACTAGCTATGGAAGAATGGATGCAAACTATCGAGAAAATCTTCAGGCACATATCGTGTCTGAGGATAGGAAGATTATATGTGCTGAGTTTATGTTGGTCGGAAGAGCCGAATTTTGGTGGGAGTCTGCATCGTGGACTAGAACGGAAGAAGAACAAGTGGCTTTGACTTTGGAGGAATTCAAAGCTGAGATCAAAGATAAGTTTTTCCCCAAGCTCTCCGAGACCATAAAGAGACGGAGTTTCTTCATTTAGTTCAAGGAGAAATGGACATAACAGATTATGAGAGAAAGTTCGAAGAGCTTTCATGATATGCTCCACATTTGGTGGAGATTGAGGTTAAAAAGGCCCGTCGGTTTAAGAGAGGCCTACGTTCGAAGATCCGACATATCTTTAGTTCACATGAATTTCCCACGTAAAGAGAGGTCACGAAGAAAGCTCAAGCGGTAGCTTATGCTGGAATAAAGTGTGGCAATGAGGGAAGTCAGAAAAATGCAAAATGTCATGGTAAGAGGAAGTGGAATGGTTCGAATTAGAACCAAAACAAGAACTATGCACCCAACAAGAAGACAAACTCAGGACCTGCTAAGGGTCAAGCGACTAGCAACACACCACCTTGTCCTAAGTGTTCGAAGATGCACAAAGGGGAGTGTTTAATGGGAAAGGGAGTTTTCTTTCGATTGTCGCAATCCACCAGCTGAAGACACCGATCAAAAGAAGAACGTAGACCAGAATAAGAATGGAAAAGCTAGAGTGTTTTCTATGGATGTCGCCGAAGATTCCGACATGATCGCAGGTTTACTAACTATTTCCAGTAGTCCTGTTTATGTCTTGATAGATTCGGGTGCTACACATTCTTTCATTTTTGATGCGTGCCTATCTAGACTGGGTTTAGTTGCAGAGAAAACTGGTAGTATACTTGAGGTTAGTTTACCATCAAGAGGAACAATTGAGACTGATAAGATAGTTAAGTCTGTGAAAATAGATTTCGATGGTCAAATACTTGAGGTAGATCATAATATAATTCAGATGAGATATTTCAATATTATTCTAGGGATGGACTGGTTGAGTATCAACCGTGCTGCTATTTTATGCCATGAGAAGGAAGTCGTGTTTCGTAAGAATGGGAAAGAAGTATTCAGATTCTATGGGTCGAAAATGAAGGCACTCCTCGCCTTATTTTGGCTTTTCAAGAAGAAAAACTTATAGTAAAAAGAAATTGTCAAGGCTATCTGGTTAGCCTTCAAGATAAACTGGCTAAGGAAATTACATTGGAGTCAGTGCAGTTGTGTGCGATTATTGCGATTTTTTCCAGAAGACCTACCAGGCATCCAGCCTGATAGGAAAGTGGAATCTGTTATCGATTTAGTGTCAGGAGCAGCCCCTGTTTCTAGAGCTTCATATTGTATGGCACCAAAGGAGTTGCAAGAACTGAAGGTTCAGCTAGAGGAACTTCTAGAGGCATTAGGTCGAGTGTGTCTCCATGGGGAGCACCTATACTATTTGTGAAGAAGAAGGATGGTAGTATGAGAATGTGCATCGATTATCGAGAACTCAACAAGTTGACAATAAAGAATAAGTATCCACTACCCAGGATCAAAGACTTGTACGATCAACTAAAAGGAGCTGTAGCTTTCTCGAAAATGAACTTGAGGTCTAGCTACCATCAACTAAAGATCAAGTCGTCTAACATACCAAAGACAGCGTTCAGAACACGATATCGACATTATAAGTTCATAGTGATGCCATTTGGTCTCATGAACGCACCTTCGGTCTCATGAACGCACCTGCGGTATTCATGGACTTCATGAAAAGAGTTTTCCATCAGTATTTAGATAAATTCGTCATTGTCTTCATCCATGACATTTTAGTCTACTCAAGGGATTCTGAGCAACATAAGGAACATTTGAGGATTGTATTGGAGCACTGAGAGTAGAAAAGTTGTATGCCAAATTCAAGAAGTGTGAATTTTGGCTTGAGAAGATAGGTTTTTTGGGTCACATTGTTACAGTAAAAGGCATCAAAATTGATCCTTCTAAGGTCGAGACAGTGACTAATTGGGCTATGCCGGAAAATGCAGGTGATGTGAGAAGTTTTCTAGGATTGGTTGGATATTATCGACGGTTCATAGAAGGTTTCTCTAAGATAGCGGGTCCTATGAGTCAATTAACACAGAAAGGTGTCAAATTTCAATGGACTGAACAGTGTGAGCAAAGCTTCCAAGAGCTGAAGAATAGGCTGGTTTCAGCACCAGTGTTGACGGTACCTGATGGGACTGGCGGTTTTGTTATTTACAGTGATGCCTCCAAACATGGATTGGGATGTGTTCTAATGCAAAAAGGTAAGATAGTTTCCTATGCTTCAAGGAAATTCAAGCCATATGAACAAAATTATCTGACACGTGATATGGAGCTAGCAACAGTAGTGCACGCCTTGAAGATTTGGTGACACTATTTATATGGGAGTAAATGCGAGATTTACACTGATCATAAGAGTCTCAAATATTTCTTCACTCAGAAGGAGTTGAATATGATACAACGTCGATGGCTTGAGTTGGTAAAGGATTATGACTGCACTATTCTTTACCACCCGAGTTAAGCCAATGGGGTTGGAGATGCATTAAGCAGAAAGAATGTTGGACAATTATCAGCCTTGGGAATGGTGCAAGATCAACTAATTCAAGATTTTCAGAATATGAGGATTGAAGTGCGAGCACCATCGATCCAAAGTTCTAGTAAATTGACAAACTTAACCATTAAGCCAGACTTAAGAAATCGGCTCGTGACGGCTCAGGTGGGTGATAAGTTCTTGGAAAAGATTAGAACTGGAGTTGGGACGAATAAGAGAATAGGTTTCAAGAGTTTCCATGATAAAGCACTTATGTTCAAGGTTTGTCTTTGTGTGCCGAAAGACAATCAAATTAGAAATGAAATAATGAAAGAAGCCCATTCAACACTGTATGCAGCTCATCCAGGAGGGACGAAGATGTATCGTGATCTGCGTGATACATTCTGGTGGAGGAATATGAAGGGTAGTATTACGAAGTTTATCTCATGTTGCATGGTCTGTCAGCAAGTCAAGGCTGAACACCAAAGACCAATTCAGATTCAAAAAATTATTTCCCAGTTAATTCACATTCCTAAACTCTAAAAAGTTCAAAACGTGTCTCCTTTACTTTCTCATTCATTTCTCTCATTCATGTAAATGTTACAATTTCTTATTCCTAACCCAGTATATAACTCATCTCCCCTTTGTCCTCATCTGATTTTCACTTGCGCAGACTGAATTATTGGGTAAGAATTTCCTTTGTATTCAGCAGCATAGAATCGATTCATCTGCACACAACATTAATCTCATGACTCCACATCCATGGTCGCCCCCACCTATTTCCAAACAACCCTCAATGACGAAGACTCTTCCATGAAACACCAAGGCTGCCCCATCCAGATTCAAAAATACAAACAATGTCATCCAACAACTATCATTAATTGAGCACCACCATAGCCGAACTCAACAACACCACCACCAACCCGAACTCCATTACTGAACTTCTTCAACGACCAACCACACTCCACAAAACCATAATCTGCACTAGAAGATTTAACAGCCTTCATTCACCTACTACAAAACCCATCCAAAACCAATCGAACGTCCAATCACAAACCGGATGCCACCAAATCCATGGAACCCTAATTTCAATTCCCATCCAAAAATCAAATCCAAACCAAAAATAAACCAAGAAAGTCAATACTTACCTTCATCGCTGGAAATTTGCCCGAAAATTGCCATGCCCAAATTCAAACTCTACCCTCGGTTTTATGACACAATCATCCAAATCTCAAGGCTTTCACACACCCACACCGCACTTCTCCTCACCGTGTCACGCCGGTGGCACCATCACCGACTACTCGGTCGGTGTCGCTGAATCGGAGATGGCCCATCTCTCTCTCTCTCTCTCTCTCTCTCTCTCTCTCTCTCTCTCTCTCTGTGTGTGTGTGTGTGTGTGTAACAAAAGTGAGAGAGATGAGTGATTCTTTTTTTTTAAAAAAAAGTTTTATTTTGTATGAATTGCCCCTTAGTCCTCCAACTTCCAATTGATAAATTTCAACCCTCTAGTTTAATGATGTTTTAAAACTTAAGTTTCAAAATTTATTATTTAAACCCTGTAGTTTTAAGTTAGTCCTTTTATTTTCTGAATATTTTAATTAAGTCCAAAAAATTTAAAATTTAATTATGTTAAATTGTCAAATTAGTCCCCAATCTTTTATTTTATTTTAAACACTCAGTTTTCCAAAATTACTAATTGAAGATTTATTTTCTCTGGCTAAACGAAGAGAAGGGAAAGTTAGAGACTTGAAGTTTTTCCCGCTCGATTCAAATTCGGTAAGTGTTGAGGTAGACTCGTTCTTAATAATTGATTTTAGCTATGTTGTTATAGGCACTATAACTTACATGCATTATTGCATGTTGAGACGAGACGATGCTACTTTTTCGCACTTATATGTTATATAAATTGATGATGTTATATGCGCTATAACATACATGCATCATTGCATATTGAGACGAGACGGGACTACTTTTACGCACTTATGTGATATATGTTATGATGTTATGCCAAGAAAATGTTTAGTATGATTTGCATATTTGTGTATAATTTCCTAGTATAAATTTAATTACTTTGTAATAAGTTTATTGGGTATTTCTTTGAAACTCACTCCGTTCTTAACAATTTTTGCAGACTTCGAAAACAGTGGCGAATGATGGACAATGGTGGCAAATGGATAAATAAATGATTTGATTTCAAAGTTTAAATTCGCAGTTTACATTAAGTTTTAAATTGATGTCAAACGTTGAAAATTTTGAATTTATTACCGTTGGAGAATTTTAATAATAAAAAAATTTATGTGAGTTTAAAGTTTCAGTTATTTTTTGCTAAATTAATATTTTGAAAGTGAGAATGAGAAAGAATGAGGTGAAGTTTTCGGTATTTAGAACTCGGGACGTTACAATATATGTAGCATATTAATTAGTGTTACCAAAATCAAAAATGAATATCTTCATCGAATATAACACACAATCCTTCTTCATAATCCCAACTTTACTGCAAATTGCGTTGAAAAAAAAAAAAACAGTTTTATAATGACATATCTAACATGTTTTGGAAGTATGTCTCGAATTGCAACTGGTAACAAGCATTGCATTAAGACATGACAATCAAGAGACTTCATACCAACCAATTTCAGGTCCTTCATCGACACATGACTTTTGATATTTGAAGAGTATCTGAATGGAACCTTAACAGCATTTAAGCACTCACAAAAGGTTATTTCCTCTTTTCTAGACAAAGTATAAAAAGTTGGGGGTAAAAAGATACGCTTTTCCGACTCTTAAGGTTCTAACTTATCCCGTATCCCCATTTCTACCATGTCTTTCTGACTTTGATATCATCTTTCATCTTTCGTTGAATGTTCAATAATGTCCAGATGATACTATCACATACATTTTTCTCCACATGGATTATATCAAGACAATGCCTTACTTTTAAATGTTCCCAGTATGGTAGATCCCAAAATATGGATCTCTTCTTCCAAAGACTCTTCTGAGGAGGCTTAAAAGCTTTGCCAAACACAACATCAATATTTTTAACTCGTTCATAAACCTCATTTCCTGTTAACGACAAGATGGAAACTATAGTCTCGATTTTTCTATTGAATGATTTTTTTCTTTTTTTTTATAAGGGTGATGAACAGGGAGGAAAATTCGATCACTCATATACACATTTTTCTTACAGTTTTTTAACTAAAGATGAATCGTGTATTCCTCATAAATGGGACATGATTTAACTCCTTTGTTAGTATAACTCGACAAGTTACCATAAGCTGGAAAATCATTTATGGTGCAAAATATCATAGCACGTAAGGTGAAATTCTTTTGGCTATGTGCACCAAACATCGACACACCTTCATTCCACAACAACCTTAAATCTTCAATTAATTGGACTAGGTAAATATCTATGTCATTTTCCGGTTGTTTAGGCTCTGATATTAGCAGAGACAACATGATGTACTTGCGTTTCATACATAATCAGGGGGAATATTGTAAATCACCAGAAGAACCGCCCAAGTCCTATGTCGTCTACTCATGTTACCGTGCAGATTTATCCCATCTATGCATAGTCCAAGCCTAAAATTCCTATCTTCGCCACAAAATTCGAGAAACATCCTATTAATATTCCTCCATTGAAGAGAATCGACCGGGTATCTTAGTTTTCCATCTTCTTTCCTCCCTTTAGCGTGCCCCGCATGTTCTTAGCATCCTTTGCATTTGCAAACAAGTGTTTAAATCTTGGTATTATGGGTAGGTACCATAACACCTTTGTCGAAGAGCCTTTCTTATCCTCCCAATTATCATTGCTGCGCTTTCACTTATACCTCAATGCCCCACACTGTGGACACAAATGCAAGTTCTTATACTCATTTCGATATAATACACAATCGTTTGGACATGCATGTATCCTCTCGATCTCCATACCCATCGGGCACAACATTTTCTTTGCCTAGTAAATTGAATTAGGAAGCTCGTTATCCTTTGGAAGTATCTCTCGTAAAAGTTCCAATAATGCCGTGAAACTCCTATCACTCCACCTATTCTTTGCTTTCAAGTTATACAATTTGAACACAACAGTCAATTTTGTAAATTTATTATAACCATAAAACAAAAGCTTTTCAGAATCATTGAATAAGTTATCGAATATATGAGGCTTTTCAATGAAATCTTCTTTCATCTATCCGATCATTATCCATATCATTCTCTTCATTCTCCACATTAATCTAATCATTATAGCTCAAACTCTCATTGTCACCAGTGCTCGTTCTAGGATATATACTCTCATCATGTCATATCCACCGTTTATAACCCTCCTTAAACCCACAACGAATCAAATGACTCTTCACTTGCTCAGAGCTACCAAACTTTCTCAAATTCTTAAGCAGCGGTGGGCAGGGCAGGGTGAGGGAGATCTAGGGAGAGAGAGATCCGTGGTTGGTGGTCTTGTGGTGGTTGTGTGGGTGTGAATGTGGTGGTGTGGTGGAGATAGTGGTGATGGAGGTGAAAGAGAGAAATGTGAGTTTTTTTGTATGAGAAGGGAGAATAATCGGCATGCTTGAATAACTCAAGAACCGACGCTAATACTACCAATAAGCATTTGTTTTTGTTTAAAAACCAACGCCTATGGTGAAATGATACTATATGTGCATATGATCAAGTCATATTTACAAGATTGCCACCGCTATTTTTACAAGTGTCGATTTTCCTAAAACGATATAAATTACTTAAATTTTTTGGTCTAATTTATACTAGTGCGAGCAATATATTTTTCCATTTAACTTTGATTTTGTACACATTTAGACATTTACATTTGCATCAATTTCTTTTTTTAGTAATTGAAACCGAATCGAGGTTCATTAAATAATCCAACCGTTCACACCTAATTGAAAGGAATCATGATGCAAACTTGTGGGTCAAATGTGGCAAGCTTTAATCTCCACCACGATGTCATTGTATTTCGGGAGATGAGGACATATAACTTTCTTGTAGCGTATTTATCTTATAATTTCTTATTTACCAAATACATTCTTAAATGTTACGAATTTTACTAACAAAAATTACAAATTTACCTTTATACACCACCAGAGATCAAAACATGCACCTAAAAGTTCAACCAATTATCAGATTTGAATAATAAGTAAACTTAACCGGTTAACCTCTGTTCAAACTTGAGAAATAGCTAAGCTCCCTCAATCCGGGGCTTAATAAGTTAATATCCAATCGAAAATCGCTTAATAGGATCATCAACAATTTCCGCACCGGAACATAACTCAGTGCACTACAAGTAGCAGCAACTGGACTAAATTGGAAAAAATATAACATATAGAAAGCTTCATGTTCAAATTTAACCAAGGTACAAGTGAACTTTAATAGCTAGAAGGAAAACACAAATCAGAGCCAAGTAAAGCAAGGCATGAACCATAATGGCAGCACCGCTGGTCTGGAAATTACCGAATTCCACACATCTCCGGTGGCCGGGAAGTTGGAATAACAACCCCGGCGATAACAGTACGAACAGTATCACTGCAACAAAAACTGGTCCCCAGTCCGACATTATCTCTCTCTCTCTCTCTCTCTCTCTCTCTCTCTAATCTCTGTGGCTGTGTGTGAATTGGCGAGTGGAAAACTGGTGAATTGAATGCGATTGGAGGGGATTATTTATGCGCAAACGCAATTAAGGGTTCGGGGAAGAAGAAGAGACTTTGGAGGGAAGAAAAATGTTGCATAAAAAGATGAGTCGGAGATCGTGGGGCAGGCGGGTGTGGATCAAGTTACTTGGATGCTCTCCAACTGCCCACGTGACCGTTCATACCAATGAATTGTATTGCAAATATGAATTCCTATTTGACTAGTGTTACATGTCCTAACAATGCAATCTATATTATATATTAAATCAGCTGAGTCAACCCAGTCAACTTCACAATTTCTCGCCTAAACTGGTATTCTTTCGTGAAACTATATATAATATGCTTTTACTTTTTTGTTAACTGGAATTCTGCATTTCAGTTGCTTCTTTCTATACACGTTTAATGGCACACTTTCCCAAGGATGACTACTGCAAGATGACCTTTAGATTTCCACATCAATAATAGTCCCAATAAAAATAATCACTTTTTGTTTTTCCTTCCAGATGACTAACCAAATTCCACGAGCTATTTAATCTCTGGATTCGTCAGGTCGTATCTCTCATCTGATTTCTAAACACAGCTTCTTTCCAATATTTAAAATTACTTGCTGAATTTTCGTGTCCTCACCATGGCAACGTTCAACCTGTTCAAGGATATCAGCAAGAAACGCGTCGATTGGCGTCTTAAGGTTCGCTGTACAAGGAAATGGCTGGTGCCACAATCTGACAGATTTGAAAGCAGTCTGGAATTCGTTTTAATGGACAAAGATGTAATAGTATTTCAGATTCGAAAAAAAACAACTAACGTGACTTCTTTTTTCTGAATTACGTTTCCAGAAAATTCACTTCTCATTTTGTAAACAGGGTGACAGGATTCAGGAAACAGTTAAGGGTGATCTGATCAAGAAATTTAAACACATTATTGTTGAACGTGGTTTATATTGCATAAAGTTCGTAACTGTGCGCAACAGCAAGGGCTGCTATCCTACAACAAATCACTTCTTCAGACTGTATTTCTTTGATAAAAACTATGTTGGGCAAACAACTGATCGAGTATTTCCTGAAAACATATTCAATTTCAAATCCTTTCATGACATCAGAACATCAATACATTCAAAAGATATGCACTTATTCGGTCTGTTACATTTTAGTATTTTCAGATTTTTTCCTTTTTCCATTTTTTCATTAAACAAACCACTGTACTTTTTTTCTTTTTGCAAGATGTCATTGGTCGTGTTGTTTGTGAGGCAAACGAAAAACCACAATTGTGTACTACGAAGACCGGTGCCACTAGACTAGAGTTCTACCTAGAGGATTTGCAGTACTCATCCTCACTGGACATGCCTCATTTATTACGTTGTTTTGATACATCTTGATCATTGATAATGTTTGTAATTGCAGAGATAACCGAATTCCATGCACATTATGGGAAGATTATGCCGTAACAATGCAGTCTTACCTCGAAGCAGCAGGAAAAAAACCACTAATTGTTTTACTACAATTATGTCGATCAAACGCATTTAAAGGTTCCTCATCACACCATTGATACATAGTATGCAGCATTATTTCATAGATAATACAATCTTTCTAATGATGGTTATTTTAAGGGAACATGGGCGTTTCAAACACGTTTCACGCTACACAGTTACTTACTGACTCTTCGATCAAGGAGATAGAATTCTTCAGATCAAGGTCTTCTATTGTACTTTATTTATTCTGTTTCGATGCTGATAATGAACTGTATTTAAATTTTAATTTTGATTTTCTTTTGCAGTCTACCTAAGGTTGAGCAAGAATCCTCTTACCATATAAGTCAAGTTTCGTCGTTTTCCTATCAAACTATAGCAGAGGAACTTGACAATCAAGTTCACGACATTGTCACACTAGACACTGTTCCAGCAATAAACAAGGTATATTTGTTATGTAGGCTGAAAACGTAAATTCGACTTGAACAAAATAAATTGACAATTTTGCTTATAGTTTTAAAATAATTAAAGCTTGAAATTTCCTATATTGCCTCCTTATGGCTTCAAAATTCTGCTTATTCTAAATGTAATTAAAAATAATAATTATTATTATTTTTAAATAATAATTGCAATCAGCGATAATTTAAAAAGTTAAACAATATAATATTTAACTTAACATGATATTTCGAATGCTTTCTTGACAAGTTTTCCTATATTGCTAAACATACATAAATAATTGAACCCTATTAATCTTTAAGTTCTGCATTTTTTTTTTTTTTTTTTGCTTCTAAGTTCTACTTAATGTGTTTTCTCCTTACTGACTTTTCCATTTTTAGCATCCTAAATATTTCAAATGCTTTCTTGACGAGTTTTTCTATATTGCCATCCTATACATACATAAAATAATCGAACCCTATTAATCTTTACGTTCTGTTTCTTATTTTTTTTTTCCTTTTATTGGTTTTCTTACTTTGCCGCCCTACATGTAAATAAAGAATTAATACAAATAACTTAATTAAATTAGGAAAACTTCACTAATTTTTCCACTAGTATTTGAGCTTCAACTATGACATTATTGATTTATTCAACTTTTTAATATAGGGCGGTTTCACCCGAAAATAATTTTTTTTAATTGTTTTAGCTATTTTAAATCTTAAGTGTTCGTCTATCTTTATATAGATTAATTAATTAATTAATTAACTACATAACGACTATGTAATTTGGTTTAATCAATATAATAATGCACGTTATATTATGTACACAAACACTTCATATGTAAACATCACTATTTTAATATTTGTTTCTTATTATTTATTATACTATTCGTTTGATTCAGTTAATTTAAATAATAATGCACATTAACACTTCCTACCTATCTGGCTGTCTTTATTTTACGTTTGAATCTTATAATTAATATATGTTCTAAATATTTAATTCACTATTTAAATCTAATAGGTTTGACTCTGATGATTAATAGGTTCTGAAGCATATTTAATTCTAACCTTTCGTATTATGCATTTCTTGAATACTGGAATCTTCCGTGGCAAATATTAACTATGTTTCACTGACTCATTATCTTCCGGACAACTATTATACATTGTCATCATATATTGCATCCCATCTAACTATTTATCTCCTAATTAAAGAAAAAAACGTGCATTATCGTTCTTATTTCTCTCCTAAATTCTATTGACAGAGTTTTTTTACAGCTTAAAACACCAATTCTAACATGGAAGATTATGCGAATATGCATGCCAAGAGGAAGTGTGCCACAACAAACATCCAATCTATATTGGTAGATAAATCTCAAACATCTACGGAAACAGGTTCTTCTTATTCAAAAATTATGTGATATTAAACTGCCTCATATAAGATTGTTGTTCACGTTAGTCCCCAAATTTGTGGATTTAATTTTTCTTTTTTTATCAGGATTCAAAAATGGGGATTTGATTGGAGTACAACCAAATAATAGTTTTCATCAAATATCTTCTGTGCCATTGATTGATATAACTAATGGTAATGTTATTTGAATCTTATTATTAATTTTGGATTAGCTTTAATCTAACCCTAATTTAATATAACTTTTTCTTGATTAGTTGGTGGGTTCATTTCATCACAATCGCTTACATCTGGTAAGCATGTGTT
This sequence comes from Ligustrum vulgare, assembly GCA_963555705.1. Taxonomy (NCBI): domain Eukaryota; kingdom Viridiplantae; phylum Streptophyta; class Magnoliopsida; order Lamiales; family Oleaceae; genus Ligustrum; species Ligustrum vulgare. The sequence continues at coordinate 39,606,745 of OY743169.1, read as the reverse complement.
TGGCAAGAGGGCCAAAATATGTTCAAGCACAACAAACTGCTTAAACAATTTCCGCAACGCCGTTCAAAAAAATAACACTGAATCTAGCTCAGCAATGATGGTAGAACAGATTATTTCTAAAGGTAATACTGCTTATTTTTTGTTTAAATTTATAGGTAGATGTATCTCATTCGCATTTCACTTCTGAGATTGAGTTTGACATAAAAAAAAAATTTCAGTTCGTTTAAGGATTTGGTTTCAAGCTATGGAGAGATTATTTTGTCAACATTTTTTGTATAACAGTTAATATATCAACGTTCTATTTTCCATCTTTTAATTTGGTACAAAAAATTTGTTCCCCATGTAGATTTTTCTTATATGTTATTTAAAAATAGATTATCAGCCATTATTATCGAGGTTACTTAATTGTTTTAGAATCCATGTCTTTTAAATTATGATTAAGATATATTGTTTATGGCATTTCACCTTTGTTGTCATTTCGTTAGTAAATAGTTGCAATTTTATGTTAAAGAAAGTCTATTATATTAGATTTTGAATAACTTTTAACTTTATTAGAATTTGGTTAATATGGATTTAAAATGATTTTACGTCAAAATATACAAATATTTATTGATATTTTATTTAGTTTTTATTTTTTGAATGACTTTTATGTGAAAAATTATTGTTGTGCTGTATAGAAAAAGTTTTATTATGAAAGAATTCTTCTATTTTCTCATTTTGTCATATCATTTCAATTTTAATAAACAAAGTTTTAAGCTGCACAAAATATAAACATTCCCTGATATTTCATGTTATTTTAATATATACGATTTTTGGCGACGATATCTTTTATCTTTTCTTTATATATCAAGTTTATCAAGAATGAGTGTTCGTTTTCAAAAAAAAAATCTATATAATATATATATTTATATTTCAATTTCAGATCTACATATATATATATATATATATATATATATATATATATATATATATATATATATATATATATATATATATATATAGATCTATATCAATTTTAGATTTATATATCAATTTCAGATCTATCTATATATATATATATATATATATATATATATATATATAAATTTCAGATCTATCTATATATATATATATATATGGATTCAAGAGTGTACAAAAACTGGAAAAAAAAAAAAAAGAAGCTAAAATCACGATCACAATATACGACGAAATAACACGCATCTGATAAAATCATTTAAAAAATATATAGAAAAAAAGTAATAAAATATAAATTTACTGACGATGTTTACGTAGATCTGGGTTTCAGAATGGTACCTGCGTCGTTGATGTTGATTTACTGTTGCGATCGTCCCCGCATTTGCCTTCCATTGCGCAAATTTACACACGTATAATATTACATCTATCCTCACTTTACACTTCACTCAGATAAATTACATTTTCAACAAAAATAATATTACAGACCAAAAAAAAATCGAAAAATCGAAAAAAAAAATGATGTATCCCGTGCGATGCCATTCCCCAACTATGATACTTGCGATCTGTTCCGACCAGTGTGATCTATTAAGATTACAAACATCGACCAAAAAAACATTAAAAATTAAAAGAAAAGGAAGTTTAAAGTATATACAACATGTTCAAAATGTAGATCTAAGTGAAAATTAATAGACAGTAAAAATATACTCATCTTGATGGATCTGAAAGGCTGGGACGTCCATTATATATGATTCTTTTTCTAGATCCAAATAGATCTAAGATTTCAGGAGCATGCGTTCCTTTGTGTGCAGATGATTTTAGATTCAAATGATGTAACAAACCGGAAATACAGCGTTTATATGCTGCCCAGACATTGAAGAGTATTTGTTGATTTTTGCTCTGATGTACTCAAAATCTTGACAGCGTGGATGAATCATATGTTCAATGCGTTGGAGCTTCTTTTTTTTTTTTTTTTTTTTTTTTTTTTTTTTTATTGGAGAGAAATCGGATTGTTGTGAGGCAGCATTATGGAATGCCAAAGGTCAAGAATGCTATTTATTAGGATACTAGAATATTCTAGGGTTTTTTCTCTCATTTTGGGTCGTTTATTATTTATTCTAGGTCGGGCTTAGCAATAAGGCCGAGTCAGTACATGAAGTGTATGGATTGGACTCTTATTTGTATTTTGTAATGTATCTTTTGTGCTTTTTTTTTTATAAAAGTTCACTACAAAATTTGAATTTTATTTTATTTTATTATTTCATTTTTTCATTCTATTTCCATTTTACTTTTTTAATTTTGGTCATAAATGTGTTTGAACTCTTACAGTTTATTAGTTATGTTAATATGATATTATGTCAATTAAATTGCGAATTATTTAATATTGCTTCTTTTTTTAAAATTAAGAATACAAAATTTTTATTTGATCATCTTCTTCTCTTATTATCTATGACTAATAAGAACATGCTTCATAATTTAATACGTTTTTGATCATTCATTTCACAATTAATTTTTTTTTTTTTTTACATACCCATTGCTAATTTAGGTGATTCACAAGAACGAATAATTTTTTAAAATTGTTTTAAGGTTGTAAAATAAAGGCTATTATAAACTATGATGTTCTCTCAATTAAATTATTGTGTTTTTAATAGTCCATATGTATAACGCCTTTTAATGTTGTGTATTGTAAATTCGTTAAAATCCTGAATATTTTTATGATTTTCCATATTTTTTGTAGTGTTATTTTTTACTATCAGTACATTGTTACTTCATTGTTTTATATTTCTTAATATGTTATCTAATGTTAACTTTTTTTTTCATATCTATTTTTCTAATGTCCAGAATACATGGATCTAGGTGATCCTTCCTTTAAGTGTGCTTTCTGCAAGGCTAATTTTTGGTTTGATGAAAGGGTGGATAAGCGGTATTAAACATGTCGTAATCCCAGGTTTTCGTTGTGTTGTATGCAAGGAAAAGTAAATATTCCTCTCATGGAAGATCCTCCGGTTATTATGAAAGAACTGTTATATGGCAATAATGAAAGGAGCAAGAATCTCGTTGATAATATTCGGACATACAATATGATGTTTTCTTTCACTTTGATGGGGGGTAAAATAGATCATGGTATAAATAATGGTCGAGGGCCTCCTGTCTTCAGATTACATGGTCAAAATTGTCATAAAATTGGTACTCTATTACCTATTGAGGGATCTGCGCCACAATTTGCTCAACTTTACATTGTCGATACTGCGAATGAAGTTGAAAACAGGAAAAAGGCTGTAGGGTATGAATACCATGTTTTATATATATATATATATATATATATATACACACACACACACGTTTACTTATGATTTGTTGATCTAACCTCTATTTTTTTTTCTTTTTTAACCCCCATTTAGGGATGATTTAAGGAATTCAAGATTGGATGGTAATATTGTTTCTGAGTTGAAGGATATGCTCGACTTGCATAACAATTTGGTGAAGCACTTTAGATCGGTTAGAGAAAAAATGATCGAAGAAAACACTGTTAATGTAAGATTGAAGCTTATTGGTCGAAGAGGTACCGACGATAGGCGGTATGACATGCCTATCGTTGATGAAATTGCCGGTTTGATTGTTGGTGATTTGATACACAGCCCGGATACAGAGATATTATAATTGAGCCACGTGGTGGATCGTTGCAGCGGATAAGTGAGGTGCATCCTCTTTATTTACCTTTAAATTACCTATTACTTTTTATATATGGCCAAGACGGATATAGGGATGACGTTCTCCTTATTGGATCGGGTTCAAGCTCAACTGGCGGTCGAAATAAGTTGAGTATCCGAGAATTCTTTGCTTTCCGATTACAAGAGAGAGAAGGTGAATCTCCACACATTTTATTTTCCAGGCGGTTATTACAGCAGTTTTTGGTTGATGCTTATACAATGGTAGAGTCTTCTCGGTTGTATTATATACGGTCACATCAAAAGGAGTTGAGGTGTGAATTGTATAACCGCTTGCAAGAAGCGCTTTTAAGGGGTGAGACAGATGATGCTGCTCAGGGTTTAAGGGTATATCTTCCTGCTACATTTACAGGTGGTCCACGATGGATGATCCAAAACTACCAGGATGCAATGGTTGTATGCAGATGGGCTGGATATCCGAATCTATTTATTACATTCACATGTAACCCAAAGTGGCCGGAGATTGTTCGATTTGTTGATAATAGGGGGTTGAAAGCAGAAGATCGCCCTGATATAGTTTGCAGAGTTTTTAAGATGAAGTTGGATCTCCTTATGAAGGATTTGCGTGGCGGAAGTGTATTTGGTCCAGTACGATCAGGTCCGCTCTATATTACCCTTATATTTTTTTATCATGCATAACTTTCACGTTTGTAATAGATTTTGCATTTATTTCAGTTATGTACACTATTGAGTTCCAAAAGCGTGGATTACCGCATGCTCATATTCTTCTTTGGTTGGAAAAGTATTCGAGTTTTCCCAGTGGTGATGACATAGATAAGATCATCTCAGCTGAGATTCCTGATGAGTTGAGTGATCCACATTATTATGCTGCTGTTCGAGATTTCATGATTCATGGTCCTTGCGGTGTCCTGAGGAGTAACTCACCTTGCATGTCTGATGGCCACCGTACAAAGCATTTTCCAAAAGGTTTCAGCGAAACTAATGTTGTTGTGAATGATGGATATCCTGTTTACAGACGACGTGATAATGGTTGTTATGTGAAGAAAAATGGTGTTCATCTAGACAACAGGTATGTTGTTCCTCACAATCGATACCTCTTATTGAAGTATGGAGCTCATATAAATGTTGAATGGTGTAATCAATCGAGGTCCATTAAGTACCTCTTCAAGTATGTTCACAAGGGCAATGATCGCATTACGGCAGCTTTTTACCAAACAGCTGATGATGATGGTTCGAACGGATGTGTAGATGAGATTAAAATGTACTACGACTGTAGATATTTATCTGCTTGTGAGACTACTTGGAGATTGTTCATCTTTGACATTCACTTTCGGGATACACCTGTTGAGCGGTTGTCTTTTCACCTTCCCGATGAACAAAGAATATACTTTTCTGGTGAAGACCATATTGAAACGGTGATGAACATACCCGCTGTTAAAAACAGTATGTTTGTTGCTTGGATGGAGGCTAATAAGAAGTTCCCTAATGCTAGGGAGTTAACTTACGCAGAGTTTCCTATGAAGTTTGTGTGGGACAGTAGAAAAAGAGAATGGCATCCTCGACAGCGTGGTTTTTCAATTGGTCGAATATATTACGTTCCTCCAGGGAAAGGGAGCTCTACTATTTGAGAACTTTGTTGACTATAGTTCGATGTCCGACAAGCTATGATGATATTAAATGTGTAAATGGCGTTATACATGAGACTTTTAGAGATGCATGCTATACACTAGGTTTATTGGATGATGACAAAGAATATATTGATGGTATTATCGAAGCCAGTCATTGGGGTTCAGCACAATCTTTGAGAAGTCTCTATGCAACCCTGTTGGTTTCTGACTCCCTGTCCCATCCAGAGTGTGTTTGGATGAAATGTTGGGAGTACATGTCAGATGATATATTATATCGACGCAGATCATCAATGGGAAATCAAGGTAATTTTTTGTGCATTTTTTTATGGTTTATAATAATTTATTCTATATTTCCTACTTTATCAGCTTATAGTAATTCATTAGTTTTTAATAGTCCTTTATACGTTACAATACTTCCAAATCAGGTTTTGAGTTGACTGTTGAGCAAATTCAAAATTATACGTTATTAGAGATTGAGCATATTTTGCGTAGCAGAGGTAGAAGTCTTCGGGATTACCCGTCGATGCCATTTCCATCTGTTGTTGATGATTCATTATCATGCAACAGACTTATATGCGATGAGTTGGCATATGATAGAGCTTCTTTGTCGGATGAGCATTTGAGGTTTGTGGGTCTATTGACAGATGAACAGAAGGTTGTTTATGATACCATAATAGCATCCGTACATTCCGGTAAGGGTGGTGTGTTCTTCCTTTATGGATATGGAGGTACGGGTAAGACTTTTTTTTGGAAGACTCTATCTGCTGCTTTACGGTCGAGAGGAGATATAGTTCTTAATGTTGCCTCCAGTGGTATAGCATCCCTTCTTTTGCCTTCTGGTCGAACCGCTCATTCAAGATTTGCTATCCCTCTGAGCCCTGATGAAAACTCGACATGCAATATTAAACAAGGGAGCCCACTTGCAGAATTGATATCGAGGACGAAACTCATAATATGGGATGAAGCGCCCATGATGAATAAATATTGCTTTGAAGCACTTGACTAGAGTATGAGAGATATATTAAGGTTCGACAATCCCAATAGCTTAGAACAACCATTTGGAGGAAAGACAGTTGTTTTCGGTGGAGATTTTCGACAAATTCTTCCGGTTGTTCCAAAAGGTACCAGGCAAGATATTGTTCGTGCAACGATAAATTCATCTTACTTGTGGAAGCATTGCAAGGTGCTGCGTTTGACGAAAAATATGAGGCTTCAACATATGGTCAACATTGATGATAGTAATAACTTAAAAGCTTTTTCTGATTGGATGTCAAGCATCGGGGATGGCACGACCGATGGGAACAATGATGGTAACACTGAGGTTAAGATTCCAGATGATTTATTGATAGATTCAATGGGAGATCCGGTTCGATCAATAGTTGAAAGCACGTTCCCGAAATTCTCAGGCAATGTCGGTGATACATCTTACTTGCAGGGGAGAGCAATACTGGCACCTAGAAATGATGATGTTGATGGTGTTAATGAGTATATGATCTCAATGGTTCATACTAACGAGAGAACCTACTTAAGTGCTGATGGTGTGTGCCGAACAGAAGGAAGTGGTACTTTTTTTGAAAATATACATTCAACTGAATTTTTGAACAATATAAGATGTTCTGGTATTCCCAATCATGAGTTGAAACTTAAAGTTGGAGTTCCTATAATGTTGTTGAGAAATATTGATCATACTTAGGGACTGTGCAATGGAACAAGGTTAATAATCACGAGGCTTGGAGATCATGTTCTGGAAGGTCAAATTTTATCTGGCTGCAATGCAGGTCATAAGTTCTTCATTCCAAGGATGTCGTTGAGCCCCTCTGATTCTAGGATTCCTGTTAGATTTCAAAGGAGACAATTTCCATTGAATGTGTCCTATGCAATGACAATAAATAAGAGTCAAGGACAATCACTTTCGCATGTCGGACTTCTTCTTAAGAGACCGGTATTCACTCATGGACAACTTTATGTTGCGATTTCTAGGGTTACCAGTCGTTCGGGGTTGAAGATGTTGATTTCTGATAAGGATGGAAAATCTACTAATTCAACAACAAATGTAGTTTACAAGGAAGTTTTCCAAAATTTGTAAGAATGTGTATTGAACATTTAATGATGTAAAATGTTATTTGTTAATTTATTTGTACTTGATCGCAATTAGTGGTTCACCTATTGTGTAGACTTTGTTTCTTTGTCCAGATGTTTCTTCCCGTGCATCGCACGGGTGTGATTACTAGTGAATTTATACTAGTAACAGATATACTAAGTATCACGAGAAAATGATGAGAGTTTGAGGTTTCACGATATATTGGAGATTTGAAATATTTAATAGTAAATTTAGATCTTCAAATATGAAATTGGCTCATAAAATTCATTAGTATCATCCGTTATCTCCTGTCGAATTTGAAGCTGAACTTTCTTACTGTCCTCTGTTTCCGACCTTATTCCGCCGACTCCTCGGTGAGCAACACTTACGACATGGGGTCTGAATTTAATTTTTCATTCCACATTTTGATAAGATGAAAATATTTTACATTGTTTCTCCTTCCTTGATTCAAGTTTCCCCGTCATCCCATAAGCAGTTTGAACTCCATTTTCGACTGCATTTTGTCTACCCAAAGATTGATTGTTTGATCTCTATTTTCGACGACATTTCCAGACTGCTGCCTAGAATAGTAGACAGAAGAAAAATGAAAAAGGAAAAAAAAAAATTATCATTCAATTTCTTAAACAATCAAAAAAAATATTTAAATGTTAAGGGTGACCATAATAATAATAATTTAAGGACAAAATGAGAAATCAAAAATTACTCACTCATCCTCCCACTTTTAATATATTGTAGGAATAACTAATAATAATTGTATTTAATGAAAATAAATTAAACGGTAAAGGTAATTTTGACCGGAAAAATAAATTTAAGAAAAAAATGAGAAATGAAAAGTTTCTCAATCATTTTCACTTTTAATATATTGTAGATGTAGACAAATGTAAATAGATTATATAATTCTTCTCAAGAAAGTGTTTTTTCCTAATTCTATCAATTTTATATTATTCTAGAATAAAATTATTCGGAAAAAAGGTAAGTGTTGCAAGTACAGAGTACTAGGTTCTTTATGGATACAGGGAATTTCTATACATTCAAAATTACATAAATAAAATTTGGATAATTAACACAGAAGATCCCCATAATTTGTCTTCCTCGAGCAAATAGTTCTTATCTTTTAAAATTTTACATTTACATCCTCATTTCAATATTTTCTTATGGAGTTAGTCATTTCCATCTTGTTCTGTCAAGTCCTTCTGTCAAATATGCCTAATTGGTGCAAAATGTTCCGTATCTTTTGTCTTCCTTGTGCAAACAGTGTTTATTATTTCGATCTTAGTGCAAAAGGTCATTACCGTCTATTTCTTCATTCATGAATCTTAAAATGACTTAGCCTTTATTTGGTAAAAAAAAATAAAAAAAAGTTATTTCTAAACAAAGAACGTGATATTTTCGAGGTAAATTTTGTGGTAGAAAAGTGGTGTGTGGTTAAAAAGTTGTTTGTGGAATGTATTGTTTAGAAACTTGTTTGTAAACGGTTTACCAAAGGGAGACTATACAATTCTCTTTAATAAATAGATACAAAGGAAAGAAAATAATATAAAAAACAATTAATAACTACAACTAGAGTTTCAGATTTATTTAAAGTACAATTGAGTCTCGTGTAAAACAATTTAGCCTCCGTTTGGCCAATGTAGTGGTTTATAAATTGGTTTATTTATAATTTTGAAGTAAAATATTCGATTGAAAAGTGAAGAGAAAAAAATGTGTGTGATTAAAAAGTGTTTGAAAAATTATGTAATTCATAAACTGATTTATAAACCGTTTACCAAACAGAGGCTTAAAACATTACAACAAAATGAAAAACAAAATTATTCTTATTACAATTTAAAGATTTGGATAGGGAGAATACCTAAATTTCTGAATGCTGCCGTAATAGGACACTGAGAACGGGTGGTGGTGGTGGTGGTCGATGGTAGGAAGAAAAACTGGATAAGGAAAAATAATTATTTTATTTTTTATGTTTTAAATTGTTCTACGTAGGACTCGTTTTTACTTAAAAATAGAAACTCGGATTGCAATTACTAATTATCATTTTGTATTTTTTTTTTCCTATTTGTTTATTAACAAAGGATGGTAAATTAGTCATATTACAATGTTTTAATGAAGTAAATAGAAGGTAATGACGGGTTATCCAAAGATTGAAAAAATAAGGACGGTTTGCGCAAGGAATGCAGGTGATAAAGACTTTTTTGCACCGGTTAGTCATATTTTACGGAAAGACTTCACGGAATAGGACGGAAAAGACAAACTCTGCAAGAAAATATTGAAATGAGGGTGTTAATGTCAAATTTGAAACGATAAAGACTATTTGCTCAAGAAAGGCAAATGTTGGGGACTTTTTGTGCTCATTACCCTTAGAATTTTAAAATAACATAAATATGATATTTTTTTAAAATGTAGGATAATTATTGCTAATTTTTTGTTATTATCAAATTCTAGATAAGTTGTATCTACTGTAGAAGAGTCTATTCTGCCATGATTGGTTCTTACTTTAGATTCCATTCTCTTCTCTTTTTCTCTCTACCTTATAACATGTTGTCAGCATGATAGAGCTCATCCAAAAATGAGAGTAAATTTTAGTTATTGAATACAATAATGTGTGTGTGTGTGTGTGTGTATATATATATATATATATATATATATATATATATATATAACAACAAACTATTTGTTATAGAAAAATCTACGATTAACATTCTTGCGTGATTTTAATTATAGTTTAGAATTCGCAGGATCTGGATAGCTTGTAGCAACTGCAATTAAACATTGATATTTCAGCAACCAATTATCCTATCATCATGAAATTTTGATAGGTTGTTCAAAACTAATGTTCTTTATATCCAATGGTTATGATTAAAATGCAACGGTTCATTTGTAATAAATAGCTATGCAATTGGTATCAAATTTTTAAAATGCTACCTAAAATTCTCAAATCTTTTTAAAGAAGAATATATATATTTATTATGATAGAATTATTGTTCCCGAAAAAGCACAACATTATTATACTATTATGAAAGAATATTACCTGCTCTTGAAGAGCGTTATACTACAATTTTAATATTCCTAAAGAAAAGTGATCTATTGCTCCAGAAGAAGCATACATTTATAATATACTAGAAGAATAATCAGTTATATTTTGGAACGAAATACGATTCATATTTCAATATTCCAGAATAATATTACAAAATTGTTTGAATCAATTTACACAAATCAATATTCTAAAAGAAAATTGTATTGCTCTAGAAGAAGCACGTCTTTATTTATATTCTTGAAGAATAATTTATTATTTGGCATGTTCAGCTAGGTGGTCATTGGATTAATAATAATGCAAAATGAGAATTCAAATAAATATTTAACAAAGAACCAAAAGACGTTTCAATCCAACGAATTCATATATAATGCTTGTTCTATGTATCATAAATTGGTCTTTGACCATCACTAGCTAAATGTTGAATGAAACTCATATAATGTTGAAAATATATTATTCATACATGGGACATATCACCCTTGATGTATACCATCTTGAGATTTTGAAATGAAAAGTGGATCCACTAAATGGTTATATGTGTAAATAGAAAACTTATACGTTGAGTATAAGAGATTATTTGACAAGTTATTATTATTGTATTAAAGTAATAAATGCATGTAAGTTCATATTCCAAAATTATTGACAGTTTTATGCATTTGTTTCGATTATAATAAAATATATTGCTAGTGGTTTAGCAAACTAAATGTGATGAGAATCGAGAAAGTCAAACATCAATGCACGTGCCCAGGGACCCATGACAAGATCCGACGTCGAAGAGGTTCAAGATTGAGGCTAAACAATGTGAATAAATCAAGAAAAAAAAAGCTAAGAATCAAATTGGAGCCAAAAATGAGAAGTTTGGAGTTTCAATCAAGTTTCGGTCGACCGAACTTTCTTCCGGTCGACCGATCTTCTGCAGAGGAATTTTTGATTCAGCCCAGTCGCTTTCGGCTGAGTGGCGGTCGATCGAAAGTCCCATTTCAGTCGACCCAGTGATCGACCGAAACACTCCGCTTTACAAAAACGGGGTTTTTCTTGTAAATACTGAAATTGCACATTTTGCCCATTTTGTACCTTTTATACACATTTTCTTGTCATTTGTAAGATAACTTGGATGTTCAATGTGAAATGCTCTTTTGAGAGGCCCTTCTTGAGGTAAGGTTAAACCTCTTTGATCTTGTTTTTTCTTGGAAGTTAATCAACTTTACTTGAGTATTATTATTCTTGTGTTGTTGTTTATTTTCCGCCACCTTGGAATTTGTTTAGTTGATACCCATTGGGCTAGGGTTAGTTAATCCTTGAATTTTGAGTTAATTTAAACTTGGGTTAAGGTGTTTATCCCTTTATTTACCACTTTAGCTTTCTTGGGTTTTGTATTAAATTGTTGTGGGAATTTTCGGTCAACACACCGAAGGGGTTCGCATCATTTGGTATCAGAGATTGGTTCTAATTCGGTAAACATATTCTTTACATTTTTGTTGTTGTTATTCAAAAAAAAATAAAAAATCCGAAAACTGGAAAAAAAAAAAAAATTTGTGGAAATTTGTTTTCTTGATCATTTGTTGAACTCCACATATTGGTCATTTTGATTGTTGAACTTATTGGGGAATTCCATTAGTCATACACTTGCATTTCTATGTGTTCAAAAGTGTGCCACCAAGTGTTTGATAAATTGTTCCAAAGAAAAATACTCCATTAGTGCTTTGTTGTTCAATGCCCATATATTGCTAATTACTTGGGGCTATCCAATTCCCATCATTGAGATTGTGTTATCAACATTTTATTCCATACATCACTTGCTTCATCCATTGGATAATTGTTGATCATTCACTTCTTGCCACAATTGTGTTGTTGGGGGTTTTCATATATCCACATTCAAGGTCATTCAAAGATTGAGTACAAGTTGTTTGATAAATTGCCTCATTGAAAATTTACACTCTTGTGCTTATTGTTCTACATCTATGCCTTGTCTAATAATTGTGGTTATTCAATTCCCTTGCTAAAATTGTGTTCCTAGCATCTTATTCCACATAACAATTGTTCCTTTTGATTATAGTAAGCACATAAATTCCACTTGCTATTTGTGTCTACTTGTTCTAAATTCCTTCTTCCTTTGTTTTTGATTTCCTTGACTTCACAAGAATTATACTTGTGGCTTAGTTAATTACCTTCTGTGGAGAACTTGAGAAATGAGATTTTGAGTGGAAAAAGGCAAGAGTGGTGAGCTCATTAGAGGGTAAAAGCCTAAATTGAGTGAAATACGAGTGAAAAATATTCTTGTGAGAACACTTTCACACTTGCACACCATGTCAAATTCCAATGCTCAAATTCAAGATTTGAAGTACTTGTTACAAAATCTTTCAACCACCATGACTAGACAAATGGATAAAATTGGGGGTGGGTTGGAAAATTTAGGAACAAGGGGGAGAGTACATCTACTAGTAGTGGTGGAGAAGATAGGGATGGTAGGAGAAGGGTGAGGGATAATTTTGGGGACATTGTGTATAGGAATGGAGTTAGAAAACAAAATGGGAGTTTGAATAGGAAAATTAGAATGGATATTTGGGAAGATGAAGGGGATGGTGAACAAAATGGGAGTATGAATAGGAAAAGAAGAGAGTGGTTGAATGATAGGCGAAATGGAGTTGATGAAAATATTTATAGTGTGAGAATGCAAAATTCATCACTCCATGGAATGGGTAAAAGTGGAGAAGTTGAAGGAGATTGGAGTATGAATAGGAGGAGAAGATAATGGGTAGATAGGAGTGGAGATGGGATGGATGAGAAGTTTAATATTGAACAAATGAAGACTTCATCATTCCATAGGAGGGAGGGTAGTGGAAGTAGTGAAGGAGATGAATGCTAGGCTACCAAAATTTTTGGCCCATGATAATGAGAGGGAGAAGTATGGAGGAGATACTTTCTACACTAGATGCCTTGTGAGGGATAGGGCATGTAGTCTCATTATAGATGGGGAGAGTGACATGAATTTAGTGAGTGCTAGTAAGGTGGAGAAATTGGGGTTACCGGTTATGAAGCATCCTAATCCCTATGTATTGCAAAGGTTGGGTGACGATGGGGGAGTGAGAGTGAGTGAACAAGTTCTTCTTGCCTTCAACATTGGATCCTATTGTGACCAAGTGATATGTGATGTAGTTTCTATGCACACTACTCACATAATTTTGGGGAGACCTTGGCAAAGTGATAGGGGTGTGACACATGACAAGAGGAAGAACCGGTGTAGCTTCCAAATCAATGGAAAAAGGGTTGTGATCCTATCTTTGAGTTTGGAGGAAGTTCATAAAGATCAAATGAAACTCAAGAAGGAGAAAGACAAGGAAAGTGAAAATGAAGAAGAAAAGAAAAAGGAGAAAGAAATTGAAAATGAAAATTCAATTGAGAGAATTGAAGAAAATAAAAATGAGAGTAAGAGAGTTGGAGCCACGTCCCTAGAAAAAGGAGAGGCAATGAGAGTTGGAACCATGACTCCAGAAAAAGGAGAGGCGAGAGAAGTACCGAGAGTTGATGATACTATCTCAGAAAAAGGTGAGGGAGTGATGAGTGCCACAAAGAAAATCGAGAGGAGAGATCACAAAAAAAATGTTCTTTACTATTGAATTTTCTAACAATGCCCTCCCTAGCTTGGTTACTTCTTTGTTGCAGGAGGTCGTGAGGCCGACTTATCAAAGCAACCAAGAACTCAAAAGTCATGCCGAGTGGAAGAGCTTTATGGAGATATTTTCCTACCACAGCAAATACAATCAAGGTAAAGAAAATGTGGTAACCGATGCAACATCTAGGAGGTACGCTCCTAACACTTCTTCGAGAGCAAGGTTATTATATTTGGAATACATCAAAGGATTGTATGACATTGATGTGGACTTGAAAAATGAAATTTTGTCATGTGGAAATGTTGCATGTAATGAAGGTCCTTGGCATGATAAATTCCTCATTTGTAAATTCAAATTTTTATGCCTACCTAATTGTCTAAGTGCCAACTCATTTTGTATTGAGCATGTTAAGGACATCCATGTTAATAATCCGAATTTGTTAAAAATTTGTGAATCGTACTGTGAGCAATATTTTGATGAATTTTATAGGCATGATAACTATTTGTTTTGGAAAGTTGGATTGTTTGTTTTTAAATGTGCCATGCGTGAATTTCTAATGAGTGAGACACATGTTGGTTGTTTGATTGGGCACTTTGAAACCAAGGGGGCCGTGGAAATATTTTGTGCTCACTTTTATTGGCCTCATTGGAAAATTGGTGATAAACATGTTTGCACTTGTGGTAAAGGCCGAACGTTCAAAATGGCTAAATCTAAGTTTTTACCTCAAGTTTTATACACACATTTGCACGTTCCCAGTAAACCTTGGATTAATCATTCTATGGAGTTTGTGTTGGGTTTACTTAGACTAAAGAAAAGGAATGATGCTAATTTTGTGGATGTTGGTAGGGGTATTAAACTTTCACATTTTACTACATGTCATGAAACCCGCATTGCTATCAGCATGATGAATCTTTTCTTTGGGGGAGTGGTGCATTTGCATAAAAATGATGCTCAATTTGTGATTGTTAAATTTGCTTGCAATAAAAGTGTTTATCCTAGTAGCAAATTTTCTCCACTTAATGTTGTTTTTGGCCCTAGCCTACTAACTCTTTTGAGATTGATGCACTTGTTTATTTATGGAGATGCTAGTTTAGGTGGGCATAAAAAGGCAAATTTGGTTGAGCCCCTGATAGAGTAGGGTGAGCGTCAATTTAGGGCACTTATTAAAAAATGTACTTCCAATCCGAACCAAGATCGAATGCGATTTTTATTTGACCCGGGTGGTTGGATGTTGTTCATTTGGAGGAAAGAATGGGTTCCCGATTTAATAAAATCCAAATTGCTACTCTGCGGTGGTGGCACATCTCAAGCTTTTGGCAACACCTACAAATTGATTTTGCACGGTGAGTATGAAATTTCAGTTACATTTATTGTGTCTGAATTTTCTATTTTTATTGTAGGTGTCGATTCGTGGTCGAATCTCTTTCGAGATGAAGGAGATGATGAGAATCGCGAAGGTCCAACTTCATCGCATGAACTCGTGGTCCGCAATGTTTCAAGATCAAAGGTCAATGAATCTCACACTAGTGCAATCAAGCCAGATTCGAGGTCGAATCCTTTCCAAGAGGGAGGGGATGATGAAAATCGAGAAAGTCAAACATCGATGTACGTGCCCGTGGGACCCATGACGAGATCCGACATCGAAGAGGTTCAAGATTCAAGGCTAAAAAATGTGAATAAATCAAGAAAATAAGCCAAGAATCAAATTGGAGCCAAAAATGAGAAGTTTGGAGTTTCAGTCAAGTTTCGATCAACCGAACTTTCTTCCGGTCGACCGATCTTCTGCAGAAGAATTTTTGATTCAGCCTCAGTCGCTTTCGGCTGAGTGGCGGTCGACCGAAAGTCCCATTTCGGTCGACCGAAACACTCCGTTTTACAAAAACGGGTTTTTCTTGTAAATACCGAAATTACACATTTTGCCCATTTTGTACCTTTTATACACATTTTCTTATCATTTGTAAGATAACTTGGATGTTCAATGTGAAATGCTCTCTTGAGAGGCCCTTCTTGAGGTAAGGTTAAACCTCTTTGATCTTGTTTTTTCTTGGAAGTTAATCAACTTTACTTGAGTATTATTATTCTTGTGTTGTTGTTTATTTTCCGCCACCTTGGAATTTGTTTAGTTAATACCCATTGGGCTAGGGTTAGTTAATCCTTGAATTTTGGGTTAGATTTAAACTTGGGTTAAGGTGTTTATCCCTTTATTTACCACTTTAGCTTTCTTGGGTTTTGTATTAAATTGTTATGGGAATTTTCGGTCAACACACCGAAGGGGTTCACATCAAAATGCCTCCAGATTTGCAACAAGATTTATATGAAAACAATATGCAAGGATATTTTATTTCTCATGCATCAGTATTTTGTATACATACACGCCAATGTGATAATCTTTTGATTGGCTTATGGTCAGGAGTCTTATGATTTCAGTCTAAAAGTTTTGAAAAGTGCAAGATATACATTCCAAAAAAATGACAAAGATAGAAATGAAAACGCATGTGCTTTGAAGAATAAGTTCGGGGCTATCACCAAGGCCAAATTGACTTCAAAAAAAATATATCCTTTTTTTTTTTTTTTTTGACATCTTTCTACTTTCTTGATATTCTCACATCGATATATAATCAATCCAAATCACTTCTTATTATATGTTTGACAAAATTACAATAATCTCTCACTTGTTCAAATATATAATGATTTCAAACTCAAGTTAACGATGCTTATCCATAAAGTATGTATATCTTTTGATTTGAATTCCACTTTAGTGTAAATCTCACAGAGCTACATAGAAATCTCATGTAGCATGATAGTTTTGAATATGTTATTCCTTATGATGATATTAGTGAAATCACACACATAAGCATCATGTGTTCCAAGTTCTACAAAATCTTGTTTCGCTTTTCTCTTATTCGCCAAGTTTTAAGAGAGAAACTTCAACTCTCTATTGAGGTGGTACCAACTCGAAGTTCATATAAGTAAATTTCTAACAGTATATTTGTCACTTTTAGAGATATTTGATCAAATGAATTGAAATTCATTAAGAATTATGGAAACTAAACCCTCCTTTTGTAACAATTGACACTTACAACTTAGTATATGGATTAATTGAAAGTATAACTGCTAAAACAATCCACCTATCGAATGACTTATTGTTACCAATTCCCTTATGAGATGTAAAGTAAGCGGATCAACCAAATTCTCATTAGTCTTCAGGTCAGTAAGTGAAATTATTCCATCTTTAATTAACTTCCTCACAAAATCATGTCTAAGACTCATATTTCTAGATGTACCATTATACATTTCATTGTATGCTTTTTCTAAAGTGTTTGACTATCATATGAGATATATATTAAGCCTCTGTTCGAATAAAAAATGTGGTTTATAAACCAGATTTTTGCAATTTTTGAGGTAAGATGTAAGGTTAAAAATTGGAGAGAGAAAAAATGTAGGGTTAAAAAGTGATTTGAGAAATTTTGTAGATTATAAATTGGTTTATAATTGTTTTTATAATCCGAACAGAGACTAAATAATTATTCTTCTCTCCTAATGTGATTTCATACATTAAATCCCTAAGTCATTCGGCCATTTTTCTGATTTCAGCCAATGTTAAGAATTTGGATTCCATAGTTGACTATGTAATACATGTTTATTTATTGAGTTTTCAAGAAATACATCTTCCAAGAGTGAAAGCCCAACCTAAGGTGGATTTATCTTCACCTGCACTAGGTATTCAGCTAGCATCAGTAAATTCTTCTAAGATTGCTGAAAATTTGGAATATTGGAGATTTAGGTCCTTGTTTTTCTTCAAGTAGCCAAGAATCTTTCCTATAACCTTTAAATGTTCTTCACTTGGATTACTAGTAAACCTACTAAGTTTACTAAGTGCAAATACTATTTCGGGTCTTGTGCAATGCATAAAATTAACATATATAAGTCACCCAATAGCAGTTGCATATTCAAATTGTGCTATTGTTCTTCCTTCATTCTTTACAAGTTTATACATGGATCAAACTAGGAATCTTAATATTTTATGTTTAAATGATTGAACTTGTTAATCACAGTCAGTATACTATGATTGGTTCAACAAATAATCCTCTCAGTCTTGGTAATTTTGATACCAAAAATTGTATCCACTTGACCAAGATCTTTCATGTTAAATGTGAAAGATAAAGAAAACTCTTTTTTTTTTCCTTATACATTGCATCTAATTATTATAATCAAAGTGTCATCTACATATAAATAAATAAGCACAACATAATCATAACAAACTTCTGAATATAAACATTTACCAATACTATAGGCTTGTTCTCTTTATTGTTTTTAGGTCGCTTTCTATTTTTAGTTTTTCTAAACAGTGAAAATGCGTTCACTTACTCATTTTAAAAAATGACTTTTTGAAAACAAAATAAAATTACACACCAAAATAATGTCTTGGGCATTTTCTATACAAAACCTACCCAAATTAGAAAACGCAGAAAATAACAAATATGAGATTCTCTTCAGCAGCTAAAGGTAAACATCTCCTCTCTCCTCTCTTTTTTCTTCTCCTCTTCTCTTCTCTTCCCTTACTTTTATCTTCTTTTCCATGTAACTGAACGATCATTTTTTTCACAAGAGGTCCTATTTGTTTCAAAATTTTGTGAAATCTTCCTTCAAATTTGGGTCAATTTTTTCCTGTAATTTGATGGTTTAGGCTTCTACTGTGGTGAACTAGAATTGGGTTTGACGGTGGCTTATTGTAGAATTAGATTTTCCTGTAATTTTTGTATGGCCGGTGAAGTTGGAGCGTTGGGGAAGCGTAGGAGAAGAAGGGAGAATCTGAAAATTCACTCTCCACACTTTGTCTATAAACTTTCATGACATACCCATGAGAGCACTTTTTTTAGAATATTAAAAATTACTTTTCATGTTTTAGAAAATGAAAAATCCAATCTCGTGTTTTTGATTAGTTGGTATGGGAATTGTCATACATCCTACAATTTGTGGGTTTAGTTGCATTACTTTGTTGAGTGAAATCTGTAGGCACAAGAAAGAATGAAGAAGAGTCGAGACATATTTGTAATATGACTGTTGTTCTCCTGCCCGTCAGAACAGTCCTCTTTGTAATATAGGCCATAAAAGGAAAGTGGATATGCGAATGTAGTTCTTTGCTACTTTAATTTTGACGAGTTTTAGGAGAGGGAGATAGATGTGTTGTTCTAGAGATGAATGTTTTGATTTCATAATTATCTTGGTATTTATAGTAATAATCAAAATCTTGAAAGTTCTTAGTTCCAGATCCTGAAGGGAATTTTGAATTTGGTAAATTCAATTCCCTTAGCAATTCTCTGATTTGTGCCTACGCTGTTGCTTGAAGCGAGTCTCTAAAATCTTCCATCTCTTTCCGTCTCTTCTCCTCCGACTCTGCCAACTGCTTTTTTAGTTCCTCGATTTCAGACATATACGAGCACAATCTTGAACGTCCAGAATTTCTTATTACTTCCATGGCAGATTGTGAACTTCCGAGGCCATATACACGACATTTTTGTATCCCATTTTTCGACTCAATCCATGCATTTGGATCAAACTCTGGACGCTCAGTCGGATCTGGCCACCTCTCCTCAACAATATCATGATATTTTTCCTATACATAAAAACACCATAAAATAACACATCAAACATAATTTTCAAGTGAAACATTTTAAACACTTAAAGATTGTAAATAATAGTGTATTTGAACTTACGAGTGTAGCCTTTGATATCTTATCTATGAAATCTCCAGATGCATTACAATGTGTGTGAATAAAAAGTTCCAAAGAAGTTGGAGGACGATTTTGTTCTTCAGCCTATAAAGAAAAAGATTTTAGTAATGAAATAAATATTGAATATTTAATTAAAAAAAATGAATAAACAATTGTTATAAACAAAACCAAATGATCCTCATGTACAGCAAATGACACCGAACCACTAGTGTGTTTTGGTTGTTCACCATTGGCGGTTGAACCTTTGTTCTTTGAATTTATATGAGAGATACGTTGCCACTCCAAAGAAGCCCACTCTTCAAACAACTTTATCCAATCACCATCATCAATCCATTTTGGCTTTAATTGCCTCCAATCTAAGGGGTTATTTGAATTTGAGTTTTCTTTTGCCTTTTTTCTTAAGTACCAGAAGTTATCTCGTAGTCGTCTGGTGGCTATATTGCGAAGTACCTTCTTTACTTCATTGTCAGTATGATTCACCCATTGAAATTTTTCCTAAAACAAGTAAAATAATTATTCTACTATTTCATAAACATTATTAGTAAAAAAATCATTGTTAAAACTAGAAGCTAAAATTTGTAGTGCAATTACCTTGAAAGCCTGGAACATATTCTCGTGAAGCTCACGAGGCACAAGAGAATAATGCATGAACCGACCGCGTGTAAAACCTTGCACGATGATAGTAATTTCTCTTGTGGTCTTTGGTTTGTCAAATCTAATGTGAAATAGACAAGTTACAAGATATAAGTAAAAATTTAAGATGATTGTACTACCTCTATGTTTTCGCTATTGCCACTTTATTTTCTATCTTCCTCTATGGATTACTAATTTGATAAACTTATAATCTCATGACAAACATTCTCTACAAAGAAAAAGAAAAAAAAACAAAATCAAATAAAAGAAACTATTAATTACCCTTGTGATGTTTTGATGATGAATCTTGGACGCTCCTTGAGAGAATTAGGGAGACGAGTACCACGGTTTGGACCCCGCTTTTTCTTCCTCCTCTCATTTTGTTCTATAGTAGTTTCCTCCTCTTCATTCATATCGAGGCTATTGTTTAGTCCAATTACTTCGTCTTCAATGTCAATTTGTTCTCCACTTCTTGTTTCATCTTCATTTGGTGCCTCGTCTCTACTACTACCCGAGGGTCTTCCTCTTGATTTAGAATTCCTACCACGACCCCTAGTTGGTCGGTAGCCAGTCATCTCGACAAGGAAACAAGGGCTAAAAATTTGAAAGTAGCACATGAGAAATTATTTAACTATCAAGTAAATGAAATATTAGTTTCATCTCTTTGTTTGTGAGCCTATAAGATGCTTAAGAAAAGAAATGCTTATCCTCTATAATTAACCACTAATAATGGAAGTGTACAATAGGCGGGAGGACTAGAAATGCTTACCTTTTTGGTAGCAAAAGTGGGTATAAGTAATGGTAATTAAACAAATGAGAGGAGTTAAAGGGAGGAAGCATGACTACTTGTTTTCATTGCTCCTCATTTTGGTTTCAACTCCAAGCAAGGGCATAATCTATCTCATTAAGCATACATGCACTCTCACCAGACCTACTAAGCTGCCTCTCTCTACCCACTACACTGTCTCTCACACATTTTACACACTAGTACTCACGCACTACACACTCTAATACATAATACATGCAGCCACAATATAAGATTGTTCGCTCAAAATAGTGTACCGCAAGCGCACGGGTCGCGTACAAGTAATAAAGTGGACTTTTTGAGTCCGGATTTTCGATCTCACGAGGAATGTATACTCAATTAGACTTTAGTTAATTTAATCTTAACAAATAAAACACACAATTAAAGATGGATTTTGGAAAATAACTAAAAATCTACTAAAGATGGAAATATAAAAAACACTTGAATTTTTTTGAGGAAAACGTGATTGAGATTCATGGTTTCATTTAACCATCGCCTAATTAATTTCTCAACATGCAAATTAACAAATTACTCATTTATAATGTTAGACCCGATTTTTCAAGTATAGCTAATTACCCCTCTCGAGTGAAATTAACCTTAATCAATTGATTTAACCTACTATATATCTATGTCGATTAAAGTCCAATCAATTGCATTAACTCTGTGTGAAAATAGCTCAAAGGATCATCTAGGGTTTAAGGTATATCTCTATCCTTAACAAGAATCTAGAGCATTTGTTATTTGGTCTAAAATGCACGATATCTCTCGATTATCATACAGTTCACAAAACATATATTTGGTGATCAATTAAATACATGGAATAATCTCAATAACAAACACACATGAAATAAGTATTTAATCATCAAATAGCAAATATTAAAACTAATCCAAGCTAGGTTAAATTACTACCATAAATCTCAACACAATAAATTAGCACATGTTATATAAATAATACAAATGAGAATATTTATAACAATACGTTCCAAGTTTGACAAAATAATGGAGAAAATACAAAGTTATAGATAAAACCCTTTTTGAAGCTTGGCTAAGATTTCCCCAAATATTTCATCACTTTAGATGTATTCTCCTTGCTCTTGATTTGTTCCCCAAGATTTATCAAATAGTTGAAAAGAGAATAAAATGAAAATTAAAAGAAAAAGAAACGAAAAAGAAAAAAAGAAAAAAGAAGAAGAAGAAGAATCGGACCAGCAGAAGTAAGAAGACAGGAAGAAGACCCAGCTGCTGTCCAATATCTGATTTTTATGCCAAAGTTAAGAGAAATTGCACCCTTGGTCCTTGGAGGTTTGAAACTTGAGCAAAATAGTCTCAAACATTAGTTTTTCTCTTAATTGATGTGTCCAAGCACAAAAATTTGTGGAAAAGTGATAAAACAAATTTTAAAATGTTTCCAAGTCCCTCAAATTTTATTTTGTAGCCCAAGTCCTCAACTTTTGGCACTTGTGCACTTTGGTCCTCAACTTTATGTTTTTGTATGCAATTGATCTATATTCACTCAAACTCATAAATTAAGCAATCATTTTACTTTATCTTGTGGTTTTATCCTTGAATTTGAGTAGTATACCTTGGTCCTCAACTTTTTGGGATGTTGCAATTGAGTCCTCAAACTTTTGATTTCTTTCAATTTGGTCCTTGAACGTCAAATTTGCTCCTCTTTACGCTCAATTGCTCTCCAATCTTGTCCATTTTCTTTTCAATTGAGGTTGTACCTAATTGTATAAGATAAACACAATTTATAAGTAGAAATTCGCTCAATTTATCAATTAAATTGTCGATTTAAAAGCAAAATAAGTATGTAAAACACACTTATCAAAGACTCCTCTCTGTCCACTACACTACCTCTGCCTCTAACAATTTTTTTTTTTAACTTTCAGAATATTTGCTTGCTGGGGCAACATCCCCAGCTTTCCCAAACATGGATCCGTCTATGCTAACAAACATTTATTTTCTTATTTACACATTTTCTAACTGTTGCATGAGCTTGATGCTGAGAACTATTTGTAGAGCTCATCAAGATTTATAATTCGTCTCGTGATACTCAGAACAGAAACAGCATATGTACTTCCATTTTATATTAAAATTGATATTATCTTTCATTTAAAGCTTATTCACTTCATTTAGAACATCCATGAATTTGGAACTAAAAAAATGAAAGCCATATTTCGACCCGGATCCATAACATTGATTTGTTGTTGTTCTATTCTGTCTCCATACTTAATACTACCTGGTCTTAAGGGCTAACAACCACATTGTATACTTAGATGTCAAAAGTATATTCTTGACTTAGTTTTTCTTTTGTAGTGTTCATATTTTTTTTAACCACACAGCATGATCTTTGGTGGTGAGTTGAATCTTGATTCTTAATTTTTTTATTGGAAAGAAATTTTATGGTACACACATGGAAAAGAGCACAAGAAAAAGTGACCCAACATTTCCAGTATGCCTACAGAAGTAAAAAACTCTAAATATAAGAACAAGTAGAAGCTAATATACTATGAATGCCTAGCTAATGAGACTAAATTTTATGGTACATCGAAATAGTTTATATCCAAATGACAGCAATCATCTTAATGTAATTTAATAACTATTCAACCATTGTGCTGTATGCACCGAAAAAATCATTTTTAAATGCACAGACTAGAGTATAACATATTTGCAAGATTACAGCAGTCAAACCCCAGTGATTCATAACTAATTAGTAGAACTAACATCTAAGAGAATCACATCACATATAATAGCATAAAAAAATTCTAAGTTCTTGGGAAAGAAGAGTGGCTTCATCGACCCGAAATGTAGGGTTCAAAATTTGAGGCCACAGCAATTGAAATTACAGAATGGCATACTTGGAATTTGAACTTTGAAATTACAGAATGGTATACCTGGAATTTGAACTTTTAACAACTTGAATACTCCTTCAATAACATTTCCGTGCTGATTCTTCTACAGTTCTTGCCTTATCGAACCGTTACTTTGGCACATAGATGAGAGACGGTAATATAGAGGAGGATGGGAGGTTTGTAATGTATATAGATTTGGATTTCGGGAGAGAGGAAGAGGAAAGGGACGATTTCACCTATGTATGATATAATCTGGGCTTCGATTTAATAATATTCAGCAAGAAGTTTTGATTTCTGGAGAGTTCATTTCCATTTTTGGTCTGTGAGAGTAGCTGGTAGGAAAGCAAGTGAGAGGAAATTTGGAAGATTTGGAAATTTGAGAACAGATTTTGGCTGAAAAATATCAAATACACCGCCAATACATAAAATTTTTGGCGCTCAAATTTCGGGTCTACACATGTTTGGCTCCTAAAATTTAGTTGATAATTGGACAAAAATTGGGTCCACCTTCGTTTGATAACCGTAATTTTTTTTTTTATGAACAAATTTATAAATTACACAATTTTCAAATTTTCATTTTATTCACACGTACTTTTTCTCTTCAATTTAAGGGTGTGTTTGATTACAAAGATGGAAAATGGGTGGAAAGAAAATGCTTTCCAATGAATTGATTTTGCTTGGAAAATATTTTCGTGGAAAACCAATTGAAAGTGTTTGATTGTTTAAATTTTGAAGGTGGAAAAGTGAAGAATTTCCCAAATGTCATTGTTTGATTGACATTATTTTCCATGAAAAATAAAATAAATTTTTACTATTTTAATCAATTTTTTATTTTGTTACTTTTTGATGGCGTGCAGGACCAGGCCCTGGCGTTCTTGGATCGTTGGGTTCGGCGGGCATGAAATGTTGTGCTTATAAACTTCAAATGGTCATAACTTTGTCATACGGTGTCTGTTTTGGACCCATAATTACTTTTTGGAAAGGTCTCGACGATTCGGACAAGAATCATCGCTTTTCCGTGATGCATGATGGATTTGGGCCGTTTGGGAACTTTTAGAGCTTCAAAACTGGCGTTTTCTAATTTTATTTATTCATTTTGCGTTTTTAATTTATTATTATTATGAGTTCGGTCCGTTTAGGAGCTGAGGGCCCATTAGGTTTCTTTATTTCATTATTTAAGACCCTTTGCATTCTTGTTATTAGGGATTTTCGACTTCGAATAAAACTGAGTGTTCTCTTGGAGAGTGAAAATCCGAGTTTATTGTGTGTTTGGAATTGTTCGTCAATAAGAATTGTAGGTGCGCCTACATCACTTTTTCAACACATTTGTACTTGATAATGATAATGTTATTTTTGGAAGAAAAAAAAAAGTCAATTAATAATAACAAAATTGATGTAGTACTTGAGAAAAATAATTTTCCATTCAACCTAGAAAATCTTTTCTCATGAAAAATAAGAAAAAATCTTTTCACCAAAAAGTAGGAGAATGGGCGCATCAACTACAAAGAAGGAAAGAATTTTCCTACTAAAATCTTACCTATCAAACACCAGAAAATGGAAAAGAAGGAAAAAGATTTCCTTTTCCTTGGAAAATTATTGCCAATCAAACATACTCTAAGGGTGCGTTTGATTGCGATGATGGAAAATGAGTGGAAAGAAAATATTTTTCAAGAAAATGATTTTTCTTGGAAATTATTTTCATGGAAAATCAATTGAAAGTGTTTGATTGGTATAATTTTCTAAGTGTAAAAAGTGGAGAATTTTTCAAGTTGTGTTGTTTGATTGACATTATTTTCCATAGAAAATTTGGTAAACTTGAGTTATTTTAGTCAAAAAAAATTTTTTTAACACAATATTTATTTGTACAAACTATGCCTTAAAAAAAAATGTAGAAGAAAAAGGGCCAAAACAGGTTTTACACCTAAGGTGGAAAACAAAAAACCATGTAATAGGTAAGAAAAAGTTTTCCTCCAAATTGAGAAAAAGCATCACGTGCACAGCCGGCTGGAAAATATTTTACAGGCAAAAATTTGGCAGTCAAACAACAAATTTGTTGAATTATCCATGGAAAATCAGTTTTCCATGTAACATAATTGGAAATCAAACAGGGCCTAAGTATATGTTCGATAACCATAAAAAAATGATTTATACACATTTTCCTAAATCACTTTTTGAACACGCACAATTTCTCGTTAATTTTCAACCACTACTTTTTATCTCAAAATCATAAATAAACATGTTTATAAGTCAAACTGTGCTACCAAACGGAGGCTAATTTTTCTATCAAAATCATAAATAAACCAATTTATAAATCAAAACTAAACCAATTTACCTCTGAATACAAAATAAACCAAGGTTATACCAAATTACCTCAAAATCATAAATAAACAAATTTATAAACATAAAATAAACCAACTTATATCAAAATCATAAAAAACCATAAATAAACTAATTTATAAACAAAAAATAATAATATGCTTTTGTTAATATACTTCAAAAATACACTACTTAATGTATATCCAGAAATACAAAACAATTCGTGGAATGTACGAAATATACCCTTTTTCACTATTTTGGCTACTACCACCATTTCTCCATGTCCATCGAGCACTAATCATCCTACAATCAATAAAAAAATTATATTGTCAATTAAAGCACCGAGAAAGAGAGTTAAACATGGGACCTCCAATAAGGAAACAAACACCTAAAAGAAAATATACAACCTCCTCGGTTTCATCTGCATCAGTATATTATACATATTCATGTGTGTGTCACTTTCTCCATCTTCTTCGTGTCCTAACTCTTCATTTTCGATAATCCCCACATTTGTAATTTCAAGTATGTCTACTTCTTCAGGATAGACATTGTTTTGTACTAACAATTGCACATCTAGTTCTGAACCACTATCAACGGGTTGTAGAGCATTTAGAGGACAGTCCTCTTGAAATGCAAGATCTATACAAAAGTTGATTTCTCGATCCGTTGATACAACTCCATCTACTTTCGTGAGATATCTAGCTTTTGTCTTCACAACTGCCCACCAGTCAAGTGATTCTCTACGACGTGAAGGAAGATTGGTGTAGTATACATGCTGAGCTTGTTGAGCTAGTATGAAGCTGTCAGAAGTAACTAATTTCTTTTTAAAATTGACCTCTACCAAGTTGAATTGTTGATCCGCACGAACACCACGTTCGTTGTCACACCAATCGCATTTAAATAAAGTAACAGCATTTCCCGACCAAACATATTGCAACTCAATAATCTCGGTGATCAAACCATAATAGTCATGGTCAAAGTCATTGTAACAACTTCCCAACACACAAACACCGCTATTCATTGTCTTTATATGTTGACCGTATTTCAAGGTGTGGAATTTGAACCCGTTAACAAAATAACCATTATAACAATTCACCCGACGAAGTGGTCCCTCAGCCAACAGTTTAATGCGATGATCAACAGTTTCATCATTAAGTACCTAATATTTTTCAATAAGTTAATATCAAGTATAAGTCAATGTGGAAAACAGAAATTAAAAAGTTCTTACAGTATTTCGTAGCCAGTCTCAAAAACCTTCATTTCGCATCTGATCCACTTCTAAATCTGACACTCGAGGGTAATTAATTCGCATTTGCCTCTCAAACTCCCTACATAATGCAATGATAAACAATAAATTAATCATGCGACTTTCTATACAATTTATTTTTGATATAAAATGATTATAACTTACGCTACGAAGGGGGTGATTTCTTCACAATTGAAGAGCAAGTATCTTGAAACGGCTCTAAATTCCTCGTCATCTAGATGCATGACATTTTCCATTTGCTTTCCAAGAGGTCGACCAGGATATGTAAAGATCGAAAATCGTCCTAATGGATCAACCAACCCTCCATCGTCATTTCTTGGAGGATGATTTATTCTTGTTTGGACATCGTCTTCAAAATATAATGAGAAAAAAGATGATGTTTCTTCTAATAGATATGATTCGACGATAGATCCTTCCACGGAAGCACGATTTTTCACCTTCCTCTTTAGATGATTAAGGAACCTGCAAAATGTGATACAGATGATTCAACGATAGATCCCTCCACACACACACACACACACACACACACTGCGTTAAACAAAATGTGTTATAGATGACTCAATGATGTTGTACCTTTCGAAGGGATACATCCATCGAAATTGTATCGGACCACCAACTCTAGCTTCATATGGCAAGTGAACTAGAAAACGCTCCATTGAATCAAAAAATGAAGGTGGAAATATTTTCTCAAGTTTACAAATTGTTACAACGATATTTTTCTACAAGCATTTCATATCTTCAACCTTTATGATGGTAGAGCACAAATCTCTAAAAAAATAACTCAACTCCGTTAATACCTCCCAAATTGGTTTTGGTAATATATCTTTAAATGCTACTGGTATTAATCTCTGCATGAAAATGTGACAATCATGGCTTTTCATTCCATAAAACTATGAATTGTCCTTTACACATCGTGCAATGTTGGAGGCATATCCATATGGCATTCTTAATGTTCTAATCCAGTCAAACACAACTTTTTTTCTTCCTTTGTCAAACTATAAGAAGCTTTCATCTTATAAAATCTCCCTCTCTGCTCAATTATGTGAAGTTCTGGACGGCAACAGTAAAGTTCCAAATCTTTTCTTGCCTTGATATTGTCTTTGGTTTTGCCTTTAATGTCCATAATTGTATTGAATACATTTTTCTCAATATGTATGACATCTAAGTTGTGTCTTATTTTTCCAATTGTGAGTACTTCCAAATCCTTCAATTTCATGCCTTCTAATGATTTTTCCATTTATGAAAAGAGGAAGACTGTCAACAATCTGGCACATTTGTTCACCTGCAAGTGGAGGACTTAGTTGATAAACATCCTTCTCAATTCTCCCGTTGATGAACTTATCTCGCTGTCTTCTAAATGGATGGTTGCACGGCAAGAATCGACGATGGCAATCAAAGAAGCAAGATTTTTGTCCATTTTTTAACCAAAATGATTTACTCTAACCCATGCAGTAGGGACAACAATATGGATCATGTGTACTCCACCCAGACAACATGGCTAACCCTGGAAAATCACTAATAGTCCACATTAATGCAACTCTCATATGAAAATTTTGCCTCTTGTATATGTCATAAGTGTCAACTCCGTCTTCCCACAACATTTTTAGTTCATCTATTAGCGGAAGCAAGTAAATATCAATATTCTTACCTGGGCTTTTAGGTCCAGGTATAACCAGAGTAAAAAATAAGTTGTCTTTACGCATACACAAACCAGGTAGAAGATTGTATACCGTAGTTATCACCGGCCAAGATGAATAATTACTTGCAGTCATGTTGAATGGGTTAAATCCATCTGTGCAAAGACCAAGACGTACATTTCGAAGCTCAATAAAAAAAATCAGGATATGTTCTATCAAAATGCTTCCAAGCATCCCCGTGCACGGGATGCGACATTTCTCCATACGTATATACATTATTTGCATGCCAGATCATGTGTCCTGCTGTGTGTCTAGACATGTATAATCTCTGAAGTCTTGGAGTTAGAGGTATATACATTATTTGCATCTTTATAACGCGGACCATTGCATGTAGGGCATTGCACCAAATTCTCCGTCTCTCGATAATATAACATACAATCATTAACACATGCATCAATCTTCACAACACCAAGTCCCAAGATGGAAAGCATCTTCTTTGTCTTATAGAACGTGTTCTCTAACTGGTTATCTTCTGGCAACATATCCTTTACAATGGACATCATACGATCGTAACAAGTTACAGGCATATTATATTCAGACTTACAATTCAAAAGCTGTGACATTGCACATAATTTTGTATGCTTATTAATACCGGGCCACAATGGCGTGTCAGCTTCTTATAATAGTGTAAAAAAATTCGTCGCTTCTGCGTTCGGGACCTATTCATCTGTCTCACCCTGATTGGGATTGGAAAATGAATTGTACATGTGAGGACCCATTGCATCCATTACCATAGAGTGATATTCTCCTTTGTCTTGTGTCAATGATGATTCACCCAAATATAAAGAACTGTCATTATATTTTTCACCGTGTTGAATCCATTTAGTATATCCACCAATAAATCCATGTTTGTACAAATGCAATTTAATATCATCTCGCTTCAAAAACCTTGTATTGCCACATATAGTGCGCGGGCACTTAACTTTATCGACGACATTCGAGCGTGAGAACGCATATTCAACAAATATATCAACACCAGCAATAAATGTTTCTGAAAGAAATCCTTCAATTAATCGTGCATACATCCAACTACGATCGATTGACATACTGCACACTGTCAATTGAGATACATCTTATCATATTTAGCCCTTGTTTGATGTTCCTTTTTTCATAAAAATCATATTTTTCTACAGTAATCAATCTCAATCATCCAAAAATGTCAAACCCACAATTTTTTTATTTTTCAAACCACTTTTTAACCAATACATAGTATAGAGTGACCACTTTTATGTAATAAATTAGTATAATCAATTAATTTACGAAAATCATACTTGTATATGAGTACTACACAATCTAAAATACATATTAATACTTTACTTACTCACATATATATACTAATTATTATATATATACAATTAATAAACTAAGTTAATGTATAATATATGTTCAAACTAAAATAGAAATTTATTTTATTATAAAATTTTAATAAAAAATGCATGTATATATATAAGACAACAGTAAAATATAAATTAACATTCACGAGGTAATATTATACATATTATTAGTAAATAATAAATATAATATAAATACATATTCAAATACCAAATTTAAAATACATAAATATACTAAATCTAACTTTCACACACACACAAACACGCATATACTTAAACTTTTAAGTGGACATTTCAATAGATTTTACACATAATGTATAAATAGAACTATTTAATGATAAAATCAAATTTTCAATTATTAAACTTGTAGTATGTTAAAAAAAAAAAAAAAAGAGGTTCGGAGTTACCTTCGGCTAATGAAATCAAGAAACTACTTCCAAGCCTTTTGAGTCAAATATTAACTAGTTTAGTAACAAATTATGTGAAATGGAAGAGAGAATTTGGAAATGAAATTTTTTGGTAAAGTTCTCGTATGCCTCAAATTTTCAGATCTGGTTAATATAAAAGAATATTTCCGACGGAAAGAATATTCCGTCGGAACAAAAGAATATTTCCGACGGAAATTAAATTCCATCGGAAAAGTTTCCGACGGTTACCATTTCCATCAGAAATTGTAAATATTTCCGATGGAATATTATTCCTTCAGAAATTCCGTCGAAAATTGTAATTATTCTGACGGAATATTCTTCCGTCAGAAATTCCGTCGGAAATTGTAAAAAATGTCGACGGTCAATAATTCGTCGGTGTTCTCTGACGGTAGCGACCACCGTCGAAAATTAACCGTCAATGACGATGTGTTTTTTTGTAGTGCAATGGCATGGTCTCATGAGAATGGGCACAATTTTCATTATTCTTTATGAGAAAATGAAATCAAGGGCATTGCAATTTTCTACATTCACAAAAGACGAATGGGGTAAGATCAATCTAACTATGATTGTAGCATAGATAGACTAAAGGGAAAGTGGAATTACTTATGTAAGGTTCATTGCTTGTTTTCTGAGCTTTTGGGACATACATGTGTTACATGAGATCCGAATACCAACAAAATAAATGCTGCTGAGGAAGTTTGGCAACACTTTTATACGATACATATATTTATTCTAGAATATGAAATCCATTGTTCTTTTATCATATGAACTTTACTTTTTTCCATACCATATATCATAATGTGTTTTATTTTTACTATTGCGGATTAACAAGTCGAAGTATAAAATATTCAGGAAGGAAGGATGTAATCTAACGCCCCGGATTCCGCGGAGCCTGGGACGCCACTTCGTCCTTTAATATTTACTTTATTGCGGAAAATAAATTTAATTCAAAGCATCACATTCATCATTTGAAAACTTCAACGGAAACTTTATAAATTTAAAATATAGAACAATTCATAAAAATTTAATTCCAATTATTTAAATGAAATTAGCGATAAATAATTTAAAGAGTAACATTCATAAAGTTTTCTCATATCATCGTCATTTATTCAATTTTCCAGCGCTGCCACTTTCATTCGCCGCCATCTCCGAGATCTGCAAAAGCTGTTAAAAATGGAATGAGCATTTCGAAAGAAATACTCAGTAGACTCATCGCCAATAATTAATTTACAGAATAATTTAACATGTATTTATGCAATCATACAGTGACATCATCATCATCATCATCATCATCATCATTTTAATAAAATCAAAGGCTCTTTAAAAATCATAGGGTGTGGGTAGTCTCGTCTCATACATTTAAGCAAGTAAGTTATGCATAACATCATTTCTCATTCTTATCTCATAAGAGATATTCTCGTCTCATGCATCAAAGCATATAATTCACGTAATTTCACATAAGGCACGTAAATTATAATTTAAACTAATTAGTGTGGGCGAGTCTACCTTAAATCACGAGTTTGAAAAGTAAAGCCGGAAAGTCACGTCAATCTTTTAAATCACCGTATGCCTCGTCTAGCCAAAAGAAAATTAACTAATTTAGTACCTTTGATATTTAACGATTAAAGTGATAAAATAAAGTTTTGTGACTAAATTGATATTTTAGAGAAAGTAGGGATTTCAAAAGTTAGTGGATAAATTGACGTTTTTCGAAAATATTGGGCTAATTTGTAGGAATCAAAGAACTTAGGGCTGATCTGTTAAAAAGGCTCAATCTTTTGGAATTAGAATTAAAATGTTTAAAAACGAAAGGACTGAAATAAATACTTTACAAAACTTGGGGCTGAATTGAAACGTTTTAAAAATTCAGGGGACTAAATTGTAAATATTAAAATCAGATTTTTATATATCAAAACACACTCTCTCTCTCTCTCCCTAAAACCGTAACACATAGAGAGAGAGCGCAGAGGGAGAGGCGGACGACGCCCCTCGTCCGTTCGCCGGGCGTCAAACGCCCGCGCTCGACCGGAGGTGATGGTGGCTGTGTAGGCGGAAGAAGAAGGAAAGTTGGGAGATTTTTTGGGTGCTGGACCGAGAGTAACCCGAGGCTGAAGTGATTGGATTTCGGGAGTTTTCAGGTGGTAATAGCGGTCGAAAGTGGTCGCGGGTCGAGGTAAGTTTTGGGTAAAGTTTATTCTTGGTTTTGTGTTTTGATTTGGGGTAAATTTGAGGGTGATTGAGAAGTGGGCAGTGGCGGATGAAGGTGGTGGGCGGCCGTTTGTGTGGGGCTGTGGTTTGGGTTCGTATGTAAATTGGAAATTGAGCAGTGGCGGATTGGTCATGGTGGTGATGGTGTTTCCGGCGGTTAGGTCTGGGCAGTAGGTGGTGGCCGGTAGTGGTTGCGGGTGGTGATGAAACCGTGTGGTGATGTTGGGTTCGAAAATGGTGGCTGCAGTGTGAGGCTCGATGGTGGATTGGTCGTGGTGGTGGTGTATGCAGATCGTGGGTGATTGTAGTTGGGCAAATACGAAGTATGAATTTCTTGCCTTCTTCGAATCCATTGTTTGGATTGAAGAAAACTACCTTCAATTGCCCCAAATTCCATTAATTGGATTTGAAACGAATGAGGGTGATGATATCTGATTTGAATTTCTTTTTGTCCCCTTCGACCCATTGATTGAATCGAGGTGACGACCTTCGACTTTCCCGAATTCTATTTATTAGATGGAAGAGTCTTGCAGGTGAAATTTTGAGCAGAGTAGCCATGTTTTTCGGTGGAGGAGGAAGGGATTCTTACCCCTGTAGTGTCTACTGAAAGTCTTGTGTGAGTTCGTGAGGGAGGGGAACAGGAAGGTATATGTATTGATTGTCTTCAAAATGGTAAGCTAGAGTGGGGGAAGAATTGAGGGAGCTGGGGAAGGCATTAAGGAATTGAAGAGTGATCATGGGGTAAGAAAAAAGAAGCTGTAATTTCTCTTGAGAATATTGGGGAAGAAGCTAAAATTTCTCAAGGTATAAATGTGTATTGAAGGGTGAGGGAATATACATTACGATTGATTTGGGTTCAAATTTGGAAAGGAAGGAATGGATCGTAAATTGAGGGGACGGGAGTGATGAAGGGAGAAAAAAAATGTGTTGAATATGAAAATGGAAGTTGGGGAGAAATTTAGGCTAATTGTGGTGCCGGATGTGGGATGGAAATAGCGTGAGTTGGGGAGTGAAATTCTTGATTGATTAAGAGGAGATGAATGAGGAAGGTGGCAAATGGGAATCTGCAAAAGAAACTGAGGAGACGTGTGGGAAAAGAATTGGGGAAATGATGCTAATTGAATTGAATGGAAATTTAAAATGGGACAAGGTAATAAAGTTGAGAATTTGAAAAAAAAAAAAATGAATTGGATTCAAAATAAATAAAATTTGGCTTAAAGTAATTTGAATCTAAATAATTGAAAAATTGACTTTAAAATAAATAATGGTCTTGGACATCATTTAATAAAATTTGAAATACGATAAATTTAAAATAAATTTAATTTCACTTCATTGGCTAGACGGGCACGGGCTTTAAAATAAATAGGCAAAAGAAAATTATAGCGACACCTTTTTAAAATGAATAGTATTTATTTAAATAAGTCGTGGAAAATTCTCGGTCGCTACATGTAAGAACTATGATACTCTTGGAGAGATATTTAGCAGGACTATAGTTATTGGAGGATTAGGCAATGCCTCTACTCAACTTCCTCAAACATCAGAGGAAGAAAGCTAGCTAGAAGATATTTTTTAGAACAGGCAAGTGCATGTACATGTGGAGAATGATGATGAAGACGACATGGTTACGAATACTCATCAGCGTGAAGTGATTGACACAAGTGGTGAACGAGGACGTAAAGGTCCCAAGATCAGTCCAGCTAATAAGATCGAGGCTTACATGGCGTAGCGATCATCAAAAGTTAGTACAAGAAATGAAGAAACTAAACTAATGACACTTTACCTAAAAGAAAAGCTTGGGAAATTTATATTATATATAAAGGGAGAAAAATCTGGCATTGTGAATGCAAAGTGGATTAGTGTGAATACAAAATGGGTGTATGTCAAATGTGAATGTAAAATCTGAATAAATCTGAACACATTTATTGCCTTATATATATACTAAATAATGGTTTATATTTTTTAATCAATTTTAATTTTATTATCTATACATATATAATAATAGGATAACCATCATCATTTTATGCACATAGTTTGCCGCCCATTTTCACATGCCATTTTAGGAAATTTTTTATTTTTATCAATTTATTTAAATACATGAATTATGAAAATTCAATTAATGCATGTAGTAAATGATTTATAGATTTGTGAGAGAAAAAATATATATATAAAAAGTCAAATTATAGATTTTTTTTCTTTTGATAATTATTGCATTATTTTGAAGTCGAAAATATGCAATATGGGTATCCAATTCAAGATCTCAACGAGAAGTTTAATACAAACTAAGAAATTAGAGTAAACTTTAAACATATCATTTGTAAAATTGTTTTAAATACTAAATGTAAATGTTTTACTTATACTTTTTACTTTTTCCAACATCCAATCTTTTTAATTTATGTCATTTAAGTCCTAAAATGTACCTATAATTTCTTACCTAAATTCAATTTGACCTAAATGATTAATTCTGAATCTTTTTCTTATCAAATTGAAAGAAATAATAAATATTCGATCTTTGTAAATAAATTCAATTAAATCATTTAATTTTCTACAACTTTAGGTTCCAATAAACTCATTGGTTCAATTTGTAAAATAGAAGGAGTTAGAAAAATCAATCTATTTAAAAATAAATATAGTCAACATGTTTATTTAGCATGCACAAAAATATTATTTGCAATTGCGGAAAATGAGTTTTAAACAATGTGTGGTTGAGAATGAACATTGAAAAAAATTATTTTCAAAGAATCAATTATATACGAATAAATGATAAAATCTTATGTCTTATGGATTAAACTCTCATTTATAAATTGAAATGTATAAATGATTTTTTGTAAATAAAGTTAATTTAATTTGTAATATTCATTCAATAAGACTTAATTAAAAATTGTATTTCATATTATTTATTTGTTAGATTCATTTAAATATAGGAATACATATAAGTTTGTCATGTATAAGTTTAACAAATTGCAACATATAATTTAAGTTTGAGCAATTTCTTTTTAAAAATGTTTGGTAAATTTTGTTTGTAATGTATTTGCTTTTTTACATGTAATGAGATGAAATATTTTTTTACTATATTTAAATATCAATGATTGCATTAAGATAGTAAAAATTCTTATAGTGCTATACGGAGTTTCGATAAATTAACTCTGTAAGTGTCTATTAGCCTCTTTATTTCATTTTACGATTTGAAAATTGTAAACATTTCAACTTTTAGAAATCAAAAAATCGTAAGCTCAACTTCAATCATCAAATCAAAACTGTAAAGTACAGAATAAGTCACATGTCCATATCTTACTTCACCTAAATAGCTAGACTAAGAATGCATAATTTATGTCGCACATTGTACTTTTATAACTTATACAATAAATAATTGTTACTTATATCTTCCATACATCGTACGGGTGCGATTACTAGTTAACACTAATACTGAATGAGTTCAATTAATATTTTTAGTTATCAGTATTAAAATTATTATTTACTTATTAGTTTTTTATTTATTTGTTGTTCTTAATATTATAAATTCTATGTATAGTCATCAATATAAAAATTGTGTTTTAATTATTAATGGTCAAATCATTTGTTATCTTTAATATTAAAAATCATATTTTTTGAAATATATATGTGGTTGAAAAAATGCACGACTTATAAATAATTTATAGAAAAAGTTATTGAACGAAGGCTAATATTGGATAATTAATGTTTTGATTTCTTTTTAGTTAATAATATTAATAGAATGATTAATATTTTTTAATCATTCTTAATTTTAATAAATTTTTAAATATTATAGGGTATAAGATTTTTTATATAATTTCATGATCTCCAACTTTATTCGGTTGTCGTATCATGATAATTGCGAGATTTTCAAATTATTATTTTGACTACTTATTTTAGTAAATAAAGTTTTATTGGTTAAATTCAAATGTTTTGTTTACTTATTTTCTAATTATTGTGATTGATGTTTTTGAATGAAATTAAAAAGTATGTTAAATACGAGAGTTATATGTAGAAATTATGAGAAATATATTAATACATTTTACACGCATCAATGCTTGTACACATAATATTACATCAAACATGATATACCAAAAAAAAAAAACTACTACTCAATTTGCATTTTTAATGAAGTTAATAATAATTCATAAAAATTATTGAAATAAATAGTCATTTATTATTTAAATATATAAATTGACATTTATTATTCAAAGAAGTTTTTAATAAATTGAATTCGTTATGTTATTTTTTAAATTCTAATTATTTATTGTAATAGAAAATTATTTTTTGTACATTTATACATATGTTGATTATCTATAAGTATTAAAATTTTAAGAATATTTATTGAAATCGATATTGTGGATAATAACTTAGTGCATCTAATAGATGAAATACCAGTACTAGCTATATATAAAGGGAAAGCACTTCCCAAAAATAGGTTTTGAAACTTTTCCCGCCTAAACCGTCTTTCCTAAAATGGAAGTATTTCAATAAACCAGAATACTTTTGATAATTATACTATTATTTTAAAATGAAAAAAAATATGTAATGAGGGTATCAAATCGAAAATCTCAACGAAAACTTTAATACGAACTCACGAGTGAGAGTCAACTATAAACACGTCTTCCCCAAAATCACATCAAAGATTAAATGTAGAGTTTTATTTTGTACATTATACTTTTTCCAAATGTCATACTATTTCAAAATTGTTTTATTTAAGTAATGATATTTATAATTTCTTAACTAAATTTAATTTGGTCAAAAATAATTAATTTCAATTCAAGTTGACACCCATATTAATCATTTTTTTCATTTATTTATTTATATATTTATTTATTTATTTTTATATATTTATTCATTTTAACTATTAGTTTAACTATTTTTTACATATTACTGACTTTAACAATTAGTTTAACTATTTTTTATCGAAATAAAAATAAAGGAATGTTAGCAAACTCATTACATTTCAAAATACAGTGTGGTTAAATACATTTATTTAAAACGTATAAAAATAGTTTTTTCGGGTAATATAATATTTTGACTGTTGGTTGAAAAATTAAAAGTCACATTGTATTGGAAATTATTGAATAAGTTTTGAATATTTTGAAAGTTCGTATCTATAATTTTTTAATTTCTTAAAATTTTATCATTGATTGTGGTTTCACATTGTATACCGATTTATACCAAATTTAAACATTTGATTTTGATTTTTTGAGAATTGTTTTTGTGAAAAGTGAGTTTTTAGAATGTATAGTTAAAAAATAGTATGAAAAATTGTAATAAATAATTTTTTAAAGAATGTGTGATTGAGAATGAATGCTCGAAAAAATTGAATCTTGAAAAATCAATTCCATATAGGTAAGTAATAAAGTATTGTCTTATGGGTTAAACAACCGTACCTCTTTTATGAATCAAGATGCATGGATGATTTCTTAGTATATTAAGTTAAATACATTTGCAATATACATTCTTTAAAATTTAATTAAAACTAACATTTCGTGTTACTTAATTTGTTACATTTATTTGAATATATGACTACATGTATTTAATTTCTAATGTTAAAGAAAATAAGAAATGAAATATTTGTTTAAGATGTTTAAATATCAAATATTTTAATAAGATTGTTAATATCAATTCTAATAGTACTATTCGGATAGTGATAAATTAATTGTGATAATCTATAAATTATATTTTGAAAAGATTATTAACATAAATAATCATTAAAATTGAATAGTTATGCAAATGGTAATTGAAGCTTTTTTTTTAATAGTAAGTTATTTAAGTTACTAAATATTACAATTGTGGCAACTCAAAAAAAAAAAAGGCCCCTATTAGGTACACTTTATTCAAAATCTCATTTTTAACTAGCTTTATATTAATAAAATATTCTACATATAATTAAAAAAAAAAAAATCATACTTTTTAACAGCTCATTGTACTAAAATTTACTGTAACCAACTACATTATTTGAAATAATGGTCTCAAACAGGTGCTTAAGTATACATTTTCCACAAAATCATTATTATAAAACTCATTTGTAGATAATGAAAGCTCAATAAGGACTAAATATGCTCACAAAAGAAAAGCGCAATACATAAAGGGAGAGCACTTCCCAAAAAAGGTATTGACCTATTTTCCTGTCTAAAACACATTTCCTAAAATGATAATTAGTGGTACTAATTCACTATTTATTATTCATTTTGGAGAAATTCAGATTTAAAATAATCAATTGAATGCAGGTTTTTAAATAGTTTCATTTTTCAGAATCTGAAATTTCTTGGTCCGTTTTTCCCTCTTGAAAATTAATTACAATTTTTTTAAATTAATAAAAATAAAAAAATAATTTTTTTTGTTAATATCACATAAATATTTTTATTTAAAAATAGAAAATGAAAGATGATAAATAAGAGTGTTCATCAATCTATTTTCTTTTCCTTTTCGTTTTAATAAAATTCCGAACGTATATCACAGATATATCTATTTTTTTTTTTTACTTTTTAAAAATTATATTTAAATGTAATTTGTCTTTTCCATTTTATGTTTTAAATCAATTCAAATTACAATATTTAAAGAAATTTCTGAAACGATAAACATACGAACCGTAAAAAAATTTTAAAAAAATAAAAAATTAAGGTATGTGTAATATACCTTTTTTTGTAATTAATTGTCTTCCTTCGTTTCTCATTTTTAACTAAATATTTATTTCATATGTTAATATATAAATTCAATATATGTGAGTAACAAATAATCATACATCACACTGGTATAACACTATAAGGAAAAACATGTAATCAGTCAGATAGTGATGCTAGTAGTCCATATCCTTATTCAAATGTGGTTTGCTTGGATATCTTAAACTGTATGGTATAGGTGTTTGATGAGGTTTTTTTTGAAAGCGGTGAAGGCTTTTAAGGACCTAGATTTCAGGGTGTCATATGTGAAGATGTAGGAAACTAGGAGAGGACCTATATTTGAATTTCTTTGATTTGGTTGTTGCGCTTGTTTATTTTATAGTCAACTTCATAGCTTGGAATAATTTTGTCTTGGTTTGATGTACAGGTTCTTTTCCTAAATTATACATCTTGATTGTAGAATCATTTCATGTGTTTTATCAAACGATGATTATGGTTATATTTGTTCGTACGATGTCTTCTGAATCAAATGTGCTTGCTAATGTGAATGCATATGCTTCAATTGACAAATATTTGAGTGATGGGGACTTTCAATTCATAGATAATTTGGACGCAAATTTTGGGGATACTTTATTCCTTTGTTGCCAACAACAATATTGTCATTGGCAAGTAACCATGTAGAACATAATTGCTCACTGGTAAAATGTACATGCTCGAAATCATTCTTTGACATTTATGTTGAAAATTACATGTTGATTCCTCATTTCTTAATTCACAGGATCATTTTGATGTTCAAAGTAAAATAAGCAAATAAGAAAATAATAAAAACAACGTAGAAATTTGGGATCGTCAAAGTCTTTCACTATATATTAAATTGTTATAAATATATAGACTTTCATTCACCAACTCAATCCAACAGACCATAGAGAAAATACTAACAACGAGCTATTATCTATCACAAATTTCTATTCCTTGAATAATCTCACAAAGAGTTCTCAAGAAACTACAAAGAAAAGCTCACAATTTTCTCTTTATTTGGCCACAATATGACACTCTTAATGTACAATTAATTGGCTCCTCAACACACATATTTATAAGTAAACATAACTCAAAAACATGTATTACTTATTACCAAAGATGTTTCCTTGTTGAAGTAGAATAACCAGAATAAAGTCTTTTATTTTATTTCATTTTCCTCACACATTTAACTTGGTCTCTAAGTTAACCACTTTAACAAGAAAATCAATTTTTCAAAATATTTTTTAGTCAAAACCAAACAATCTAGACGTGTGCTATCGTAATTTTCGTATGCAAAAACATGTTTTCATGAATTTCCGTTGTACTTTGAAACAAGGGAGTCTTTTGAAAGATGGGTAAAAAGTGAGTGTCAATGAGAGTGTTGCTATGTTTCTAATGATTGTATGGCACACTGTAAAAACTAAAAATAAATTTCAATTTTCATTTTAGTACTTTTCGTTATTTGAGATGTTAAAAGATTTATTTGAAAATAATTTTTGCATCGTTATATTTATTTTTTTGGATCAAATAATCAAGTAGTGAAGGAACAAGAATATCTATATCAATATTGTGCTTTTCTGATTGCTAGTATTTAATCATGCTTATTAGGCTCGAGAAAAAGTCATTTTTGGGCAAGCCATGAATAGGTTAAGCCCAATTTAAGAAAAATGCATAAAATAATGGGATAGTTGCACCCTATACTCTCTTTTTTAGATCAATTGCAAAAATCACTATATTAAGAAAAAAATTGAAATATACGTTGTTTCTTCCCCACAACCTTCATTGCTACTGGTTACGAGGTCGTCTTCTTCCCCACTGAATCGCCACCACCACAGCACCACGCCACTTTCTTCCTCGATTACTTTCCTTGCTGCTACTCGTCTTCTTCCCCACAAAACCACAACCACAGCACCACGCAACCACTACCACCACCACCGAACCACGTCTTCATCATCACTGGAGCCGGCTGGATCTCGATAATACACAGAAATTGTCAACTGATTTTGCTGGAATCAGAAGTTACCTAGTGGCTGTATTATAAACCATCGTTCAAAAGCCCACAACTTGTAAACCCACAGTAACAGCCTCACCGTTGTTGTTCGACGTTAAAAAGCCATGGCCGACCTGTCCTTCGCTATTGCAAGAACCCAACCCGTAGCTGCTCCATCATCAACGAAGTACCAGAAGTTCTACATCAAGAATTCAAACCCAGAAATTCAATACATGGCCTTTCTTGGTTATATAAAGACGGGTGAATTTTGTGGATGTATTCTTCGCGGTGGTTGTGATTATCATACTTGAAAATTGTGTAAAATATGAGAATAGTGCATGAAAAGTGTTTGATTTTATGTTTTAGATAAAGTATCATAATTTTTTTTTTAAAGTATCATGATGTGATACTAAATTTTCACCGTAAGTATCATAAAAGTTTCATAAAGTTTCATATTATGATACCAAAAATTAAGAATCATGTTGTGATACTTTAGAGGCATCTCATGAGTATCACAATCTGATACTTGTGATGAAACAATATTTTTCAGTAAAAAAAAAAAAAATTTGAAATATTTTTCAGTGATTGTTGAAAATAAAGTAAGTTTCAATTATGAAACTAAAAGTTGGGTATTTTTGCAAACGCC
Source organism: Ligustrum vulgare (assembly GCA_963555705.1). Taxonomy (NCBI): domain Eukaryota; kingdom Viridiplantae; phylum Streptophyta; class Magnoliopsida; order Lamiales; family Oleaceae; genus Ligustrum; species Ligustrum vulgare. Next base: position 39,564,187 of record OY743169.1, on the reverse strand, counting down.
CCTAAAATAATTAGTATATATATTTTTTATCAAATCACAATGTATTAGTTTGAATTCCAAACCTATTTTCACACTGATGACGGTTGGTACAGTTTTGAATTAGGAAACCATTTAAATAATTTTATTTTACCCACTTAGGACTCCTAACTGCCTATTAACTCCTATTGACACTAGGTTAGTACTTAGGTTATTATATAAACTTGAAGTACCACCCTTCATACAACATACACGACAGCCATTCATTATGTTGCTCATAAAATATGTGAAGAGCCTTAATTGATTCTTCTTAAAATGTTGATGTAAGAAAGATTTTATGTTTAACTGATGATCGCAGAGGCTCATCAAAACTTTGATCAAATCGTTTGATCATTAATTTACTCATAATGAAGGTAATATATTTTTACTAGGTGAGATACATGATAATTATATTCGTATTACATGTATAACCTAATGATTATTTCTTTGAGATGCTCATTCCTATTTAATATTTTTCAAATTAAGCGACGTTCGTGCGGTGGCTCGACATGAATGACATTTTTTATTTTAAAGAAATTGACTTCATAATTTCAAATTGTTACTTTCATGTTTAGGAACCTGTTTAGTTGTCCAAAAACTTTTAGTTTAAGTTTTTATATTATGATGATTGATTTTTAAATGTTTAAAATATACTTCATCGTTTTTTCAGCATTCTTCCTCAACTTCGAAACATCACCACGGTCAGTATATTTGAGATTCAGTATGTTTTAAATTGGAAAAAGACACTTTATTAGTTTCTGTTAGTGATATTGCAATATAAATATAAAATATTACAATAATAATAATGGATACAATAACCATAACCAATTAGGCTGAGGCGCGGATATCTCGCTCTCTTTAAGGAGATTCAAGCCCTCTGCGGTGTTGGAAAAACATCAATCACCGGTGCAACCAGAAATCTCTGACTTGTCCCCTCCAGGATACAACAGCCCAACTTAAATGTTGTGTGGTTAAATCCTTATTTTGCACTAAAGAATTAACCCAAAGCTCTATCTTACAAGAACACCCTTCTATTGGCCAAATTAAACATATATAATATGTAGAGAAATTAATTGTGAAATGCAACGAGTGTATATTTCTTCTTGTTGCAAAGTGCATGAATTTATATGAGCATTTTAATCATTACTATGTGAATGGACCAATCATGAGACAACAAGTCTAGCAAAATATGTTTGAAAATAATTGGTTGTAAAATTGGTTCAATAATAATTCTCCATATCATGCATATGTGTAAGAAAATTAAGGAATGAAATATTTGAACCAATAAATAGACAACATCTTAGGCATGTGGTAGTTAAATGTTGCTCAATCAAATTTCAACATTTGCCATAAATTAATAAATGTAACAACAATCCCCCACTCATTTATTAATATATACATTTTGGCCAATAGACAAATTATTATGCATCATGATAGGTGTGACTCTGCATTGAACCTTCACTAGTGAAACAGTAATCTTTATTTCACAGTTATTAGTAGTCTCAGACTTGAACTATAACTGGTTAAGGAAAATAAAGAATTGCTGCTCACACATAATAATTAAAGTGTTAATTTGAGCTTTAATAGCCAGCACTTACGGCCATGTGCTGATCCCAGTATTCATGAGTGTATTTCAAGAATATGCCCAATATTCTCATAGAGAGCGGCCCCACTCTCGCACTCATATAGGTAAAATTTGTCAAGAGTGCACCTGTAACTGTAGCACCCCACTCATAAGAGATACAAATTTTATTAAGAGTTTTCCAATAAAACTCAACCCTCCATCGTTACAGGATAATGCACATACACCATAGGGATGGACAAAATAATTTTGTGCATTCTACCGGCCATCATATAATTCGTTCTTCCCATTGAACCTGGATACAGGATCTCTGGTCACCAGGTTGGGTATCCTTATACATGGCTCATGATAATATAGGCATTAGCCCCATCCCCCTCGATGTATTCCAGACCCTTTCTCTTGCCAAGGCCTTGGTTAATGGATCTGCAAGATTATCACATGATTTAATGTAATTCACATTAATTATCCCATTACTCAAATAGGATCTCACAGTACTGTGTTTTCTTCTTATAGGTCTGGATTTACCGTTATAATAACGGTTATTTACTCTACCAATAGCAGCAGTGCTGTCACAATAAACCAAAATAGGAGGTATTGGTTTTTCCCACATTGGAATTTCTTGTAATAAATATCTCAACCAATTTGCTTCCTCACTAGCTGATGCTAAAGCAATTAGTTCAGCCTCCATAGTAGAGTTAGCAATAATGGTTTGTTTTTTAGATTTCCAACAAATAGTAGCACCTCCCAATTTGAAAATATATCCACTGGTAGATAAAGAATCTCCTGATAGAGTATTCCAATCTGCATCACAAAATCCTTCAACAACAGCAGGATATTTTTGATAAAGTAAGCCATAATTTTTGGTACCAAATAAATATCTCATTACTCGATTTATAGCATGCCAATGTTCTTTACCTGGCTTACTCGTATACCTGCTAAGTACCCCCACTGCAAATGCAATGTCTGGTCTCGTGCAATCAGTTGCATATCGCAAGCTTCCAATTATGCTAGCATATTCCTTTTGATTTATCACTTCATCTTCCCTCTCAACCGGGAATAAGTGTATAGTTGAATCAAAAGGAGTAGCAACATACTTGCAATCAACATAATTGTATTTTTTCAAGATTTTCTCAACATATTGTGATTGATCAAGAAAAATACCATCACTTGTTTTAGTAATTCGCATTCCCAAAATAAATTTAGCCTCACCAAGATCTTTCATGTCAAAATGTTTTTTGAGCATATTTTTGGCCTCATTTATAACATGAATATTAGAGCCAAAAATCAACATATCATCAATATATAGGCTAATAATAACATGCGAATTTTCCCAAGATTTATAAAATATGCATTTATCACTCTCATTTACTTTATACCCATTTTTAATCATGCAAGAATCAAATTTATCATGCCACTGTTTAGGAGCCTGCTTTAAGCCATAAAGGGATTTAGTCAACTTACACACTTTGCCTTCTTCACCTGGTTGTGAAAAACCTTCGGGTTGGTCCATATATATTTCTTCATCAAGATCACCATTTAAAAAAGCAGTTTTAACATCCATTTGATGAATAATCAAATTATGAATAGCAGATATTGCAATTAGCAATCTTATGGATGTTATCCTCGTAACCGGAGAAAAGGTATCAAAAAAGTCTAAATCAATTTGTTGTTTGAAACCTTTTGCGACAAGCCTTACTTTGTACTTGTCTATACTACCATCCGGTTTTAATTTCTTCCTAAGGACCCATTTACACCCAATAGTTTTACAACCTGGTGGTAAATCAACCAATTTCCAAGTTTTATTTGAAATTAGTGATTCCATTTCATCATGTACAGCTTCTTTCCAGAAAACAGCATCTGGTGATGAAAAGGCTTCTTGCAAAGAAAGTGGTGTTTCTTCGATGTTATAAACCACGTAATCAGGACCAAAATCTTTTTCAATTCTAGCTCTTTTACTCCTTCTAATTTCAGAATTTTCTTCATTTTGCAAACTTTGAGTAGAAGAGTTAGATTCTAAAAAATGTTTTTCAATTTGTTGGCCCCCACTATTTTTCAATTTAAAAAGAGATTTTTCTTCATGAAAAATAGCATCACCAGACTCGAAAATAATTTTATTTTCAATATCAAAAAATCTATATGCTGTACTATTTTCTGCATAACCAATAAAGGCACAAGTGTTAGCTTTAATTCCCAATTTAGGTATTTTAGGATCTGTTAACCTCACAAAGGCTAAGCATCCCCATACTCTAAGATATCCCAAATTTGGCTTATGCCCCTTCCACACCTCAAAATGTGTAATTTTAGTCTTTTTATGTGGCACTCTATTTAATACATGACAAGCAGTTAAAACCGCTTCACCCCAAAAACTTGAGGGTGCACCAGAATCTAATAGCATAGCATTTGTAAGATCAATCAACGTTCTATTTTTCCTTTCTGCTACACCATTAGAAGCAGGTGAATATGGTGGAGTAGTTTCATGGATTATTCCCAATGATTCAACATATGAATTAAATCCAAATGATTCATATTCTCGACCTCTATCACTTCGAATACGTTTAATTTTTCTACCGAATTGATTTTCAACTTCTAGGAGGAATTTTTTAAAATAGTCAAAAGCATCACTTTTATTTTTTAATAAATAAACATAAGTATATTTTGAACAATCATCAATAAAAGTGATAAAATATCTATTTCCTCCACGAGTTAAAATTCCCTCAAATTCACATAAATCAGTATGAATTAATTCTAACAATTCGGTATTTCTTTCAACACTTTTATGAGGTCGTTTTGTAATTTTCACTTGACTGCAAGTCTCACATTTTTCTAAATCTTTTTTCACATTGGGAATTAATCCTGAACTACTCATGATTCCCACATATTTTTTATTTATGTGACATAAACGAGCATGCCAAAAATTCAGTGAAGAGAGCATATAAACAGAAGTAGAAGCATCTTTATTAGCACTTACAATGTTTAATTTGAACATCCCATCACAAGCATATCCTTTGCCAACAAAAGTACCTTTTTTGGTAATCACATACTGATCAGATTCAATTGTTTGTTTGAAGCCAGCCTTATTCAAAAGATAACCCGACATCAAATTATTTCTCATGGAAGGTGTATGTAGTACATCTTTTAATGTCAGGACTCTTCCAGAGGTGAATTTGAGTTCAACATCTCCAGTTCCAAGAACCTGTATAGTATGAGAATCTCCAAGCATTACAGTCATAGGCTCCTTAAAAGGAGTATAAGTTTTGAACCATTCTTTATCATAGCAAACATGTCTGCTTGCTCCAGAATCAGCCCACCATCCTTCAGCACTTTGCACCATATAAATTTCAGTAATCATAGCAACAAATGGTTCTTCGGTAACATTAACCTGTGGAACAGGCTCACGCTTCCGGTATCTGCAATTTTTAGCAAGGTGTCCAAATTTTCCACACACAAAGCAAGTTTTGCTTTGTTTATTTTGTGAAGGATGTGATTGGTTCTTATTCGACTTGCTTGAAGTTCCCTTGTTTTGTTTATAAGGCATTTTCATATTTTTCTTATTGGGCTTCAAAACATCTTTTTTAGAATTCTGACCAGTAGGTAAATTTTCAGAAATTAAATTTACCTTCGTGGAATGTCCATTATGCTGTTCAATAAGTGCATCTTGTCCACGTGCTTCTTCTTCCACGCGAATGCGTGTGATAAGAGTTTCAAGAGACATCTCCTTCTGCTTGTGGCGCATGTTCTTTTGAAATTCCCTCCAAGATGGTGGAAGTTTGTCAATCATGCCAGCAACAATAAGATTGTCTCCAATTTTAATACCTTCAGATAAGAGCTCGGCAACTATCATTTGAAAATCTTGTGCTTGTTCCACCACAGATTTTCCATCTTCCATTTGATAGCGGAAAAATCGACTTGCTGCATATTTTTTCGCTCCCGCCTCTTCAGTATCATATTTGCTCTGCAAAGCTTTCCAAATTTTCTTGGCAGACGAGAAAGTAGTATCATAGTAATCATAAAAATGATCAGCAAGACAATTTAAAATATAATTCCGACAGTTATACTCATCTTTTTTGTATTTCTCCACTTTTTCATCATGATCAAAATATTCATCATCGTCCATGCCATCAGTTTTGATTTTTCTTGGATCCTTCTCCGTGAGGATATAAGCAACTTTGAGCAGGTTGAGGTAAAAGAGGACTTTGCCTTTCCAGCGCTTAAAGTTCACGCATTTGAAGCGAAAATGCTTGTTGAGATCTCCTACACTTTCATTGGTCTTTTCCACGGTTTGATCCATTACATGAAATCTCCTTAAAATTGTTAGTGATATTGCAATATAAATATAAAATATTACAATAATAATAATGGATACAATAACCATAACCAATTAGGCTGAGGCGCGGATATCTCGCTCTCTTTAAGGAGATTCAAGCCCTCTGCGGTGTTGGAAAAACATCAATCACCGGTGCAACCAGAAATCTCTGACTTGTCCCCTCCAGGATACAACAGCCCAACTTAAATGTTGTGTGGTTAAATCCTTATTTTGCACTAAAGAATTAACCCAAAGCTCTATTTTACAAGAACACCCTTCTATTGGCCAAATTAAACATATATAATATGTAGAGAAATTAATTGTGAAATGCAACGAGTGTATATTTCTTCTTGTTGCAAAGTGCATGAATTTATATGAGCATTTTAATCATTACTATGTGAATGGACCAATCATGAGACAACAAGTCTAGCAAAATATGTTTGAAAATAATTGGTTGTAAAATTGGTTCAATAATAATTCTCCATATCATGCATATGTGTAAGAAAATTAAGGAATGAAATATTTGAACCAATAAATAGACAACATCTTAGGCATGTGGTAGTTAAATGTTGCTCAATCAAATTTCAACATTTGCCATAAATTAATAAATGTAACAACAGTTTCAAATCTAGAACTAAAACCAGTTCGGTCGGATTCCCGTTGAATTTAAAATTTCATTTGTAGTAAACTGTGATGGTTAGTTTCGGAAATACAGACCAGTCCAGTTTAAAATCTATTTCATGTCTCAAAATTTACATTCGAGATACCAAATTTTTGTCGATCATGCTTGCAGAGATTTCTATATTATATAAAAAATTTATAATTTTTTCAACGAGGATTGCTAGGTTAAACAATGTTTCTAAACTCATTGCGCCACTAGGAAAACTGCAACAATGGCCGATATTTTGTAAAACCCTTTATAAATTCATTGTTTCCATATTTTCCCAATTATATTTAACAAAAAGAATTGTTAAGATTTCAAATACTAGTTAATCGATTTAAACATAAAAACTTTTCGAAATTTATGTTTGGTAACGTGTCGGGATAAAAAGAATTCAGAGCGTTACAACTTGGTATCAGGACACGCTTTGCATTTTTGTAGACTTGAGAAAGAATAAAGTGTGTTCTTAAATTTTATAAATTATGCGTTTAAATTATTTTAATTATGATCATCCCTGCCATTGCCACACCCCGCCGAGACTAAGGTAAAGAAAATTTGAGAAATTTATGTTATGACGCAACATTTGAATCATGTATGAGTGATTGTATCTATTTGAAGAAAATATTATGTTCAGAAAAGATGATTTTGAGTATGAGTACGTTTTATGGATGCCATTATTGCATCATGTATTTTGAGAACGTGGTTGAATTTAAAATAGAAGTTATTAGATACCTACTAATTGGAGTTTGAATAATTGGTATGGTACCAACATCACATAAGAGAGCAATTAAGGAACTGCAACAAGTAATAGAAGAAATGACATGGTCGTTAATGGCACAAGCTAATTCGGTAGCACAAACGATTTTGACGGGACCAGATGTTAGAAAATTTTCATCACAGATAAATTATTTATTTACGATCCAAAATCATCATGCTGAATTATCAAGAATGAATAACTGAAGCGGAAGCGTACCTTAATCACACATGATTCACAATGAACGATTCGGTTGGTTGGAACTTCCAAATCAATACGTAGTCCTTATTTTCTCTCTGATGATGGGATGTCAAAAAGAATGAACAGTACGTACGATTCAGGGACCATAACCGACTTTATATACTGTATTGCCAGTTAACCTAATCCGGCCCATCATGAATTAGGTAATGGCCTGGTATCTACACATAAAAGTTCATACATTAATTAGATGTATTAAAGCCCGATCTATATAAAATCTTATTAGATCACTTTAAATGGGCTTAACCAAATTTGATAGCCTTTTATTCAATACACAATAATTCACATATAAGCCCACACGATTGATTAAAATCCTTACAATCTCCCACTTGGGCTATATGTGTAACCTTACAATTGTGTATCAATCATAACCTTATGAGTACTCAGAATTTTGCTATCATTACTGAATGCATCCCCAAACAATTCGGTCCATCAATTATATCAACATAGGATCAAAGCGGCTTTCGCTACATTAATCGTAACTAAACCTATCAATGGTCACGTATATCGACATAACTGAATGACATGGATCAAGTATGAGTGTGTAGCATGGAAATTACATGTAATGTGATCTTCAACATGCCTATTTCCAACTGGTCCAACTTTAGTGAGATCATCCTCAAACAAGTTCAGAGATAATAAACCTGAAACCTTACAGCTGTAAATAACTTTAACTTTAAATTGTATCCAAAAGGACAGTAAATGTTTCTAGTGCACCCATAATACAAACTCCCACTGAAACCAAATATCCTGAAGAAATACAACACCCATATGAGCAATGTGCTCATGAAAGACCTTGGGTTATAATACTTTAGTAAGCGGATCCGCAATTATGGAGTTTGTCCCAATGTGCTCTTATTGACACGTGTCCACTCTGAACTTTATCCTTCACAACCAGGAACTTATGTCAATGTATTTTGGCTTAGTTGAGCTCCTGTTGTTACTGGAATATAAATCTGCTGAGTTATTGTCACAATATAACTTTAGTGGTCTTTCTATACCGTACAGAATATGCAGCCCAGTGACAAGATTTCGCAGCTATATTCCATAATTAGATGCCCCCAAAATTGCTACAAACTCTGCTGCCTAGTGAAAGAAGATAAAGTGTTTGTTAAGCACTCCTTCAGGAAATAGCTCCTCCAACTAGCAAATAAACGTAGCCTGATATGGATCTTTTACTTTTCTGGCATCTAGCAAAAAACGGAATCATAATACCATATGATCTCCAACTGATCCGATTTTCTTTATGCGAGCATGTAATCTTTTGCTCTCTTTAAATACCTTATAACCCACATTTGGCTGCTTTCCAAATGATCCATCCCAGGGTTACTTAAATATCTGATTAGTATCCCAATAATGTATACAATATCCGAACGCATACAAATTTGAGCATACATCAGATTTTCTATAGCTAAACTATATGAGATCTTCTGCATTTCCTTAACTTCAAGATAACTTTTCGGGCATTAGTCGAGACTAAATTTGTCTCCCTTAGCGATAGGGCTGTCCCCTAATTTACTGTCTTGCATGCCAAACCTCTTAAGTACTTTATCGATATAGCCCTTTTGTGACAATTCAAGAATACCCCGAGAACAATCCCGGTGTATCTGAATCCCTAATACAAAAGAGATGTCACCAAGATTTTTAATCTCAAAATTCCTTGACAAAAAATCTCATAATTTTATGTGACATGCATATATCATTGGTAGAAAGCAATATGTTATCAACATACAAAATCAGGAAAATACACTTACTCCCACTGAACTTGTAATACACACAACCATCAACAACATTAATCTCAAGACCAAATGAGATAATTACTTGATGAAATTTGTATTACCCTTAACGGGAAGCTGGCTTTAGTACATAAATGGATTTCTTTAATTTGCAAACCATATCGTCCCATAAATGTCACCATTGAGAAACGCCGCCTTAGTATCCATTTGATGTAACTCGAGGTCAAAATGTGCAACAACCTAACTTTCCTGAAAGAGTCTTTCATTGAAACCGAAGAGAAAGTCTCTTTATAATCAATGCCATCATTCTGTGTAAAGCCCTTAGATACAAGACGAACCTTATATCTTTCCACATAACCTTTCGAATCCCCCTTGGTTTAAAAATTCATTTAAGACCAATGGGCTTCGCACCTTTCGGTAATAGGAAAAGATCCAAAACTTTATTGTCTTGCATATGCTTATACTCCTTATTTATGACATCAATCCACTTCTGAGAGTTTGAACCCTGCATGGCCTGATGGAATTGATTGGACAATCTTCCACCATTCCATTATTTCCTTATGTTCTTGAAAAAATACTATTTAAATTATCCGGAATAGCATTTTTCCCTTTCTCTCGTGGATCTTCTTAATGGCTTTAGGTATTGAGGTTGTGGAGTTTGTATTTCTGAAATTTACCTTATTTTGGATGGGATTTCTTTAAGATTGTCTAGTTGAGGTTCCGAATATGCTTCTTGATCAATAACATGTATAGAAACTTGCACATTATCAAAAGCAATAGTAGGAATCGAAACCGATCATTCCTCAACTTCTTCCTTAAAGACAATATATCTAACCTTATTTCTCCCCAAACTCAACATCCTCAAAAAATGTTGCATTTCCCGTTTCAAAAGTTGACTTAAGTGTGGGATCATAAAATTAATAGCCACTTAAACGCTCAGAATAACCAATAAAGTAGCTGCTGACTGTTTTGGAATCCAATTTCTTTATGTGGCCTATAAAGCCTAGCCTTACCTGGACATCCCCAAATGTGAAAATGCTTTAGACTAAGCTTTAAGCCTGTTAAAAGCTCATAAGGTGTTTTAGTAGTTGCTTTAGTTGGTATTATGTACTATCTTTCTTTAAATGTCCAGATTTCTGGCAAAAGAAACAACCCTTAATGTGTTTATGTGGTTTCTCTTGTTCTGAACCCTTAACAACTTTATTTTCTTTATTTGTTTTCTTGCCCTTATCTTTAAAGGTGTTTGCCAAGTGAACATTTTCAGTTCTGTCCTGCTTCAACTTTTCTTCCTCTTGTACACTAAATAGAATGAGTTCATTTAGAGTTCATTTCTCCCTTTGATAGTTACAACTGACCTTAAATTGACTGAATTATGCAAGAAGCTTGCACACTATGAAATGAGCTCATTGAGAGTCCATTTCTACTTTCACAGTTATAACTAACCTTAAATTAATTATATTGTGCAGGAAGCGATATCAATACCAAATACACGAGCAAGTCATTAGACAAGTCGAGTTTTAGTTCCTTAAGTTCTGAAGCAGTGTGAGACATCTACATGATGTACTTCCTTATTTTCCCATTGCCTTTATACTTTATTGAAATCAAGCTTTGCATAAGCGTGCTTGTTTCAGCCTTATCGTTTTTCGCAAAACGTTTCTTAATTTCGGTAAAGAATTCATTGGCATCATTTACCTCCTCAGATACTGTGCCACTAAAGGCTTCCGAAATGCCGCACTTGATGATCATGAGACTCACGTAATTTAAGCAATCTCACTTCTCAAAGTTCCTCATTTGATTAGATGAACTTTCATCCGTAAGAGGAGCAGGTTGCTCAATCATTAGTACACGGTCTAGATCCATGCAGCCAACGAAAAGTTAGTGTTCTTGTTTTGATCCTTGAAGTTTGTTCCATAAACACAGGGATTGAATTTGAGCTTGTAGATATACTACTAGCAGAATTTGAAACCGAATAGAGAACACTTAAACAGAATAGCTCACATAAATACCTTATTATGCAAATCATTCAAATAATGGTAGGGCCCATCATAAGATACCTTGCACAACATCAATATTTAGTCTTTGGACAGAAATATTGACTTGTAAGTAGTACTCTTGGTATAGTAATCAAACACTAAAAGTAAGACATGTCAACCAATAAACCTTTCTTTGGACCGATTTATTGATCACACGTAAAACCAAATAACCGTCACATATTTATCACCACAAGTTCATGTGAAATTCGGGCCAAATATTGACCTTCCTTTGGGCCGATCAATATCCGCGTGAAATAACACACAAACACCTAATTTTCCCTTAGTGTAGTGATCAAACACTGGCAATAAGACATGTTAACCAATAAACCTTTCTTTGGACCGATTTATTGGTCACACATTAAACCAAATAATTGCCACGTGTTTATCACCACAGGTACATGTGAAATTCGAGCCAAATATTGATCTTCCTTTGGGCCAATCAATATCCGCAATGAAAAACACACACAAATACCTTCTAATATTCAAAGTTAATTAATATCCACAAGAGAGGTTGCTTTGGAAACATGTTGCTTCAACTAACTTACTTTCGAATATTATATCTCTCAAAAGATTCCGATTTACCAAGATTTGAAACTGAAATCCATTGATTTGCATCTATATTTGACTTTAGGATTTGAATTATAGAATTCAAAACTTTAGAATAAAGCAATCCTTAAGTTAGGAGAGTCAATTGCAATATTGATGAGTACCTGAGTGACTCTACCAGTAAGGACCCGTTGCATGTACCAGTGGGACCAATAACGAGGCTGAGGGCTAAGAAGATCAAGCAAGCAATGCAGGGGTTTATGCAAGCTTGGGTGGATGAATATTCAAATGCATGGTCGAAGACTCCATTTTCAATGCATGACAATATGGGAGAGGCGCCAAAACCGTTACAAGGCATTTGGGTCAAAGAACAAGGAGAAAACAATTCAAAGGGCCTTTTATGGCCGTAAGGTTTGGAGTTACGGCCGTAACTTTGCTATCGCACGGCCGTAACAATCAATTCACGGCCGTAACAGAGTTGTGCAGTTTTTTATTCAGAAGGTGTCTTACGGCCGTAAGAACCAATGTCACGGCCGTAAGAGTAAAAGGCAGTTTTGGACCCGATAGTCAATTACGGTCGTAAGGATGATTTTTACGGCCGTAAATTCCGCCGCGTTTTAAATTGTGTTTTGCGGCTAAGGCTAATTTTGGACGTGTTTTTAGGTTATATTATGTTCCCTTTGTCATTGTAAAGACACAACTTTTATGATTAATGAGATTGCTTGAATTAGGTGAGTTTATCCCTGTTCTTCTTCGTTCTTGATTGAACCCCTTGAACTTATCAAAGGATTTGACAACCTTTGTGACGTTCACCCCTTTATGGTTCTTCATTCCGCATCTTAACGGGTCTTGGATTTGATACATCCTTGGTTCTTGAGTCGTGAGTGTCGGGTCATATTGTTATCGTCAATTAATCTGGATTTGGAACTTTCCAAGTGTTTAATTCAATTTCCGCGAGATCCCGTGATTCCCCAACAAGAATCACATCATTTGGTATCAGAGCCAAGTTCTAAATCCAGGTTTTGATATAATTCTTGTTTTGTTTCATTTTTTTTTTTTTGTCTTCATTAGATTTCATTGTTCTTGAGCCATCGTTGAATCAATAGTAGATTCTTGGGTTTCTTGAAATTCTTCACTATTTCAAGATTGGTCTAGTTTCAATTTTGTTATTATTGATTGTTCTTGATTAGCAAAAAAAAAAAAAAGTACGAAATTCAAAAAAAAAAAAAAAAAGTGATTATTATTGAAGAGCACAATCAAGAACACAATTCCATATTCAAGAAGATCTTTTTTGATACCTTTTATTTTTCCCACATTCTTAGTATTCTTCATCCATCACTACTTTCAAATTCTTTCATTCCAGTTACATCAATTTTCTTGAGTCCAATATTCCATCAAATCTTCTTTTCTTCTGTTTGTGTCTTGCACCTTGGGTTAATTCCACAAGGACCAAGTCCGTGACTAGTTTGGTGGGTTCGTTGAGAGCTTGAGGAAAGGGATAGAGAGGAAAAAGGCAGAAAGGTGAGATCAATAGAGGGAAAAAGCCGAATAGAGTGATACACGAGTGCTAAACACGTGAGGATATTTTCTTGAAATTTATTTATAATTTTTTTTTCTTTTTCTTTTAATCACTAACCATGTCACAGAAAGACGCATCATCGACAGGGGAGGATAACCAACAGTTCCACTTTCTTGCAATGTTGGATAAACGATTCGAGAAGTTGGATGCGAGGTTGGGGGAAATTAAAAACTCTGTGGACACGAATAGTGCGGATATTTCCCAACTACATAGAGAGCAGCCGCGCACGGCTCCTAATGTCCGGAGGCCACAAAGGTATGACGGTAATCCTAGAAATAGAGATTGGGATGATGATGATGTTGAGATAGGTGATAGTGTTGATGATGATAGTGGAAATGTGTCAGTGGCTAGCTTGGGTAGGAGAAGAGGTCGAGGTGGTCGGCGTGGAAGGGGAAATAGGCATGAATATAGGGATGATGATGGGATGGATAGAATCCTGGGAAACATTAAAATGTCTATAACAGCTTTCCAGGGTAAAAGTGATCCGGAGGTGTACCTTGAGTGGGAGAAGAAGGTCGAACTAATTTTTGAGTGCCATAACTACTCAGAGGAAAAGAAGGTGAAGTTAGCCGTTATAGAGTTCGCAGATTATGCACTTGTGTGGTGGGATCAATTAGTGATAAGTAGGAGGAGAAACTGTGAATGACCTGTTGAGGCCTGGAACTAGTTGAAGGGTTTGATGAGAAAAAGGTTTGTGCCCAACCATTACTATAGGGACTTGTACCAGAAACTCCAAACTTTGTCTCAGGGTTCGAAGAGTGTCGAGGAATACCATAAAGAGATGGAGATTGCTGTGATCCGAGCGAATATTGAGGAGGATCCGGAGGCCACAATGGCCAGGTTTTTGAGTGGTTTGAACAGGGACATTGCAAATGTAATAGAACTGCAACATTATGTTGAGCTGGAGGAGATGTTGCACATGGCGATGAAGGTGGAGAGGCAGCTGAAGAGGAAAGGAACAGCGAAGTACTCGTCGGGTTCCACTCCTTGGAAACCTACGTGGAGTAGAAATAACAAAAATGAAGGAGCTGCTCAAAAGGGGAAGCCAGAACCACCAAAGGCTCGAGAGGAGTCTACCAATAAAGGTAACCCGGCTTCTAACTTTCAACCTCCTAGAAGTAGGGACATCAAGTGTTTTAGGTGTATGGGAATCGGACACATTGCATCACAATGCCCGAACAAAAAAATAATGCTTGTGCGAAACGGGGTGGTGGTGTCGGAGGATGAGGTTGAGGATGATGATGAGTTTAGGGATATGCCTGCCTTAGAAGAAGCTAGTGATTGTGATGATGGAGATTATGCGGTAGTTCAATCCCTTATTACTAGGCGTGCCCTTAGTACCCAAATTAAGGTGGAGGAATCGGGTGAGCAAAGGGAAAACATATTCCATACTAGATGCTTTGTTAATAATAAAGTGTGTAGTTTGATCATTGATGGGGGGATTTGTACCAACGTGGTTAGTACCACTCTTGTTGAGAAATTGTGTTTACCTATTATCAAACACCCTAGGCCTTATAAATTACAATGGCTGAATGAGTCCGGTGAGATAAAAGTAAATAAGCAGGTGTTAATCAACCTTTCTATCGGGAAATACGAGGATGAATTAATTTGTGATGTGGTTCCAATGCATGCTGGACACATCCTGTTGGGTCGGCCATGGCAATATGACAGGAGGGTGGTACATGATGGGTACAAAAATAGATACAGTTTTACGAAGGATGGGAAAAGCATTAGACTTATGCCATTAACTCCACAGCAAGTTTATGAGGATCAGCTGAAACTAAAAAGTGAGGAAGAGAAGACAAATAGAGTTGGGACCCTGATCCCAGAAAAAGGAGAGCTGAGTGTTCAAAAGAGAGTTGGGACCACGATCCCAGAAAAAGGAGAGCTGAGAGAAAAACAAAGAGTTGAGGGTTCCACCTCAGAAAAAGGAGAGCGAGTGAAGAGTGTCAGAAAAGAAAGAGGAGAGAAAACCAAAGTGAGCTTCCTAGCCAAAAAGAGTGAGGTCAAAAGAGCTGCCCTTTACCACCAACCAATGGTCTTACTAATGTACAAGGACTCCTTCCTTGCACTCGGTGACACTAACTCTTCCCTCCCCCATTTATCTGTTTCTCTTTTACAGGAATTTGATGTTGTATTCCCGGAAGACATACCCAGTGGGCTACCACCCATTCGGGGCATCGAGCACCAGATTGATTTTGCACCGGGAGCTGTCATTCCAAATAGGCCTGCATATAGAAGCAATCCGGAGGAAACAAAGGAGCTTCAGCGGCAAGTTGACGAGTTGTTGAGCAAGGGCTACGTTCGAGAAAGCATGAGCCCATGTGCGGTGCCGGTCTTATTGGTGCCCAAGAAGGATGGAACCTGGAGGATGTGCGTGGATTGTAGGGTCATCAACAATATTACGGTAAAGTATCGCTATCCTATACCTAGGTTAGATGACATGCTTGATGAATTGTATGGTTCGTGCGTCTTTAGTAAATTTATGAATGGTTAGTTATGCCGTTTGGTCTCACCAATGCACCTAGTACATTCATGAGGTTGATGAACCATGTTTTACGAGCTTTCATTGGTAAATTTGTGGTCGTGTATTTTGATGACATTTTAATTTATAGTAAGAATGTAGAAGAGCATGTTAGGCATTTGAGGTTTGTACTTGAGGTTTTACGCACTGAAAAATTGTATGCTAACTTTAAAAAGTGTACGTTTTGCATCGATAAGGTCATATTCCTTGGTTATGTTGTTGGTAAGGATGGTATCGCGGTTGATGAGGAGAAAATCCGAGCTATTAGGGAATGGCCAACACCAAAGAGTGTAACCGAGGTAAGAATTTTTCATGGGTTAGCAAGTTTTTATAGGAGGTTTGTGAAAGATTTCAGTACAATCACCACACCACTCACTGAGGTAATTAAAAAGAGTGTGGGTTTTCGTTGGGGGGATGAACAGGAAAATGCCTTTGCATTGCTTAAAGATGCCTTATGTTCTGCACCAGTCTTAGCATTACCTAATTTTAACCAAACCTTCGAGATTGAATGTGATGCATCAGGAATAGGGATTGAGCTGTTCTTATGTAGGAAAAGAGGCCGATAGCTTATTTCAGTGAAAAGCTGAGCGGGGCAGCGTTGAACTATCCAACGTATGATAAGGAGCTTTATGCTCTTGTCAGGGCATTGGAGACTTGGCAGCATTACCTCTGGCCAAAAGAATTCGTCATCCACACGGATCACGAGTCGTTAAAGCACCTCAAGGGGCAAGGTAAGTTGAACAAAAGACATGCCCGATGGATGGAGTTCGTGGAGACTTTTCCTTATGTCATTCAATACAAACACGGTAAGGACAATATAGTTGCAGATGCGTTGTCAAGACGGTATATGCTCCTTAATTCATTGAATGCTAAATTATTGGGATTTGAATATGTTCGAGATTTGTATGCGAACGATCATGATTTTTCCTCTATTTATGTCTCTTGCGAAAAGGGAGCATTTGATAGATTTTATAGGCATGATGGTTATTTGTTTAAGGAAAATAAATTGTGTGTGCCTAACTGTTCTATGCGTGAGTTGTTAGTATGTGAAGCTCACGGGGGTGGTTTGATGGGTCATTTTGGTGTTTTAAAAACATTGGAAACGTTAAAGGAACATTTTTATTGGCCTAGGATGAAACGGGATGTTCACCAAATTTGTAATAAATGCATAACTTGTAAACAGGCCAAGTCTAAGGTATTACCACATGGCTTGTACACTCCTCTACCAGTTCCTAGTGAGCCTTGGGTAGACATATCCATGGACTTTGTGTTAGGATTTCCTAGGACCAACAAAGGTCGGGATTCCATTTTTGTGGTGGTGGACAGGTTTAGTAAAATGGCACACTTCATTCCTTGCCATAAAACTGATGATGCCGTGAACATAGCAGACTTATTCTTTAGGGAAGTTGTCAGACTACATGGGGTGCCTAGGAGTATAGTGTCTGACAGAGATGTCAAATTCCTTAGTTACTTCTAGAAGGTTCTGTGGGGGAAAATGGGTACTAAACTATTATTTTCCACTACATGCCATCCTCAAACGGATGGTCAGACAGAAGTAGTCAATAGGACGTTGACTCAGCTCTTGCATGTCGTCATAAATAAAAAATTGAAGAGTTGGGAGGAATGTTTACCATTTGTGGAATTTGCGTATAACAGGGCTATGCATTCTACTACTACTTACTCTCCTTTTGAAATTGTGTATGGTTTCAACCCGCTAACCCCTATGGATCTAATTCCTTTGCCTGTAGATGACAGGAACAGTTTGGATGGCAAGAAGAAAGCCGAGCTTGTGAAGTCACTCCATGAAAAGGTCCGGCTACAAATAGAAAAGAAGAATGAGCACTATGCGTCCCATACGAATAAGGGCAGAAAGCAGGTGATTTTTGAACCAGGCGATTGGGTGTGGGTTCACATGCGAAAGGAACGATTTCCAACACAACGAAAGTCTAAGCTGCAGCCTAGAGGGGATAGGCCGTTTCAAGTCATTGAGAGTGTCAATGACAATGCTTATAAGTTGGATCTCCCAGGTGAGTATAATATATCTGCTACTTTTAATGTTGCTGATCTCTCTCTGTTTGATGCAGGTGATGATTCGAGGACGAATCCTTTTCAACAGGGAGGGAATGATGAGTACCTGAGTGACCCTACCAGTAAGGACCCGTTGCATGTACCAGTGGGACCAATAACGAGGCTGAGGGCTAAGAAGATCAAGCAAGCAATGCAGGGGTTTATGCAAACTTGGGTGGATGAATATTCAAATGCATGGTCGAAGACTCCATTTTCAATGCATGACAATATGGGAGAGGCGCCAAAACAGTTACAAGGCATTTGGGTCAAAGAATAAGGAGAAAACAATTCAGAGGGCCTTTTACGGCCGTAAGGTTTGGAGTTACGGCCGTAACTTTGCTATCGCACGGCCGTAACAATCAATTCACGACCGTAACAGAGTTGTGCAGTTTTTTATTCAGAAGGTGTCTTACGGCCGTAAGAACCAATGTCACGGCCGTAAGAGTAAAAGGCAGTTTTGGACCCGAGAGTCAATTACGGCCGTAAGGATGATTTTTACGGCCGTAAATTCCGCCGCGTTTTAAATTGTGTTTTGCGGCTAGGGCTAATTTTGGACGTGTTTTTAGGTTATATTATGTTCCCTTTGTCATTGTAAAGACACAACTTTTATGATTAATGAGATTGCTTGAATTAGGTGAGTTTATCCCTGTTCTTCTTCGTTCTTGATTGAACCCCTGAACTTATCAAAGGATTTGACAACCTTTGTGGCGTTCACCCATTTATGGTTCTTCATTCCGCATCTTAACGGGTCTTGGATTTGATGCATCCTTGGTTCTTGAGTCGTGAGTGTCGGGTCATATTGTTATCGTCAATTAATCTAGATTTGGAACTTTCCAAGTGTTTAATTCAATTTCCGCGAGATCCCGTGATTCCCCAACAAGAATCACATCAAATATTCTTGAACCTTAGGTGACCAATTATGTAAAATTTTAAGCTTGAAGGACTTAAATTACAATTTTCCCAAAACTTTATTGGCCAATTTAGAGAATTCCAAACTTTAGGTACCAATTTTGAAAGAAAATCAAACTTTAGGGTCCAAAATAGATAATTTTGAAACTTTAAGGACTGAATTTGAAAATTTTCAAACTTTAAGGGACTGAAAATGAAAATTTTCAAACTTTTGGGACTGAATATGAAAATTTTCAAACATTAGGGGGCTGAATTAGAAAAGTTTCAAACTTCAGGGATGAAAATAAAATTTTCAAACTTTAAGGGACCAAATTAGAGAATTTTCAAGCTTTAGGAACCAATTTTGAAAATTCTCAAACATTAGGGGCTGGATTATACAATTTAGAACTTTAAAAGGCCCAACTTAAATAATTTTATAAATTCGAGGCTGATTTCATAAAATTCATAACTTTAAGGCCCAATTTAAATTCCTTTTAAACTTTAGGATTAAATATTATTTAAAACAAGTATAGAGGACCGAAGATGCAAATAACATAATGAACCCAAAAATTGCACAGTGGTCCCTGAAGGCTTCAAATTTTCGAACCCAAGTCCTTGCCCAAAAACGCAACAGCACAACAGCTAGGGTTTAAACCCTTGCGCCACCCAACCGCCGATAGGGATACAGCCCCCTTCGCGACCCACCTTCGCACCTACCAACGCTGATCACCTGCGCGAAGCAGCGCTGCGCGTTGTGCAGCACCTTTCCCCAACGCTGCGACTTGCAGCGCTATCCATGGCACTGCACCGCGCCATCCACGGCGCTGCACAGCGCTGGCCATACCTCCTTCATCCACAATTCTCAATTCGAACAAGGTATGCATCGCAAACCCGATTCAAAATCCATACAATATACACACACAGGAATCCGATTTCAACCATACCATATTCAACCGTACACAAAATCGAATCCAAGCATATACATTCAAACCCCAAATCGAATCAAAAGTCTTACAGGTTTCGAAACCAAATACAACCCAAAATCAAGTCCATACATATACACCCCAAAATCAAAATACTCATTCTTTACGCACACGGCAGTAGGGTATATATCTTGGAAGTAGGCATGCATTTCTTGATTTCTGTATGCAGTAGGCATGAATATACATATAATACTCACGTGATTTCCATAATAATTCACTAATAAACAGAAAAGTATACATATGCTCAGTACCCAATTCGAAAAATTATTTCCAGATCCATATACCAAATTTTCTAAATCAGAATTTGGCATATACCAGAAAAACGATTTCAAAATCAGATTTATTATACATATAGAAATATGTACCAAGAAATCTGTATTTATTGCTTTAATCCTTTAATCATGCATACGTATAAATCATCTGATAATTTAACATGATGAATGTCTCTGATACCACTTGTTAGAAAATTTTCATCACAGATTAATTATTTATCTACGATCCAAAATCATCATGCTGAATTATCAAGAATGAATAATTGAAGCGGAAGCGTACCTTAATCACACATGATTCACAATGAACGATTCGGTTGGTTGGAACTTCCAAATCAATACGTAGTCCTTATTTTCTCTCTGATGATGGAATGTCAAAAAGAATGAACAGTACGTACGATTCAGGGACCATAACCGACTTTATATACTGTATTGCCAGTTAACCTAATCCGGCCCATCATGAATTGGGTAATGGCCTGGTATCTACACATAAAAGCCCATACATTAATTAGATGCATTAAAGCCCGATATATATAAAATCCTTATTAGATCACTTTAAATGGACTTAATCAAATTTGATAGCCTTTTATTCAATACATAATAATTCACATATAAGCCCACACGATTGATTAAAATCCTTACACCAGATGCATCAACGATAATAACTGCGGCAACACAAGTTGCATGTATACTCCGTCACTAGCTATTGTTCCAAATGTTCCAATTACTAAATAGTTTCGTATGTATTTCTCTCCTAGCTTTGATTTGGGTAATGATGTGTTGGCAACTGAGGAGTGACTCCACAAAATTGAAAAGATCCGGCACACATCCTGTTTGAAAAACCAGAAGGTGTTTTGTGCAGAGTTCATGCTGGTGGGAAGAGCCAATCATTTGCGGGAATCTTCATCACGCACATTGACAAATGAGGAACAACGTAATATGACATGGACCTAATTCAGGATAAAGTCTATTGAGAAATAATTTTCGCAAGCATAAGAAGAAAGAGTTCTTACAACTGGTATAAGGAGATAAGGACATCACTAATTATGAGAGGAAGCTAGAAGAATTGTCCCATTATGTCCCGCATCTTATGAATACGGAGCTCATGAAAGTAAGACGTTTTGAGAGGGGACTACGACCAGAGATAAGGAAATTTTTGAGTTCAGATGAGCTCACTAATTGTGAAGTTGTAAAAAAATAAGGTTCAGACTATGTCTTTTTCGAGTTTATGTTCCGATGTCAGGGACTGTAGAACGATAAAAGCAGTGGCATGACTAGGTCAAGAATAAAAGGTTAAGTCAACTCAAGAAATAGAACAATGGGCCTACTGGTGGACGGTCGAACAATCATTTTCCTCCATGCCCTAAGTGTAAGAAGGTTCATAGGGGTGAATATCTATTTGGGAAGAATGTATGCTACAAGTGCAATCAGATAGGTCACTATGCTTGAGGGTGTTTGGGAGCACTAGTTAAGGATATTCATAAGGCAATGAAATAAAGGACAAGGATTTTTTCCATGACTCATGATGAGGCCGTCTAGAACTCGAACGTAATTGTAGGTATTCTATTAGTCTCTAGCATTCCTGTTTACGTTCTTATTGATTCTTGTGCAACACATTTGTTCATATCCGATTCATGCCTACTAAGATTAATGTTCTATGTTAGAAAGTCGGTAGCATATTAGAAGTAACTAGGCCATATAGAGGAATCCTAAACACAGATAGGATAGCTAAGGCAATGCAAAGAGATTTTGATGGGTTAGTCCTAGATGCAGATTTATATGTCATAGAAATGAATAATTTTGACATTATTTTGGATATGGATTTTTTATATAATAATAGAGCCACAATTATATGTTTCAAGAGGAAGTGATCTTCAAGAGGCCTGGAGAGGAAGATTCCAAATTTTATATTTCAAAAATTTCGGGCGAGGGCTGCCTCTCAACTAATCCTCCCCCATGATAAAGTATAGAGTCGACACTTCCTTGCCTTATCTCCACTATGTAAGCAAACAAGTTGTGAAGAAACAAGGATTGTCAAGTATATCTTGTCAATCCCGTTGGTACAACATCAAAAGATATAGTATTGTCTAAAGTATCGGTTGTGCAGGAATTTGCAGACGTATTAATCGATGACTTACCGAGTGCCCCGTACAATAGAAAAAGTGGAATTTACAATAGATCTGATACTTGGACTCGCTCATGTATCTAAGGCTCCGTATAAGATGGCACCAAAAGAACTACAAGAGTTGAAGATGTATTTGGAGGAACTTTAAGAACAAGGGTCCATCAGACGGAGTGAGTCCCCGTGGGGAGTTCATGTACTCTTTGAAAAGAAAAAGGAAAGTACAATGAGAATGCATATAGACTATCATGAGATTAACAAGTTGATGATCAAGAATAATTATCCCTTTCCTGAATTAAGGATTTATTCGATCAACTGAAGGGCACAAATATATTCTCGAAAATTAATTTGAGATCAGACTACTATCAGGTGAAGATTAAGCCAACTGATGTGCCAAAGTATACGTTGCGAACTCATTATGGGTACTATGAGTTTACTATAACACCCTTTGGTTTAACTAACACTCCTATGAAAGAATTGAACATGAGACAACGATACTATGAAGATTACGATTGCACTATCCTTTACCATTCGGGTAGAGTTATTATAGTTGCTGATGCTCTAAGAATAAAGAACATGGGAAAGATGTCAATACTATGCATGAAATCAGATATTTTGAGAACTTGAAGATTGAGGTGTCAACATCGTTAATTAGGGCATCAGCCAGGTTAGCAACTTTTGTGTGAAGCTGACCCTTTGAGATAGAATTATAGCAGCTTAGAAAGATGACCCTTTCTTGGAAAAAATAGGGCAGCTCGGGGACTGAGGAATGGAAAGGATTTTATATAGTCAAATATCAAGCTCTGATGTTTAGAGGCCGACTGTGCGTGCCTAAGGATGAGAAACTAAGGAATCAGATTATGACTGAAGGTTTAGAGGTCGACTGTGTATGCCTAAGCATACAATAGGTGATATGCATTCTTAAAGTTGCATTTAGATTTCAACCTCCAAACCCATTTGAGGAAAAAAAAAAAAAACAATATCCTTCCATAGGATTTTTGCAAGGATGCGCGCCATGTTTGATAATGTTTTTAAAAAAGTCAGGATAGTAGAATTCTTCTTAATGTGAGTTCATTGCAAATATTTAAAATTTATACATTATCACTAGTATCTATTTTGGATTCTTGAAATAGAAAGTTCAAAAAAAAAGTTGAATGCCAACCTTAGGCACCCCGATCACTCCTGCCCTAACGATTGGTGGATGATGTAAATCATAGGCTATGTCCCAAACTGATTAGGGTTTGGATACCACCCACTAGACTGACAAAGTTCCTAGCATATTCAAATATGCGACCTCTGCGCTGCCAGCGTTTATGGATCCTCAACCTTTGCCAATTGGGATGTGCCCTGGGGCTAATAGAAAGTTAAAGTCTAGCAACAAGGAAAAGTGGCAATTTCATGACATTTACCAGATTAAATTGTCACTGGTCTGTCTCAACTCCAAACCATACTCAAGGGAAGTACATTGTTCCTTTTGTGGTTTTATTGTCTTGTGTAATTTTTCTTCCACATTTAGGACAATGTAAAATTTTAGTTTTGGGGTGGGTAAGTATAGAGATGCTTCTTTAAGGAAAAAAGACTAAAGAAATTTAGGTTACTGACATGCTTGCTGCCTATGATGATACCCCGTTTGAATTAAATTTTGTTTTAGCAAGAATATCGGACAACATTTAATCTTGAGTTTTTACTAAAGTGATTATATATATATTAGACTTTGTGAAATTGAGCACATAGCTAATATTATATTATCACTTGTATGAGAATATATCTTGCATATGTGGGGTAAATTACTTATATAATATGAACTATGATTGACTAGATGTTCCCAATCTTAAGTATAGTAATCATGACCTTTAACATATAAACCAAAATACCTTCGAGTAATTTGGGAATGGAAATATCAGGTAGGCATAGATGTTTGATGATCTGAAGTTCCTAAATTGTACCATTGGTTAAAGGATTTTTGTCAACAAGTCATAATCGACACTAGCTACTTAATAATAGTCTTATTTCTTCTCTTCATAGCCTTGGTGACTCAAGCAATTAAGTCTCCGTTCTTAATGCAATCATTACAATTTATAAACTAATTTATAAACAAGATAATTTCTCAAATCACTTTTTAGCCACACACATTTTCTATCTCCTCTTTTTAATCATGCATTTTACATTAAAAATATAAATAAACCAATTTATAATTGTTACAATGTTACTGAACATAGCCTAAGCTTTTAAGGATTTTCAAAATTTGGTGCACTAAGGTCATCTGACTGGGGTGTCATCAGCACAAAGCTCATTACATGGGTCACTTAGAAAGTTTAATGGAAAGATGACTTGCACATAAGACACAATTACATATTTGAGTTTTCTTTGTAGCCTTGGTGACTCAGGTAAAAAAAAATTTGTGTTCTCCAAAACCTAGTGCCCTAAGGGCATCTGACTTGTGAGTTATCGGCCCAAATCTCGTTAAAAGGGTAACTTAGAAAACTTGATGAGAAAATTCTTGTGTGTAAGATGAGAAAAATATTGCTTGAGCTGAAAAAAAAAAAGATTTGATAAAGTGCTTCGTATAGACTCTGAGGCAAAAACTTTGGAAACTGGGGTTGCGAATTTTGGAATTGCATACTATCATTCTTTTACAAAGACGTGTATCTTATTCTTATCACCTTATGAGGAAAAAATGCATAATACTGATCAATAGAAAAATACATTAGAATGTTAACCTTTGTATTGTAGAGAAACGTATAAGGAATGATCATACATGAGAAATGCGGGAAAATAAAAGAAAAATCATTGTTTTACCACATGGGGTCTGGGTATTAGGATTTATAAAAAAACACATATTGGGTGCACTTTTATATGAGTGTACGTTTAGTGTTAGCTATTTACACTATGAAAAGTTGAGCATGAGATAAGTAGGAATAATTTTATTATGCTATTTTAAGTTTTCTAAAATGTAATTTTGATTTGAACCTGAGGCATAAAGTGAGCAAGTCAACATTAAGTCATTTGTGTTGTTGAGTTTAGTTATAAAGTAATGTTTTTAGTTTTATTTCATTCGAGGACGAACAAATGTTCTAATTTTGGGTTGTTTAATATGTTCATTTTGTGCACTTTTATGAGCTATAAAATTAGCTTTTGTTATGTTGTTTTGTCTATTTTCTACTCAGTTAGTGGAATCTCACATGGTTTCAGTTTTGGACCCGTTAAGAGTAATTTGAGAAGAAATAACGGAAAGATGATGAAATTGGTAGGAACCCAAAAGTATGGAGACTAGTTCGCAAACATCGGAAGATGGAATATCTAAATACCATGACTTGAACATGAAAAAGGTATTAAAAGCATTGAAAGGAGGTTCTTTGAAGTGCTAAGCAAGATGTGAAGTCATGGAGCAAGCACCAAAAACCTGAAGAAGTAAAACGAAAAGCCTATGCATGGAGTAGGTGAAGAAATAACACACAAATTTTAGTACAGAGATCTTTATTGAGCAAATAATATATCATCGAAAAAATAATTGAGTTTGGAGTCCAATGCAAAAAATGGAGCCCAATTCGGAGTTACAAATCAAAAGTTATGTACGTTTGAAGTTTCATACCGAAGCTGAGAAAACTTGCCCCAAACAATCGTCTGGTTTAAAACCAAGCAATCGCCCAAGAGGTGTTTTATGCGGCAGAACTTCAAATGTTAAGACCAAGCGATCAAAACTGGGGCAAGATTTTGTTTCCTTTTAAAACCCAATTTTAAGAAGCTCTTTGGATTGGACTAGGACTCTAATATATTATTATACATACATGATGCACAAAATTTCGAAGGGGGTTATTATTCAATTTTCTATGAGAGAGAGAGAGAGAGAGAGAGAGAGAGAGAGAGAGAGAGAGAGAGAGAGAGAGAGAGAGAGAGAGAGAGAGAGAGAGAGAGAGAGAGTATTTTACATTAGATGCATAAATCAAGAGCCAAACTTTGAAACTGAAGATGCAAGATTACAAGACAATTCATATCAAGATCTCACCTAGCAAACACTGGAGTGAATATTTAATTAAAGATCTTATTATTTTCGAGTGGTGAATTCAACAAGATTGTCTTGTTCTCTTCTTATTAACATGATTGATTAAATCAACTGTTGTGCTATGGTTAAAATGAAACAGTGATTATTTTATTGTTACTAGTGGCATACACGTGCGTTGCACGTGATCGACCAATATTTTTTAATTTAGAATATATTCAAAATTTGTGATTATTAGTTCTTAACAATTACACAAATAGCATAGGTTTTGTAATAAAGATGGAATAACATGTTATGTTCTTTTGTTAGATTTTATAATTATGAATATTGATAATTTATTTAAATTAATAGAAATAAAAATGCAATTTTGAGATGACTTTAAAATATGAAAATACTTACAGTGAAATCAACAGCATTTAAAACATCCATTATCTATTATTATAGCCATTCACAAAAAAAAAAAAAAAAAAAAAAAAAAAAAAAAAATACATGAAAGAAAAATAGAGCTGATTTTCCCTTACATTAAAAATTGTGATTATAATATGATGATTTCTGCCTATTATATATTTGCAATCCATCAATTGCATTTTTAATCATTTTACATCAGTAAGCACTTCCTAATACTACATACTACAAAGAGATGGATAAATTAACCATGTATTCACAGGTGGCTCTACCCACACTTCGAAACATTCTTTTCATAATGAGCACATATTAATTTTAGTATGAACACAACACCTTATATCTGGTTTCCAAAAATGGATAAAAATAAGAATAGTAGAGAATTGAAGCCAAGCCTATTCGAGTGCAAAAAGTAAGTCAAATTGAAAATAAATGTATTTTATTTAATTGAAGTTTCATATTTTAATATGCAATGTCAAAGGAAGTCCATCAACATTCTAAAATACAGATCAAGATAGAAAATAAGCATAGAGCAGGATTCAACATGTTAACCTGAGCCCATCAGGAAATTTATGAGATCCAAACACGTTTCTAGAATCCCCTGTGAACCTAAAAGTCATTTTAGATATTGACCCAAATTTATTTATTTTGACTATTTCTTTAAAAATCACACTTATGGAAGTTCCTGAATGGATGGTTCCACAATATTTCACTTGGGAAGCAAAGAGTGAATTATCGATGCATTAGAAGTATTTTAAAAATTAAGGTCTAGCGAGATTATAGTATTTCTATAGAATTGATATAAGTAAGACCAAAATGTAGAGTTTTCAGAAATATAATAATGGATGTTTCTATTCCAATAATCGCAGTGAATCTATAGACTTGCAACGTTGATATAAAACTTAAAAGCAAGAAATTTTGATAGCCTTGTGTGTGTTTTAACTAAATGCAGACAACAAAATGATTGACAATTTAAACAAAAAGGGTCAATAAGAAGATGACAAAGTATGATAAACTTCAGCAAGGATGTGGTGCTAGAATTAAATTCATTCCACAAATAGGAAAAGAAAATCAGTGGCATGGCTAATCTTATCATCCCATTAGTAACTCTCTTTTTAGTTGTTTCTTCATATGTAGGAAGGGTAAATAATTCCTACTATATAGCAAATATCACAATCTTGAAAATTCAATCATTTTTCTAAGAGACTGATCTAACCAAAAACAATTGATTTCACTTAAAGGGAAAAACAAGGGGAAAAAAAAAGAAAGATCGAGAAAACTTTAAAGTGAATTCAGTATATCAAAACACCATCCATCTCATTAATATACTCAATCAGCTACATAACCAACGATTTAATAATAAGGATCCTTAATCAAATTATATTGTATTAGATTGAGGTTGTTTTGTGCTAGAAAAACATAATGTAACTTGATATAGTGGTACACAAAGACGATTAAGAGCAAAAACTGGCTAATTAAATAACAATTACATATCAGTTGAGAAACTAACAAAAACCCATTTTCTAATTAAGCACATATATTTTAAGATTGCTAACATGAAAATGGCCCAGAAAACCCTTGGTACAATATCAAGAGTGCCTAACAGTGGATGGTGTTGAGATCGTACCCAAAATATGGCACATTGGGCTACCAGTGAAGGCCCAATGAGGGCCCAATGGACTTCAGCCCATGATTAAAATTTAGGATATCTCCCTGGGCCAATGGCCGAGGTGGAAAAGAGCATGAGCTCCTCTGGCTGAACTGATTTGTGTCTAGCAGACGCGCTTTATGCTTAGCCGAGGTGCTTACGGTAGCGCCTCGGATGCAAAGATGGGACAAGGTATGAAGTCAGAGATGTGACACCGCCTTTACCAAGATGTGGCAGGCGCCCATCCCCTATGAAATGTAGCAATGATTACGGTCAAAAAGCAAGGTTGTCCCCTCCAAGGGCTAGGGTGAATACACGTGTAAAAGTCCACCATATGTCACAATCCAAAACAACGAATCCTTCTATAAATAGAAGCCTCCTCCCGCCATGTAAAGGATTAGAAATTTCATATTCTTAACAAAATATTAACTCTCACTCCATTTTCTCTCTTTTACATACTTATATTTTCCGCACTCAAATTATATTTGCTTGACATGGGCACTGACTTTGGCATCAGAGTACAAACGGGAGCCACATCGGCTCCCTTTGCAAACTGATTGTTTGTCATAGTGCGCAGGAGATCCACGTGTTCAAAAGGGAGGAGCTGAGACGTGTTGGTCCAAGGTCCAGCCGGATTTTGCGGTCAACATTTTGAAAAAGGTGAGAACTTTGAAACATAAGTTTGGTAACCTTGAAAAAGGTGAGAACTTTGAAACATAAGTTTGGTAACCTTGAAAAAGGTAAGAACTTTGAATAATAAGTTTGATAACCTTGAAAAATGCTTAAAACTTTGAAACACAAGTTTGTTTACCTTGGAAAAGGCTTAAAACTTTGAAACACAAGTTTGTTCACCTCGAAAAAGGTGTATAACTTTGAAATATAAGTTTAACAACCTTGAAAAAGGCTCGGAGGGTTGAGATAAAAGTCCATTTATCATTGAAAGATAAACTAAAACAAAGAAATTTATCTGAACATGAACGAAAGCGACGGTGGTATTGAAATGACCAGCTCAGCGAGGAGGAAACCCCTCAGAGGCCTCGTGAGAACACAAACGAGGGGGTGGCCCAACCTAAACCTCCACGTCGGCATTGAAATCGCCGCATGCTGTGAGACATGACTCGCATGGTAGCCCAAATGCTGGAAATACGGAAACAACAGATAGAACAAACTGCTGCGATGAATGCTTACATGGCTAGAGGGTATGTTATGAACAAGCCTATCATACCCCCGCAATACTCACAGCCACATTACTCACCATCCGATGCGGCCACTGCCTCCTATTATTATCAAGATCCACAGGAATATTCCGAGGTGGAATCCGAGCCCCTCTACGAAGAGGGTCCGGAGTATGAAGCACCTGAAGAACAAGACCAGATCCCAGCTAGACATAGGGAGGCTTCGCCTGCAAAATCCGGCAGTGTCTTCAGCAGGATAGGAGGGTTATTCAGAGGCAAGCGAGGGGGTCGAACTGATCAAGGTCGGCACAATGCAGCTGAGCCTAGAAATAGGCGGGAGAGACGCGCTGAAGAAGCCTTGTCGCAGAGTCTAATGCATAGGGACCAGCATGGTACGGGAGCAGAAAATTTGGCCCCCACGCGTGAGCCTAGGAATAGGCAGGAAAGGAGAGCCGAAGCAGCTCGGACCAAATCTCGTAATGAGTTACCGACCCATGAAAGGCCAAACTACGGCCAAGCTTTGCCACCACAAAGGCAGGTGTACACTCCACCATCATATGACCAATACCATGACCCAATGTATTCCGGTCATGACGAGAACAGTGAACTACCCTCATACGAGCTGGACGAAAAAGAGGAAATAAGTCCCTTCACGGAGGGCATACGTAGGTGCCCAGTGCCTCATGACTTCGAAATGCTAGAAATAACAAAGTATTCTGGCCGAGGTGACCCTGATGATCACCTGCTAAACTACCGCGCTAGCATGGAAATAGCCGGAGCCACTCCAGCACTGAAGTGCAAAGCTTTTGCTTTGACCCTTGGGAGAAGTGCGATACGATGGTACAAAAAGCTCCCTCCTGGTAGCATCCACAGTTGGAGAGATCTGAAAACAGCCTTTAAAAATGGCTTTGTTTCCTCCAGGCTTGGCCAGCTCCCACTACAACGCCTTCAGGATCTAAGGCAAGGAAGGGACCAATCTCTGAAAAATTACCTAGCTCGGTTTACTGAAGAAATGCACATTTGTGAAAACATCACCGAGGCGGAAATATTTTCTGCATTGAAAGGAGGGCTAGATATGACGAGCATGTTTTGGAGGGATGTCCGAAGCAGGAAACTGAGGGATTACAACGCCCTAGTAGACCTGATGAAGGAGGAGATCGTATCAGAAGAGATGGCTAGGGCCAGAGACAACCATCCCCAAGGGAGATACGATCTTGGGTATTCTAATGAAGCAAACCTCAAGAAAGGAGGTAACAAGGATAGGTTCGACAGTAACAGAAGTGGTACGCCGCGTCCATTTTCAGGGACAGGGTCAAGCTATGCAGCAGAGATCACAGAAGCTATCCCCAACTTGTACTCCAATACTCCTTCCCAGAATCCTCCCCGGGCTCAAGAAAGAATGGAAAGTATCTGAAGTGGAAAACAACCTATGATTGGGTCTTACTGTGCCTACCACAGGTATTACGGTCACGCAACAGAAGATTGCAGGGAAATCCACATGTTAGCGGATCAAAAGGCGCATGGAAGAAGAGGAAACGATTTCTCCCCTGACAAGGGGAGAACTCAAAAACCTAGTCGCCAAAAGTTCAACTGAGCTGATAGGAGAGCTCCTTGGAAGAACTCGACCAAAGAGAGGATTGAAAATCGTCAAAGAGACAGGAACAAGGGCCAGGATACCTCCTCGGTACACGCTAAAGATACAAGAGAACCACCTACGCCTGTGGCCGACCCTCCTATTCATGAAATCGACACAATATTGGGAGGCCCCCACCCAGGTGGGAGCACAAATAACTCCCAAAAGAGATATATCAGAGAGGCCAAGCAGCCCGCTAACATGAATTACCATATGCATTCACATCATGTTGGAATGCCTCGAACAGAACCTATCACCTTTACCCAAGATGATGCTATTGGTGTACACTTTCCACAAAATGATGCATTGGTTATCAGGGTAGTAGTGGCTCGGAATGGGTTGTCACGAATGATGGTGGATGATGGCGCCTCGGTAAATGTGATTTACGGGGTAACTTTTGATGAGATAGGGATCAACACTCCACTCATTCCAGTCCCGGATCCAATGTATGGATTCACTGGGGACAGCATAACTCCCTTAGGATCCATAACCCTAATGACCGAGGTAGGGCAAGTACCAACTCTTTCCAGAATCCCCATGGAATTTTTGGTAGTGGACAAAATCTCCTCCCATCATGGTTCAATCGGGAGGCCAGGCCTCATTGACTTAGGAGCTGTAACCCATACAAAATATATTTGCATGAAATTCCTCACGGAGCATGGTGTTGCAACTGTAAGGGGGAGCCAAACTGAATCGCAGGCCTGTTACACAAACGCAATCAGGAAATTTCAAGAACGAAGTTTGAACATGATTAACGATGTAGCAATGGTCGAGGCTGCTCCAGAGCCTGAAAGACTGGGTGGAGGACCCTCAAGAAATGAGGATGTTACAATGACGCTGAAAGAAGATCTGCAGATCTGGACCCGAGAATGGCAGGAGATAATTGCTCTACCCCGGCTGAAAGGTTGGAATGCTTCGGTGTAGATCCACTTGACCCAATCAAGGAATTGCAGATCAGATTGGATTCACCAGTTGAATACAAAAATCAGCTGAAAAGCTTCTTACTTGAAAACCTCGATGTATTCGTATGGAAGCATGATGACATGGTTGGGATCAACCCTAAAGTGGCCTGTCACAGACTCCAGTTTGATCCCCGAAGTCCTGGGCATAGGCAAAAGAGAAGACCTATGAGTTCTGACAAGTATGAGGCCTTGAAAGACGAGGTTACGAAGCTGTTGAAAAATGGCTTTATCAGAGAATCCCGGTATCCGAAGTGGGTATCAAACCCTGTTTTGGTACCAAAACACAGTGGGAAGCTGAGGGTATGTATTGATTTTTCAAACTTGAACCAGGCGTGTCCCAAAGATAGTTTTCCACTGCCTCGGATTGATCAGTTAGTTGACTCCACAGTGGGACATGAGATGCTGAGCTTTATGGATGCCTACTCCGGGTACAATCAAATCCCCATGTATGAATCAGATAAGGAGCATACTTCGTTTATTACAGATAGGGGACTCTATTGTTACAAAGCTATGCCATTTGGATTAAAAAATACTGGAGCTATCTATCAAAGGTTGGTGAATCGCATGTTTTCAGAACAACTAGGAAACACCATGGAGGTATATGTTGATAACATGCTAGTTAAAAGGATGGTCTCCACAGAGCATATCCGTCATTTGTCAGAGGCCTTCAATGGTTTGAGAAAATATCGAATGAAGCTCAACCCAGCGAAGTGCGCTTTTAGGGTAGCATCCAGAAAATTTCTGGGAATCATGGTGAATAAGAGAGGAATCGAAGCCAATCCCGATAAAATCAATGCCTTGTTAAACATGCGATCACCTCGGAATCCAAAAGAAGTGCAAAGCTTGACGGGGAGAATTGTGGCCTTAAATCGGTTCGTCTCCAAATCCATTGACAAATGCTTACCATTCTTTAAAGTCTTGAAGGGAGGAAGGCGATTTCAATGGACGCTGGAATGTGAGCAGGCTTTTTCCGACGTGAAAGTATTCTTGGGACAGGCCCCATTACTATCAAAATCAAAGGCTGGCGAGCTTCTCTACTTGTATTTAGCCGTATCAAAAGAGGCTGTTAGCTCGGTATTGGTCAGAGAGGAGGATGGGAATCAGTTCCCTGTGTATTATGTAAGCAAAGCCATGCTGGATGTTGAAACACGCTACCCAAATATGGAAAAACTTGCTCTCTCCTTGATCACAGCATCTCACAAGCTCCGTCCCTACTTTCAGTCGCACTCCATATACATGCTCACCAACTTTCCTATGAGACAAGTGTTGCAGGAACCAGATGTATCGGGAAGGATAATGAAGTGGGAAATTGAAATTAGCCAGTTCGACCTACACTATGAGCCTCGGACCGCTGTAAAGGGTCAAGCATTAGCGGATTTCGTAGTTGAGTTCACACACCCCCCAGAGGTTGAGATGGTTGACAACACGGATGACAGCCGAGAGTGGAAATTGTTCATTGATGGGTCCTCAGCTGAGGGATGATCTGGTGCGGGAATATTGCTAATAAGCCCAGAAGGATTCAAACTGCACAATGTGATCCGTTTTGACTTTAAAGCCTCAAACAACGTTGCTGGATACGAGGCGCTATTAGCTGGGCTGTGACTTGCGAAAGCTTTGAAGATTAAGTCTGTAGTGGCGAATAGCGTTTCGCAGCTCGTTGTGAGTCGGTGTAATGGACAATTTTCTGCCAAAGAACCGACTATGGTCGCTTACTTGAAGAAAGTAAAAGATTTGGCTGTGCACTTCGGAACAATGGAGTTACAGCATATTCCCAGAACTGAGAATTCCAATGCCGATGCTTTATCCAAATTAGCAAGCAGTAATGATTCCGAGCTCCACAATCTGATCCCAATTGAGCATTTGTTGACTTCTTCTATTGAGCCAGGGCCGGAGATTTTGGCAATAGAAGAAGAAGAATCCTGGATGAATCCTATAATAGCATACTTGAAACATCAGACTATGCCAAACGAGCCGGAAGCAGCTCGGAAGTTGCAAAGATACGCCGCCAATTTCGTACTTTTGAATGACCTGCTTTATAAACGGAGTTACACCTCCCCTCTGCTGAGATGTGTGGGGTCAGAGGAAGGACATTATGTGATGAAAGAAATCCATGAGGGCATATGCGGAAACCATGCCGGGGCGTTATCACTGGCTCGAAAATCTCTTAAACAGGGATAATTTTGGCCAACTATGCGGAAGGATTCCCATGACTTCGTACGCAAGTGCTATAAATGCCATAGGCATGCAATCATACCGCATCACAAGCTGACTATAGTAACTAGCCCTTGGCCTTTTGCGAAGTGGGGGGTTGACATTATTGGTCCTATGCCAAGGGGTGCTGGTAATAATTGCTTTACAATAGTGGCAATTGACTATTTCACCAAGTGGGTCGAGGCGGAACCTCTGAGGAGGATTACCGAGAACAACACCACAAAATTCATCTAGAAGAATGTCATATGCCGATTCGGAATATCGCACTTGCTGGTTAGTGATAATGCAAAGCAGTTTAAAAATAGAAGCATAGATGAATTGTGCCACGATTTGGGAATTAAGAAATTATTTTCATCTTTTCATCACTCACAAGCTAACGGATAGGTTGAAGCTGTGAACAAAACCATAAAGAATACCCTGAAAAGAAAGTTGGAGTCCAAAAAGGGCGCATGGGTAGATGAACTCCCACGAGTATTATGGGCACTTCGGACCACCTCGCACACCGCTACTGGTGAAACACTTTTCTCCTTGGCATATGGAGCCGAGGCAGTATGTCCAGTTGAAATTGGGGTCCCTTCTCTTCGTCAAATCCATTACGATGAAGCAAGAAATGAAGAAGCGCAAAGGGCTAGTTTGGATTTCCTCATGGAACAACGGAGTGATTCCCAAGTGGTGATGGCCAGGTATCAGAAAAAGATGGCTCGCTACTACAACAAAAGAGTAAAAAGTCGACACTTTAACATTGGGGATTTAGTCCTCAAGAAGGTCCTTCCCTCTACTCAAGAACCAGGAGTAGGGACTTTAAGTCCTAACTGGGAGGGCCCTTACAAAGTCGCTGCCGAGGTGGTACCCGGGACATACATGATCGATGACTTATCCGGGATACCTTTATGTAATCCTTGGAACACGGATCACCTTCTTCATTATTTTCAATGAATCGAATTCCTCTTCAATGGTTATAACATTCCCGTATAAGTTTATAAAATCTTAAATGAGTTTCGTTTAGGGTTTTACCAGTTACTGATTAGACAAACATAACGGATAAACACAAATTCCTAAATTATTTTGAGTATAAGACCACATGTCTCCTCCATGCATAAACTTTGTTAAAAACAAGGGACTCTTGTAAATCTACACTGCGACCACTGCGTATGGATTGAAAGTGTTAACACCATCAATAGGAGTTCATAAAAATTTATAAACATAGGTGTTACAGAGTATAAGTCAAGAAAAAATGTTCAAAAGTTGATCAAAATCAGATCTAACCAGCAAACATGAATGACTTGGGGCTACTTAGATCTAAGGGACTAGTACACATAGCTTCATACAATGCATTTGCGAGGCGTTCGTGTATCTTAAATAGATAAACATTGAACTAAACACAAAAAATCATTGCATTCATAAAATCAAATTATATACAATTTGAATACTGTTACATTTACAATATATGGTGCCATCGTACTTACACACAAAACAAAAAGAACAAACAACAACAAAAAGGCAAATACAAAAAAAAAAGATCATTGCAGAGGGACATCCTCTGAAGAGCCCTTTCCAGGGGCACCCAAAGGATCTGCAGGGTCGTTAGGAGAATCATCTTGAGGTTCAGGGTATAGGGCTTTAATGGAGGATAGGTCCAGAGTTGAGAAAGCTTCCTTCACATCCCCCAAAGCCATCCTGGACCCTATGTTCCCAAAGACCCTCTGCGTGGCCTCATATTCTGGGGTCTCTTCAAAATTGTCTTTAAATTTCTGGACTGCATCAGACACTTTGGCACTTAGAGCATTTTCCACCTGTGTCATGACGGTCTGCTCCAGAACCTCTGTGATCCTAGTTTGCATGTGCCGTTCTAAAGAGGCAAGGTCCTCCTCCGCCTTTGCCTCAGCCTCCATCTCCCTCTCTAATTTTTTGTTGGCTGCTGCCACCTAGGCCTCCAGCTTGGACTTGGCTGCGTTAGTGGAGGTCAGAGCTTCAGATGTGATGGACTGTGCACGGTTGGAGTCATCTAGTTTCTTGCACAAAGCCGCCACATCTGACTCAGAGGCCTGGAGGTCATGTTTCAATTTATCGTTATTTCCTGGAGGCGCTTAGCGTTAGTCCTCTCCTCGGAGGAAGATTTACGGGTTATGGACAACTGAGTTTTAAGGTCATTAATCTCCTTTAGCATGTTGTTTGCATGGCGGAGAGCAATCTCAGCATCTTTCTTGTCCCGTTGCGCCTCCTCCACGGAAGATTCCACCTCGTCAATAAGGGCCAGCGCCTCGGCGTTCATGGCTTTAGCAGCGAGCAGCTTCCGAGACGGACTGGCACTGGAAGAAAAAACCGACCAGCCCTCCGTCCAAAATTGTTCAGTAATTAATGTGGCCCGGCGGGAGGATAACTGGGGGAGTTGAATAAAGAAGGGCTGAAGGTAACATCTCAGGGGAGAACACTGGTTTTAATGTGCTTGAGCTCTTCTACCCCCTCAGGTGTCACTTTGTAAACCAAATCTGGGATAGACACAGATGGCTCGTCCTCCAAGTCTTGAATCTCTAGTGGTAGAGGTGCTGAGGTGGATTCCTTGTCCTTGCCCCTTTTGAGCCTCTTCAAGGGGGCGGGATCTTCCTCGGATACGCGCTCGGAAATATCCTCGGAGAATGAGGATGGCACAGAGACATCCTTAGCCTCCATTTCTCTCTTAGAGCCACCCCTATATGACCTTTTCCCTTTCCCCTTTTCGGTAGCTCTGTTAGGATCAACCTCATTTTCTATGCTGGGCTGTTGGGGACCCACTGGAAGCAGATTGGGTGGTGGCAGTAGGGCGGGAAGAGGACCCTGAAGTTGGGCTGTGGACGCCTCAGACACCTCCTTTGCCACCCCAACTTGCAGGTTAGCCAGTACTGCTTTCTGCTTCTTTTCAATTTCACTACCGTAGCGAAGGGCAGGAGGGATCTTTTTAGCAATGAGACCCTTCAAAGAAATCTTCAGGAAATCCTTGGAACCTAGCAAGAAAAAAAGGAAAATGGGGTTATGAACAGAAGAGGCATAAGATATAAAGGAAATAAGGAAACAAACTTACTCATGGCTCGCATAAGACGGTGCTTAACGAATAATTTGTTTTGTTGAATGACCCCCTGGAAAGTGCCCTTGTAAGCGAACAAACGTCTTACTGTCGCTAAGTCTGGGACAGGGAGGAGGCGGGCAAAAGTGTGCCCCACCATAAACCAATAACATGTTAGGAACCAGTCAAGAAAAGTGAATAGAAATTAAAAAGTAAATGACACATGACACTTAAAGACACTAAAGTAAGTACAAGACTCACTAGGTAGGGAAAGAGTTCGGGGAACTGTAATTTCTGGACTAGGGTCCACAGGAGAGCTCTGCCACTCCCCAGCGACCCAAAACCATTGGTTCCTACATTTCTTTATCGAAGTTGGATGACCGGTAATAACATGAGGATATAAGCCCCTGGGAGACAAGTAATACCAATCCTTAACGTTCGACCTCACGTCTTTTTCCCTTCTAACTGATTTCTTCAAAGTATATAGGGTATGAATGATGTGCAATGAGATGGGATAATTAGAGTTGACCTCTTGCCACACTAACCAAGTACCCACAGCCTGCATCCAGAAGTTGGGGGCCAGCTGGTAGGGGCACATGTTGTAGCTCCTAAGCAACGTCCTGAAGAAGGGGTGCAGGGATAGCCTCATCCCGCAAGATAGAGCATCGTAACATATGGCCACTTGACCTGGGGGAGGGTTGCAGGGTCGGCAAGAAGGTGTAGGGTGCACTAATCGAACCCCTTCTGGCATCCTGAATTTTCTCGAGGCTCCATCCAAATCAACCCCTCGAATTCCAGTGGAAATCTCACTGCTCTCCCACAATTCTTGGTTTGGATCAGGAACAACATGATAACCATAAACTTTATTAACATGATCAACCCAATCTTCCACTTGAGAGATCTCCTCTGCGGTCAGGCCCAACTCTTCCCTATGTGCCCTAAATGAGGCCCTAACAATTAAACCGAGGTCATGGTGACCGGAAGAAGAGCCTACTGCCTCTTCTCTTTCCATATCCCTGTCCCACTTGCTTCGAAGCTCTCTCAAAGATGCCTCCTCCTCAGATGACAGATGAGCCATGTAGTTCTGATCTTTTTCTTCTTCGCTGTCAGAATCACTCAAATAAATTATGCCATTGATTTTCCTATTCCTCCTCTTAATCTGCTCCCTAAAGAAGCGGGGGCTAAAAATCGATAAAGATATGGGGGCAGAAACCTCTGACAGGAATCGCCATTGCTAACATTTCCTGTGAACCCGTTCCCTCAACTCTTTCCATTTTTTGTTTTTTTGTTCTTAAAGATGGGCCAGACTCATCAAAAGGAAAACGAAATTTTCAAACCCACACTCGAAGGTTAGAAATAAAAAAGTTTTGCACATACAAAGGAAAAGAAATTTACCTTCAAAGAACGAACGTTCGAGATTGTACACTTGAAATGAGGAACACGGCAATGAAAGCTGTTGAGCGGTAAGGACAGTTTGCTGGATAGAAAACCCTCGAAGAGAAGATGCGAGACTTGCGAGAAAGGAAAAAGCAATACAAACTTTTGCGAGAGTGTTACTGCAAAAAATTCTGAGAAAATGGTAAAGGGAAGATAATGAGACGAAGGAGGATTTATAGGGAACCTAATGATCTAGAACCCTTGGTCCTTGAGCCGCATGATTGATGTGAGTAACCCACACCTCTTGGGGAATGGGCTAATCAAAGCGCCAGCTGTCGGAGGAAATGATGAAATCGTTCAGCTACCACAGTGAGTGCCACGCGCGGCAAAAATGTCACTCCCATCACCTTTTATATTTCTTGGGAACCAATATCAGTAGCCCCTTTTTATTAAATACGCCGCCTAAGAAACGTGCTAGTACAATCCCAACCTTCACTTAGGAGGGAAAAGCCGAACTTTCCACAAGGAATGCCATTCCTGACCTTAAAATCGACGCGCTACATAGTGACTCCCAGCGAGCGGATGGGGGAACAATTACAAAATATTGGATGTAACAGATGATGAAACTTGAACAAAATTATTGCTGCGAAACTATGACAAATTAGATCCGCCCATGAATGACCGCATCGGATTTGAGGGACTAGTGTTGAGATCGTACCCAAAATATGGCACATTGGGCTACCAGTGAAGGCCCAATGAGGGCCCAATGGACTTTAGCCCATGATTAAAATTTAGGATATCTCCCTGGGCCAATGGCCGAGGTGGAAAAGCACATGAGCTCCTCTGTCCGAACTGATTTGTGTCTAGCAGACGCGCTTTATGCTTAGCCGAGGTGCTTACGGTGGCGCCTCGGATGCAAAGATGAGACAAGGTACGAAGTCAGAGATGTGACACCGCCTTTACCAAGATGTGACAGGCGTCTATCCCCTACGAAATGTAGCAATGATTACGGTCAAAAAGCAAGGTTGTCCCCTCCAAGGGCTAGGGTGATTACACGTGTAAAATTATGTCATGTGTCACAATCCAAAACAACGAATCCTTCTATAAATAGAA
Source organism: Ligustrum vulgare (assembly GCA_963555705.1). Classification (NCBI taxonomy): domain Eukaryota; kingdom Viridiplantae; phylum Streptophyta; class Magnoliopsida; order Lamiales; family Oleaceae; genus Ligustrum; species Ligustrum vulgare. The sequence continues at coordinate 39,524,306 of OY743169.1, read as the reverse complement.
GCCTCCTCCCGCCATGTAAAGGGTTAGCAATTTCATACTCTTAAAAAAATATTAACTCTCACTCCATTTTCTCTCTTTTACACACTTATATTTCCCGCACTCAAATTATATTTGCTTGCCATGGACGCTGACTTTGGTATCGGAGTGCAAACGGGAGTCACCTCGGGCCCCTTTGCAAACTGATTGTTTGTCAAAGTGCGCAGGAGATCCACGTGTTCAAGAGGGAGGAGCTGAGACGTATTGGTCCAAGGTTCAGCCAGATTTTGTGGTCAACAGATGGAATGATAAAATCAATATCAGGTTTATAACTGAATTACTTAGCGAATGTAAGGAAGAGAATAATGTTCAAGTACAACAGACATTGTCCATCCATTTACTTTGTGCAACAGGACTCCAACTGTGACGACCCGAATTCTCGACCATTCGAGTGCCACAAAAAGTGACTCATATCATATTATCGAGACTTAAATAGTAATGTAAAATTATTCAAAAGAATAATTAGAATCCCATAATTTTATTTGTGAATAAAAATAGAACATAATTTTCTTACATAAAGTTCAACATAATTATCTCATCAATCTTAACCACTTTTGCCACTTCCATGTTGACCGCCTCGAACCTTCAATTATCTGAAAATGGTAAATATCGTGGAGTGAGATTTATAAAATCCCAGTAAGTATACCAAGCATAAATTTTCTTTTGAATGCATATGGATCATTTTCATCATAACATAGGATAGGATTGAAATATTCATAAACATAGGGAGACACAAGAATTTTACCGAACTTAAATGTCAAGAATTCTTATGTGTAGCGCTACTAAACTCCGGTCCCCTTAGCATAATCATAAACATATCATATGGAACCCATAACAATCTTGTGAGATTGATTTCATAGCAATGATCCAAACATTTTCATAAAAACATAAGATATACTTACTTGTCATAAAAACATACTTACTTTTCATAAAAACATAAGATATACTTACTTGTCATAAAAACATACTTACTTTTCATAAAAACATAAGGTGTATTTACCTTTCATAAAAACATACTTACTTTTCATAAAAACATAAGATATACTTACTTGTCATAAAAACATACTTACTTTTCATAAAAACATAAGGTGTATTTACCTTTCATAAAAACATACTTACTTTTCATAAAAACATAAGATATACTTACCTTTTAAAAGATTAAAATGAAGTGTAGTAGTAAATGGACCAAAACTTTCTTGACCACCTTGAATTTCTCTTACTTGTGGATTTTGTCAAGAGATTGGAAATAAGTGTATATGTGTAGAGTTGTGTGTAAAAGAGATGGGTTTAAATAGATGTATAAAGTTGGCATATTGTAAACATAATCATTCAATTCTATTAATTTTAACACATCCTTTTCTTAAAGTAAAGCACCATTCATATACTTTTCCATATTTATACAAATATTATGCTCTTCATGATTACATATAATGGAGTCTTATCAACCATTCATATACTTTTCCATATTTATACAAATATTATGCTCTTCATGATTACATATAATGGAGTCTTATCAACCATTCATATACTTTTCCATATTTATACAAATATTATGCTCTTCATGATTACATATAATGGAATCTTATCAACCATTCATATACTTTTCCATATTTATACAAATATTATGCTCTTCATGATTACATATAATGGAGTCTATAATTCATTCATATACTTTTCCATATTTATACAAATATTATGCTCTTCATGATTACATATAATGGAGTATATAATTCATTCATATAGTTTTTCATATTTATACAAATATTATGCTCTTCATGATTACATATAATGGAGTATATAATTCATTCATATACTTTTCCATATTTATTAAATTAAGATTCTCATAATTATTATATATAATGGAACCTCTCATGCTTGCATATATTTTCTTAATTTCAATAATAAAAATAATTTTTGTATAAATAAATATTGGGATAACATTGAATTAAGTACTTGGACTTAATATACTTTAAATCAAGAGAATGGAGATATTTTTAGAAATTCGGAATTTAATTTAAAATCGAACGATCTCGATTATTTCTTGACTTGGCTATACGAATACGTCGTGGCGTTAACTTAATAAAAATGGGTGAAATAGTAGCGACACGATTTTCTATTAAAATAATTATTAATCGCGTAAAAATTCTTGGTCGCTACAAACTTACCCCCTTAAAATAATTTCGTCCTCGAAATTAAACTTACTTGATCTTATGATTTCTGAACACTTAATCAGAATCTCTTCTTCTTCTTCTTCTTATGTAGCATCATCGCTACCATATTTAACCCAACCATATTTAACCCACTGGACTTTGACTAAATGCATCAATTTGTTTTCTTAAGACATGAACTTTTCTATCAATAATAGACATATGTCTACTCATAAATTCTTCTGAATCAAAATGAAAATTCCCAATCGTATGTGATATTTCATCATATCTTGTAGTACTCATGTAACCTGTCACTTATCATCGTATCATGTAACCTCAAATATTCCTATTAATATCTCTAAAATCTTTACTAACATATCATACCATAATAATTTGTCATTTCTTCTTATCACCAAATATCCCAAAATAATTAAAACGATTACCTGAATATTTTCTATGTAATATACCCAAACATGTTATTCACATATCAACATAATCATCAGTTTATCTTTCCAATATTTGTAACCCAAAATTTCTGCAAAATTCAATAAACAAATATCTCCCAAATAATTAAAATTCTTAACTCAAATATCATAACATTTCCCGTAAGGTATTCCTTTCACTTGCACAAACTTATTAATCCTGATTCAATACAGTCCTTATTTCACTTTCACGTATCCCCGTATTATTTCTATACCTTGATTATTATATCAAAATATCAGTACCCAAAATCCAAGAAAATATTCCATATCTCAAATCCCGTCATCATCAAATCTTCCTTTTATCAAGAAAGTAAACGGCGCATAACTCTTGTTCCCTCTTTTCCATTATTCTATTCCGCGCTTTCTTGCTGGAATCAATATCACGCGGATTTCCTCCGATCCTTAATGCTTTTAAATAGTTCATGCTGGGAAGAGGTTAGATCCATCAAAACATGGATATCATTCTTACAAACATTCGCAAGTATTATTCCAGTCTTCCAATGAATTATCTGAGGAAAATTTATCGAATAAGACTCGAAAGATTGAGGTTGCTGATGGCTCATGGTGTTTCAGAAGATGTTCGCTGGTTGATCGAAGCAAAGGTTCGACTATCTGGTGAATTACCTATGACATTTCCAAAGCACATGCCTGGTTTAGGCAAAAGCACCTTCGCAAAGAAACGAAGAGCAAAAAGGCTGAATGGTTGCTACAAATGTGCTCGTTGGAACTGTGATACTCGTTGCAAAACAGTAGGATATTCTTCTACTAATCGGGATGATAAAATCAAATTCATAAAGGGTGGACTGAGTAAGGAGTCTTTGGATGATATTCGACTGACTCTTGAGACGCACCCAAGTGGTTATGTGCAACGTGAACTTCTCTCCTTATACGCTCAGTTTAACGAGGACAAAAATCGTTATAGTCTCCAAAATATAATAGCAAAAGATCCTGTTTGCCAGTCTATTTTACAAAATGAGGCTTCTGGCAGTTCATCAATGATATAAGGTAAATCTCTTGATACACATTTAAAATATTTTGCTGTTTTCTTTCACGCGTTTTGGAAATAAAATATATTTTCCTTTCTCGAGTTTTGATAAAGCTGGAAATAAATATATTTTCCTTTCTCGAGGTTTGATAAAGCTGGAAATAAATATATTTTTGGTAAAACAGTCAAAAGTTGGCCGATTTTGTCAAAAGTAAATCTTTACTTTTTCATAATCAATCAAAAACAGTAAGTTTTTCCGGCTTTAAATAGCCAAACATATTTCATAGTTCAGGCATCCCAAAATCACATCTTCTTCGTAAGTTTTCTCTTCTATACTATCAAAGATGGAAGCACCAAAACTTCGACAAATCAAAACTATTTGTGTATTTTGTGGATCAAAAGTGGGGAAAGGCTTCAGTTATCTAGAAGCGGCCGTAGATCTTGGAAAGAAACTGGGGGAAAAAGGTATCACTCTTGTGTATGGGGGTGGTAGCAGTGGTCTAATGGGTTGTGTTTCCCAATCTGCTCTTGCAGAGAAATCAAAAGTAATCGGTGTCATACCTGTCCCTTTGGTAGATGTTGCAGGAAAAACACGAGGGCATGAAGTTCAAACCTTATCCATCCATGAACGCATAACTTGTATGCTATATGGTTCTGATGCCTTTATAGCCCTGCCCGGAGGTTTTGGTACCTTAGAAGAAATCTTTAACATTACCTCGTGGGCTCAACTATATCTCCATACTAAGCCTATTGGGCTTCTGAATCTTAACAATTTCTTTGATGGCTTGTTAACCTTTCTTGATTATGCTGTGGAACAGGGATTCATCTCTCCATTTTCCAGAAGACTCCTTATTTCTGCTCCTACTATTGATGAACTACTGGATAAGCTGCAGTCATATATCTCAATACAAGATCCAGCAGGGGTTAAGATAGATTGGTCGCAAGGAAGGGGAATCAAGCGAAAATGGAGTCCGGTTAATGTAAACTTAACTTTATGAATCTTAGAATAGGTGGGGGTAGAGTACGGAGTATTCTTACTCTCGAGACACCCCTCTAATTTCCTAGGATTTCCTTAATGTTTAAATCTTGTGTGTACCTCAAAGGTTCCAGGTGGTAGATTACGGAGTATTCTTACTCTCGAAACACACCTCTTTGAAGGTTTCTTTATTTCCTCAAAAGGTCAGAGGTGGTAGGATACGGCTACTCCGGAAACACATCTCTCAATTTGAGGAATTTCCCATGTTGCTTTCTTTTGCTTTTGCGTGTTTCATGTATTTCTTTCCAATGTGACTCTTGTGTGTTCTCCTTACGAGAAAATAATAAATATCTCTGTTATCATCTACTAAATCTCGTTTGTGATGTAAATGAATTTGCATGTCTAACCTCAATTCTCTTAGTGATTGCATACCATACTATGCTCTTAATTCCAAACGATAAAATTCTAAGCAGAGTTTCCTTTGAAATTTGGACTTATTCAAACCGTAAGCATACTTCATAACTCACAATAATAAATAATTCCACATTTGATCACAACGATCTAAAAATATTGAAAACGATTCCAACACTTCAATATCATCAAAAAAAAAATTCCAGAAAATCAATTCATAATTCCTCAACATAGAAATTTCAAATCATAGTCGTCAATATCACAATATCACTTCCTTCAATACCTTAATTGGCTCAAAAGATTACTCATACTTATATTTATAAGTCATAAATCATATTCCCAAAATTTAATCACAAGGCCAAAGTTCATAATAAATTTCTCTTCAATATAGAGGCATAATTCACTTACTCAACATAATAGCCATTACTTAATTCCCAATAACCAAATCTTTAAATCTCTAACTTCATAATGCTTCTCATAAAAGTCTCATTAAAATCATATCACTTATAATCTTAACATCTCATAAAACTTCATAAAATTGGCTCGCTATTTCTCATTAAATCTAAATGATAGATAATCTGAACATATTTCTAATTATTTCTGTTGACTTCTTATACTTAGTGCCATGTCTAAAATCAATTATGCAAAGTCCATTTAAGGTTCATCATTTCTAAACTCGAGGACAACAATTATTTTGAAAATCATTCTTAAGTCATATTATTCCCATTATGCTCAACACCCGTTCTCTTTCTTTCTTTCCGAATTTTTTTTTTTTTCAGAATTGAAACTTGAAGAGTGGTACCAATAATCATCCACAGTTTTTCCTTGCTTTTAAGCAAAGGTAGTGATAAAGGGATAAATTATTGAACCGAAAATTGAAACTTGAAGAGGAAGTACTAATAACCATCCACAGTTTTTTCCTTGTTTTTACACAAAGGTAGTGATAAAGGGATAAATTATTGTACAAATTCATTATTAATTTTGTTTGTTTAATATATTATTCCATATATTTTTTGGCAAAAGTTACGAACCAACTTATTTTTCTAATTTAGTCAGTCTTACTAAGCTTAATATGAACCAAAATTCATATCAATATCCTCTATGTCTCATGATTCTACATAAAAAGGAATAAATTAAAATTCAGGCTTCTATCAATTCATATCATACTCAACATGTATATTTCACTTAAAGATTCATAACATATGAAGATTTCATACTTAACATGTCTTAATAAAATCGTAAATGACTTGCAAAGCATATAACATACCTGGTTCGAGGAGTCAATACGTGGAGAGTGACATAGTAGAGTGATGAGTTAAAATATTTCATATAATCTTATTTTCCTTTAATCAACAATAATTTAATGTGGTTGTATCCAAATCAACATTTTCTTGAATCATAATTCCTAATTAATCACAGTCTTCAAAACAAATCCAATATCGATATAGTAATTATCTCCCCATCAATAATTAATAACTTAACCCAAATAAAATTTATCGTCAAATCTTATTTTTCCTTTAGTCCCCGAACTTCTAGAAATTTATCAAAGACATCAATATAAACATCATATCACTAACTAATTATATTCCATAAAATTTTCAGGACATTACAAACTCCCTTGCTTAAAATGAATTTTGTCCTTGAAATTCGCACATCAAATTTCATCATGCTTTTCAAAATCATAACCATACTTGACATGTGAAAATTCAACTTTTTTTTTTTATAATGAATAGTGATTTCGTTCACTGTTCATCATGAATAGCACGTCGTTTTACTGTTCACGTGAATAGTGATTTTTTTTTTTTTTTTTTTTAAAGAAATAAAATTTCAAAAATCTACAGAATCGTTTTTAAAACTCTTTGCTCTGATACCAACTGTGACGACCCGAATTCTCGACCATTCGAGTGCCACAAAAAGTGACTCATATCATATTATCGAGACTTAAATAGTAATGTAAAATTATTCAAAAGAATAATTAGAATCCCATAATTTTATTTGTGAATAAAAATAGAACATAATTTTCTTACATAAAGTTCAACATAATTATCTCATCAATCTTAACCACTTTTGCCACTTCCATGTTGACCGCCTCGAACCTTCAATTATCTGAAAATGGTAAATATCGTGGAGTGAGATTTATAAAATCCCAGTAAGTATACCAAGCATAAATTTTCTTTTGAATGCATATGGATCATTTTCATCATAACATAGGATAGGATTGAAATATTCATAAACATAGGGAGACACAAGAATTTTACCGAACTTAAATGTCAAGAATTCTTATGTGTAGCGCTACTAAACTCCGGTCCCCTTAGCATAATCATAAACATATCATATGGAACCCATAACAATCTTGTGAGATTGATTTCATAGCAATGATCCAAACATTTTCATAAAAACATAAGATATACTTACTTGTCATAAAAACATACTTACTTTTCATAAAAACATAAGATATACTTACTTGTCATAAAAACATACTTACTTTTCATAAAAACATAAGGTGTATTTACCTTTCATAAAAACATACTTACTTTTCATAAAAACATAAGATATACTTACTTGTCATAAAAACATACTTACTTTTCATAAAAACATAAGGTGTATTTACCTTTCATAAAAACATACTCACTTTTCATAAAAACATAAGATATACTTACCTTTTAAAAGATTAAAATGAAGTGTAGTAGTAAATGGACCAAAACTTTCTTGACCACCTTGAATTTCTCTTACTTGTGGATTTTGTCAAGAGATTGGAAATAAGTGTATATGTGTAGAGTTGTGTGTAAAAGAGATGGGTTTAAATAGATGTATAAAGTTGGCATATTGTAAACATAATCATTCAATTCTATTAATTTTAACACATCCTTTTCTTAAAGTAAAGCACCATTCATATACTTTTCCATATTTATACAAATATTATGCTCTTCATGATTACATATAATGGAGTCTTATCAACCATTCATATACTTTTCCATATTTATACAAATATTATGCTCTTCATGATTACATATAATGGAGTCTTATCAACCATTCATATACTTTTCCATATTTATACAAATATTATGCTCTTCATGATTACATATAATGGAATCTTATCAACCATTCATATACTTTTCCATATTTATACAAATATTATGCTCTTCATGATTACATATAATGGAGTCTATAATTCATTCATATACTTTTCCATATTTATACAAATATTATGCTCTTCATGATTACATATAATGGAGTATATAATTCATTCATATAGTTTTTCATATTTATACAAATATTATGCTCTTCATGATTACATATAATGGAGTATATAATTCATTCATATACTTTTCCATATTTATTAAATTAAGATTCTCATAATTATTATATATAATGGAACCTCTCATGCTTGCATATATTTTCTTAATTTCAATAATAAAAATAATTTTTGTATAAATAAATATTGGGATAACATTGAATTAAGTACTTGGACTTAATATACTTTAAATCAAGAGAATGGAGATATTTTTAGAAATTCGGAATTTAATTTAAAATCGAACGATCTCGATTATTTCTTGACTTGGCTATACGAATACGTCGTGGCGTTAACTTAATAAAAATGGGTGAAATAGTAGCGACACGATTTTCTATTAAAATAATTATTAATCGCGTAAAAATTCTTGGTCGCTACACCAACCTCTAGGCTTAGGAATGTTATAAGGCCCAACAATTACCTGCAACCACAAAAAAAAGTGTCTTATCATTCATATGCATGAAAAAAAAACTAATCATATATACATATACACACAAACAGGAAAAGAAAATCAATGACATGGCTAAACTTATCATCCCATTAGTAATTAACTCTCTTTTTAGCTGCTTCATCAGATGAAGAAAGGGTAAATAATCCCTATTGTATAGCAAATATCACAATCTTGAAAATTCAAACATTTTTCTAAGAGATAGATCTACCCAAAAACAATAGATTTCACTAAGAGACCAAAAAAAATGTGAATCTAACCACCATCACATTAATATACCCAAACAACTACATAACCTTCGATTCATTAATAAGGATCCTTAATCAAATTATGTTGTATTAGATTGAGGATGTTTTGTGCTAGAAAAACATAATTTCCAATTAAATAACAATTACATATCCATTGAGAAACTAACAAAAATCCATTTTCTCATAAAGCACATATATTACCTCCAACAAGAAAAACCATAAAACCATAATTTTTAAAAATACAATAGCAAATCAACTCAATTTTACGAATCTCATTATCTACAAATCACGCATGCTGAAAAAAGGTGAAACCTAAATGGACAAACGATATATCACCACCAATCACTTTTAGCTCATTTTCGGGGCTGAGGTAGGAAAAAGGTCATCCATTGTATCAATAATCAAGAATCTAAATAAAAATGGAATGAAAATTAAAGGAATGGAAATTATTTTCAAACCTTGAATGTCCAAGTAAGAAAACTCCAGCACACCAATTACACAATTATTTCTCTCCCTCTTTTGCATCTTTAGATCCTGAAGGGAGGGGAACCAAAAGGGTCATTCTTGAAACGAAGGCTTGAGTAAATGAAGAGGTGATCCTATTCACAACATTTAACAGAAGAAGAAATTTCAATTTATGTCGTAAGCAAGAATGTCAACATAACAGTAAATCCCCAAAATCATGCAATAGAAATTCACTACAACATTTATACAAACGCTTAAATTGCAATTCAGGGCTGCATAAGTAAAATAAATATACCTGAAGGTGTAATGGAAGAGTCTCGCATCCCTCTATCCATCATCCCCTCCATTGTCATTAGTTTTCCTTAAATTTCCTCAATTTCTGATCTGTTTCCATATAAATTCACGATGTAGAGGAAGAAGATGAAGCACCATATGAGTTTAAATCCGAATGGGCATCTGTGAAGCTATAGAAGCGCTACCCTTGCGAACCTGAAAAGCAAAAATATTATTATTAATTAAGAATTAGAAAAGTTTGTTAGCTGATGCCTTTAGATTTCAGTTTCCACAGCTACGATCATTAAAACTTTAATGCCCTAATAAACAACTACAATTATTTGTCGATTCAATTTCTTCAGCCTTTTAACCCACTACCTAGTTTCATCCCAAAATTATTGACATTATTGTTTAAACTACACTTTTAAACACTCTTCTAAAAACCATAAAATTTTATTATATAATAAAACATTAATCATCATCAAAAACGGAAAAATGGATGGGGAAATAACCTAATCGATCACCTCCAAAAATCGGACTTCACGGTGGAGCAGATTTTTGTATCTTCTAGCAACTTGAACAATTACAAATTCACACCCACTCTATCTCGAACTTCAAGGTGGATGGAAATTAATCGGCCTCCAATCATCAGCCTTACGGTGCGACGACAACGTCTACATGGAAAGCCCAAGTCGCATATGAAACCACTATCGACACTATCAAAGACTCTTTGATGTGTTCAAAATACCCAACTGCAAGCCACCGACAGAATTTGGTGGTCTGTGGAGTAAAAAGTGCATGCTCATTATTAAAGATAATAATTATCAATCAAGGGCCTCCATTTTCAATATGAAGAACCTTTCCGTATGGATTAATAATTGTTCACAACTAAGGACGGATTGGGAGTTTCAAGAACTAAGTAAGGGTATAACAGCAAAAAAAGTTTCTCACCTCAGGGGTCTTTTAGTGGTAGTATGGATTATTTGTTTTGAATTTTCATAAGGACAATTTTTTTCTTGAGTAATTAATATTGATTTTCATTATTTTACAATTATGTGATCAATGAGTGTGTGAATTATTGTGGATTGGTTTTATATTCAAAATACTTAAAACGATTTAGACATATGTTAATTACTATAAAGTTAGGGGATAGAAAAATATCATTATGCTTTATTTGATCTCTAAGTGTTCATAAATTTGATAATAATTTTTTACATACGAGTTAGACATATATTAATTACTATAAAGTTAGGGGATAAAAATATAATGCTATACTTTATGTGATCTCTAAAGGTTCATAAATTCGTTAATAATTTCTTATATGTTTTTATTCATCATAGGAATATAAGTGGATCACATATATAAATATGTTTTAATTCCACTCAAAAAAGGATGTTAAACAATTTAAGAACATTGATTTTTATATTCATGAAATCTTTGTCAATTTAATAATAGAAAATTATAAGAGATAATATAAGTGGATTCTATGTCTTACCACTACATTTACGCATATCAATCAAAACTCTTCATTTATGTATATGTAGTTCATCACTTAGTATGTGTTGTTTTGGCCTATCATTACAAATTATAATTCAATGTATAATGTACACAATTTTCTCAAACCACTTTTTAATTACACACATTTTTTCTATATACTTTTTAACCATATATTTTATCTAAAAACTATAATTCCCACAGGAGCCATCGAACACACCCTTAGTTAATTTGATTCCACAAACTCTCAATATTAATACTACTTGTTTCAATTAAGGCTAGTAATTTAGAAAATAAGTTATGTCGATCTCTATGAATAAGATACTTAGACTCAACATCCACTTTTTTATTTGTTTGATTCATACATGATAAATAAATAAGAACTCTATTGAAGCACATTTTGCTATTTATATCTCAAAAATTTGTAGGATTAGGGCGGTGGGCCTCCTAGAGTTGGAGTTCAAATTAATTATTATTTGTTGTGAAACTATCAAAATCTAACACCAATATTAGAGAGAAAGAGATGGAGATAATGAGAGAATTCTTCTCATTAAGAGGTGCATTCATAATGAAATAAATGCCTCTATTTATAGGGATATAAAGTCATTCATAACAATTATTTTACAATATAAATTAGGTAGAAAATAGGTAAGGGATTTCTTAATAATTTACAACACTCCCCCTTGAATGACTTATTGCTCGTTTGCTCAATTGTCTGCCTCATTAAAACCTTGCTAAGAAAACCCGATGGGATAAAACTTGAGCGAAGGAAAAAGAGTACAGCTGCTCCCCCTGATATTGGCCATCATTAATCATTGAGTCTAATATCCAAAATGACATCAATGATAAGTAGTACAAATCATGTACTGGAAACTTGAAGTTATGAAGTGTTGCCTTCAAATTATGAAGTGCTGAAGTGCTTCAGTGCTTTAGTACTTTAGTGCTGTCTCATTAAAACCTTGTTAGTAAAATCCAATGAGACAAAATCTGAACGAAGGAAAAAGAGTACAACCGCTGCCTCGTTAAAACCTTGTCAGGAAAACCTAGTAGGACAAAACCTGGAAGAAGGAAAAAGAGTACAGCATGATTCTCCCCCTGAAGTGTGCAATCAAGTATTCATGAACATTTTGAATAATGATATCATCTTTCATTTGGAATATGTATATATGAAAATCTTCTTGTGTGTAGTCGATATCATAACATTCTTCATAAGATGTCTATGATTTTCTTCATTTGTTGATACCATTCCAGATGTCTATGATTTTCTTCATTTTTTGATATCATTCCAGTACAATTTAAAGAGAGAGCTTGTTGTTGAATTATTACTTGCAGATAGCTGTGACAATGTCTCAAAAACCTTGCTAGGAAAATCCTGTGGGACAAAACCTCAGTGAAGGGAAAAAAAAGTATATTATTCTCATTGATATGCCATAATTGCTTACTCATTAAAAACCTTGCTAGGAAAACCCTGTGGGACAAAACCTCAAATAAGGGAAAAAGAGTGCAGCGCGTATTTGTTCCCTTCATAGGAATATCACAAGTATATTAATTCAATCTCAAATCATTTCATCAAACATATAGTTTGTGATGAGCTTTTATAAATAAGTTTACAATTCATTTATGATGTCATAGCTCATTTATGATGTACTGAACACGCTATACGAAGCAATGTTTAGTTAGTTGACTGATTGCATTACTCAAATCTAGAATTGATTCACTTCTGGTGAATATTCATTTTCGGTGGATAATATAATTTTGCATATTGAAAATCAATTGCAAGCCCAAATATTCAAATATAATAATAGTACACTCCAATTTCATTTTCAACATATTATATTATGGGGTCATATGTATCATTCTTCATGTGATTTTATTTTAAGAATCACATTTCATTCTATAATGATACTATTCTGGGCAAATTGGATCTTTCAATGATTTATACATGTATGTTCTTGCACTTTATAAACTGCAATTTCTAATTTGCAGGAGTATAATCAATCATTAAAATAGATATCAATTTCGACATACAATCTATAATCATTTCGCTTGAAATCACAACGTACCGCGATCAACTGGTACATCAAAGAAAACTCTCAAAGTACCTAGATGAGAATCACACTTTTTGATCTCACTCATTGGTATATCAAAGAGCTCAAACTAGTGATCTAGATTATAGTCCCACCACCATATGTCATGCCAGTTCTTTGAAAAATTTCGCTCGCAACGAGTCATCTTTTACGATTGTGTAATATTTTTCATTTGTACAAATAACTACTGGCATTACACATTTTAGTGTTTGGACTTCAGGTCCTATAACAATAATCCCTACATTGGTATTTTTATATTTGGCCAAAGTATTATAATTTCAAAAACCTCATTTTCATAAGAGGGTTGTGTGTAGTCGACTTATTTATCGATTCCATTTCATGTCAATATAAACATAACATAGAGAGATCTCTTTGTATATTCTATCATCAACCCTGAATCTCTTATCGTTTAACTATGTCCCTTTTACTCACTATGAGTATTTAGCCTCAAAGGGATCATCTCAATTATTCAAGAGATATTTGTTTTTGGAATCGATTGTCATTATGCTTCAGGCATAATTACGCTTTAAGCTTGATCACGCTTCATGCATGTTATTGTTTAATTTCCCCATAATATTCAAGAATCTTGTATTATATCATTCGGCTAAAAATATCTCAACACATGTCATTCATAATTATGGATATAATCACAATCATATATCTAAGTGCATTTTGTTGGAGTGTATATAGATATCGCACTTTTTAGAAATCATAAAGTTTTACAAGCTAATCTTTATTTCATCTTATTGACATGTTTGTATGTAAAATATTGCTGCATGAGAAATATTTATATTCAAATTGTTCTCATAGCAAATAACTTGAGGCTTTTAATCTGTTAAACCATTAGCAATATAATATTCTATTATCTCAACAAATTCGTAAAATCATTAATGACTTTAAGTTATATTCATGCTAGCATTTATCACTTTGCTTGTAATATCATTACTTGAGCAAATAATCAATCATTCATTTTCTTAGTGAGATAATTAATTTGCCTTTGAGAACAAACAACAATGATAACTTGTTAACCTGAACAATTTTCTGGTTCTTTAATGAATGCCATTTTGCATTCTCAATAAATCTCATTATTGAATTGGAATCTAACCAATCATTATAGAACTTCTGGTTCAGCAAGATATTTCACTTGTACATATGTATGAACTTTTGGTTCAATACAGTATTCATTTCATCAGTACGTATTTCTGTATAGTTCAAATCAATATACCTTTATTACTTTTAGTATACCGGAAAAATCAGGTACAATATCCAAGAAAATATCTCATGTTCTCAATCATGTCGCCAAATCTTCCCTTATATCGAAAAAGGTAATGACGCATTATCTCATTGTTCCCACCTTTTCAATAATTTATTCCATTATTTCTTGATGGAATCGATATCATGCGGAGCGCTCCTTTACGCGTTTAAATAATGCATTTAAATAGATCGTTTGGGAAGAGATTAGATCCATAAAAAATGGATGTTATATTATCAAATATTCGCAAATATTATTCTAATCTTCCGGTAAATGTTTTGAAAAAGATTTACCGAGTTCGACATGAAAGATTGAGGCTGCTGATGGATCAAGGCGTTCCAGAAGATGGTCGTTGGTTGATCGAAGTAAAAGTTCGATTAGCTGGTGAATTACCAGATTCATTTTCTAAGCACATGCCTAGCTTAGGTAAGAGTACTTTTGCAAAGAAGAGAAGAGCAAAAAGATTGAAAGGTTATTACAAATGTGCTCGATGGACATGTAATACCCGTTGTAAGTCAGTAGGATATTAATCCATAAATCGAGATGATAAGATAGACTTCATTAAGGGTGGACTGAGTAAGGAGTCATTGGATGATATCCGATTGACTCTTGAGACGCACCCTAGTGGGTATGTGCAGCGTGAGCTACTATCTTTATAGGCTAAATTCATCAGCGATAAAGAGCGTTATAGTCTCAAAAATATAATAGCAAAAGATCCTGTTTATGCTGTTATAAACAATGATGTTTGGCTATTCAGCATTGATACAAGGTAAATCAGTATATTGTGTGTATATATTTGCACATATATTTATAAAATATTTTCATGTTTCATTTCTCGAGCATTGATAAAGTGTATTGAAAAATCACCGAAAGGTAAGCTTTATCAAAAGTAGTGTAATTTAGTCAGAAGTAGGTTTTCACTTTTTCAAAAGATGAGCAGTAAATAGTGAAGTTTTTCAAGTTTAAAAAGCCAATGATTTTCACAGTTTCATGCATCCCAAAATATTATTTTCTCATAAATTTTTCCTTCCTTATACTCTCAAAGATGGAAGGGCCAAAACTTCGACAGATCAAAACTATCTGTGTATTTTGTGGATCAAAACTAGGGAAAGATTTTGGGTATCTAGAAGCAGCAGTGGATTTAGGAAAGAAGTTGGGAGAGAAAGGTATCAATCTAGTATATGGAGGGGGCAGCAGTGGATTGATGGGTTGTGTTTCACAATCCGCTCAAACAGAGAAATCAAGAGTGATAGGTGTTATACCCGTTCCTTTAGCTGATATCGCAGGCAAAATATGAGGGCATGAAGTACAAACGTTATCTATTCATGAACGCATAACTTGCATGTTATATGGTTTCTGATACCTTCATTGTCATGCCTGGAGGTTTTGGTACTTTAGAGGAAATCTTTAATATTACCTCATGGGCTCAATTAGATCTCCATACCAAGCCTATTGGGCTTTTAAATGTTAACAATTTCTTTGATGGTTTGCTAACATTTTTTGATTATGCTATGGAACAGGGATTCATCTCTCCATTTTCTAAGAGAATCCTTAAATCTGCTCCTACTATCAAGGAACTGCTGGATAAGTTGCAATCATATATTCCAATACAAGATCCAGCAGGATTAAAGATAGATTGGTCGCAAGGAAGGGGAATCAAGCAAAAATGGAGTCCGGTTAATGTAAATTTATCCTTGTGAATCTCAAAATATTGTGGGTGGTAGAGTATAGGGTATTCTTACTCTTGAGACACACCTTTAATATTGATGAGTATTTGAACTTAATCTTATGAACCTCAAAAGGATTAGGAGTGGTGGAGTACAGAGTATTTTTACTCTTGATACACACACAAAAATTAGGGGTGGTAGAGTATGGAGTATTATTACACCTGATACACACCTCTACTTTTGAGGATCATAAATGTTTCCCCCTTTTGTATTTTGCATGTATGACTCGTTTATACTTCTTCAGGAGCAATAATAATAATATTATTTCAGTATGTTTAAATGATAATTTTTATTTCTTCTGGAGTAAATATGTACTTCTTCTGGAATACATAAGTGCTCGTGCAAGAACTTTTCCAGATACTTATCATCTAATATTCATCTCATAATACTGATGAGATTATTTTCACATTAGCCATATCCGTGCTATCATGTGATATTATCTTATCATACATCAACATTTTTCTTATTGGATAATTCATTTTAATCTATCTTTTCAATACAGATAATGGTAACTTCCGGTACCGTTTGATAAAATATTTTTATCAATATTCACCAACTTTTTGGTAATGATAACTTCTGGTATCATTTGATAAAATATTTTCTAACTTTAGTATTGATAACTTCTGGTATCATTTAATGAAGTATCAAATAATAATAATATTGTATATATATTAACAATAATAATACTGAGGTTATACCACCACGTATATATGTTGACAACAACCTCTAATATGTTAGAATTAACCAACAACTGAGGTGTTTTTGAAATAATATAAAATTTGAATATATGTAAAATATTCCATGTATTCAATTGATAGACCGACCATATAGGCGGTGTCAACCAGTGATGGCAATGGGTCGGGTATGGGTCGGGTTTGCCAAACCCGTACCCTACCCACTAAATATTTACAACCTCCATACCCTACCCATATACCCATTTAAAAATTGCGGGTCGGAGGCGGGTTTGCTTCTATACCCATTTAAAACTCATTACTAATTATTTATTTTTTTAGGCTATAAATAGGTTATAGGTGCTCCGGATTAACTTGAATCAATTAAATATTGGGCTTCACTTGAATTTGAGTTGAAAAAAGTTTGTTATATACTGAAATTATACAAGCGAATTTGACAATTTTTTTAGACGTTAACAAAGTCAATAGTTTAAACATATTAAGGTTTAGACGATAACAATGTCAATAGATATTTGGGTTCTATTTTTTTTAAACAATCACTTTTGGTTTATATTTTATAATTTTTTAAGGAAATTAATGGGTATGCGGGTCGGGTATGGATATTGTAGAAAAACCCACACCCGACCCATACCATGTCGGGTTTTAAAATTTATCTCCATACCCAACCCACGAACCCATTTTGTCGGGTAATCCCTGCCCATTTATGTCAGGTCTCCATCGGGTATTGGGTTCGTGGGTATTATTACCATCCCTAGTGTCAACATAATGAAATAATTACCTTTCATGAGTGAGCGAGTCATATCTTGCAGTCAAAGCATTCATAATAGTCCAATCCGTTACGATAATGAGTCATATCCAGTTAAGATATAAATTCAGTCCATAATAACTCAATCCATCATGGTATGACAATAATTATTACTTATACCTTGTTTAAACTCTTTAATTTATCTTGTTGATCACATATTAATCGTTAATTTACGATTAATATACTTTTATGTATTACTAAGGACAAAATGGTCCATATTTTAATATATTACTCATATGGATAAATCGAAACCGTCAATAGGTTTGAAATTTAATTAAGAACAAACTTACTTTTGGTCCGAAATTCAAAACCCCGTCGGAAGTGCTCCAAAAACAGTTTTTAAGAAAAATTGCCACGTTCGACCGTCGAAAAATTTCAAAACTGTACAAAACAAAAAAGTAAGATCATAGAAAAATCCAAAACATCAAGATGAACAAACTGCCTTCGTGTGATTCACTCGCTTCAAGCGCCACCGCGCCGGTGACTCTGTCGTCGACACGCGCCGATGTCGGAGGATCGTCCCGTCGCCGTGGTCATGGATCTGGTCTCCGATCATCATTTGGATATACAGTTTGGTGTGAATTTGCTTTGAAAGTTTCGGGTTACATATTTTTTCCAAAGGAATTGATTTTCTAATCTATGATGTATAAATGATTTTCTAATACCAAAAACAGTAGATTTGAGAAATGAAATGTTGATTAATAATAATCTGGTTTCTGATACAGAGGTTCATCATTTAGATGCAACTGTAGAGTATACTCCCGTCATATTACTCAATAGATTAGAGACTCGTGCTGATAACGTATTGTGAAACTATCAAAATCTAACACCAATATTAAAGAGAAAGAGACAGAGATAATGAGAGAATTCTTCTCATTAAGAGGTGCATTCATAGTTAAATAAATGTCTCTATTTATAGGGATATAAAGTCATTCATAATAATTAGGTAAGGGATTTATAAATAATTTAAAACATCATTATTATTATTGTTATTTTCAAAAAAGTAAAAACCAATCGTATTTCACATGGGTTTGAAGTCTTATTGATTTTCTCCTGGTATTACACTGAAAAAAAATGGTGAACAAAGCGTGAAGGAGAGAGGAAAAGGGAGCCGTGTTCGCCACCCCTCGGCTTCAATTTGCAATTTTACATTGTGTTCCTGTTATTTCTACAAGGGGAAGTCAGCTTCATTGCCAAATTTGGAAGGTAGTATCAGACTTATTTGTGTAGAAACGGGCTTTTTTTGTTGATCTGATTGTTGTGAATGATTAATTTCAACTTAACTCCTTAGAATTTATTCATTTATTCCTATTTGTTATTTCTTAATGGTAATCTGCCTGTAGCAACAACTATTTCCTCGACAACATATCTCTCGAATCTTTAATGCGGGGTTTTAGGGTTTTTTCCCCTTGCCTTTAGAACTGGCCGCCCCTCGAGTATAATCGGTAAATACCCAGCGGGGGCAGTTGTCCTCACTACACCCCAGGTGGCTCAGCCCCTCAATCGTGACAAAATCTCTGGAACTTATGCCACTGAAAAATGTCTCAATTCTCGAACTCTTCATTCATAATCCAGAAGAAAGTAAATTGTTGTTGATGACATAGAATATCAATGAATTTTGAAAAGAGAGCTGAGGGGTTGAAACATACCTATAACTAGTATAGAATACCGTGGAAATTCTTGGTATTTATAACTAATATTCTTAGAATGCCGTGGAAATTCTTGGTATTCTTCGACCATTATTTCCAAAAATGAGAAAATTTATGCTTTCTACTTATTAGGTAGGTTATATGCTGAATTCACATTGTTTGTTTGTTACAACAAAAAGACATTCACCCGGCGATTGTACTTGCACCTGCAAGATGTGATATCAAGCATATAAGGACATTGATTTATGATTTTTTGTTTTTTTGTTAAGTCACTTGAGAATTGAGAACTCATAATCAGTCAGTCTTTCTAGTCTGCATAAGTTTCAATAATCTATAGATTTGGAGAAATTTTATTTTTTGCCACATTAAGGCTTAGGAGAAATGAATGGAACACGTTTTTAATTTTTTCTGTTAATATGGACATTCTTTATTTAGATGCTGCTCTTGGTTTAATTGCAATCTTCATTAATATATGCACACTAACTTATATGTTTGAACTTAATTAGTTACTTTTGTCTAATGTCTAAAAGGCATGTTTTACCTCTATGAGCCAAAATGTAAACCTCGAGGCATCCTGAGTCATAAAACTCAAAACAAATGAATAATTGATTCAAAATAATATAAAAGAACAAAATATGTTCATTACAAATCTGAAACCATATTAAATATTCATAATAAATCAAAGTAAAATTTAAAAGTTTAACTTATGAACAAATATCAAAGTCGTCCAAACCACATCTTTGGAATATATGTTACTGCTAAATCCTACATGATCTTAATTCTTGACCCTTTCACCCAGGAAAAATTTTTTAGTCGGTGACTTAAGTGGAATATTGATGAATTTAGAAAATCTGAGTTGGGTGTTGAGGGTTGAAATTAATATTTCGAAGTAATTGTTAGAATAAGGTAGAAATTCTTCTTTGCTCTTATTCGACCTTTACTGCCAAACATGAGAACAGGACACTAATGCTTTTTACTCATTGAACCGGGTTCTATGGTTATTTTTTGTGGTTTTGAACATTAACACATAAAAGACAAGGACTCCCATGATTGTAACATTGACACATCATGCAACATTTTGATAATATGCATTTATATGGATATTGATTTATGATGTTATATGTGATTTTTTATTTTATTTTATTTTATTTTTTCCCACTTGGGAATTGTAATCAGCTATTTTTCTTCCTAGTCTCCTTAAATTTTGATGATGGATAGATTTAGGAGAAATTTTTATTTTAATGCCACTTATGGTTCAGTGAAAATGAATTGGACAGAGTTTCTAATTATGCTAATGCTCTGGGTCTGGGCATTCTTTACTTCACATGCTGCTCTTGGTTTTATGCAAATTTTATTTAATAGACGCATGTTAAATTGTATGATTATTATTTGTTAGATTTGTCCAAATTGTCATGGTATTAAGGAAAATGCCTATGTAGGACTAGTTTTCTAATTTTAGTTGTTTCTGAATTGGGTTATATGCATTTTTTTATGTCGCTTAGGCCTTGGAGTTCCTGGAAATCTGGGTTTTGGAATGTAAGAAGTGTGATGCCTTGGAATCTAAAAAAGCTTCCAGTAGTGTTGACGTTGTTTTTTGGTGATAAATTCTGAAGTAGTGAAGAGAAGGCCAGGCCATAGATGGAGTGTAATAGAGATGAGGCTGTGAGAGCTAAAGAGATTGCTGAGAGGAAGTTTCTGGATAAGGACATTAAGGCAGCGAAAAAATTTGCTCTCAAGGCTCAGAATCTATATCCTGGGCTAGAGGGCATTTCTCAGTTGGTGAGGACATTCGAGGTTTATATGTCTGCCGAGGAGAAAATAAATGGCGAATATAACTGGTACGCTGTACTTGGTGCAACTCCTTTATCTGATGACGAGATAGTAAGAAAACAATATAGGAAACTTGCTCTTCTGCTTCATCCTGACAAGAACAAATCTGTCGGGGCAGAAGGGGCATTTAAACTTGTTTCGCAGGCCTGGAGTTTGTTGTCTGATAAGTCCAAGAGATTAGAATATGACCAGAAGTATGGTACCACATTCCAGGAGAGGAATCAGACTACAAATGGGTGCCCGCCACCAACAAAGCAAAATGGATTTTACAGCTTTGCAAAGAATGCAGCTTCACAAATGAAGGTCCCGAAGGGTAATTCTAGTAAGAGGGATGCTTCATCTGGTCCAGTTCCATCTCGTAAGAAGGGACGGCGTACATTTTGGACTGTCTGTCATCGATGCAAGATGCAGTATGAATATCTCAGGATGTATCTTAACCAACATCTGCTCTGCCCAAATTGCCTTGAGGCCTACTTTGCAACAGAAATTGAGCCACCATCTGCAGGGTTTAATATCAGTAATTCATCCAATCACAATAACTTGCAACAGGCTCCTTTCTTTGTGTCAAATGCTGCATCTACTGCTCAAGCTGCAAATATGGTTCAACAGGCTTACGAGAAAGTGAGAAGAGAACGCCAGAAAAAGCAGGCAGCCACTAGAAGGGAGGAGGCTAATCGAAGGAAAAACCATTCCTCTAAAAGAACAATTGATGGTGGATCCTTTGGGCACTCCAATGCTGTGAAGAGAAGAAAAGGAGTTGAAGATTGGGGTATAAACAAGGATACATTGAAGAAGATGAATTGCAACGTGGACTTTAAACAGTTGCTGGTAGAGAAGGTTCAAAGGGAAATACGTCAGAAGTTAGATGAAAGGACCTCAACTAGTTCTCCCTGGACGACATCAGCTAATGAAGCTTTTTTAAATAACATAGGAAAGGAAACATCATGTGAAAAAGACAACAGTGTTACAAATAGTGCCAAATTGGATCAGAACGAACCAGTCAAGGCTAATAATCAAATTCCTTTGAATAAACTCAATTTGGGTGCTGATATAGAGCCAGTTAAAGAAATATCAATTTATGTCCCAGATTCAGATTTTTATGATTTTGACAGGGACAGAATGGCAAGGTGTTTCAGAGATCGCCAGGTATGGGCTGTGTATGATGGTGATGATGGGATGCCACGAAATTATGTCATGATTCGTAAGGTCGTCTCTTTAAACCCTTTTGAGGTGCAAGTCAGTTGGCTTAATTCGAAAGCCAGTAAGTGGTTTGATTCTGGTTTTTCGAAAACATGTGGGGTTTATGGAATAGGTAGACGTGGAATTAGAAACTCTATTGACTCATTCTCACATAAGGTTAAATTGACGAAAGTCACTGATGGGACAATCCAGATACTTCCTCAGAAGGGGGACGTTTGGGCTCTGTACAGGAATTGGTCAGCTGAATGGAATGAACTCACAGAAGACATAGTAATACATAAATATGACATGGTGGAAGTACTTGAAGACTATGATGAGGAACTGGGCGTATTTGTCATTCCTCTAGTTAAAGTTGGTGGTTATAAAGCAATTTTCCATCAGCTTCTGAGCCCAAGGGAAATAAGAAGAATCCCCATGGAAGAAATGTCTCGGTTTTCTCATCGGGTGCCCTCCCGCTTTCTCACTGGTCAAAAAGAGTCAAATGCTCTCAAGGATTGTTGGGAGTTAGACCCTGCAGCTACTCCTTCGGAACTTCTCCAGGTTTTTTCGGTAGCTAAAGAAACTGAGTCCTTGAAGAACGAAGAGGAATCTACTGAAACAGCGGACCTAGCTGATACTGATGGAAACACCAACATCGACAAGGGCAAAGAAATTTCTTGAAAAATGGGGTCCAGGATTTAATTTGAGAAAAGGGGAAATTAAGGGAGGAATATTGTTGGAACCTGAAGATAGAAAATTCTTGGGAGCTGTGAAAGTAACTAAAGAACTGATAAGGAGTAGGATTCCAAAGGATCTAAGTGCATGATTGGTTAGGAGTACTAGACAGATTTGAACAGTAAATGAACAAGTTTTTTAATTTCTTTTTCTTCCTTAATACTTGTCCAGGATCATCCAATCCTTTTCATCGAACATGCCATAAGAGTTTAAGATAATATTCTTTTGAGGTGGAGACTGGATATTAAAGCCTTTGGTTTTCTGGAAAATCCAATGTTGGAATGCAGTCATTCCAGAAGTTTGGAAGGACCATTTACTTGTCTGCAATGGTATGAATACTTTGGTTCAAGATGTACATATTTTTTTACTAGGTTCATGTTGGAGCTGATAGATATAGATTGGAGGACCATTTTTTTATTTTTATTTTATCCTATAGATAACTGCTAAATTTCTCTATTCAAGCTTGCTATTTCACTTTCGAGAGTTATAGCGTTTTTATCAGTTTGGATAATGTCTTGAGACAATGTATCAACTCACAGTATGTATTTACCTCAGGAGGGATTGATTTTATGTTATTTCTTGGTTCATGGTGTTAATATTAATGCGATATATACAACTCACAGTATGTATCTACCTCAGGAGGGATTGATTTTATGTTATTTCTTGGTTCATGGTGTTAATATTAATGCGATATATACTTTATTGCCATTCTTGCTTTTCAGTTTTTTCTATATGAGAAAATTTTGAACACAACAGTCATTTTGAATGGATGGGGCTGTAGATATATGGATTCTGGAACATACAATAGACCATAGTTATGAGACCTGCTGCTTGACTGACTGAGTTGAGGTTTGGATTGATGAGTTAGTAATTTAACCTTAATTAATGCATTATTTTTCTCCTGCAAAAGATGCTGTTTTGAGATTGGTGGCTTTGAATCTATGATATTAGAACTTATCATTTATTGTTTGGACCAAAGTCATAAGATCTACAATGACTATTTATTGACCTAGTTAAGATAAGACATGAGGTAAGATATATTGGTTTAGCAATTAAGTCCTTGTTTGTTACACTTTAAATTTTTCTCTGTTTCTACAGTATTCAATCTCAACAATTCATTAAAAGTCAAGTCCACAATATTTGACTTTTCAACAAAATTTCAACCACCAATTATCATAAAAATCACTATTCATTTAAAAAAAAAAAAACTCATTTTAAACAATACCAAACACACACTAAATCTGCTCTCAATTTCATAAGTCACTCTTTCATCGTGTATTTTTATGTATTATTCTTGGTGCAAAGGATACTGTTGCTAGAAGTTGCTATTTTTGGATATAAGAATAATGAAATTTATCATATATGACCTATGAATGTTTAGTGTTAATATTCGGGTCATTGAATTACTGGTATACCAAAAACTTGATTCAGTTAATAAGGGCTTGTTCGGTCTCCAAGATTTCATTTATAAAGAGATGTCGATGTCTTTGACATAAAAAATGCGTGTGGTTAAATGGGCTTGAAGAAGGCCAGTCCTTGGCATAATGTACACAAAACTCAAAACTTCATCAAAAAGTAGTTTACCCCCAATTCCACTTTTGATAAATTTTTGATTGCAATGATGAAGCAATTAATGCATGATTAAATGTACATCACATCACACAAGAAACCAATGAATAAAAGCGCTTCTGATCTCCTACCCGCCGGAGGGTAGTTATCCTACCCTCCAGCACAATTTCCAATCGAAATTCTGATCTTTGGTCATCTTTTTTTTTCCTCTTGCAAAAGGCTGCAGCTTTTGACTTTGTTAATTTTTTTTTTTTTTTTTTTTTTTGGACGTTACTAGTATACCATCAATTTATTTTTATTTTTTTGTTTTTTTCTTCCGATTTTGTTACCTTTTCTTGACAATTTTTTTCTTGAAAAAACAATTTACCTAATTTCAAAAATCAAATATAGTATAAAGATAGAAAACTTGTATTATAATATCATTTCATCTTATTTAAAAAAAAAAAATGCAACATCATCACGTAATAACAAAATACATCGTCAATTTGACAATAATTAACACACTACTATCGAATAACATTAAATTAATCGTCACTTAAATCGTAGTTGTCTTTACCGTCCTCGTCGTTACCCACGAACCCATAGTTTTGAATTCTCGTCGTTTATGTGTGACTGTGGTGAAATTGTGGGTAGTACGTATTTTCTTCTACGTTCATTCCAGGTGCCTCAGTGTAACTAGAGTAGAGTTGTGGGTAGTATGTATTTTGTTCGACGTTCATCGTATTGCTGTTGTGCAATTAACATGTGTCAATATCGTTATATGAATATTAACGAGTGAAGAAAAAATACAAATTTAATTGGAAAGAAATGATACATTGAAATAAATTATGGACATGTTCTTCTATCGTGACCTGTTCTAGAGCAGTGACTGCATTGTCATCGTGATTGGGTCATACCCTTCTCCTTGACAGATTTCAAACGTTTTCCACATCCTTTAGCTCTTATGGGTTGTAGATCCATTATTGTACCTGTGGTGTTTTGAGACCTCCCCCTAACCTCAAAGTGTGGTGGAATGCTCCCCTCAGCTTCGTTGTTCTCCCTGATCGTGATTTTCATTTCTCTCATTCCTTTGAGTACGTAATTGCTTGAAAGTTGCGTTAATGACGCCTCCTCGATTAGGTCATTAGACTCATGTCTGAAAGTGCGAAGTCGTGAAGCAACTGAAACTTCCTCAGTGAATGTCTCCACTTGGTCAAACACTGGATTCGCTTTCGCATTCTTGGTCCACCTGGGCATAAGTACATTTGAGGCAGAAGCATTATATATTTTTTGCTCAGCAGGCGAAGAATGTGACGACATGGGTAGCCCGCAAACTCGAATAACATGCAACTATAAGTCATGAATTCCATTTGAAGATGGTAAAAAAACGTCCCTTTGATGATCGTAATCCCCACCTGACGTTTTACGTTGCACTGCATAAACCTTCATGTGTTCGTTGCTTGATCTCCTCATTGTAACGTAATGCATACTTTCAACGAGTTCTTCCTGGAAGAGTCGGAAAATTGCTTTTGTATAAACCTGGGACATTTTCACTTTCATATCGACCCCTATAATCATTCGTGGTTGTTGATACAAATCTGTATGAGTTGCCATTAGTTCCTCATGCCTTTGGTGATCAACCGCTCCCGCAAATCTAGAAATAAAATTCATCGACCCATTTCGCCTATCCACATAATGCTTAAAGAAAGCATGGTTACTCTCGATACGTTGACTACTATACATTCCCGCTGCAAATATATGTTTCACGTAAGCCGACGCCCATTTATGTCTAATTTCGTAAATAGTTGGTAACCACTCATTGGAACCCAAACTGGTGTTATGCATAAGAATTGCCCAACGTTGCTCAAACTCTTGTGCCGTCTGGGAATGCCAAATGATGTGCTTTAAGTCCCCACCATGTGCATTGTAAATAACCAGTCCTAGCTTTTCCGAAAACTTGTACGTGATGTGCCACAAACAAAGTCGATGGAATGATGTTGGGAAGATATTTCTGACCGCTCGACCAATAGCTTGATCCTGATAAGTGATAATTACTCTCGGGGCTACATGTGTTGGCATCGCTTTCATGAACTCTGAAAACAACCACTCGAACGACTCAATCCTCTCGTCACTTAGAAAACCACATCCAAAAAATATTGTTTGACGGTGGTGATTGACTCCAACAAAAGGAGCAAAAATCATTGAGTACTTATTTGTGTTGTATGTAGTATCAAACACAACAGCATCACCGAAAAATGCGTAGTTGTTTCTCGAAATAGAATCTGCCCAAAAACAACGTGTGAAAACACCATTCTCAAGCTCATGCGAAAAATAAAAATTGTCATCCCTTCGTTTTTCATGCGCTATATGTTGTACGAAAGACTCCGCATCACGTCCAATAAGTTCCATACGCTGATCTCTTTGGTGATTTCTTAAATCTCTATCGGTGTGACCTAGAGATGATGGACCACCAGACTCGATCTCAAATAAACGCATCTGCTGCCAAGTCAGAATATTTGCTTGAGCAAACTGTTCGGACAATGATTTTTTTGAAGCAGAGACACTACGATGAGAGCGTAGTAAGTGAACTTTGCTCGGTGTAGTGAGAGGATGATTGTGATGTTCAACGAAATGGCTAACTTGCCACGTATCACCCAAACGATTTACAACTGACATCTTAGCCTCGCACCCACACCGTGTGTGGTCTCGACTGCGTTCTCCGGACCTCTGTTTGGAGTACTTTATTTCGTTCTGGTACTTTTCATCTATTTTTCCCTCATTCGAACATGTGAAAACCTTCCAGTAAAGTTCATTGGTGTCTTTTCTTCACTTTGAATTATGAATGTGAATGCTAAAACCCGCCTCCTTCGCATAAGCGTTGTAAAAATTTTTAGCATCTTCTGCTGATTTGAATTCTTGGCCAACCACTAGAATAAATATCTCGGATACTTGAGACACAAATATGTTATCATTCATTTCCATCACTGTATTGATATATGAAAACAAATTAGAAAAAAATCAGATTTGAAATAAAAATATTTGACAAAATTAAATTTAAAAAAATAAAAAATTAAAAAATTAAACAACTTACCAAACTCAAATATGTAGTAATCTTCAGAAAATTATGTAATTGACACATGCCGAAATTGTCGAAATCACTGTATTAATATATGAAAACAAATTAGCAAAAAAATCGTACTTGAAATAAAAACATTCACAAAATGAAATTTATAAAAAAAAAAAATGAAAAAACTAAACAACTTACCCAACTCAAATATGTAGTAATTTTAAAAAAAATAAGTAATTGCTTGTTAGTATGCACACTCGACACTTTTTTTCTAACAATTTTTATGTTGATTTTTGAATGAATTTATGAAAATAGTGTTGGTTTTATTGGTTTATATATAGAAAAAAATTTGACCGTTTTTTATTACCGTTATAATCAAAGGTTGTTTTTCATAAATAAAAAAAAATTTAAAAAGTCAAAAGGCTGCAGCACGCTGCAGCCTTTTGCAAGAAAAAGAAAGAAAAAAAATAAAAATAAAAAGGATCAAAGATCAGAATTTCGGTTGGAAATTGTGCTCGATGGTAGGATAACCTACCCTCCAGCGGGTAGGAGATCAGCAGCGTGGATAAAAGAATTAGACAAAAATAAATTCTCAAAAATAAATTAAAAAATGTAGTACTAAAATTGTTATTTTAATATTTTGTAATTTCTAATCAACAATATTATTATTTTTTTCTCCATCTCAATTGACATTTAAAGAAGATAGAATTAGAGGCTTCACATTCCATTTGGAGAGGTAAACATTTTCAAATTGTTATATTTATTTATTTATGTTGCACTAACTATTTTTAAATTGTTAAATAATTATTCTTTCTAAAAATGAATTGGGATTTTGATAAATTTTTATTTGGACTAGGATGGTAACTTATTTACCTTCATAAATGGATGAAGATCCTCCATTATTGTAATATTCTTCAAACCATAAAATATTGTTGATCATATTTTATTAATTGACAGGTCAACACTTATGTAGAACATTAACTGTTTGATAATCATTCTCGCATTTGACGCCCAATTGCGTATTACGAACTGTCGAGTTCCACGAGTAATCATTAGAACTCGACATTTTACAAACATCGACATCGACAATTGAACTATCTATTTACAGTACGCTCTGAACGATTATGGGCGACTATATGCTGAGTTTTCCAATTTTTGTTACGAAAGTTTGGCATCTGAAATTTGTGTTTTGTTGTCATACCTTTATCAAAGTCAAGAGATGTTGTAGACATCGTCATGTAAGGCACAATCGTTTGACATGTATCGATTTTATTTGGAAAATAACAGTTAGAGTGTAATTTTGTAACACTTTTTTGGATTGATGTATGTAATTTTGTAGATACGTTGATTTTTATGTAGATGATGTGTATTAATGCAACTATTTAACACAATACAATCCATTTCATTCGTGCTGAAAAATATTACATTTCATAAAAAATTGTAAACTATCGATCTTGACATTTAACATCTGGAATTCTCAACAGTTCGTAATAGTCATGTACTACACATCACTGATGTTTTTTTTCTGCTCCTCGTGATATTGAACATATGACATTATGCATCATCAACGTACCAATAATTTTTCACAAATGCAGGAGGCTCGTACAGTGAAGAGTCAAATTCCACCTCCATTGATATTTAAAAAATTTCTGAACCAATTAACAATTGCTAGAATTATCCACTGCCACAGTTAAAATTGGAGAACGCTTTTAAAAGTTCAATATCTGTGAATACAAAATAAAAGCAAAAAATCTCTTAAACCTTAACAATTTTTTTAATCTTAAATTCATCAACATGTAACATGTTTAACTACCAAACATTGTTTCATACCTCATGAAAACTTGACCAAAAGCTCCAAGAATCAAACAAATCCTCCTATGGTACAAAGTCAAAACACCACCTTCTTCTAAACTTGAAAATTGCACACAAAGCCCCATAAAACATCTCAACCCTACAAGCTTAGTAAACGTCTAGGAATATTGGTCCATTGAAGTTCTAACCGTTGAAGTTGAGTGAGGGATGAGAGTTTGGGCGAGAGAGTTATTTTGAGTGATAGGTTTGAGTAGAAAAGAAAATGTTAGTTTTTATCTATAAATTTTGTTTAGCATCCGTTCGGCTCCTTGATTTTTAGTTATAAACATTTGTTTTTTTAAATCTCGAGGTAAATAAATGGTTAAAAATTGGAGAGAAAAAAGATGTGTAGCTAAAAAGTTGTATTGAAAATTGGAATGATTATAATAAAAAAATAAACAAAATACCCGAGCACATTGTTAATTTTCTTTTCTCTGACAAGTCTCGTTGGGAGTTGTGGGTGATTGTTGTGGGTAAGATTTGACTCCATTTTATCCACTTTTTGTACAAACTTTCTTCTCAAGTCAAATCTTGGAAAGTATGATTCAAGAGGAATTATAATTTCTTTAAAGGGAAAATAAATTATAAAGTGTTATATTTGTCAAGATTATTAAAATGTATCATTTTTGTTGATGCAAAGTCAAAATGTTTTATGGGGTTTATGGTTATAGAAACTTTGCTTGTTCGGCAAAGGTAGCCATCATTTTTGGGATTTTATTATATTTTTAAATAAAATATGTGGTTAAAAAGTGATTTCAAAAAATGTGTACGGTTAAAAAGTTGTTTGTAAAATTGTGTTGATTATATAGATTAAGCCTCCGTTTGGTAAATTTTTTTTATATATAAACAATACATTTTCTCAAACCACTTTTTAATCATACACATTTTCTCACATCAATTTCTAATCACATATTTTATCTCAAAATTATCACATTCTTTATTGATAAATTAATTTTTTATCAAACATAGACTAAATTATAAATTGTAATCATTAGGTTGTTAAAATTGTCAATTGTGTCGACAATGATAATAAAACATGGCGTGAATACTCACTTGGTTAAGGTGTTGAGTCAACGATTTGCTAGTCCAACAATATATTCTTGCTATTTCATAATTCACTAAATTTTCAAGAATTATTGAACTCACTCTAACTAGATAAATGTAGTCTTTGTTTGCCTCTTATTTATAGTTCTTATCCATCGATTTCATGAATCCATAAGCATTATTCACTTATTTACTATTGTATTATTATTATTATTATTATTATTATTATTATTATTATTATATATTGTTATTGGTATTGATATTGTTATTGTTATTTATAGTCTTCTTATCCATCGATTTCATGAATCCCTATGCATTATCCACTTATTTATTACTGTATTATATATTGTTATTGATATTGTTATTTATACTTTTTGTTTTTATTTATCTATATATATATATATATATATATATATATATATATATATATATATATGTATTTTTTTTATTTTTTTTTTGAGTAGGAGGAGGAGAGGAGGGGCAGTATCATAATCTTCGAAATTTGATCTCGATTGTGGAAACAAAAATCGTTGACCAGTCATAAGAAGATGAATGATTTGGTGTCTTAGCAAGAATTTTATAAACTTGTTTATAAATGAGTTTTTTCTTGACATTTCCTCAAATTACTTTTTAATTATGTATATTTTTCAAAATTACTTTGATCATACATTTTACCTTAAAAATAACACATTCTTTGTTTATAAAAAGCATTGAGCCGCCCAAAAGATTTATATATATATATATATAAATAAGTCCGGATTGTAGGTACCATATCATTTATGATTTATCCATCCACCCGTGACGGGTGAATGTTGGTTGGAAGTAGATGTAAGTTTACGGGGGGTGGGTGATGCTTAGGCAGGGCCAGAGGCAGTCCAGGTCCAGCGCTAGTCATGGACCACGTTGGACTTTTGGGCTGCCTTGGGTTGGCCCAATGAAGGAAAAAAAATTAAATAACTTTCTAAATAGAAGAATCGCAGCCCAAAAGTTGAAACGCAAGCAAAGTCTGATTGCAAGATTGAAACCCTTCAAACCAGAAACTACCACAACTTCGCCAATCGTCGCCCGTAGCTAACCCTCTGACAGTCACAATCAATCTGACTTCCTCCGTCGCTATCCTCACCCTCCGTTGCTAGCTGCTTCTCCTCCTCCGCGAAAGGTAAGTTTCTGCTACCTGCTAGCCGCTCCTCATCTTTGGGTTTGGGTTCAGTAGTCTAGAAGCTGCTCTTTGTTCACCTTTGACTCTTTGGGATCTCTTTTGCGGTGGTTTATTGGAATGGTCTGAGTGGGGTGCACTGTGCTATATGATACCAAAAACCACCAATATGTTGGCACTTCATACTTCTGCTGAATTTATTGTCTTGAAAATAGAACTCAACTCAATTGTTAATTGAAAATATTGATTAATTTAAAATACTGATTATTGGGGGTATTTTTAATATATTTGATTAAATTTGTTTGAATTTGCGTAATTTGAGATTTATGGCTTGTAATTGTTATTTGTTGAGTTTGTTTAATTTGAGATCTGTGATTTATAGTTTGTGAAGTTCATTTGTAAGTTTCTAATTATAACTTGTTTATTTTAGTAGGAAAAAATCATGTTGAACTTAGATATATTTTTTAAAAAGAAAGTTTCTAGTTGAAGAAAATGTTGACGAGAAGACTTCAAATAGAGTGGATGTTGATGTTACACAACTTCCTACCGATCATGGAACGTTGACATTACACAATTTCCTACCGATCCTGAATTAAGAATTCCAATTTCAAATTACAATTACAATTACAATATTAATGTCCGTGATCAAGTCCAAAGTATGAAAACTTGTAAGGAACGATTTTAAGGTATTTCATTTGAGTTGAAATTTGTATATTTGTCATTTTTGAAATTAAGCTTTCTCTATTTATTTCAATTTTTCTAAAAAAAAAAAAAAAAATTTGGGGGCCCTCGTCCTCCCCTCCAGCCTCATTTAATTTCCACCTATGCTGATTGGAAATTCTAGCTCCACCCCTGTGCTTAGGATTAAGGAATCAATACTCATCCATCAAGTGACGGGTGGATAAATTATATGGTGTCCATCGTGTATTAGCCCAATAGTAACTAACAAAGAGAGGGATGAATTGGTTTATAAAACTTTTTAGATAAATAATCTCAAACTTAAAAATCAATAGGAACAAGTATGAATACTTAATGTTGTAAGTAACTTAACTATCAATGTAGTGTGCTATAAATGCGTAAACTTAATTGATAGAGCAAGTATAGAACTTAGAAATAAAGTTGCACACTATAAATTGAAGGAATAAAGTAAGTGCAATGTAAGTAAGTAAAATGAATAAGAGGATGCAAACGCGATTTATAGAGGTTCAATCAAAAAATCTACGTCCTCTATAATCGAGCTCTCCGTCACGAGAAAGGTCAAATCTACTATATTGGTAACTTACAATAAGGAGTACCAAATCCTTAAGTGACTTACAACAAAGGACACTTACCCTTAGGTGACTTATAACATGGAGCATCTATCCTTAACCAATAATCGAGTTTTCACAAGGCTCTCGAAACCACAAGATATAATGAATTGAATTTACAACTGAAATAACTCTCTTGACAAATGATACACTCAAATTAAGTACTGAGAGAGTTAAGCTAACAGTTCAATAGATAACAATGAATCTAGCTCAAGTGTTAGAGAAAACTTTGATGCAAATGATAATGAAAAGTTCAATGCAATCAAACAAAATTTTTCAAATAATATCTTGTTAAATTATTGAATCAAATTAAGTACCAAGAGATGCCACACTTGAATAATTAACAATAAGTTAAGTTCAAAGTGTTTAGGTAATGGAACTTTGATGATTCAAATGATAATGAAAAATGTAGCACAAATAATCAAAATTCCTTAATTAAAATTCTCCCTTCAAAAGATTAAAATAAGTTTAGAATAAATAGAGACTTACACTTTAATTCCAATATATAATGTGAAGATGTCGAGGAAGTTTATACAATGTAAAACCAAGAATATTTACAAAAACTTTGATGAATTTTGAGAAAACAAAGTTTGGATCAATCAAAGTTTTCTAATAAAAATAAATAAATATAAATAAAGCAAGAACAATGAATTTTTCACAAGAAAACTTTTCTAAAATTTCCGCTTAGTTTTTTTTGGAATGAATGCAAGAAAGAATGCTATTTCACACATACTGCCTTTTGCGGTCGACCTCGAAATAGCAGTTAGAGAAAAATAGTCGTTGGAATTCAAAAATAGGCAGTGCGGTCGACCTGACTAAATTTGCAGTCGACCTAAAAAATCAGCATTTCAAGATTTTGATTTTTCAAGATTTTTTTAACAAAGTTGATTTTGAAAAAGATATTTTAATGACTTTAAAAATGTTACTTGAGCTTTATAAAGTGCATTGTCAACTATTGATACATTAACCTTACATAAGATTGAAAAACAATTTATAAATGCTCAATTCTTTGTAGGCTTCATTACTTAGTCTTCATGCTATCATACTTTCCGACTTGAATTTTAATCTTGAATATCTTCGATTCTTTCTTGATCTTCTTTGCATCTCATGTGCTTGATCATATAGTTTTGATTTATATCTTTGAGAGACAATTTAAACATTGAATTCTTTGAATATTTATCATTACATGAAATACTTGAAGTACACTTGTTAACAACATAATATATTTTTGTTTGTTATGATCAAAATAATAATATTAAGTTAATCATAAGTCAACATCGAGGACATCCCGCCCTCCAACGTTGTCCATCAATCCACTATTTCTAGTTAATTTGTAATGTATTTTTTAGTTTCGCCTCCGCAAAAATTTTGAATCGCCCCCGCAAAATTTTGATTTTTTTTTTAATTGATAAATATTGACCCAATAACTTAAACTTTAAAATTCAACAATACAAAAGTCTTAAGACAATGTTGCATAATAGAATGAAAAATGGTTTTTTGTCCAGTACCATGCTTGTGTATATAGAGAAGAAAATTGTTGATGTTTTTCCATTAGATTCTCTTATTGGTGAGTTTGAAATGATGAGAATAAGGAGAGACTAATTTCAGATGTCCAAGTCATCTCTACCATTTGTTATATAGATAGGCATTTTACTTTTTGTCTTTTTTATGTTCATTTAACGTTCATGTTTTCAATTTGTATAGTGTTAGATATATAAATGAATAAATTGTTTTTGATCTTTTTAGTCAGTAAATCTAATTTGCCTATTTTGGTATTCAAAATCGTCGTTTTAAATGCTCTTAGTTAAAAAAAAAAAATCGGGGGCCCACCCCCTCCACCCCCATATTTTCGTCCCCGCAAGATTTGAATCCTGACTACGTCACTGGTCCATTGTATTCATTGTTGATAAGCTAATTGGTCCATAGTAAAATTGCACGATCAGTATCCAAGAAGAAGGTGCCGATCAAAAAATATTTCTTTTTTTTTTACCCTAGAAAAAGGGATTTAGAGTCTGTTTGATAATGTGAAAAATTTTGATTTTTGTAATTTTTTTTGTTTTTTTTTTTTTTTATGAATTTGTGGTTTAAAAATATTTAAAGAGTAAAAAATTGTGAGTTTGATTAAGAATTGATGATTGAGACTGAATTTAAAATGTTATTTAAAAAAAAATTCCTTCACCAAAGAAGCTTTTAGATTGAAGTACTTCAATAATCATTTTTCAATCGTCAGAGGAGCTTCACAGATGAAAGGAAATGCAAAGTGAGAACAATACAATTTTAATTTTTAACTTAGCCTATGTTTGATGTTGTTTAAAAAAAAATGTTTATTTGAAATTAATTGTAGTTTTTAAGAGAATATATGATTAAAACGTAGAAAATTATTTTTGGGTCTATGTATAATATTATTTTATTGATAAATTTATGGTTGAAAAGAAGAGAAAAAAGTATGTTAAAAATTTAAATGGACCAAACAAGGACCTAAGAGTCCGTTTGTTATAGGATATTTTTGAGAAAATTTGAATTTTTGAGAAAATATATAGTTGAAAAGAAGTTGAAATGTGTGAAATTGGTGAATCCAATAAAAATGTGTGGTTAAAAATAAGTTTTTGTAAAAATTTGTTCAAAAATTTTAGGACCAAAGAGGGGCTTAATTCTCTTAGTTAGAAATATGATGTAATTCCGGTTATCATCAGGATCATACAAACATTTAACGAAGATTTTGACGGTTTTGCCAATTGGAACAAACTAGAATATTGAAGACAAACTTGCTCCTTTTTAAACATTGAGGACCGATTGCTACTATGCATGCAATTAGAGACTAATCAATGCAATTTTCATTCTTATTTTTAGGAAATATAACCTAGCGTGAATGTGAGACTAGCTCTGTGGACTTTTCAAACCAATCATCTGCAAACACGTATACAATATACGCGTTTGACCCAATCCAAAAGTACGCGGTTCCATTCCATGTCCTAGGTGGATTCTGTCAATTTCATATCTTAAAAACTTCTGGATAAATACCCTCGAAAGAGATAATTTCCCAAACAATAAAAAGAAATAAAGAGATTGATTTGCCGGAGCTAGATCGCTGTTAATATCTCGGTTGCTTTTGTTCCGACCTCTAACAGATAACCGATCTCCCCTAATCATGGTGAAAATCTGATCTTGATTTCTCTTTTGTATTTGATTGGTGTTTTTGTTGTTTGATATTTTGATTTGGATTTCGACTTATATGTTGTACATTTTGTGTTCAATTTGTACGATTTGGAAATCTGAGTTTTTCTCTCATTTGTATTTTATTGGTTTTCTGTTGTTGGAATTGTGATTTTGATTTATGTGGTACATTTTGTGTTTATTTTATGGGATTTTTTTTATATATATTTATTTTGGGTTTAAGGAACTGTTAATGAGCGATTGATCTGATTTTATGAGCAATTTATTTTTCTCCCCTTATTTTAATATGTTTAACGTTGTAATTGCTGATTTTGTAGCTCAATCTCAATAGATAGTTGAGCATTGCAAGTTTGCATATTCGTCTGAGATGTTGCTTTGAGAAAAATGAAAACAGCTATTGCGAAAGGAGCAGTGGAAGTAATTTAAAAAATGAATAATATGACAACTAATTCATATCATAAGCAGCAGAGGGTTTGTATCGTCTCAAATTTAAATTTAGGATCTCGATGATCTGATGCTTTCTTTTGACGAAAAGTAATTAGTATATTCTTTTAATGATATTTTTCAGTATTTTCTGCAGAATATTCCTGTGATTACATGTTAATTCCTTGAAAGATGGCAGGAGTTTATTCTCTAATTTTATGTACATAAAGAGAGAAATATTAAAAGGAAAAAAAGCAGAGCAGCTTCTTTTGAATTGTTTAGAGTTTGAGTTGATGAATTATGAATAGATTAAAGAAATAAATTAAGTGTTCAAGTCTATACAGGATATAAGCCAATTTAGCTCTAGCTTATGTGAGGTGGTGCATGTAAAAAGCTTTTGTCCATCCTTTCCAGCTTTCGAGATGAGAAACCCTTTTTGTTATTGGAATAGGGACTCAATCTTCTTAAGCTCATTTTTATTATCAAAATTTGATCAACTCATTTATCATCTCTGTCATTTTTTCCCTTTACAGACAACTTCAAGGAGGCTTGCTGACAGAAAGGTAGAGAAGTTTGACAAGAACATTACTAAGCGCGGGACTGTCCCAGAGATCGGCACCAAGAAGGGAAACAATTATCCCGTTGGCCCTGTCTTGATTGGATTCTTCGTCTTTGTCGTCATTGGATCATGTAAGACATTCTTAGTTTTCTTCATGATTTCCACTTCTCTTTCTCTTTCTATAATATATATATATATATATATATATATATATATATATATACACGCACGCACGCACACGTTGTTGTCTTCCCCTTGTTGAACTAAAGCTAGGTTCCTTTTGATAAACGAAAATGACAAATTTTAAGAATTAAGATGAAATATGTTTTTATGTAATGAGAGTAGCATTACTAATATCTCTTTATTTTTGGTGTACCAGCGCTTTTCCAAATAATCAGGACAGCGACCAGTGGGGGCATGGCTTAATTATCTTTTGATATAGTTGACATATGCAATTTTATTGTGTTCTTTGGAATATAGAGACTACTTCCATAGTTGAGTTTTATATTATGTTTTGATAGAATATTTAAAAGGGATAATGAAAGTTCTCCTTTCTTGTCTATCAATATTTTTGATGTGACATTTTGAATTGGCTCATCCTATCGTGGGATATGCCGACACTTGTTTGTCTCATGTTTGATATGTTGGATTAATCGAGATCAAGTCATGTGATATATTTGATAGGTCAAGATCAAGAAAAATGTGGAGAGTCAAAAAACTGAACTAAAACCAGCATTAAATCAACATTTGATACAGTTATCATGGCACATGTTTAAAAATGTAATTATACTAATATGTTTGATGATGAATTACGCACGCTAAACTTTTTCTTTTCATACAAGATGGATTATCTTAGTCCAACATTTTTCTAATTTGAAAATCAATGTGAAAAATAGGACATGATGGAAGATGATGAATTATTTGCTGCTGGGGGAAGTATTACTCATAAAGAATCCTTTATACAAACATCATTTGCATTGATGAATATAGTTCTCATTTTTATCACAGACCAACTAACTGAACCATAGCATTAAAATTAAAATACTTCAAATGTACATTATGTTTATACAGGATAAAAACGTAATTTATCCATAAAAGTTCATTAGAAGAAAAAAAAAATATATATATATATGGGCTGCAAGTGCTAGCAGCAAAATGAATGAATGAAGCCAGTCTGTCATCAAATCCATTCAAGAATGAATTATAAACCCACAAATCAAGCTATAGCAGTTAAGCAAGGGTGAAACGCAGTGCCACATGCAATCCATTGTCTCTTTAATCCACGCGGCAGCACGCAACTGGGTACCTTAAGCCATTCCCGACTAGACAAATCATAAGTCACCAACCGATTCACCTGTCGAGATCTTAGGGATAGCATTAATAAACCTTTATTACCTAAGCAAGTCATCCGAACTTGCTTTCCATAAAACTCCAAGCACCATACATTTGGCATTCTGTCAACCTCCTTCCACAAAAGCGTCATTTTTTGCAGCTCCCATATGCATACACACGTGGCAGCATTCTTGGTCAGCAGCCCCGCGAGCATTATCTTTCCTCCATATTCTGCTAATGCGTGATCACTCAAGTGTGGGGGAGATGGGATTATGAACTGTTTCCACACTTCTGTTACCATGTTATAGGACACGACCCCATCAGGGAGTGAACGCAAGAAGTATAGAGTTTTGTTAATAGATACTGCCTGAGACCTAAAGTTAAGCGCCAGTGGGAGCTTGATATTTGAGGGCATGTTTCCTGGATGTGCCCACGCGTTCTTTGTGGAGTCATAGACTTCATACTCCCCATCACAACCGACCCAAAGGATCTTATATCCCTCATTGGTAGTTTTTCCCTTTAGAGTCATCCCAACTGCCACACGGAACCACACTTTAACTGACCGAGCAGGTAACTCTTTAAAGGACCTCGTAAGAGGGTTGCACACGTAGAAGCTCCTATGTCCAATGTCAAGAAAACAGACAAGGCCCCCTGCTGAAGCCACTGGCAAAACAATCGATTTTGTTGGCAAGGCAGGAATAGTTGGGTGGTGCCATTTTTTCAGTGCCGGGTCATACATGGCTCCAGTATTAATAAGTTCATGAGTGATGGTATAAAACCAAGGTTTGGTTTGATTCACCTGAGCACAATGTTGGGAGAAACTTTGGGAAGTCGGCAAAAAATTCCACTTTTGGCAAACAGAACGAAAGCGGAAAAATGTGGCGATCGGAACTCTTGCTATAACAGCTTCAAAAAGGTCTTCGGGAAATTCTTTCCAGATATGCCGTTCCATACTTTCAGTTGAGCATGTAGTTGCGGTCACCTTTCCCTGATTACGCTCCTTTCGAGCTTTCTTTCTGGGTGGAGGCTTGTTTGGTTCCAACATTTTGAGAATTTCAGACTTAACGGCAGTCATTATTATGAGATTATAGCAACTACTTTCAACAGAGCTATTTTCAAGATCGAGAAAACACCATCTGCCAATCAATAAAGGTTAATCAGATTTTCTGAAATTATACATAACAGCAGGAGCTGGTGGGTGGATTTGTAAATTTAATTAAATAAAACACATCACAATGCAAAACAGTAACTAAGTAATCTAAAAGTTTGAAGGATTTTTAAAAGCTATAACATTTTAGTATGACACTACCACACTGTTTCCATATGAAATATGATAGAATCAGGAAAAATAACTATGATTTTTAAAGTGTGTTAGAAATGGTAAATATTGGAAACAAAATAGTTAATAGGCAGATCAAAAGAGAGAGCCATACATTCACTATTCAGTATAACTAGCATCCAGTGTAAATGGAAAATTGAAATTGTATACAGGGAAGTAAGATATATTTAGTTATTTACCAGAAGCTCAGAGTGTGATAGGAAAGAGAATGGCATAAATTAATAAAGGGATATTATTGGTCTTCAGAAGCATGAAACAGCTAA
The DNA here is from genome assembly GCA_963555705.1 of Ligustrum vulgare. Lineage (NCBI taxonomy): Eukaryota > Viridiplantae > Streptophyta > Magnoliopsida > Lamiales > Oleaceae > Ligustrum > Ligustrum vulgare. Next base: position 39,484,030 of record OY743169.1, on the reverse strand, counting down.
GATAGGCCTGAACCAAACTTTATATATTTCATTTTGTTAAGAGCATATCACATATAATATCCAGATTTTCAATAAACTGCCTTTCAAAAAATTAGCAATTGAAACTGATGCTATACATTATATCATAGAATTACTTTTACAAAATATATATTTACTCAATGATTAGACAACTTAAAAATGCACTAACTCAACCAGCACAGATAAAGTGCCATATAGACTCTCTCTCTCTCACACACACACACACAAAGATAAAGTGCCGTGTAGACACACTCATCTCTCTCTCCAACCTTCAACCCTTTGTAGTCTTCCAATACTCTGTAACATTTGGAAAAGCTATAAGAAATTTGGTGAAAATGAAGGGCCCCAAAAAAAAAAAAATGTATAAATAAATCTCAAAACTAAGGCATCATCTACCCTACCTTAGACATGTATAGAACTGTAAAAAAAGGAAATCTCAAAACTTAGGCATCTTCTACCCTAACTTAGATATGTATTGGATTGTCAATTTTTTTTTAGTTCAGTAGTAATTAAGAGCACACTTGGCTAAGCCTAAAAAGAAATAGAAGATAACATTTTGTTTTCAAACGTGTTCGAAAATGTTATTTTCTTAGTACTCCTGAGGCAAGAGTTAATTATCAGAAAAGTAACTATTGCTTTATTGTCAAACTACTTTGACAAATAAAAAATGATTTTAAAACATACTTATGAACATATAAATAGTTTTTAAGCTTAAAAAAGTATGTACTAAGCATCCTAGAGATACTCTGGTTAGTGTTGTACATCATAACTTCTTCTGAAGCGAATGTTCAGCAAAAGTGCGGAGAGGCATTTATGTAAGGCTTCATTTTATAGTAACGACTTCATTTCAGCTAAGTAATATGTCAATAAGAACAATTCTTACTATGTACTTAACATTCTTACTATTAAGAACAAAGAATCAGCATGCTAAAATTAATCCATGCTTAATTAGGGATAGAAAAGGTCATTAAATCCCATCTCTAAATACATGAACAGGGAATTGAGTCTTCCCTAAAACTTGAAAGATCAAAATAACTAGCAGTCTAAATAACTCTGTACACGAGCTTGCTTGGACTGACAATAAAGAATGGTATTATACCATCATGCACCAGACACTTCACAGTGTAGCCACAACAGAACCAATATAATAGTTTATTTGCAGGAACATCCAGAACTAGTTGTGCCATTTCATAATCTTTTGTATACTTTAATAAATGTGAAAGCAAGGCAAGAAGCTTGAAGGTGTGAGTTCTCAGAAATATTTCAAAGAACAAGAATTACATGTGCACAAATTAGTTGAAAATGAATTGTTTCCGGAATACAACTTGACTATTAAAAATAGAAAAGTAGAAGTTATTATCAAAAAATGATGAAGCAAGGATGTATGCAATCATAAACCACACTGAGATTTTACCCCTCTATTGGAGCTTTTAGAATTTTCTTGTCTTCTCTGAAATGTTACGACCTTTAGCACCAAGTGATATGGATTGGTGGGTGGCGAGATTTAGATCGGGACAAGATCTGGCAATGCAGATTATACCTACTACAATGGTAGTATCCACAAATGAAGTGCAATATATGCCTCTATCTTCCCTTTGTGAATTGAACTGTGCTGATTCGGACCTGTTCATGAATGCTGGGAGCCCTTGTGACTAGTCAAGGCTAGCACAAGGTAGCTAGGGGAGATGTCCTAAGTTATATCTTAGAAAAGTGATCTGCTTTACAAGCCAGTCCATCTATAGTCAATTTCTAATGTGGGATTGCCTCCCAGTCCCACTCATAAAGACACGGTTAAAGCTCTATTAAAAAACTTTTCAACGTAGGCATTTTAGAGACTTGTTCCAATCCATACATGTCCATTTAGCTCTCATGGAAAGGATCAACTATCCCCTAAACAACGCCATTGATTAGACACGACACCAACCTAAAAATTACCTCAAAGTTGGCTAAGAAATCCGTTACTACAACCATTTATTTCCAACATAAACTAGAATGGTTAATTTTCTAATAAGTCAACTCCCAAGTCATACTAGTAATCCCGGAAATCCATAAGTTTTCTTCTTTTATTTTCTGCCCAATAGTTGAATTTAGTAACCGAGATATCCTGAAATCTAATATACTCCAAATACTATAATTCAGAAAGTTATACTGCAGAGGATTTATTTTCCCGACATGCTGTAGCCTGTAGCAAATACACGACCAGCTGAACCTAATATAAAAAATAATCTGCAATCCCCGAAACTCCACTCCAACCAAATAACTGTCAGAAAGCTTGATGATCTACCATGCCCACTGAATATTAAATCGCCTCGGAGTATTAACACGTGCACAATATGAAGTAGAAAATGGTTAGCATACTGTTGGACTTAGGGTTTCCAATTATCTGCGACAAGTGATGGAACAAGATAAAACAAACCAAAAAGGCAAGATAATGGTCAAAGAATCCATTAAGTTGTTTTCTGCAAACTAACCAAATAGGAAAGAAAAAATAATCCAGACAAACCTGGTATTGTATTGGTCTTTCGTAGGCAAACAAAATTTAAACTTTCTACATTGGAAAAATTTTGATGATTCATGAAGAATATATACTGTTAGAAAAGGGAATAAATCACATTCTTTCATTTTTGATGATTCGTGAAGAAGAAATTTAACCAGATTCAGATTGGAACAAAAAAGCAAACAGAGTCAGAAAAATTGCCGAAGATATAGATTGAAATCCAAATAAACTCCCTACTCCAACACAATCATAAACAACTACAAATTTCCTTACCAATCAATATAGAAAACCTAGAATCAGATAAGTACAAAAACATTAAAAACTTAGCATTCCCACATCCAAATCCAAGTACAACCTTCTTGCGAAAACAGTATTCAACAAAATTGCGAAACGCTTTATTAAATTAAACAAATAAAAACAGTTAGAACAGAAATTACAGACCTGAGATTATGATGAAAATGAAACTGACGGAAGTAATTAGAAGGAACCGAAGGAGGAGAACCGTAGAATTCTAAAAGCCCTTGTAATTGTCCAATGAATTGTCTTAGAATGGAAACTCCTTCCATCATTCAATTGCCATGTTCCCCCACCACTCTCTCCTACCCCTAGCTCACCTCACCTTCCTCTCTTCTCTCTCTCTCTCTCTCTCTCTCTCTCTCTCTCTAATATCTGTATCTTGTATGTATCTGCCCAGGTGATTCTGAGTGTATTGCCTTGTTCTTATTTTACACATTTTTGTTTTCACACGTCACCTGACACGTTCTAATATTATTAAGAGCCAAAATCCACGGAAGGGAATACTATTATGTCAAACAAGACACGTATTAGATCAAAATCGTATTAAGAGCAGGCATTGTCTAGATATTTATTTATTATTTTTTTTGACAAATGAAAAAAATTATTAGATATTGCACATTAATTTAATAATTTTTACCTAATTAATCATTGCTCACCCTTTCATTTTTTTTGGAAACTAATACTCCCAACGCCCCTTTCATTACTAGACATTGCGCATTAAGTTAATATTTTATATCTCATTTTGTCCTTATTTAATGTATTTTTTATTAGTCAAAATAAAATTATACTATTTCAATTTTATGGGAAACTATATAAATTTATTAGGGGTATATTAGAAAAAAATAATTGTAAAATTAATTTTTTCAACAATTTTAATGACATTTCTTAATCTGTGTAAAAATAGATATGGAACTATCTTTGTGGGACAGAGGGGATAATAATTTGTCACGTATGAACAATGAACATTGTTGTATTGGAAAAGTTTTTTAATGTTAATGTATTTACCTCATATATTTAGTAGACATTGTCTCATTGAAGATACTCTAATCGAGTACACTTTTTTTCCCTAAATCACCCATACATATTTTTTCAATTTACTTCCAAAATCCAAAAATAAATAAGAAAAATAAATTTACAAAAATAGGATATACAAAGAGTTCAATCTCGATTTTGAGACGTATGCTAACGACATGCAGGTGTTGGCGTGTGAAAATCAAATGGATAAATTAATACTTCTAGTGGGTATTTTGTTTGATGTAGCTATAAAAGAAGTCAAGATTTAATAAATAAATATCGTCTTTTTAGGAGGATCTAGGTGTCGAACTTAAGAGTTGAGGGAAATAAAATAATAAATAATTGATCATTGCTACTTCTATTATAAAATTTAAATAGAAATTCACAAACAAGCAATTGCCTACTCTCATGGCCATTTTCCTCTCTACATATCAATAATTTGCATGCTAAGATTCCTAACTCTAATTTTTTTTTCTTTACTTCCACAAACAATTCCCTACTCTCTTGAGTCTTATGGCCATTTTCCTCTCTACATATCATTAATTTTCATATTAAGATTCTTAATTTTTGTTTATTTCCACGAGAAAAAGTTGTGTGGATTAACTATTTATTCAATTGCGCAAGCCATCCTCCGAAGCTGATCATACTATATATATGATGTCAATCCTCCCTTGTCTATTTTAGAAACTTATCCTAAGGTCACCTTGCCAAGAGCTCCTCGACATAACACGCTTGTGTACCGAGCAATCTTGCAAGCTTCAAGTTTTCACTTCAGAATCCGATGTGAGAAAAATGCTAGGAAATCCAAAACACAAAGTTTTCTTGTCTCTTGAGTTCGATCCTTGTGTGGATCAATAGGGGATTAGACATTAGTGCCAATTCCAAACCTCTAGGGACTTTATGTCAGAATAAACTTGGTGTTCATTATCATTTCTGCAGCAACAAAAAAATTGTTGTGATTATTAACATGTTTCCGATCTTGGCTTAACAATGGTATCATATCTTGGTTCTTAGTAGTCATGTTCTTAATCCTGAATGAAATTGTATTTTCAGAAGCCTTTTAAACGGATCTGGTGAGATCTTTACAACATTATTATTCTCCTTAAAAATCTTAGATCTAAAAATATTCCTTTTTCATAATCAAATAAAACGCCACTTCAGGTAATCCTTTGTCCAAAGGTTCATTAGACCTTGGGAATATAAGTAAGCCCAAACTGGTTGATATATTTCTTCAAAAATCTCCATCGATTAGGTATATGGGGAATTATATTTGATCTCTAATTCGTCTTCGTGCTAATAACAGACTATCTAATTGTTATAGACAACTACACTTCATTTATTGATTGTAACAACCCACATTTTTCTTCCAGTTTTGGAAGTTTAAAATCCTAAACTTATGTATCGATACATTAAGAGTATGTATTGATACATACATGCGGTCACTTAAAGGTTAATGCTTGATTTAGCTTAACCTTGACATAATTATCAACAAAAATACTGCCCAATCAGAACCTATCAACTTGCCGAGTTAAAAACCCCTGATGGAATACAATTTGACACCTACTTTTAAAAATGACTCCTTCAAGTTAGTTATACCAAATTATGATTTTAGTCCTCTATGGCCTGTTTTAGTAATGATTATTTCATCCTATTTTCACCCTATAAAAAGCCAGCAATTCTAATTAACAGAAACTACACTTATCTCTAAAAATCTAAAGTTTAAACGTTAAAGTAGTATTTAGTTTTCTTTTCAAATTTCAATGAAGACTTGTTAATGTAATAACATGGCATTGATGAAAACTTCGTTAGGTATCTGTAGAGATTCTACAGAATTTGAATAAGAAGAAACTCTGCAAAAATCAAGACATAATTTGATTACAGAATGAACAAGATCGTATGTGTCGATTCTATGTATTGATACCTGCAATCCTGCAAGAACATGTATCGATACATGTTCATCATGTATCAATACATTAGGTAGTTATTTTCATAACAATATTTTGATTTCATTTTTTTGTTATTTTTCAGGTACTTCGAATTGTGAGTAATACTTGATTTGATCTTATATGCTCTTAGACCCCCATTTCGTACCATTTTTCATTGTTATGTTGCATAAATCAAGTTTTTCTGCATATTTTTATTATCACATTTCTACACCCTATTAAAATACATGTTAAACACTTGTCTTGTTATATGTGTCACAATAGCATGGACACTAGCGGGATTTGATTCCCAACTTGTAAAAGAGCGCTCGGATAGAAATGGATATTGTAATAGGGCCCTGTTAAAAGACATGTTTTCTAAAGAATTTTGGATGTTACTCACTGAATACGTAGTATTCATGTTTTCCATATTTTTCAATTTATAGATGTTTAAAAGGCAAGTATTTGAAGTGACCTCAACCGGATGACAGATTTTAGAAGATAATCAGCATTATATGTATGTAATAGAAATAAAAATTTGGAGTTATCTACCAGAGTACCCTACTTTGTACTGCTAAGAATATACATGAATCATTACTGATTACTATCATGTAGATACTTACGAATATTTATATTCGGATAGTTGTACCTTTACAAATGATTATTAGTTTCCATTTAAAATAAGTCAAGTATGAATTTTTGAAATTATTTCCTTTTTGTACAATTTCAAACCCTCTTTTGTATAAATAGAATGTGTATCTAAGTTTTTAATACTCTTGTCTTTTAATGTCGATTTTGTCATTAAGTATCGATACTTCAATAACCAAACATAATACTTGCATAATTTAAATGCTAGCGCTAGTTTTCAAACTCAAATATAGAGTAGAGTATAAGTTCTTGAGTTTAAACTTATACTCTCTCTCTCTCTCTCTCTCTCTCTCTCTCTCTCTCTCTCTCTCTCTCTCTCTCTCTCTCTCTCTCTCTCTCTCTCTCTATATATATATATATATATATGTGTGTGTGTGTGTGTGTGTGTGTGTGTGTGTGTGTGTGTGTGTGATCTAAGTTATAATCGTGACCATTAAGTTTAAACTCAAAACTTATACTGTACTCTCTATTTGAGTTTGAAAACTAGCACTAACATTATATATATATATATATATATATATATATATATAACCCCATAATTTAGCCCTTGCTTGAGCCTCATTATTTTAAATAATGTGGTTTATAATAGTAAATTTTTGAAAAATATGAGATTAAAAAGTAAGAATTTTTTTTGAATTTATGTATAATATTATTTTATTGGTATAATGTGTGGTTAAAAATGGGGTTTTGAATAATAGACACAAACAAGGGCTTACATTATTGTTATTAATTTGTATATACGGATGTGGTATACCCCATGGCTGTATAACACCGATTATTTACATTATTTTTATTAATTTGTATATACGGATGTGGTATAACCCCATGATGGTATAGACCTAGTATTGACATTATTTTTACTATCTTGTATACACAGATGTGGTATAACCCTCGTAACGGTATAAAATCATTATTTACATTATTGTTATTAACTTGCATATACGGATGTGGTGTAACCCTCGTAGTGGTATAACCTCACTATTTACTTTATTTCCATTAAGTTGTGTGATTGTAACCGTGTCAGTATAACCCCAACATTGACTTAACCTAAACATTTTTAACAATGTATCGATACATCATCTCAAAGTATCAATACTTGAATGATTCAAATAATGGCACCAATTTCCAGAATCCAGGTTTTTAATACATGAACTATATGTATCGATACATACAACAATGTATTCATACATCATATTTGGAAATCGAATGTCGTAACTATATCAACTTTTATGTAATGATTAAAATATAATTTTAGTTCTTTCACTTATTCTATACTGATTACTTTAATTAATGGTTTTAAATCCTTCCGCTATATATTTTTAAAAAAAATGAAAAATTTTACAGCGAAAATCGTGCGCCACAAGTAGTGATATCAGAACTTCAATTTTGAAGATTTTGTAGACTATAATTATAAACATATAATGCGACATCTTGCCCCCATTCTGTTGAAGGTATGGGTTAAATTACAAGCATACTTTGATATGTAAATAACATATAGGCAGAAAAGTAAATAGTCTGCATTTTTTGAAGGAAAAGAAAAGAAATATTTATATTTGACAGAAGTGTTCCAAAATATATACAAGATAACGAGCAGCCTATGGGATACACATGTGGGAGAAATGAAGTAATAACTAAGACTCAAGTGCTGTAGGATCATCATTTCTAGGAAAATGGCCCTCGAATGCTTCAACTCGCATAGTCAAATCGTGAATAGCTTGAAGCATAGCCGCCTAATTTTCACCCTCGAGTCAGTCATAAAAGATGCGCAATCTAGACTCTATGATGGCGGAACCTGGGTTTTTGGTGGTATAAACCTAGCTTCTGCACCAACACCACCACCATTACCCTCAACACCCTCACCAACACCTCCTATATCATGTTCTTGTCTCCCATCCGTCGGCACCTTAAGTACCCAGACTCTACTTTCGGGACGGCTCTTGATATATCCCATTTTACCTAATGTCGCAGTAATTAATGTCTAGTTATGATGGACATTTTGAAATGCCACACCCTCAAAATCAACTCCTCGTGGCGCAATAATTGCTATAACTACCCGACCATAATGGAGCCTACTGCTCCTTGATCATGTACTCTCCACCAAACCTCTAAAATGAAGTTCTCCGAATCAAACTGCCTCCCCAACAATATTGTCCTCAAAAATCTAAATCCTCACCTTATAGAGTCAAATGGTTATAACCACAAGGCTTAATTAGATAGGTAAACATCAAATGAAGAATACGGGTATCTCGAGGAAGTGCATGTGCATGCTCTAAGATATCCATCAACGTAGAATCCTCGAATACATTGTCCATACTCCTAGTCCTGATTAAACCACAGGTCATTAACCTCACCACCTTCATTCAACCCAAACACTTCAAAAATTTTAGAAACTCCAACCCAAAACGATCTTCCCCTCTCCATAGTCTTCAAAACACCATCACCTCGAGCCTCGATCTCCTCCCTAGTCTCACTATCACATGCCATTTTTAACGATGCATTTGCATAGAAAAAATGGACTAGGCAATCACAAATTCTCTCATGGTTTTCAAATAAATTACCCCAACCAAAATCATGAAAATAACGTAGAAAAGGAAAATTGATAGAACAAAGAAAAAAAGAGCTATACTACCCAACCCAGTATAATCGACAATTTTCTAACCTCCAAAAGTCATGCCTTAGTCTTGTCACTAAGAAAGAAATCATTTGAGTAAGTCACCATTTCATCGAAATCATCACCGCTTGAATCCCCCTCCTTAACCATCGACGCTTTACCCTGCTGAGAACTCGAAGCCCCACCTCGAGATTTGCGAGCCCGTTGAGTAGGCCTAGGATTAGGATACTCCTTATGCTTGGATTTTATTTCCCTTGCCTCCCTTGTTCAAGGACAATCTTCCTCGATAGAATTCCCTAAATTATTTCGTGTTGTGTCTTACTCGGTAGAACTCCCTGAAGTATTTCGTATTACATGGGTAGGATCAGTCCTTTTTGAATATATTTTTGTTCTAGCCATTGATTTAGATGAAATTTTGGAAATAATTGAGTAAAATGAGGTTTAGAATAAATTTGGAGAAGTTTTTGGAAGAGAAAGAAGGTTTAAAATATGAGAAGTGAGTAAAAATGAGGGTTCCGGGGGATTTTGAATTGCGTAACATGTATCGATACATTAAGGATTAAAAATTTTATTCATTCTGTGTATCAATACATGGTTCATGTATTGATACCATGTATCCATACATTATAAGTATGTATCGGTACCATCAATTCCAAATATGATGTTTTAACTTTTTCAAAAATAAATCAATTACTTTTGTACTTTTCAATCTTTCAAACTATGAATCAATGGATAGGATCAAACGTGTCTCATGAAAGTTCATCCCGACCCTCGAAGTCAAATTTGTCTATGGATCGCTCGACTCAGATTGTCCCACATCAAGCCCTACAAATTGACCAACTGATAAATTGTAACGAGGTAAGCCATAAACCAAGAAATGGTGGGTTACCTACAAAAAATATTTCAACGTTTGAAACCCCCAATCTTTGAAGATGCAAAGGATCTGATTGAGGCTGAGAATTTGATTCAAACATTCGAAAAAAATGTTCTCATAATCTCGTACTCTTGAAGAGGAAAAGGTGAATTGTGCAACATTTATGCTGCGAGGAAGCTCTAGATATTGGTGGGATACTCTATCCCACTTAGGAGCAGTATTACTTACTTGGGAACAATTATTCAAAAAAATTCGAGGTAAGTATTTTCCGACCTCTATGAGGAACCAGAAACTCAATGAGTTTATTCAGCTTAAATAAGGATTTCTAACAGTTACAGAATATGTTAAGAAGTTTGAACAATTATCTCGATTCGTAGAACATATGGTTAGCCAGCCCAAACATAAGATTGAATGTTTTGTTGAGGTCCTAAAGCTTGAATTAGAAGTTAATGACCTATATTAGTTCGGCTATATTTTCAGGTATAGTTGAAAAAGCGTTGATTGATGAACAGGCCGAACCCAAGATTATAAGAACTCCGAAAGATAGAAATAAAATTTTTCAGTGGCCAATCAACTGATTGAATTCCAAGGAAATAGAGGTAACCCTAATAGATTGGAAAGGCCACTTAAACCACAGCCAACAATTCAAACCCTGAATTAGGAGTTCATGACATCTATTAGTTAGGCTATATTTTCAAGTGTATTTGAAGAAGTGTTGATTGATGAATAGGCCGAAGCCAAGATTATAAGTACTCCGAAAGATAGAAATAAGATTTTTCGGTGACCAATCAACCAATTGAATTCCATGGGAAATAGAGGTAACCCTAATAGATTGGCAATGCCACTTAAACCATATCCAACAATTCAAAAAACTGATAGTAGACTTGTGCGAATTGCATCGCCTACTTTCCAATTATGTGGAAAACTGGATTGAGGCCCTTGTTGAACCAAACTTGGTCTATGTTATGGTTTTGGACAAGAAGGACATTTAATCAAGGATTACCCTTAGAAGAAAGCCATTCAGAAAAGACCCCCCCATAGCCAATCACTCGAATATATGCTATGGTCCAACCCAAAGTGATTGATGCCAATAAAGTGATTACAAGTACAACATACCTTTATAATAAACCTGCATGCACTTTATTTGATTATGGTGCTACCTACTCGTTTGTCTCTACTTATTTTGTACATAGTTTTAACCTACATATTAAGTTTTCACCTAGTGTATATAAAATTTCTTTACTTGATGGAAGAATTTATCACACCCAAACCATCGTATCAGATGCCCAAATCTGAGTAGAAGAAAAAGAATACCTAGCCGAATTGATAGACATAAAATATTTTGATATTATTCTGGGTATTGATTGGCTATCCAATCATGGAGTGATATTGAACTACAAAAACAAGACTCTTCATATCCCTGAGAATGAGTCTTATCTCATTTCTACCTCATATAAAAACCTCAAAAATAATTATCTCTACAACTAGAGCTATCAAACTACTTACCCAAGGATATATAGGATACCTGGTGAGCCTACATTAGATTACTACCGAACACCATAAGTTGGCAATAGTAGTACCATTGTACAAGATTTTTTTCGATGTTTTTCCAAAGGAGTTATCCGACCTACGTCCAAATAGGGAGATTGAGTTTTTGTATTGAAGTCATCCCAATTACTCTTTCGATATCAAAAAACCCATACAGAATGGCTCCTACTGAATTGAGAAATTCATGAGCTCAATTTGATGAATTATAGGAAAAATAATTCATTTGTCCTAGTACATCTCCTTGAGAAGCCCCAATATTATTTGTAAAGAAGAAAGATGGAACCATGCGATCATATATCAATCTAGAATTAAACATGACTACTATCAAGAATAAGTATCTAGCTTCCTAGAATTGATGATTTACTAGATCAATTATAAGGACCAAATAACTTTTCAAATACTGATCTGCGATAAAGATATCATCAGTTAAAAAATAAATCTGAAAATATTTTGAAGTCTTTTTTTTGGGACTCGATATGGACACTTTGAATTTTTGGTCATGCCCTTTGGACTAACAAACGCCCGTACAATGTTCATGGACTTCATGAATCATGTCTTTTTGGACTATCTGGAAAAATTTATCATCGTGTTCATAGATGATATCCTAATTTATTCAAGGGACCGGCAACAACATGAAGAACATTCAAGAAAAGTCCTACAGGTCTTATGAGAACAAAAGCTTTATGCTAAATTTCCTAAATGTGAATTTTGGTTAGAACAAGTAGTCTTCTTATGTAATATCCAAAGAGGGGATTGAATTTGGTCCAAGTAAAATTGAAGTAGTATCACATTTGGCTCAACCTACTACACCTACCGAAGTTCAAAGCTTTCTTGGATTAGCTGGTTATTATCAGGGATTTGTTCAAGATTTCTCAAAAATAGCTGTTCCATTGACCACATTATCATGGAAAAATATACCATTTAAATAGTTGGAAGAATTAGAGAAAAGTTTTAAAAAGTTAAAGAAGAAATTGACACAACTCCATTTTAACAGTTCCACAAGGAAATATGAAATCCACCATATGTAGCAATCTTCTAAGAACGGTCTTTGATGTGTTCTAATGCAACAAGGAAAAGTAATGGCATGTGCATCAAGACAGTTGAAACCTTATAAGCAATAATATCCTATGCCTGATCTGGAAATTCTCACTGTAGTTTTCGCCTTAAAAATTTGATAATATTACTTAAACTAGTATTTGCCCCTTGCGATGCACGAGACATGTAAATAATTACTTATTAAATATGAAATTTAAAAAAATGGAAAAATGTGGTAATAGAAAATGGTAATAATTGCGCAAAAAAGACGGCAATCATTTATAGTTGTCGTTACATTAATCAAAATTTTGAAAGACTTCTTTACATACCACGTTTTTAAAAGAATTTTATACCAAGGAAATTGAGCATTGAAGCATGCTAAGAAGTGGAAGAAAAGAAAGAAAAACACGTAAGAAGAAAAAGATAAATTTGCATTTGGAAGAGTTTTTTAATAGATAAATATATGTTAAGCAAAACGTATGATTCTTTGTTAGACTAAAAATTATCAGACCTTATGCTTTGTTATCACTATGAAGTACTACCGTCATTTAAATAGTACATCACATGAACATTACTTCTTATTTGTTTACATCTTTTTGTGGGTGAAGATCATCAGTGTGGTATCAAACAATCAAAGAAGAGAGGATTGGACTATATAGGTTCAAAATTACAAATCCAACTGCTTTCTCCAGGATCTGGAGACTAATATTAGTATTAAAAACTACTTTTTTTTATTGTATGAACCGCTCTTCAATGTAACTGTATTGAAGCTGAAGAAAATAATTCTTTTAAGGTATAAATTAATCTGTTGCTATTTCAGAAGAAAAGTTCAATTTCAAGATATATAAATGGTATGAGTGTATTCAACTTAGAACAATAAAAAAAAAAAATGTCCCAATACAAAGAACATTGAGGATACCAATAGGCATTTGCAGGTACACACGCTTTAAAGTAGTTTTTCGAAAGGGGAAAAAAAAACCCTTAATTATGATATATATATTTTTAATAATGTTTTATTATTTGGTAAAACAATACACATTTGTAATTTTGTCATACATGCTTTTTAATACTGTTTTATTTTACTAATAAATTCTCTAATAATTATGTCATCTTCAATACTGATTAATTACTATAGCTTTGGTAAAACAATATAGGTTTTTAATTACGTTATTTTCAATACTATTTTATTATTAGCATAGCACGTAATTAATTAAAACAATATATACACATACTTAGTTATATTCTTTTTTAATTACATAATTAAATTACGTTCTTTTAAATATTGTTTTATTATTATAGCATTATTATTTTTAATTAAAACAACATACATTTTTAATTATGTTACTTTTTAATACTATTTTACAAATTTAAAATTTTAATTATATTCTTTTCATAATATAATTAAGTTATGTTCTTTTCAATATTGTTTTAATTATTATAACTTTCGTAAAGTAATACTTTTTTAATTACATTATTATTATTATTATTAATCCATCATTTAAAGGTGTCAAGAATGATGAGCTTCTTGTTGCATCCCACAAGTATGTTTTGCTATTTCTCCATTTTACTTGGCCATTATATATAACTAGTGAATCACCCGTGCAATGCAAGGGAAGAAACGTCTTGATAAAAATAATTCAATGTGAAATTAGATGAATCATTTAGATAAAATAAATAAATTTCGCAAATAAGAGATATCATTATTTATTGGTTTCATATGACTACAAATTCTAGAATACTTCTTTGTACACAACATTGTTCGTTAATTTTGTTGGTCTTCCATTCTTATCACAAATCAACATCTTTAATCTGAAACGATTTGTCATCCTAAAAATTGCAACATAATGTTGTCCATATGTAAATATCAGTCATTTAAGAAGAAGTCTCACATGCGAAAATGATTGTTCCTGACTCTTATTGATAATCATGGCATAAGACGTCATCAATGGAAATTGTCTTCTTTGAAATCTAATAGGATTTCTAGAATCAGAAGGACTCAACGATATCATTGAAATAAAGAACATGTGTCCTGCATTGATACTAGAAAGAATTTGACCTTCTAGAACATGGTCGTCAAGTTTTGTAACTATCAACCTTGTTCCATTGTACAATCCCTGTGTATGATCAATATTTCTCAAAAAGAACTTGTGTCCGTCACTTATCCGATGCAACGATCCACCACCTTATCACCTATTTTTCTTTTAATATGTTATAATTTTTAATTAACTTTATTTTTTAATATGGTGCTTACATATATTTTATTTTTCCTTATTTTTTAAACATACCAATTTTTGTCAAAATGATGAAAGGATTAAATTTTCTACCAACTTATCATTGGCTGTAAAAGGTTGATAGTAAATAATTAATTATTTTTGTAATATGCTTATTGAAGAACCTACTCATTTATTGACATATTAGGAAGTAGAATTTCAATGATTTTATTTATTTATTTTCAAAATATATTAATTCAAATTTTCATTTTTAACTTAACAAATTTATATAGCACGTATTTATTTATTTATTTTCAAATATATTAATCCAAAATTTTCATTTTCAATATAACACATTTACATAGATATGACATTTATTTATATTCAAATATATTAATACAATTTTTTCATTTTCTATATAACACATTTAAATAGATATCACATTTATTTATGTTCATTTCCTACATAACACATTTACATAGATATCACATTATTTATATTTAAATATATTAATCTAATTTTTGTTCATTTCCAATGTAACACATTTACAAATATTACATTTACTACAACTCTTACTAAATATGTAATAAATAATAAAATTTCCTACAAAATCTTTATCTTTTCTATATTTATTTTATTCATTTATTTTCAAAATATATTAATTCAAAATTTTAATTTCTATGTTAGCAAATTTATATAGCATGTATTTATTTATTTTCAAATATATTAATCCAAAATTTTCATTTTCAATATAACACATTTATATAGATATGACATTTATTTATGTTCAAATATATTAATACAATTTTTTCATTTCCTACATAACACAATTAAATAGATATCACATTTATTTATGTTCAATATATTAATCTAATTTTTTCATTTTCAATGTAATACATTTATACATAATATATTTATTATAACTCTTATTAAATATGTTATAAATAATAAATTTTCCTACAAAAGTCTTTATCTTTTATTTATTTATTTATTTATATATATATAAATAGAATTGAGGAGAGAGAATCATTAAATGCAAATTTCCCTCCAAAATGACTCTCTCTCCTCACTTCTACTTTTATATATATAAAGATAAAGACTAGTTAATCACTCATGCGATGCACGGGAAGAAACGTTTTGATAAAGATAATTCAATATGAAATTAGATAAATCCTTTTCATAAAATAAATAAATTTCGCAAATAAGAGATAATATCATCATTTATTGATTTCTTGTGACTACACATTATGGAATACTTCTTTGTACACAACATTATTTGTTGATTTTGTTGTTCTTCCTTTCTTATCACAAATCAATATCTTTAATCTGGAACGATTTGTCACCCTAGAAATCGCAACATAAAGTTATCCATGTGTAAGTACCAGCCGTTTAAAAAGAAGTTCCACATGCAAGAATGATTGTCCCTGACTCTTATTGATAGTCATGACATATGACACTATCAATAGAAATTGTCTTCTTTGAAATCTAATAAGTATCCTAGAATCAGAAGGGTTCAACGATAACATTGGAATAAAGAACTAGTGTCTTGCATTGATGCCAGAAAAAATTTGACCTTCTAGAACATGGTCGCCAAGTTTTGTAACTATCAACCTTGTTTCATTACTCAATCCCTGTGTATGATCAATATTTCTCAGAAAGAACTTGTGTCCTCACTTATCTGATGCAAAGGTCCACCACATGGCGCAATAGTGATATCCATGTGTCCAGATAGTGTGTCAAAATCTACCGACAATCAATTCGGCAATTTCATCGACAATAGAAAAATCATATTGGCCATCATTGGTCGCCCACCAACCAATAAGTATAAGTCTTAAATTTGAAGTGTTTCCTCAATCATCTTTTCTCAAACCGACCTAAATTGCCTTAACAATTTGTTGTATTTTTCTAACATATCCTTCGAATCAGAAACTATTAAATCATGCAACATAGAATCGCATGATTCACTCCTACCCGGGGACATTAAAAGACATAAATTAAATTTTAGAATATCACAACAAAATTATCCGTAAACAATATAAATATAAAAGCAATAAATACATAATACGTACCTCACGACCCTTTTTCTGCTTTCAACCTCATTCACATTGTCAACAATGTAAAGCGAGCAAATTGCAGAGCTGAACCGTCATCAGGCAATAGACTCTCAATCTTATGGCAATTTTGATCGTGTAATCTGAAGAGGGGAGGCCCTCTACCATCATTTGGCTCATTATCTATTCTCCCATAGAAGTGAATGAAAACATCATATTATATGTCCGAATGTTCTCAATGGAATTTTTAATCCGTCTCCCTGTCATATAACAAATCTTTCAAAATTAGAGGATGATCTTCCATAAGAGAAATATTCATTCTCTCTTGTATACAACAAAGTAGGGGTGAACAAATAAACCGCAAAATCGAATTAAACTGCAACAAATGGTTTGGTTTGTAAAAATTCCAAACCACCTTAAACAATTTGGTTTAGGTTTCAATTGTCAAAATCGCGATTTCAAACGGCCAACCCACCAAATTTTAAAAAATAAAAATAAAGAAAAATGTTCAATTTAAAAAAAAAAAAAAGCAATATACTTTTTATTGTCAACAAATCAAAATTGAGGAGACAGAGATTAATTTGTTCAAATCCACAATCATTTGAAAATAATTTTTCCTCCTACAAGTCATTATCATCATCCAAGATATTTTCTTAAAATAAAATTTTTAATATAAGAGCTAACGATAGTTTACTTCTGTATAATTAGTTTGTTTGTCAACATAGATTGATTCACAACAAAGCACTCAATTAGAAACTTAATACTATTTTTGAGCTAGTCTCAACTCGAGATTTTAGATGAATATGTGTCTTTGAGCTCGCTTTGAAATATACTAATTTATTTATCGGCGATCTGTGGTTTCAAACCGCACCAAATCGCAAAAAATAGTTTGATTTTATTTTGTTTAAAAAACGAAATGGTTTAGTTTGGCTTGGAAAAATTCCAAACCGTTTTAAATGGTTTGGTTTGAAATCTTATTAAAAATCGTGTTCACCCAACAACAAAATGAGAATTTCAAATTACGACATGTTTTATAATGCTTATTCACTCTCTCCTCGCACCAAAAATTTGTTTTGCAAAATAAATATTTAAATGTACGATCTCCAATGTCCATGTACTCTGAACATCAAACAATAGATGAAAAAGTTAATAATATAGATCATGCTATAAAAGATAAGATTTATTGTTTTGACCATTGACAATGAAAAACAACACGTATAAGAAACGAATTATATAATCATAAAAATAGAAAAAAACTAAAATTGTGATTGACAAAGATGCATCAAATTCATGGTATTATAAGTTTTTGCAATTTTTATACAACGTAATTATATTTTGATAAAAATTATAGTATAATATTGATCATCTCAATTATCAGTTAAGTAAATTGGGAGACAATTTACTTATTGTTGTAAAAATTTAAGAATCATAAATATTGAATTAAAAGTATGATTATTTAAAACAAAATTTAATACAAATTGATTAAATATTCGATATAAATATAAATGAAAATTCGATATTAGATTTGTATAACAGAACGAAATTATTCATCCATAAGATTGATACCAATAAAATATCACAATTATTAAAAAAAATTATTTACGTATTAAATGTAACTTTCTATAAAAATACTAATTAAGTTAATATAACGCAATACAAAGGAGCTCAAATTTTTAGATGTACTAAATAACTAAAAAAATAAGATTATTTATAAAAAGTTTTATACAATAAGATTTATTTCGTATTAGATACATGATACAACTTCGATACAATTTTGAACTGAAGATTTTGCATTGAATTTGTATGACTGCACACAAATACTTATTTGCAAAATTCAAAATATTAAAAGATAAAAAAAAATTATGAAAAGAGAGGTTTAAACACAAATAATCAAATATAAATAAGTAAAAAAAAAAATCTCCATAAAAATATTTAAGTGGAAGTAGCAGTGTGAACACAATAAAAGTTGAATTTTGGTCTTTGGAGTGTGAAAGCAATAAAAGTTGAGTGTGAAAATAAATGAAATATATAATATATAATATTGTATTAAAAAAAATCACAAAAAGTTGTGTCAAATTGGCGGGAGGAGTCGATATTAGATTTTTATGACAGAACAAAATTATTCATCCATAAGATTGATACCAATAAAATATCACAATTATTGAAAAAAAATATTTACGTATTAAATGTAACTTTCTATAAAAATACTAATTAAGTCAATAGAACGCAATACAAAGGAGCTCAGATTTTTAGATGTACTAAATAACTAAAAAAATGAGATTATTTATAAAAAGTTTTATACAAGAAGATTTATTTAGTATTAGATGCGTGATACAACTTCGATATAATTTTGAACTGAAAATTTTGCATTGAATTTGTATGACTGGATACAAATACTTATTTGCAAAATTCAAAACATTTAAAGATAAAAAAAAATTATGAAAAGAAAGGTTTAAACACAAATAATCAAATATAAATAAGTAAAAAAAAATCTCCATAAAATTATTTAAGTGGAAGTAGCAGTGTGAACACAATAAAGGTTGAGTTTTGGTTTTTGAAGTATGAAAGCAATAAAAGTTGAGTGTGAAAATAAATGAAATATATAATATTGTATTAAAAAAAATCACAAAAAGTTGTGTCAAATTGGCGGGAAATTCTCCTCCTTTAATATTAAGTAAGATATAGATTTTACGGCTAGAATATTCAAATATTATTCTTGTTTGTTAATGCCTGCGCACGTGGTTGCATTCTTTTATGCGTATAATTTTATATTCAAACTCTACATCATAATTTCAAATTATAAACATATTGAAAATACCAACTAATTAATAGCTAAATATATAACAAAACTAATAATGAGGTAAAATCATTTTCAAAGTGACCGTTTATATTCTCTAGATAAAAACAATTTTGAAATGTATATAGATAATCACTTTTTTCTTTTTTTAATCTCTATAAGCCATGTATTTCCATTTTATGCAAGTATAAAAAAGACGGGAAATTATGTGGTATTATATTTGACCACTTTATTGTTATAATAATATATATGTACTAGTATCGCACCCGTTCGATGCATGAAATTTCTATTCATAATAATGATTTAGAATTCATGAAAATATGTTGATTATACAATCATATTAAATAAAAATTATAGTACAAATAATATTTTATTACAAAATATTACCGAATTCAAAATTTTTAAAAAGACAACACTAATTAAAATAAAAAAAAATACCCCCATGTTTTAAAATTTGGCGCTTAATTAAATTTTTTGCATTAAATTTGTTTTAATTTTATTTGTATTCACCACCAATTTTATTTTTAATGTATTTTTATTTTTAATTAAGTTTAGATTTCAATGTATTGATTACATATATTTTATAAAAACTTCAACACACACACACACACACACACAAATTTACTTATTAAAGAAATAATAATATCTTGAACGGTGCTCAAGACATTTTATTTTTTTGGAATTCATGAAAATATATTAATCATACAATCATATTATCAAATAAAAATATAGTACAAATAATATTTTATTAAAATATATTATCGAATTCGAATTTTTTAAAAAAGACAACACTAATCAAAATATGAAAAAAATACTTACGCGTCTTAAAATTTGACGCTTTATTTTTTTTTATTTTTTTGTATTAAATTTGTTTTAATTTTACTTGTTTTCATCACCAATTTACTTTTTAATGTATTTTAATTTTTGATTAAGTTTAATTTTTAATGTATTGATTACTTATATTTTATAAAAACTTATAGACACACACAAACACATAATATACATAATACATATACATATTAAAAAATTGTTAATGTCTTTCACGGTGCTCCAGACATTTTTTTTTTTTTTTGAATTCATGAAAATATGTTGATTATATAATCATATCAACTAAAAAATATACTACAAATATTAATTTATTACAATATATTATCGAATTCGAAAATTTAAAAAAGACAACACTAATCAAAATAAAAAATAAAAATACAACACGTTTTAAAATTTGGCACTTAATTAATTTTTTTGTATTAAATTTGTTTTAATTTTATTTGCATTTATCACCAATTTTCTTTTTAATGTATTTTAATTTTTGATTAAGTTTAATTTTTAATGTATTGATTATATATATTTTATAAAAACTTCAATATATATATATATATATATATACTTCAATACACACACACACACACACACACACACACACAC
This sequence comes from Ligustrum vulgare, assembly GCA_963555705.1. Lineage (NCBI taxonomy): Eukaryota > Viridiplantae > Streptophyta > Magnoliopsida > Lamiales > Oleaceae > Ligustrum > Ligustrum vulgare. The sequence goes on along the minus strand of OY743169.1, from coordinate 39,463,083 downwards.
ATATACATATACATACACATACATATATATACACATTTATTACTAACTTCATTTAATACCATTTTACTAACTATGAGAAACTTACACAGATCATAAAAGCCTCAGGTACTTCTTTACCTAGAAGAAATTAAACATGAGGCAAAGGTGATGATTAGAGTTGGTGAAAGATAATGATTGTGGATCAATTATCATCCAAGAAAGGCTAATGTTATAGCTGATGCAATAAGATGAAAAGTACCAACAGAAGACAATTGATCCAAGTAACTACAAAAATATACAGAAAAATTACAACTCAAAATTTCAGACCTAGGAAAAGCTCGGATATGTACTCTAACCATACATTCCGCATTGGTGGATTTTATAAAGGAAGCTCAAAAGACAAATGTCTTCGCCGATAAAATACGAAAAGTATAAGTTAAGGACCTTCTGGCTTCAATATCTCGGATGAAGGAATCCTAAGATGCAACTCGAATCTACATTCCATCAACACTCAAATAGAAAATTCTTGAAGAGGCACATAATATGCCATATTTGATTCAACCTGGAAGTACAAAATGTGCCAAGACATTCGAAATCAGTATTGGTGGCCTAAAGTGAGAAATGAAATCACTAGTTTTGTTTCCAAATGTTTTACTTGTCAAAAAGTTTAAGCTAAGCATCAAGGACTAGTCAGTCATTGCAACCACCACTAATACTAGAATGGAAATGAGACAAATTTAATATGGACTATGTTAGCAATCTACGTCTAGTATCTAGATTTGACACCATTTTGGTAATAGTTGATAGACTCACTAAGTCTGTTCGTTTTCTCCCAATAAAAATGAAATTCAAAATGGAGAAGTTAGCAAATTTATACATTCAAAAAATTGTTCGATTACGTGGTGTACCATTATCTATTTCCTCATATCGTGACCCTAGTTTCTATCTCGGTTTTGGCAAGAATTGCACAAGGAATTGGGGAAAAGATTAAACTTCAACACAATTTACATCCACGAACTGATGGACAATCTGAGGGAACGATCCAAACCTTAAAAGATATGCTGAAAGGATGCGTATTGGATTTTGAAGAGATGTTGGGACTACTACTTACCCTTGATCGAATTTTCTTACAACAACAGTTATGAGGCTTCAAAAGGCATGCCACCTTATGAGGTATTATATTGAAGGAAATGCCAATCACCACTAAATTGGTTTGAAGCATGAGAAGTTCTACTTATTAACTCTGGAATGTTGAGAGAAATGACCAAGGCTATTAAGATAATCCAAACACAGATGAGATTGACTCAATATCGACAAAAAAGTTGGGCCGATAACAGACAGACCACTTGAATTCAAGATTGGTAATTAAGTTTTTTTGAAAGTTTCTCCGATCAAACACTTTCTACGATTTTGGTAAAAGGGAAAATTGACACCTAGATATGCTGACCCTTTTCCTATAATAGAAATAATTGGAGAAGCAGCCTATAAACTAGAGTTGCTAAAACAATGATAGAAAATGCGTACTATTTTTCACGTCTTTTCACTTTGGAAGTACATCCCAAACCCATCTCACATCCTGTCTAAGATTAGTATAGAAATTCAACAAGATCTAACTCTTAAGGAACGACTTGCTTGAATCTTGATGAGAAAAGTTAAACAACTTTGAAATAAAAAGGTCCCTCTAGTTCAACTCCTATGACGGAGTGCCTCCATCGAATAAGAGACATGCGAACGAGAAGACAAAATGTTATCTAGTTACCCTTACCTCCCTTTTCTTAGATAATTTCAAGGACATAATTATTTAAGGGGGAAGATTGTAAGAACCCACATTTTTCCTCCAATTTTAGAAGTTTAAAATCCTAAACTCATGTATCGATACAACAAGAGTATGTATCGATACATAGGAAGTTAGTTATAGGTTAAGGCTTGATTTAGCTTAACCTTTAGTTAATTATCAATCAAAATACTGTCCAATGAGAAACTATCTCCTTGCTGAGTCAGAAATCCAGGATGGAATGCAAATTAACACCTCATACTTTCAAAAATGACTCCCTCAAGCTAGTTATATAGCTAATCATGATTTTAGCCCTCCATAGTCTGTTTTAGCAATGATTATTTTGTCTATTTTCACCTATAAAATGCCAGCAATTCAAATCAACAGAAACTACACTTATCTCTAAAAACCCGAAAGTTTAAAGGTTAAAAAAGTATTTAGTTTCTTTTCAAATTTGAATGAAGACATGTTAATGCAATAACATGGCCTTGATGAAAACTTTAGGTATCTGTAAAGATTCTACATGTTTATCATGTATCGATAGACTAGTTAGTTATTTTCAGATCAGTATCCTGATTTCATTTCTTTTTTATATTTCAGGCACCTCAAACTATGAGTAACACTTGATTTGATCTTATGTGCTCTTAAAAGATACTTCATATTATTTCCCATTATTATGTTGCATAAATCAAGTTTTTCTGCATATTATTTCTATCACATTTCCATCATCTATTAAAAATACCTGCTAAACACCTGGGAGCAGTTAGGCTCTGATGTCTATGTCATCTGGACTTTCTATGCTAAAACAAATGTACGAAAATTGGATTAAGTGGTAGCTAGTAGATTTATGTTTAAGAAATTTGGATTAAGTATGGGTTATTGTGTGTGTACATACCATTTGTCTGCCTTCCTTTTGCCCCAAGGCTACAATTTCTTTCATTAGCATTTCTCTCGAAGATTTATTGCATGAATAAAAGCTGGCTTTTGGTCGAAGGCTGTAATTTCTTTCAATAGCCAGTCACTGTTAAATTTTGATTTCTTTGTTTCACATAAGATATATTTTGAATGATTTCTTCAGCTTTCCAGAAATAGTCTCCTATTTTTCATCTTACAACTTATTCTACATTTGAAACGATAAAAAAATTTAGAATAAGTTTCAAAGATTAACTTATTTTTCTTCAATTTGAAGAGAAATTTGTTTAAATATGGGAAAAACGAAGAAAATCCCTAGATTTGCAGTCATGAAGAAAACCGTTACTCATAGAGCACCTAAACAGTAAGCTAATATCTATTTGATTATTTGACATTTATGCTTAATCTGTTTGTTAATTTATTTATTTTTCAGGCACAAATAGGATGTTTAAACCTTATGAAGAAAGACTTGAGCAAACTAAAGCTTCCAAGAAATGTGCAAGTGATTTTTTTTTTTAATTAATTTAAAACTTTTGATTCGGGTGTAACTATATACTTTGTGATCAAATCCACGTGGTTGCTATATTTTAATGCGGGCCTCAATTTTCATCTACACTTCACTTTAAGCACAACACTGCATTATAGCTTCCATACAGATTTCTAGTTGAATCCACAACTTCTTATCAAACACTCCGCAAACTAGAATTATTGTCCGTCCTAAAAAAAAATAGAACTAAAACATAAAACTGCAAAACAAATTCAATAACATACTTTAGTCAACTGTCAATTCGCTTGTCATATGTCGTAAGCTCAAATAAAAAATTGCACTTTAGAACAGAAAGCTGAACATCATAATAAAAATTATTTCTACTTATCCAATACTTGACATTCCATGTGTGTGTGATAGCCAAAGTCAAACGAACACCCATATAAATATATACTCAACATAGTGTAACTTATAATGCATAAAAAATCGAATCTCATGTGGTCAAACAACGCTTTTCGGTTTATTTTTCTCGCATCTCTCATGTATTATCACAACTTTATGCTTCTCTCCAATCTCGAGGTTTCTTCTAATTATATGGTCTCTAAATATCAATATTTTAAATTTTTCCACAAAGGCAATCGGAATTAGACAAGTCTGCATAAACTATTGATGGTAATCTTTTGTCTATATCTTCAGTCTCTAAAGCTCTAGTCTCAAAGTTTATACCAAGCATTTTATTTTTTTCTGTTTTTCCTTTCACAATGCTTTTTTCATCAGCTTTCTAAGTGACCCCTATAGCGAGCTTTGGTCAGTGACTCCTAAGTCATATGAATTTAGGGCACCAGGTTCTGAGAATCCTTAAAGACTTAATTACCCGAGTAACTAAGGCTACAAAGAATAGTAAAAGGTATTTTGTGTCTTATGTTCAAGTCCTCCCTTAAGCTTTTTAATTGACTCAAGTAACGAGCTTTGGGCTGATAACTCACAATTCAGATGAATTTAGGGTACTAGATTTCAACACCCTTAAAAGTTTACTTGCTCGAGTTAAAAAAGGCTACGAAGAGAAGACTAAGACTCTTTTTTATGTTGCTAGTATTGGCTTATACTCTTTGACTAAAAACTCCTTTGACCAAAGGCGTATTTCAAGAATTTCAAACCCTCAAATATTTATGCATCCATATACTAATCTTTCAATCCTCAAATTGCTCTTGAGAAAATTTGGTTTCTATGTAAAGGTCAAGATTCCTATAGATTTAAGGTTAGGATTATAGAGTCAATTCTAGGTCAAATTGTATACAAATGTCCCCACATATACTAAGTACATTACTACACAAGTAATAATTCAACATTTGCTAAATGCTCAATTTTATAAAACCTAACATGGATAAGCAGTTAATGAAAAATCAAGTTCAAATGGTGTCCATTATTCTAACTAAAGCAATTTTTTTAATTTGAACAATACCATAGGCATCAGACAAATCAACAAAATTTTGAAATTTTCGATTTTTTTTATATATCCTAAAAAATCAAATGAATGCTTACATGAACACCGAATGAATGTGATACCTACCCAAGCTAGAAAAATACATTGCCCTCAATGTATAACAAGTAGATAAAACAAATAAAAAAAATACAAAGGAGATGGGTCAAGTACTTTCCAAATTTAGAGACTTATTGTCGTGACATGGCTTTTCTCCTTTTGGCATTTTTTAGATGACCCGACCCTTTTCCTTGCCTTCTTTTTCTGTTTGATTTGTGGTGTTTAGGTGGTATTTTCCTTACACGTGAGGGATAATCAATATTAGTAGCATACACACCCTATATACATTAAAATAAAACAAAAAAACCCCCAAACTAGGATATACCAGAATAATTGAATTTAGAATGTGTGACTAATACTTTTCAGCCTCAGACATCGCCTCGTAAAAGTGAAATTTTTTCGAGACATCTACTAGCATATGAAAGTATATGATCTGGTCTACAACATATTCAAAATTCAGGCCAAAAGGAGGTCATTTTGGTCGACAAAGAAATAGGACAAAGTAGGTGACATGAAACTGTTTGGAACCTATAGTGGTGCAGTTGTGTCACGCACAGCATGCCATGAGGTGCAATGATGTCAATTTTGAGTTCTATACATTAAACCAATCTAAATCATGAATGTACGATGAATATATGATGTGGAACATGACACAAAGAGAATCATTTGAAAATATTTGCAAAAACTCGAAGAAGAACTCATTGAAGCAATTTATCAAACACCTAACATGCATTGAAAGTTCTAATGGGTAATCTTAGCATTGGGTATTTGAATCAAACCAAGAATTTTAAACTAACATCATAATTCAATTCCACCAGTTTCTAGCCTAATCCCATTTTCCATCAATATAAAATCTCGTATCTTAAAAACAATGTAGGAAAGTAGAAGATTTATTGCTAAATCCATAAAGTCTGAGATGAGAATTCTGACCTTTAAATTTGTTTTGGATGGGATAAGAGCTATGATTTTTACCCAATGTGATGTTGAAAATTTGGATTGTGGGAGATATTGAATTTGGGTGTTTTGAGGGATGTAAGAGGTGTTTGATGATATGAAAAGTGGAAAATAAAGTCCTTCGCTTTGAAACTGCCGAACGCGCCTAGAATTTTCCTACGTGATCATGTGGGAAAAACTATAGCTACTGCTTAAAAACTAAAGTTCATGCAATCATGTGAAATTTTTTGGAGTTTCATGAGGCTTAATTGATGATTTCACTGTATCCCCTTCTATCTTTATTTCAGGTGCTTTAACTTGTTTTCTTCATTTTCAACCTCTTTTTCTTGAACGACATTTGATCTCTTGACATGGGTTTCAGATAGTTGAACATCACTGATTGTTGTAATTGCATTAATATGCTCTCTAGGATTAGTCTCTGTTTTACTTGGCAATGTACAAGGTGTTCTACTTGTTAAAACCTACGGTATTTGTCCCATTTGTATCTCCATGTTTTTATTGAAGCATGTTGATTTTGCATAGTTTTTTTCTTTCTTATGTACCGCTCTGTTTTCCATGAATTTCCCATACATCTCCTCAAGTACAGGATTCTTTTCTTCATGTTGAAATTCAGGTACTTGTGGCCCACTACTATGTTGATTATCTCTCCAAGAAAAGTTTGGGTGATTTCACCAACCCGGATTATAAGTATTTGAATGAGGATTGTGTTGGCATTGTCCCCCTATATAATATAAATCTGCAGCTGGGCATGCTAAAATAGGACATGATAGTCAGATGATTTGCTCCACATTCTTCACAACTCAATCTTCCATTCTTCATTGTGATGTGTTTTACACCTTTGCAACCAAAGAGTCAATTTTAGATGATAATGTAGTATAAGTATCTATCTCATAGATCCTTCCTGGTTTCTTTAAATTGACCCGTCAGAGGCCCACATGGCGTTTGTATTGGTATCCTTTCAAATATTCCACTGCCCCTCCAATAGTTTTCGTCGTCAGTGAACTATTCGATGAAGAGTGCACCAAACTCTTGAATTGATGAAGGAGACCTGTGTAGAAGAACTGCATTTTATGGCCCCGTGTGATGCCATGGTTAGGATCATTTTCTGAGCATGTTTTTAAATGTGTTCCAAGCTTCATCGAATGTTTTTCAATCTTGATAATTCGGAAGAATTTGTTGCAGATATTTTGGACCAAATTGTTCCAATTCATGATGCTTGCAGCATGACTAGAATCTAACCAGTCCAATGCCTGATCTCGTAAAGTATATGAAAATAACCGGAATCTGTGTTGGCACATATCTAAAAATATGGAGACATGGATTTTCATAAAGGTTTCCAAAAATTAATGCCCATTCTGAAATAAGTTGATGACATTAGTCTTCAACTGAAAATCCACCTGCCCAAACGGTGGATAAACATAGATAGTTAATGCAACAACTTTACCCTCTTTGTGCTTCAAGAACAATGTGTGGTCGGAGTTGCTTTGATTATAGTCATAGCTCTTCATGGAGTTGGTAAATCTACCAAACCAAGCCCTCTGGGATTGTTTCAACCCATGTAATGCCCTCTTGAGTGTCCACACATTTATAGTGTCTGAGTACTTTTCTATACCTAGAGGAGGATCTATATATAATTCTTCTACAAGATATCTATGCAGGAATGCATTCTTTATATCGAATTGAACAAACGGTCAATCTCAATTGCTTACCAAGGATAAGATTATCCTTACCGTATTGAGTTTGGAAACCAATGCAAAGTATTTGATAATCGATCATATAATATTGTGTATACCGTTTTGCAACTAACCGAGCTTTATTCCTCTCAATAGTTCTATCCACTTTATGTTTCATCGAAAAATCCATCTACACCCCATATCCTTATTTCCATTTGGTAGAGGCATCTCTCCTAAGTGTTATTATTATTTTTTTTTTCAAGCTAGTCATTTCCTTCACCATGGTTTGGTTCCATCTAGCATTTGGTAAAGCATCCTACATTTTACTAGGAATGGAAACAAAAGATAACTATCGTACATAAGATGCATATGACTTAGACAATGTAATTGAGGTCACATGATTGTTAATGGGATATCTAGTTTTACAATTGGGATCAGGCCCAATATAGTAGGTGGTATACCAAGATTAGAACGTGGTAGGAGATGATAGAATGATGTTCGGTGTTGTCAGTATCATTATTAGTAAGAGGTGCAATAGTATCATTATCAACAAGAGGTGCTATATTATTAGGAACTGTAGGGATAAGATTAGTAAGATTAGAGGATACCTCAGGAGAAGATTGTCCTGAAGAAGGAGAAGACATTGTATTTTCATGGAGATATGAAACTTCACCATCACCAATAGGAAAAAAAAAGCCTAAAACTCTTCATGATTAATAATTTCTCCTCTATTCTCTCCTTGAAGTGATAAACCATTTGGAAATAGTTTGTAAAAGAGCTATTTTTCATCAAAGCTAACATTAATGAAGACATAAAATCTTTTAAAGACAAGATTATAACATTTGTACCCCTTCTGATTTGTTCCATATCCTACAAAAACGTACTTCACAACACGAGATTCAAGTTTAGTACATTGATGGCAGTGCAAGTAAACAAAAGCTACATACCAAAAAATTCTATTAAGTCAAAAGAACCACCTATGGGAGAGTTCAAATGGTAAGATAAAACATCTAATTGTCTCCTAAAATTAAGGAAATTAGACTGTGTACGATTTATCAAGTAGATCGATGAATTCAATGCCTCACCCCATAGATAAGAAGGCAAACACCCCCAAATATAATGGATCTAGTAACCTCCAATAAGAGTCTCTTTTTTTCTCTATGCTATCCCATTTTGTTGTGGAGATTAAGGACATTAAGTTTGATAAGTAATACCTACCGAATGCATGAACTCTATTAACTCATGTTTAGACTATTCCTCTTAATTATGAGAACGAAGAGTTTTTATTGGAACAACAAAATGGGAAGTCACAATTTGATGAAAAATCAAAAAATTGTATTCACATCATTCTTGAGTTTCAATTGGAAAACTTAAGTCATTCTAGTACAGTCATCCATAAAGGTAACAAAACACCTCATCCCATTAAGAGTCAAAATTGATGTCGGTCCCCAAACATCCGAATGAACTAGTGAAAAAGGGAAATTTGATTTATTATCACACAAATGAAAAGTAGAACGATGGCTTTTCACTATGACATGAGTTTCATAGACAAAATCTAAAAATTTACATTTACTTAAAGAGAGAAATAATCTCCTAAGATAACCATTATAAGGATGCCCTAGAAGCCTATGCAATAGCCAAATTTCCTCATTTTCTTAATCGACACACCTTCATTTACCAAGTGAACTTTTCATTTTCTGTTAGATTTTGAATGCCATCCTCCGGATATTACAATAATTTACTCTCCTTGCCATTGTCAATTTTCTCTTTAGTATGGATGTCCTGAAATACACAGTGAGTAGGGAAGAACATGTCAACATAATTATGAGATTTTATTAGTTGGGAAATAGAGATAAGCTACAATTTATTGATGATACAAGCAAGACATTTATTTATGGTTAAATTAGGGGATACAGGGGTGATATCAATGCCAATAGATAGAGATGAAACCCCATTGGAATTGGTATTTGCAGTTTTTGGGTAATTAGAGGATAAATGACTAAACATATACAACTCATTAGTCATATGATCCGTTGCACCAGAGTCAGAGTCAGTTATCCATTCTCTAGTACAATATGTACCTGACTTAGCAGTGAATCATGGGCCCGTGGCAAGATTTCCAGTTGGATTAACATCATCTTCCTTAACGCTAGAGGAAATTTGGGATGCTTTCTTGGCCTTTGGATGTCAATCTAGACATCTATGAATTCAGAAGCAAGTATCCACATTATGACCTATTCCCATACAATGAGTACACTTTCGATCATTTTTTTTTATCTCGTCGCTTTCCTAGACGTCATCACATCCACTTCTCCAATTACTCCTCCAAGCATGAGATCCTGAAGATCGACTCATACACAAACCACAACATAAGCATTTTGTATATTAGGAAATAGTTTGATAGTAAGTGTTCAGTCTCTCTCTCCATCCAATTGAGCATCAAGACCCGCTAAAAACATATACACCCATTAAGAATTAAACTTCGTAGTATATTTCCCAATTTCGTTGGACACTCCATAGAGCAATCATCGATATCATCAAGTTGCTTCCAAATCTTCTGTAGTTTGTCAAAGTAGGAAATTATGGATCCCCCATTCTGACAAATAGAAATCACATCGCAGTGTAGTTGGTAGGCCTTTGATGCATCTTATTCAACATAATACGTTTGCATGACTGCTTCCCATCTTTCTCTTGTCGTAAAAAATTGAAGAAAGAGAGATCAGTTATCTTTCATCATCGCATCGAGGAACCAAGATCTCAAGTGGAATTCTCATCTTCCCAAGCCTCATACTCTTCAAACTGAACATTAGTAGTTGCAGCTTTGATATCTGAAGTATAACCTCAATGCTTCCTTTCACAAATCTTATTTTGAGCATTTAAAGTCTATTCAACGTAGTTCATACCATCAAGTCGTTCTAGAATAAGTTTCTTGCACATGAAGCTCAATCATTGTAGTTGAATTACTCTCCTTTGAAGAATAATCACCCTTTTCCATAGCGAATATGATAACAAAGAAGAATTTTGAAACAAAAGATAATGACCAGAAAAATGAAACAAATTGTGAGCAAAAAATCGAACTTTAATTCCCATATCAACAGTAGAACATTGAAGGTATCTTTGATACCATGTCCAAGAATACAATTTGAAAGAATAATTTTCTTATATTGACTCATTGTGGGTAACAATATATATAAACAAGTGAGGATCGACATAATTATCTCAAATCTTGCCTATCTAGGGTAGGGTAAATATTATAATATAAGAAATATTCAGAAAAGGAAAAATAGAGAAATCTCGGAACTCCCATTTTCAACTCCAAGCGAACGCCTGGTATCAGTAGAAAAACCTTCTACTAACTAATATGAGTTCATCCAATAGCAATAAGAATTTATTTTATGTCGTGCAATGATAAATGAAGTCTTATTTTAAAATTAAATAAATGAAGTGTCATTCTTAATTAATTTAAAATTACTATGGAGGCTATAATGACTCATTCCATTGATCACTATCTTTACAAAAATTTCAATTAGTTACATATATTTTTCAATCCTAATATGCTAAATGTAGTGAAGAGTAATTAAATTAAATTAATTTTTAGGTTAAATACTTAAGAGGTGATAAGGTAAACGAAAGCCCCTTGTTTTCAAGTAAGCTTTCGTTTGACTATCATTATTCAACTACATACCTTACATCCAAGTCAAACCAATGCTTATGTGTGAACACATGCACCCATCAGTAAGAACACATTCTCTATCAAAACAACTAGCATCATGCGATGAGGATGTCACCATCTTACTCTGAGTACATTATCACTGCTCTGTACAAGGAGAATCGCATTGTCTACATTCAAGTAGTTAGCCAAGTTCGCTTCACCTTTTGGACAATTTCTTCTAACATGGCCAGATTGTCTATCATTTCAACACATTACCTTCTTCTTTATAGAGTCACCACTCTTCCACTTTTCAGTAACAAGTAAATTATTTTTAGATGAACTATTGCTTCCTCCTAATCTCCTATCTTTATAGATCAACTTACTTATAACTTCTACAAAATCCATCATTTCCTTCATGTACATCAAAATAAACTTGATGTGCTCAAAGTGGATGGAAGAGATCAAATGAGTCTTTTTTTTTTTTTTGCAAAAACAGTCAAATCACACGAAACTGAGAACTACCTTCCTCCCCTAGCCAAGCTGAGAGGAAAGAAGGCAAGCTGTCAAACCAAAAATAACTAAGACAAGTGCGAGAAGCAAGACCCGCTAACTAGTGGGTGATCACATTCCTATCTCTAGGCACATGACAACATGAGCCACAATTGCTGACTGAGAGAAGCTCTCGAATCTCCGGAATATATGGAGTGATAGGTGCTAAAGGTTCCTCCTTAATCAGGGCGAGCACCACCTTCAATGATCGCTTTCGACTCGTTTGATAACAAGTGATTTGTCAACCACAAATTGAAGTCCCATTTGCATAGCTAAAGCTTTTGCAATCTCAGGTGACACATTTCCTCTCTTGCACACCGCAAAAGCTCCATCATCATCCTTAAGATTCTACCCAGGCCAATCATTCTGGTATCAACTCTAATTAAAGCATCCACATTGAGGATAAGTCCAGTCGAGACCCCCAAGGGATTCCTCCATGCCTTCTGTGTCGGAATATGTAGCAGTGTAGGTTTCTTCCATAACAAGCATGCATTATGATAAGCCTCTAGTTGGAATAATATGGAATCGCTAGCAACTTCAACATCCAAATCCTTTGCACCATGTACAAGACGATTCCTCATATTCCAGATAAACTCAATCCCCATAGCAATCAACTTAGCAGTTTGTAGGAACAGCCGACATCACTGCCCATAAAAATTTTCCAAACTCTAAATTTTGACCCAGATTCATGCCCTTCTTTAGAGAATCGCAACAGTTGAACTTTTTCCACAACCCTTTTACCCAGCTACACTGTAAAAATAAGTGGATGTTGGACTCCCAGCATTTACACAGTGGACATGAGAGGTGACCATTTATATTCCTCCGTGCAAGATTTCTATTGATGGGAATGGAGTTGTTGAGAACTCGCCATGTGAAGTGATGAATTATAGGTGGTACCTTGAGTTTCCAGATCGTTTTCCACAAAATAACTTTAGCCCCACTGCCACTTCCATTTACATCACCACTGTCAACTTCTTAGTTAACCAGATGATACCAAATCCGGACTGTATACTCACCATGGGAAGAGAAATTCCAAATGAGGTAGTCCCTTTGATCTCTAGCATTAAGAGGAATGGACAAAATGTGGGTTGCGTCCACTAGCCAAAAGGAAAGCATAATTACTTCATCCCAGCCGCCATCCTGCACGATTAAATCACTGACCCATTTTACCCCCTCGTGTCTAGGCGTCATCATTTTAAAAGAGGAGTTGTCCACTAGCCAATTGTCTTCCCAAATATTAATGTTCTGCCCATTGCCAATCCTCCAACGATCCCTTCAAAATTACTTCCCGCCCACACAATATGCTTTTCCAAACATGGGAGCTACCCCGCTTATCTCTTGCAAAAAATGTGAATTAGGAAAATACTTATCCTTGAGTATGCGGGTCACTAATGAATCTGGATTATGAATGAGGCGTCATCCTTGTTATGCAAGCAAACTTTGATTGAATGTAGAGAGTTTCCGAAAACCAAGGCCACTATCACACTTTGCTCTACTCAAGCGCTCCCAGCTAACCCATGGGAGTTTCCGCTTTCCTTTGTTTGAACCCCACCAAAATTGAGAGATAGGGCTCTGGATCTCATCACATAAACTCGCTGGTAGACGAAAGATGCTCATTATATATGTAGGCATAGCTTGTAAAACTACTTTGATCATGACTTCACGTCCAGCATAAGAAAAATATCCTCAGTTCCAACATTAGATTTTCTTCTAGACACGCTCTTTTAGCTCTCCAAAAGTATTCCTTTTGCTTCTCCCAACCATAGATGGTAGGCCTAAATATTTATCACTACTTCTATGATTTTCAATATTCAATATGACTCCCAAATCCCTTCTCTGACATTCGGAGAAAATGTAACAGTGGTTTTATCCAAGTTGACTAGTTGTCCCGACGCTCGACCATACACCTCAAGAACTTGTAAAATAGAATTTGCATCCCTGGTGTTCATCCTCGAGAAGATAATGGAATTGTTAGCAAATAGAAGATGACTCACCCGGGGACCACTTGTCTTCTTTAAAAGATTCGAGACAAATCCTTATGCCTCGTTTTAATGGTTTTGACGTATCCACCTTTACCCTAATTCATGGAACGCTACTCTCCAAATCAACTGTGCACCTATTTTCTGCATAATGTTCTCTGTCATGCAAATCAATGGTAATTGAAGTATGTGGATCCAGAAATACACTTGGTGGAATTCGATATCCTTCAAATTGCCAATACCTGAGGGGACTCGTAGAGAGATTATTTGATTATTGAACAACCATGGACTGCCCGCCGCAACCCTTTTCCTGTCCTCAATAGTCCCAAACTGGAAGAGAAAAACGTGGCATCTCCTCTCGAGCTCACCTTGAATTCTCGTGAAACATTCCATATATTTGCCAAAACTCTTTCCATTGCTTCTTTGTTAACTGGTTTGGATCCCAAAATCTTCCACACTAAAGAAAGTTGCATTGAATTATTGCCTTCATCACAATCTGCCTTATCAATATTAAGAGAGGGGTTTGCTTCTTTGTCAAGCTTCAGCCTTTCACATAAATTTCTAATCTCTTCGGGATCCATAGAGTAGGACTGGCAAGAAATACCAAAACAAAGAAAAAATCGATGGGAAAACCAAAGAAAGACGCTGGATACCTGTGCTCAGAATAGGGCCTCTCTTGAGAGTAAATAAACCCTAAAGCATGCGTTCTTCAGAGGGACGTGAAATAGAATAACCTAGATTCAATATAAACCCAGATTAAGGTCAAACAAACCAAAACGAATCGAAGGATGAAACTGCTATTTTTTAGAATGGAGCCACACGGCGGTGGCAAAAAACCCTATTCCCACTTTCTTGGAAGAGAGACGTGAGAGAAGGCAATGAGATCAAATGAGTCTTCATGCTTTATTTTCATCATCATTCTTGAATCCAATAGATTCCAGTTCAGAAACAATCTCATTGAGAACACTAAGACGGTCTGAGATTTTCGTACCTGCATTCATTCTCAAAGAATGAAATTATTCTTTCAGATACAATCGATTCGACAAACTCTTCATCTGATACATCTCTTCCAGTTTTTTCAAAGTTCCTTAGCTACAGATATTCCATGAATATTTGCATGAATATTCTTGGCTAAACAAAATCGTATTGTACTAGCAGCCTTCAAATCCAAATCTTCATCATTCATGCTGGATTCAATTTCTTTTCCTTTATTAGAACTCGTAGGTTTTCCCTTCAAACCTTTGTACAATTCCACCTAAATCAATACACCCCTAACTTGCACTTGCCACAAGCCAAAGTTGATTATCCCATCGAATTTTTGTACGTCGTACTTTCTAGACATATTTTGCTCCAATTAGTCGAACTATCTGACGCTCTAATACCACTTTTTGGGAATTAAACACAAATTTCCTATTTACTTAACCCACAAGAACTTTTAATATTCAATAAATGTTTGAGCAAACAAGAAAATAAAAACAACAACGCAAAATTTCTCGGATCGACGAAACCTTTCACCATATAATAAATTGTTACGATTATATGGAATCTCTCTCACTCACCAACTCAATACCAATCACACAGACTAAAGAGAAAATACTAACAAAGAGCTTCTATCTAAAAAAAAATTATATCAGTTGATTTACCCCCACAAAAGATTGCAGGAAACTACAAAAATAAAACTATCAATTTTCTCACTATTTAGCCACAAATTGGCCACCTCTAATTCTCTAATTTTTGGCTCCTTGACAAACATACTTATAGGTCTAAGATAACCCCTAAAATATGTAGAAGTTGTACAAAAAGAAATTATCTTGCCTCCAGTGGACTTGCAGCCAATTTGTTTAGTACGAGCCATTGAACGATTTAAAGCAATAAGTGGACTGTTGATTGCAGATCTATAGAGATTTGATTAGCATATGAGCAGAAGGGCTGTTGATTTATAGGGCCAGAAGTGGGCGGGATGTAGGTGGGGAGTTTTGGCGTTGTTTAGATTTTTGGGTTTGAAGAGGGGCTAATTAATGTGATGGTCAGTGTTGATTCTAAGGTAGTTTTGGAATGAGTGATGGTGTGGAGGTGGTGGTGGTGGTGAGACAGTGGTGTTGTTGAGACGTGGTTGTGATTGTAGTGGTGGTGGAGGACCGACGGTGGTGATATTGAGACGGTATTTAAAATTACAATTTTAACTAATTACAAATTGAAATAAAGTTACAGTTGTATTTCCGATGATGGCGAATGTAGAGGCGGCTGATTAAAAATCACACTAATGTAATAAATTACAAATTACGAATTATATTAATGTTTTACTAATTCATAAGTTACAATTGTAATTTATTACAAAATTGAAATAAAGTTACAATTATAATTAATTACATATCCTAATTCTTATTAAAAAAAAACTAATTCTGATAAATATTTAGATACTTGTGTAATTAGTTACAAATCACCTGATTACAAGAATTTTCAAACCTAAGGGGGGTTTATTTAATTAGGATTTGGAAGGAAATTTAAAGACTTTGATGGAATTTAAAAGTCCAGGGGTATTCAATCTAGACTTTTTTAAATCCATTAAAATCTTGAGTTATTCAATCTAGATTTTAAAAGACTCTTAAAATGTCTTTTAAAGTCATGGTGTATTGTATAAAGACTTTTAAAAGTCTTTAAAAGTCCCGTATTATTCAAATTATCAATGATTTTTAAAGACTCCTACGAATTCTTCTATGTACTAACTTCTAAATATAAAGTACAACCACAAAATCTCTTTATTTGTCTCTCATTAACCTCCAAGATTTTGAAAGACTTTTATAAAAAAAAAAAACTCTTTTAAATTGTAATTTTGTTTATTATATATTTTTCTTCTTTCATATTATTTTTAGAAACCTTAAACATTTGACTAAACAAATCATTATTTCTCTTCTCTTCAACTTTTTGTATTTTTTTATTTTAAATATTTTTTCTTTATATTTGGACTCTCTTTTTTTTCATCGTTTTTTTCGATTTTTTTATGAAAATAAATCTAACTAAAATTCCATAAGATCTTATAGAAAAATAATAAATAAATTGTGTCAAAACAAATAATAATAAGTAAAGTGATTCAAGATTTTTCTCTAGAAATTTTTTTATGAACATAGTACAATTTTTATGTCGATATCAAATGCGATTTTATTTTCCCCCCATTTTTTTAATCACAAATGTTTCTCTATCTTAAAACTATTTATATTTCTCAGGTTTTTTTTTTTTAATTCACTTTACATATAATTATTATTAACGATTCATATTCACATCATACGAAAATTAATCTATTAGCGTATATGTTTTTCAATTAAAAAATAAAAGTCTGTAAAAGTCTTTAAAAGTATTTGAAAGTCTTTTAAATCAATCTATAAAAATCTTTGAAAGTATATGAAAGTCTTTTAAATAAATGTTCACGAAAGTCTTTAAAAATCTATATAAATCCATAAAAGTCAATCAAATTCAATTAAATCCATTAAAAAAAGTCCATCAAAAAAAGTCTTTAAATGTCTTTCGAAATCTCAATTGAATAAACCCCCCTAAATGTTTGTAATTATGAGCTTAAGCCGTAAACATTCGAAATATTCATTTTTAATTGTGCTTTTCTTCTTATTGCTATTTTGATCTCATTTTATCTGATTTCACTTGCAGAAAAGTTTTGATATATTTTTTTTAAAAAATAAAATTGTTTCATTTTACAGGGCATATCATATTTTTAAAGTTGACTTAATAAAAGTTTGTGGTTTCGAAACTTTTTCTATAAAAAATAATATATAAAGATAAAGACAGAATAGAAGATAAAGTTCCGGATTAATTAATGTGCCGATTTCAAATTTTATTGTAACCGGTTCCACACCCGTGCGATGCATGAGCATATTGCATTGACAGAAAGTAATGTATTGAAGCATAAGGAATTAAAAAAAAAAAAAAAAAAAAACTAACACAAGTCATTGGAAATCTACATCATAATAAGTATTACTTTTACAAATTTTGAAAAACCACCATATGCACAACATTTGTCGTCAAATTTATTGGATTTTCATCATAATTACATATTAATATCTTCAGACCAGCATGATTCGTAAATGTTGACAATGCTACATACAACTGACCATGACTAAAAGGTCTAACACGCGACAATGACTAACTTTGACTCTTATTGTCTAGGCGGCAGATCACTGAAGTTTGCTTCAATGATGTCTTCTCTATATTTACCTAGATGGTCCGAGGTATCAAAAACATCAGTAGCATGACCAATCCTATCAAATACATTGCCTAAGGATTGAAGTTTTCTCATATCTTTCACAGCTTCTTCCACTGCTTTAATGGCAATTGACATGCTAGCAGTATAAATTCTTGTTATGCTATTCTTCAAGGGATGAGTCCACAGTCGATTTAGAAACCACAGATTAGAGATGTTTAAGTGAAGGCTCTAAAGTTGAATTAAATAGCCTAGAAATGGCCACAGCATCTCGTAAACTCTTCATAAAACTCAAGGAACCCAAGACAAATGATAAATGCATATAATTTAACATATTATTTTCTTCAGCTTGCTTGTATCTTTTGACCTACATATGTGTGCTGAGATACATATCATATATATTCCAGCCACTATAGGATACATTTACATTTAACAACATGCAGAATATTAGAACTGTTGAAACATACAAACAAATATAATTACCTCTAAGACCGTCGTAAACACCAAAGAATGAAGTGGAAGCATCCAAGTCAGGAATTGCTGCATGCTAAGGGGAAAAAGAAATAGTCAGCAGCTATTGAACTGCTAAATCCATGAGACAAAATCATAATCAAACCACAATAGGAAATGGTAACTTAATGGCAACAACTTAAAACAGTGATAGAAAACAAAATTAGCACTTGTTCGTCTCTCTTTTTTTTTAACTCTTTTTTCTCATAATCATTTTCAGCCACACATTCACAATGATAAAATATTCTGCACATAAACTCAAAATTTTTCCCATATTCTCTAAAAAGTCACCATTCAAAATATCAAATTCTTTTTAAAATGGCCGTCAAACAGGGCTTAATGTGGTACAATTGCATGATGTCTAATAGAAATCTTAACTACTTACAACATCTTCTATTGTAGAACACCATCCTTGTATTGATGAAAAGTCATATCTAAGCCTGCTATTCTCACCATCTTTCGAAAACTTCTCTGTTTTAGGGGTACTGAGATATATACCCATCTGTTTTAACTGAAATTAAACCCAAAAAAAAATATTTCAAACTAAGATCTTCAACCAAAAGAATCAAAAGATGGAAAATTATGAAAATTTTTAAATGCTCGTAAACTTGACTTAGTCAATCACACCAAGTATAATTTCTAGATGTTGTCAACTCGTTTCAATGCTTGAAAAATAGTCCAAATATAACAATCAGAATGAAGTGATGTCCATAGCATCAAACATCCTAACTCAAACTCCAGACCACAGATCACAATAGCTTTCCTAAAAACAAATACGTATAACTGCTAAAAAACAGAAATAGGGGGGGGGGGGGGGGGGGTCCAAAACCATAACCCATAAAATCTTTCACCATTTCAAAATTATTGTGAACAGATTGTATCTTTCAATTTCAATTCCTAAAACGTGTTCTGCAACAAATTCAAGAAATGGCTAATATCAACATTCACTAAAATCGAGCTTAAGAATAAACCAACTGCAAGAAACCAATTTTAACCTACAATAAACAGAAAGATAAAGAAACAGCATTCATCAACATCTTGGGATTTCTGTACCTTTTCATTGTTGGATCTGATGGGTTTCCTCAATTCCACTGATCTAGCTTTATTTTCGGCTGGCCAAAGCATTGGTTGCACCTTGAACTGAGAAAATGCCATTGATTTCACCCGCATCGGCCCATGCATTATCTTAACCAATCCATTTCAAGTAACTCGCTTACAGAAAATTAAAGTTAAATTCTTCAAACTTACTTCACAAGTGGAATTTCATAAGCATTTGGATTGAATTTTAGGGATCTTCGAGTAAGATGTGAGTGCATTGTGCTTTTTTCTGCAAGGGGAATTACTAAGTGTCCAGTGGACATCTTTTACGGAACGATTCATTTCAAGTGCAAAAAAGAATATGCAAATCCAAGTTATTTTGCCAAAAATGTGAAGGGGAAATGAGAATAAGAATTAAGGTGATAAATATGCATTTGGCCAATCTTAAACCAAATGAATTCCAAAACAAATGATTATGTGGTTGCAAAGAATGAAGAAGATTAAGATCCACACCTAAGTCATCGATATAAAATTTAGCCACAAATGAACAATAGACAACAACCCAAAACCAAAAAAAAATATACGTCAGAAAGATGGACCATTAGTAGGGGGAAAATGCAGTAAAAGATGGACCAAAAATTACACGCCACAAAAAATGTACCAAATAATGTGAAAATCCAAAAATACAACTTCAGACCAATCAACAACAAAATTAGTAAAATACCAAAGTAATTTAATAGTCAAATTTTATTATCTGTAATCAATCCCAATTTATCTAAAATCCCAAAACTTACTCACAAAGTATAAATAAAACAAAAAACTACAAAATGGAGTGTATATTCTCAAAGTCATAGAACAATGAAATAACCATTCTTCAGTTACTGAACTCACAGGGCCACCCACAAATGCTTTTCCATTTTCATTAAATTTCTAACCATCGTGTTGCTTTTGATTTCCCAAGCCATAATTGTCATCTCTATTCCATTTTTCACATTTTGGAAAGTCATCAACTGAAGATGATTCATAGAAAAACTAATATAGCTATAATAAGTGAACAGGTTAGTAAGATTTGCTGAAACGATGACAACATTTGGCTTGATTTCCATCTCATGTATCTTCCCCTTCATATTTCATTTTTCACAGTCTAATTTTCCACGAGCATAAGCTTAATTTTTTTTAATGATTTTATCATCCTTTTCATATCACATTTATTATGAGTAACATCCTCGAGACTAGTTAACAGCCAGAATCCCATCCGAGACTATAGATATTCAACAGCGACAAAATGTGTAAAAACTTGCAATTATGCGAAGACAATAAAATTCTAATTTGCAGGCTGTAAAAACTTGGGAAATACCTTTGAAATACCTCTATCAAAGATAAAGATGCTTCATTCTCACTTATTACAAATGCTTGATGAAATTATGATGCACTGGTCTGTTCAAGATCGACCCACAGGGGGGGGGGGGGGGGGGGGCATAGCATAGTCTTCATCATTTTCCTTGTACTAGAATAGGTCATTTTTCATATCAAGATCAAGATAATCTCATGTAGTACCAAACTGAGACAATCTATCAGATAAAGCCTGAGA
Source organism: Ligustrum vulgare (assembly GCA_963555705.1). NCBI lineage: Eukaryota > Viridiplantae > Streptophyta > Magnoliopsida > Lamiales > Oleaceae > Ligustrum > Ligustrum vulgare. The sequence continues at coordinate 39,442,235 of OY743169.1, read as the reverse complement.
AGTCGATCTGGTAGTGCTTGGTGCAAATCAACTCCCGAGCCGCTCGTCGTGCGCACAGATCTGCAAGGGAGATTAGGGATTTGATGTTTGGGATTTGTAGAAAATTATTGCTAGGAGATGGATGGAATGGATGTTTTCCTTTTCATTACTCTTTGCAGTTATGGACACGAACACGAACTCGAACACCACCATTAACTTAAAACTACCTATCAATTTGATAACCCACTACTTCAGTAACCACTACTTCATTAACTGTGAAAAATGAAAAATGGAAAGAAAATAAGTTAAGATTCTATTCAAATTAAGGATCTATTGACAATTAAGACTCTGATCAAAATTAATAGGCTAGAATCTCAATTATTATTATTATATATATCTATATAAAGATCGAACGATGTAACATGATGTATTATTAATATTTTACTTTTCTCAACAGTGATGCCAATCATTTTACAAGTCGTCAGTTTCATCGCTAATGATTTATATACTTCGAAATGATTTATGAAAATAGAGAAATCACAATTCATTTAGCTTCAAAGGAGATCACACTTCAATCATTATCAAACAAATAGTACTTTCTTTTGACTGAAAAAGCTTACAAAAACATTGTAGGAAATGTACTAATAGGATTAAATTTGACCTTAGTTCCATATAACATAACTTTATATTTTCAATGAATATTCCACTTGAAAAGTTTTGAGTACTTGAGTCTTTTATATTATATATATGGTATGATAAAATAGAGAGGCTAAAGAAGTGTACATCTAGTCTAATATAATGAGCAAAAGGGGCAAACCAAAATGATGAATGAACCATCTCACATTTTGTATAATTATGATAGTTATAATCAGTGTTTAGAAAATCGAAAACTGGTTCGAACCGGAAAAGACAACGGGTCAATGGTCAAAGGTCCAACTGGGTCGAACCGTTTTCAATTAAAATATCAAAAGTTATTCAAAAAATCACAAAAAAAATTCTAAAAAATGAGTTATTTTACAAATAAACTAATATTTACACATTTAGAAAATAAAATTATACATAAAAGTAGCTTAAAACAATTAAAGAAAAAAAACTAAAAACCAGGTTTAAAAACCCAGTCGGTTCCCGATTTCCCCAGTTGAATCGGTTGAAAATCGGGTTTTCCGACCGTTTTTGGAGGTGGACTGGACCGGTCCGGTCCGATTTTCTAAATATTGTTTATAATTATTTGATACATAGCATAGCTTGTATTGGGGCACAATAAATAATGAGCTCCCATTTAGTAATTAAAATGATAATGAATATTTAGGCCATCTCCAATAGTTTATTCCAAATTTGGAGTATTGTTTACCTTAAATTTGGGGTAGACTCAAATTATTCTCCAACAGCTGGACCCCAAAATTGGGGTCAAGTGAATAGTGCCCATTTTCTTGTAATTTTTTTTTTAGTATTTTTACCTTGATTATAAATTTGTTAATTAATGACTTTAATTTAAATTAATAACTAATGCGTAGAATGGATTAAACTAAAAATAGTCATTTTTCTTTTAAAAAAAAAAAAAAACTCATAGTTGAACACCAAAATATGCCTAGTGGCCACCAATTCCCTAAATTAAACGATGTGATCGTTAGCTTTGGAAATAAAATTTCAGCATTTTTAATTATCCAAACTAATTCATACCGATTTTGTAACAATATTAACAGAAATAATTATTCTAAGAAAATTTAAATTAACAATTATAGAATTACAACAATAATTATTAAATAATAATAATTATAATTTTTACAATTAAGATAATTGCTATAACAACAAATTATTGGACTAATTACGAATATTTAGCATTTAAATTAAATAAGAAAATGACAATTTGGCAAATAAATAAGGTCAACCACAATTTTGGGGTTGTTGGGGTTGCAATATTCACAATCCCAAATTTATGGTGTAAATTAGGGTACCATTGGAGAGGATTTTATCCCAAATATGGGATTTTACCCCAAATTTGGGATATGGTTGGAGATGACCTTAGTTTTGCTATCTAACTCCATTCCGTAGCATGTTCTACCTCTTAATTAAAAATAAATAAATAGAAATTATACATAAAAATGTAAAATACTGCTACTGCTACTAACAAAACATACTAAGGTAGTGTTTGAAAGGTCGGGTTTGGCATGGAATCGAAAACCATTTCCCACTTTTCCCAAAAAATTGGTGTTTGATAGGTTGTATTTGCCTCGGAAATCAAGTTCCTTCTTTCCTCCACTGCTTGTACAATTCCAAGAATTTGAGGCAAACTAATTCTTGAGGTATGGGTGATAATTGGTTTCTAGGCAAATTTATATGTCACGTTTGATCAATTTGGTTATTGTTAATTGATTTTATTTTTTTTTTCAAAAATCAAAATTATTATTATCAAGTACAAATGTGTGAAAAAATTAAAAAATATATTTTTTTTTTATTAAAATAGCTAAATTTTGCTTTATTTCCATGAAAATTAATGTCAATCAAAGAGCAAAAGTTAGAAAATTTTCCACTTTTTCCACCTAGAAAATTAAATCAATCAAATACATTAAACTTTCAATTCCCAGTAATTCAATTTCTTAGAATTCATTTTCTTTCCACCTAAATTCCACCCTTACAATCAAACGGTCCCTAAGTTCACTAACACAATAAAATATCAAATTTGCCCTTTGCCCTTAGGGCATCTTCAATGGTAAGGCCTGTCCAAGTTTTTTGTCCATGTGACAATCAAAAAAATATTAAAATATTTCAAAAACCATCACGAGGTCTATAAGAAGGTCCGTTGGTAAACCTTGGTGGAAATCTTTGGTTTTGTGCCTTTCTCTTTCCTCTCTTCTCTTCCTCTTCATGACTATAGTCCTCCTTCAGTTTCTCTCTCTCTTTCAAAATGTTACTGTTGCTTTGCTTGGACCGACTTCACCGCTAAAGATGCTTTTAAGGCACCTCCGAGCAACAGGGGAAATCTTCCACGATCGTGAACACTGAAACTCGCCCAAAACATCATCTCCACAATCGGAGTTAATCACCTACCAACAATCCAATAGGCTCTTCAGTCCAAAAGACAAAATTCACTTTGCTAACAACCCTAAAAAATCCTACCAAAAACCCCTTTTCTAGATTCCCAATTTAGCATGGCTCAGATCACAGCCAAGCTCAAGAGGCTCAAGCAAAACTAACGAAATCTAGCAAAGACTTACTAGAATGATTATCCGTACCTGAATGTATGCCATATTACTTGATTCTCTATATTTACCATCAACAAATCAAATCTGAGCAAACCCAAGTATCACACTATCACTGAAGGAGAAATATTGAATGTGAATCACAATGGAAAATTATTTTTCGTAAGTCAAAATCTGCAATATTCCTCCTCAAAAAGCAATCCCAAATGGCTGCATTTTCTATCCCTTTTAGGTGGTGGAAACCCGCATTTTCATTCTGCAATTAGGTTCTTTCACATATGATTCAAATATGACGTTACAAAGTCAATGTCATTTTCCAAATTCAAAGTTTGACTAGTCAAAGTCATAGTCTATTAAGGACCTAAATGGAGTAAGTAATTAGTTTGGGTATATTTTACAATTAAATATACTTAAGGGGTTTAAATGGATTAGATAGAAGTTTGAGAATTTATTTTTATTATTATAACAAGTTAAGGATCAAAGTGTTATGTTAAAAGTAATGGAGGGGCTTAAGTTACAAATTGGAGTTAGTGGACATTTCCTTATTATAAAAAATGCTCCATTTCCTCAATTAAAAGGAGGAAACCCACTGGGCACCGAAACAGAGGCTGAAATCGATGGAAAAAACGGAAGAAAAAAGAGGAGAAAAAGAAGAGGAAAAAGTGAAAAGAAAAGGAAGAAGTTGTCTTGAATGCCAACTTGAAATTTGGGTTCAATTTTTGTTCTTCAAGAGGTAAGGAAGAATAGAATGTTGAGACATTTGTGGTTATTGATTAGGGTTTTAGCTTATTACTTAAAAAATTTCAGTTTGAGAATGAGGAACACAATTTCAAGTCAAGCATTTTGATTTCTTAACTCTATTTTCAGCAAGGTAAGGAATTCAAATTATTGCAAAACCTAGAATTCTATTTGGGCTCTTAAATGCATGAAATTATGGGAATCAATGTTTTTAGTGAGATTATTATTTGAAGGAATTATTTTATGGGTTAAGCTAAGAATTTAATTGGAGCTTTACGATTCATTTTTTTATTTTTTAGAATGGAAAAATGGAATATTACCATGATGTCTAGTTTGTAAATAAATTTGACGATTATAGATTATTAAAGGGATAAGAAAATAAAGTAATCTTATATTGATTATAAGAATTCGAGAATCTTGTTAAGTATTAAGATTCTAAGCCTTAATGGTTTTATTTATATTTGGAGGTTATAGTAGTTGTTAATTTAATTATTTATATTATATTTCAGGTGGTGAAGAAGAAGTTGGGAAAGCATATCGATTATCCTAGTTGTAGTCCGTACTTTGTGAGTGGAATTATTATATTAAGAAATTAACACTTATTTAAATTATTTTTATTTCTAAAGCTTTTATGATATACATATTCATCAAAATGCTTTTAGTAAATTTAAATGATTTACCCATATCTTTTATTTTCAGCTCAACTAGTAAACAAGCATGTGCTTCGACATAAATGTTACAATGTGAAAGTCAATTTAAAGGTTAAGCTCAATTTAGATAAGCAGTTCAATTGTATTTTATTTCAGTGCAGCTAATTCAGTATATCCAGATATGATGTTTAAACCTACTAGAAAGTACTCAGATGTTGTGATTTTACCCGCTCTGCACTGGTGTGAATCATCTTACACAGTGTATGACCAGTTACAATGATTATATTGCTCTGTATTGCCTACACAGTGTATGACCAGATACAATGATTCTATTGCTCTATACCCCTTACAAGTGCATGATCAGATACGGTGATTTCACAGCTTTGCACTGCTTCTGTAATGTATGACCAAAACTAAAGAATTACAGAATTTCGAATTCTCCGAATTATCATATTATGAGTAGTCTTTTTATGCATATTATTGATATTATTCGATTCATGCGTATGGTTATTTTCGGCCACCTTCACTGTAAGTTTACAATATTATTATAGTTTATCAAGATTTAAGATTTCAGAAATGAGTTATTCAATTTACTGAATAAACAATTCAGTTTATTGTATTGAAAAATGATATTTTGTTCAGATTTTCATCGATATAAGATTACTTATATTCATATGAATTACATTTGCTCATTTAGAATAAAGAGTAAAGAATTTTATTATTCAGTTATGTTTCAGTCTTAAAGGTATGTAACAGAGTAAGTAGAACTATTCCAGTAAATAAATGATAAAAGCTTATTAAATTTCAAACTCTTCCACTCACTGAGTTACAAACTCACATAGTTCTTTACTATTCTTATCAGATGGTAGCTGTAACACCCAGTCCAGGAAAGCTTAAAAGAAATAATAGGTACTACTTATACCAACAAGGTGCACCTTCTTTTCTGGAAGTCCATCATTAGAAACTCCACAGTTAAGTGTGCTTGGCTTGGAGAAATTCTAGGATGGGTGACATCTGGGAAGTTTTCTCGGGGACCGTGCGAGTGAGGACAAAGCATGCTGAAAAGACTCATGTTGGTACAGTGGGGATAGTACGCCGTCATCTAAAGGTCGGGACAGCCCGTTAAGTGGGAACCAGTCGTTACAGTAGCAGTGTTTAGCATCATTGCAGCTTGTTGATCCACCGAGTCGAGCCATAAATCATTATTAGTTGTATATCTCATTTTATCCATTTGCATAGTCTATATTTCTTTTGAGGCGCCTACTTATCATTTGAATAAGCCATTTTTGAGTTTTGTATGTTAAAGTTTGGTTCACTGCATTTTTGTATAATTAGTGCATTTGAAACTTTTACTTATAAATGATAGTAGCTATCCATTTACATGCATTCGAGGTTCGTTGCTTTTCAGGTGATTTTAGTCCAATTTATAGAGGAGGTGCTATCAAAATTTTCCATAAAATCATTATGGTTAAGAAAAGTCAAGTTTGCCTTGGTGGTGGGTCTAGCGTTTAGTTGACACCTGCCAACGGCACACGTCACGTCTTGGGTCCACTAGAGTGATTCGAGACGGGTCGTGACAATTGGTATCAGAGTTGGTCATTGAGTCAATGCATGGTCATAGAGTCAGTAGGCTTGAATTGCATCTAATTCTATTTTGCTTTGAGCATGTCATACATATTTTATGATTCGTGGTGGTAAGACTTGTAGGCTCCAGGATGCGCTATCTCAATCACACGTTTCTCCTGATAGGGAGGATATTAAAGAAGTTATTAGTGTTGAAGAATCAGTTCATTAGACTCATGAGCAGCTAGAACAGGGGAATTTTGTTCAGTATGATCCTATAGCTAATAGAATTGTTACAGTTGTTGCTTCTGCTCTATGCATCATAGATGAAGAATATAGTATTGAACGACCTACTATATTAGGGAATAAAGTGTTTATGGGCACCACTAATCAAACAGTAGCCGAAACATAGATGATAAGATAGAAAGAGTTTTTGATGTTATGTGTTCTCCAGATGATAGGAAACAACACCTTACCACCTTTTGCTAGAAGGATGTGTGTATGATTGGTTGAGATCAATCCAAAGTAGATATATTGATCCTTATGTTATCACGTGGCTTAGTCTTAGGAATGTATTTAATGAATGCTACTTCCTTTGTTCTTATAGAGATTACAAACAGAGTGAATTTTGAAATTAATACAGAATTCTATTATGGCTTAACATTAGAAGAAGTTTATGGATTCATCAAAATATGTTGCAGTTATGATAGCTAATGAAGCAGATAAATGTTAAATGTTTGAATATGGTTTGAGGGAAAGAATTAGATAAGTAGTGGTGACAGTTATTGTGTATCAAAATTTTGGTAAACTTGTAGAAGCAGCTTTGAAAGTGAGAAGAGTTTCTGAACAACAAAGTGGCAAAGAACAAATGAGGTACAAATTAGTGGCAGCAAGTTTTCAATAGGAGCCTCCATTAATAGGCCCCCAAGGAGGGATCGTATAGAAGTTGGACTGAGTTCTTATACTTCTAGCAACTTCAAGTCCAGATCTCGAGGAAGCCAGAGTTCAAGAGCAAGCTAGAGATTAGTACAACAACCCAATTATAGGCATACTTAGATTCGAGGATCTTTCTAGAGGTCATTTACTCCTAGACATGGTGATAATTTTGAAATCGCTAGATTTCCTCAATGTCAGTCTTGTGGAAAATTTCATCCCGGTGAGTGCCTTAAGAGTGTTGGTATATGTTATTACAATGGTCAGGCCAAGCACATGAGGAGAGTGCCTCGTTCGCTTACAACAAGGTGGTACCTCAAAGGGGATATCTTAATGGCCAGGTGTCAGTACAACTAGACAAAATCAGAACCATGATACCTAGGCAAATAAAATAGGTGCTACTAGTGCTATTTAGTCTGATGTCGCTAAAAGCAGAGGTACTAGACAAAAAGGGCCGAGTAGGAGATTCCAGGACTCGAAGAGATTGAGTTTACTATCGACTTAATTTCAGGGATTGTTCCTATCAATCAAACACCTTACAGAATGGATCTAGCTGAGTTGGAGTTGAAAGCATAGTTGCAAGAATTAGTTAATAAGGGTTTCATTAGGCCCAATACATTTCCATGGGGAGAACAAATCTCATTTGTAAAAAAAAAAAAAAAAAAAAAAAAAACACAATGAGATTATGTATCGATTACAGACAGTTGAACAAAGTGACGATCTGTAACAAGTATCCTTTGCCATGTATTGATTATTTGTTTGATCAACTTCTAGGTGCCACTGTATTCTCTAAGATTGACTTGCGTTTGGGATATCATCAGTTTAAGATCAGAGATTCTGATGCACCGAAGACTGTTTTCAGGTCTCGATATGGCCATTATGAGTTTCTTGTGATGTCATTAGGGTTAACTAATGCCCCTGCAGCGTTTATGAATTTGATGAATTGTGTAATTCAACCGTACCTAGACAGATTCGTGATTGTCTTTATTGATGATATATTAATTTATTCTCATAGTCACGAAGAGCATGCTGAGCACCTGAAGATTATTTTGTAAATTTTACGAGATAAGCAGTTATATGCTAAGTTTGGAGAATGTGAATTTTGGCTAGACAAAGTGGCATTCTTGGGTCATGTTATCTCGGCTGAAGGCATTTACATAGACCCAATCAAGACTGAAGCAGTGATGAATTGGGAGCGTCCTACAAATGTGACAGAAGTATGGATTTTTTTGGGACTACCAGGTTCCTACCGTCAATTTGTAGAGGGTTTTTCTAAAAATTGCTCTTCCTTTAACTAGCTTAACTCAAAAGGATTCAAAAATTGTGTGGACTCAGGAAAATGAGAATAGCTTCCAAGGGTTGAAAAATAGGTTGGTTTCCGCTCCTATACTAACTCTTCCTTCTCTAGGTGAAGAGTTTGTAGTCTACGGTGATGCATCACGCCAAGGTTTGGGATGTGTTTTAATACAAAATGGAAAAGTTATAGCTTATACCTCTAGACAATTAAAGAAGCATGAACTAAACTATCTAACTCATGACCTGGAATTGGAAGCAGTAGTATTGTCACTAAAAATGTGGAGGCATTATTTATATGGTGAAAAGTGTCAGATATTCACGGATCACAAGAGCTTGAAGTATATCTTTGATAAAAAAGAAATGAATTTGAGATAGATTCGGTGGTTAGAAATTATCAAGGATTATGATTGCAAAATTGATTACCATCTAGGGAAAGCTAATGTTGTTGCAGATGCTTTGATTCGGAAGGTAAGTAATCATTCCACCAAATCCAGCGGGATGTGTGCTGCTCTAATTGGTGAATTAGAACCTTACATTCTCAGTTATCCACAACTCCTACCAGGGCACTCCTAGCTCACTTTTAGATGAGGCCTACTTTGATAAACAAAGTTAGAGAAGCTCCACATCAGGATCTGACATTGAAAATTTTGGAAGTAGAAGTCACTGTTGGATTGCAAACAGATTATGAAATTAGAGATGGTGCATTATTTATGGGAAATAGGTTTTTGTTCCTAATATTCCAGAATTGAAGAAAGAGATATTGGAAGAAGCACACAGTTCAGGTTATGCAATTCATCCTGGTACCAATAAATGTATCATAACTTGAAGGAGCATTATTGGTGGCATGGTATGAAAAGAGAAATCGTTGAGTTTGTATTTGCATGTCTTATTTGCCAACAAGTGAAGCCCGTGCGCCAGAAAATAGCTAGACCTCTACAGCCGTTACCTATTCCAAAGTGGAAATGGGAACATATTACTATGGACTTTTTATTTGGTCTTCCTCGCACTCAGAGTAGTCATGATGGTGTTTGGGTGATTGTTGATCGTTTGACCAAGACTGCAAGGTTTTTGCCAATCAAACCAGCATTTTCCTTAAATAAGTTAGCAAAGTTATATGTGGATGGGATAGTCAGTATGTATGGGACTCAAGTATCCAATGTGTCAGATAGGATCCTAGATTTACTTCTAGATTTTGGCCTAGCCTACAGAGTGCTCTAGGTACTAAGCTTCATTTCAGTACAACTTTTCACCCACAGACAGATGGTCAATCGGAGAGAACTATACAAACTTTAGAGGATATGTTGTGAGCTTGTGTTCTGAAATTCAAAGGCAGTTGGGATGCTCATTTACGTTTAATGGAGTTCGCCTATAATAACAGTTATCAGTCGAGCATAGAGATGACTCCATTTGAAGCCCTTTATGGTAGGAGATGTAGAACACCAGTTTGTTGGGATGAAGTTGGTGAGCGAAAATTAGAAGGCCATGAAATTGTACAGATTGCAACAAAACAAGTGAAAGTAATTCAGGATAAGCTAAAAGTGGCACAAGACAGACAAAAATGCTATGTAGATGGACGCAGAAGAGATCTAAAATTTGAAGTGGGAGACAAGTTTTTCTTAAATTGTCTCCTTGGAAAGGTGTGTTGAGTTTTGGCAAGCGAGGAAAACTGACTCCGAGATATATTAGACCTTTTGAGACTGTTGAACGAATTGGTCCAGTGGCTTATCGTTTAACCTTGCCAACTGAGTTATCAAGGATTCATGATGTATTCCACATTCCGATGCATCGTAAGTACATTTCAGATCCATCTCATATTCTCAAACCACAACCAATTGAACTTAAGGAGAATCTATGTTACGAGATGGAGCCAAAAGGGATACTTGAACGTAAAGAAGAAATTCAGCACAACAAGTTCATTCCCTTAGTAAAAGTTCTATGCAAGAATCATCCAGTTGACGAAGTTACATGGGAAAACGAAGATTAAATACGAGCCAAGCATCCTGACCTCTTAGATGGTAGTCGACTGAATTTCGAGGACAAAATTCTTTGAAGGGGGTAAGATTGTTACAACCCAATTTTTTTTTATTCAAAGTCAAGATCATTTTCCAAATTCAAAGTTTGACTAGTCAAAGTCATAGTCTATTAAGGACCTAAATGGAGTAAGTAATTAGTTTGGGTATATTTTACAATTAAATATACTTAAGAGGGTTTAAATAGATTAGATAGAATGATAATATTGCTTTGCCGCGCTTACAAGTGCATGACCAGATACAGTGATTTCACAACTCTGCACTACTTCTACAATGTATGACCAGAACTAAAGAATTACAGAATTTCAAATTCTCAGAATTATCAGATTATGAGTAGTCTTGTTATGCATATTATCGATATTATTCGATTCGTGTGTATGGTTATTTCGGCCACCTTCGGTGTAAGTTTGCATTATTATTATAGTTTATCAGGATTTAAGATTTTAGAAACGAGTTATTCAATTTACAAAATAAACAGTTCAATTTGTAGTATTGAAAAATGATATTTTGTTCATATTTTCATCGATATAAGATTACTTATATTCATATGCATTACAGTTGCTCATTTAGAATAAAGAGTAAAGAATTTTATGATTCAGTTATGTTTCAGTCCTAAATGAGCAACTGTTGAGCAGCATTGGAGCCTGTTGATCCACCGAGTCGAGCCAAATATCATTATTAGTTGTATGACTCATTTTATCCATTTGCATAGTCTATATTTCTTTCGGGAGGCACCTGCTCATCATGTTGAAAAGCTTTTTTTGAGTTTTGTATGTTAATGTTGGATTCACTGCATTTTTGTATAATTAGTTCATTTGAAACTTTTACTTATAAATGATAGTAGCTATCAATTTACATGCATTCGAGGTTTGTTGTTTTTCAGCTGGTTTTAGTCCAATTTATAGAGGAGGTGCTGTCAAAATTTTCATAAAATCATTATGGTTAAGAAAAGTCAAGTTTTCCTTCGTGGTGGGTCTAGCGTCTAGCTATCACCTTCCATTGGTACACGTCACGGACGGGTCATGACATATGAGGAGGAAGGAGGAGGTGGAAACTTGACTCCATATTATTCAAGCACATAAATGGATCTTATAGATAGATTTAGGAATTTATAATTTGTTCCATTCCTGTAACTCGATAGGCACAATCATGTTCGATAGCGATGCCTTGAATTCAATAGTGAATAGCCATTACTGAAACTGAAAGGAGTAATGCATTAGTTGAACCTATGGCTGACAGGGAAGCGAGTCGTAATCGAATTTACCTACCTTTTAGCTTAGAGTATTGGTGGAATGCTGACGCTTATGTCTATATAAATATGGAATAAGCCACTGCTTGTAAATCACCGAAAGAAAACATCGAGTCACCGGTGGGGCGTCAAAAAAACTTGAAATTTTGAGGAGGAGATAATCACTAGTGGAGTGTGAAGGGATTCTATTTTCTGGGAAATGAGCAGTAAGAAGGAGAGAGATTTTGCCTTGGTTTCATAATTGTCTGGTTTTTGTCAAAATATCGTGAAAATTTTGAATTTTGGCAAATTATCGTGGTTTTATGTTTTGTTAATACAAGTAGCATTATTGAAATGCATGGTCCCATAACTCATAATTACTGTCCTCATCATGATAGAATATTTCTTTTACGTGACATATTTTTATTTTCCATTTTTATTTACACTAAAGATTTATCATGTTAATTGTTTCAATAGTTCTTGAACTATGCCTATGTCTTCAATTAATCAATAAAATTTAAATTGTCAAGTTTTTCTTACTAAACTTATCAAAATGTAAAATGATGAGTGTTTATTTAATATGCTAAAATTCTCTAAAAGTGTCTAAATGTGTGTTTTCGAGTTATAAATGTGTTCACGTGTGTTTTGTTTGAATCTATGTTATGAATCAAGTAAATGTGAAAATGGTTGAGTTCAGGCCAAGTGGACATGAAGAAACGAATGGAGGAAGAGAAAAATGTTAAAACAGTACCCATGCGGCCACATGAGGGTTGTTCATTTAAAAAAAAAAAGGTTGTTCAAAACTTTACAGCAGAAGCAATGAGGTCGCATGGAAACAGACGTAAAAATCCTTTTTTTTTTTCTATTCCAAATAGAAGTCTACTTTGAAGATTTGTGTGCACGATTTTGGTGGGCCTTTTGGAGGCTTTTTGGAGGAGAAAAAAAGGAAGAGAAACCACTACAAGAAAATTAGGCTTATCTTTAAAATTTTCACATACAAAAAGAAATTTGTATGCGGAGTCTACTTTTTGTTACAAAACAAGTTTTTGTATGGATAAGAATTTAGATCCAAAATATTATACTTAAACTACAAATTTTCTGCATACAAATGAGATTTGTATGCGGAGTCTATTTTTCCTAGGAATGGCAATGGGAGCGGGGATGCCTTTTCCCATCCCCATCCGTTAAAGATTTACCATCCCCATACCCGCCCCGTCCCCATTAATCGGGGACGGGGGCGGGGCGGGGATGAGGACGGGGCGGGTCGGGGATGTGAAAATCTCCGTTTACATCCCCATTTGTTATTAATTTTTATTTTTTTTAAGTTCTAAAATAATTTTGTATAAGTAATATAAGAAAAAAAATACAGGAACAACACTAATATTTTCTAAATCTAATAATCTTTACACACACACACACAGAGATATATATATATATATATTCATCTTTGTTTGTGTCGTTAAATTTTAATGAAAATTATTAATTAAGGACGGGGATCGGGGACGGGGCGGGGTGAGGATAAGACGGCCGTCTCCGCCCCATCCCTGGTTCGGGGATACTTTTTCATTCTCGTCCCCATCTTTTTCGGGGATTCCCCACCCCATTCAGGGTGGGTCCCAATCGGTTCGGGTATTCTTTACCCCGTTGCCATCCCTAATTTTTCCCTACAAAACGAGTTTTTGTAGGATAAAAATTTGGCACTAAAAATATTTATACTTATTACACTACAAATATCCCTCGTACAAATTTCAACAAAACGAGTTTCTATAGGAATAAGAATTTGGCTCAATAAATATTTATACTTAAATCACAAATTGATCACATACAAAATTAAATTTGCAAGTGGAATTTTATTTTTTATCACAAAAATTAATTTTCGTAGGTATATGATATGATACAAAAATTCTTTAATTTAACTTAGAACAACTCCAATCATTGTGTAAATTTGATGCAAATTTACATGTAAAAAATCATTTTTATATCCCAATATACATCTCGGTGGATCTAAATAAAAATTGTGCTCCAATGGTAGATCTAAATTAAAACTTACAAATTTCATTATTATTATTATTTTTTACTTTACACAAATATTCTTGCTCATAAATTTATTAACTTATTTTATTTTAGGCAGTATTTATTTATATGCAAATTATGAACAAATTGATCGAAAAATCTTAAGATTTGATTAAGAAATTATAAACTAACGAAAAAAGGTCTGATGCACATTTGATTTATCCTCATTTATGGGATATATGGGCCAGTAAAATTGGATGCAAATGTACATTAAAATATACAATTTTGGCCGAAAACTTATTTTACATCTCTTTTACACCTCTCATTGGAGAGCAATCTGGCCATTTTGGAGTTCTAATTCACTAATTGGGTCTAATATAGTCGAGTTGCTCTTAGAAGCTTATTAAAAGAGTTCCAGACTTTTTTGCTAACCAATTCTTTACTAACATGTTAAAAAGACAACAAATGTAAAATAGTAATTCTAGGGAGACATTATTTATAGACATTTTTAGGAGACATTATGATGTGCCGTACACAAATGAATGTATCCCACATCACATGTTCTCTAAAAATGTCTATAAAAAATCTCCCTAGAATTATTGAATGCAAAAACAACCGCCAGATTCATTTCCTTCATCAATAATCAATATTCATCTCAGTTATCTCTTTCTTTGCCGATTCCCTCCGAATCCAAGACCTAGCTGCCTAACACTTTCCTTGCGCCACAAGCCCACAACCGTCGGTGCTTGAAATCTTTGCTCCTGTCACTTGTCAGACATAAATTTCAGGTAATATTTCTAATTTCTTCAACCCTAAATCCCTAATTTCAGATAATCTTTTGTCCAAAACTTTGTTAAAAAATTATATCTCCTATTAAATTAGCCCAATTCAACATGATTCTAGTAAAATTCTTCCTCATCGTTTTTCATTCTTTCTGACATCCCTTACTAGCTTCTTCCTGTATTTTGTTTCAGCGAAAATTTGAAAATTTGTACTATGTTCTTTAGGTTTATCCTAGATGTCATAGTTTTTAAGATCTTAGAAAACTATGTTCATGATTTTTGAACTAATTATTCTTTAAGGACACTTCTAAGTAGGCATTATGTGCTTACATACTTGAGCTAGATAGTTGATAAGTGCATTTATACACTTATCTATATGTCTAAATTAGAATATTATATTGTCATTTTTTAATAAATTTTACTTAATTGTTTATTGTTTTTTCATATTTCAGAATTTATCCTAGAATCATATGAATGAGGCAATTAATGGAGAATATAAGGTGGCGTTCTGTTTATATTTTATTTTGTACTTTCATTTTCGAAAATGTTTTATGTTTCCTGTTTTTATTTTTGTTTTCAAATTTGTTGAAAACTCGTTTGGTTTGTCATTTTTGAAAACTGTTTTGAAAAATAAAAAGCTGAAAAACACGTTCTGTTTGAAATTTTGCATAATAGTACTTAAACCATTTTTAATTAATTTGCTTACAGAATATTACTGACTCAAACTCAAATTTTCTTTCACAATAGACTGAAAATATGGTTTTCCTGCAACACACTAATGTTAACATTAAGAGTCTATATTAACACAGCTTGGTCAGGTCTGGGATTTGAGGAATCTTTGGTTCTATTAAAATCTAGAAAATGCAAGTTCTTTCAAAATCATCATAGTCCATTTATCAAGGCATTTTTTGAAATATAACAACAAGAATTCTCACCTTTTTTTTTAGGATAATTCTAAAATATATATATATATATATATATATATATATATATATATATATATATATATATATATGTTAGGATAATTCTTTAAAAAAAAAAATCTCAAAACGCATTTTTAGCATTTTGAACATTTTTAGTTGAAATACACACAAAATGCCCAAAACGAGGTTTTGGACGTTTTGTGTTTTGTGTAAAAAAAAAATTTATTTTCCAAAATGCGTTTTCGAAAATGGTAAAGAGAACGTTTTTTTAGTATTTTCGAAAATAAAAACAGAAAACGACCTCAAAACAGTAAAGAGAACATGGCATAAGCTTTTGAACGACATTTGGAGTTAAAACTTGACAAAATGGATGTTGATGACTTAATCGGGAAAAGCAAAGAAGAGCAAAGTACAAAATATCAATAATCAAGGACTTAATTGAAGAAGAATTGAAGAGATTTTGAAGTTTGATGATCAAATAGTTGCAATTAAAAGATGAAGTACTCATGGGCAATTAAACATAAGGGACCTACTTAAACATATTTGAAAAATGAAAAATCGTGTTGAAGAAGTCAACTATGCGGCCACGCCAACCCTACTAGTTGGTCGCGTGTTCAGGCATCACACCAACAGATCCGGTTTAGGTTGGCCAGCACGGCCACCAACTCTATAACTGCGTGACCGCTCAGTTATTTGGCCCAACGGGAGTTCTTGGAAACTGATGTGATCCTTGATGGGGAATCACGTGAACTCGCGGAAATTGTATAAATACTTGGAAAGTTCCAAATCCAGATTATTAGACGATAGCAATATGACCCGACACTCACGACTCAAGAACCAAGGATGTATCAAATCCGAGACCCGTTAAGATACGGAATGAAGAACCATAAAGGGGTGAACGCCACAAAGGTTGTTAAGTCCTTTGATAAGTTCAAGGGAGTTCAATCAAGAGCAATTAGAATAGGGATAATCTCACCTAATTCAAAGTAATTTCATTAATTATCAAAGTTGTGTTCTTCAATCAATGTAAAAACAGATAATAAAGGGTATTCTCGCGAAAAACAAGACATGGCCGCAACATATGAGCCCAAAACGGAAAAAGAAACAAAAAAGCTTAAACCCTAAATTCTATACCCACACGATCGCGCAAGTATCATGGCGGCGATCGCGTGGCAAGGTCAAAAAGCTCTCGGGTCTGTTTTTCAGTGCATTTCGCGATCGCCTGAGAATCAAGACCACGCGATCGCGTGGTTTAATTCCCCAACTCCGTGTCCTTGACTCGGTTCTCGGCCCACATCACTTGTACTACCCTCAACTCCTCCTATATCTTATCATGCATCGAAATTAGGGCCTTTGGTCTTGGGTTCAAGCACTCATCCATCCATGCTTGCGTAAATCCTTGCATAGCTTGTTTGATCCTCTTTGCCCTTTGTTTCGTGATTGTTCCCACTGGCACATACAACGGGTCCTTGCTAGTAGGTCCACTCTGGTACTCATCAGAAACCTATACATTAAACTTTTCATAACATTTCTTTGCCGCTTTTGTGACTCGGGTAATTAAGTTTAAGGGGGTTCTCTGGACCTTGTACCATAAAGTCGTCTGACTTGGGAGTCATCGACCCAAAACTCGCTAAATGAGTCATATAGAAAGCAAATAAGAAAAGTATTGGACAAAGATGGTAAAAGATAAGGACAAAGACAATAAAAAGAAAAAGTCGTCTAATAAAATAATAAAATGCGTGGTATTATTTTTGTTGACTAAAAAAATGGAAATTGAGGTGTGAAACTGGGGATTGTTTACTAGCAACTTGTTGTGCATGCATATTTTTAGTCCTGGCCATCTTATGTGAAAAAATGTAATTCAAAAATGTTCGAATAGCACTATAGATAGGAACCTTGGGATTTGATAGAAAATTTGTAAGTTTTGATCATCCATAAGAATGCAAGGAAAATCAATAAAATATCATAGGTTGAACACGTGAGATTCGAGTTTACTTTTGCATAATAAGTCACACAATGTTAAATATATTTTTGCATAAGTGTGCGTTTGACTTTTTCTATTGACATACACACTTGAAAGTCTAGCATGAGATAACTATAACTATTTTTATTGTGTTGTTCAAATATCTATGTTAAAGTATAATTTGATCTGGATTTTTTAGACATATGGTAAACAAGTTGACATGACAAAAATATTTTCTATTTTTATTTTTATTTGTTAGTTTAGTTTTACTTTATTTTAGGACAAATAATGATTCTTGTTTGGGGGAGTTTGATAAGTGTATTTTATACATTTATTTATATGCCTAAATTAGGATAATATGTTGTCGTTTTAGAATAAATTCTACCTCATTATTGTTTATTTTTTTATATTGCAGAAAATATCTCAAAGCTGATAGAATGAAGGAATAGAAGCAAATAAAAGTCGAATGGATAATTATTAGAGTTAAATTGTACATATTGAAGAAGTGCATGAAGACAATTGAGGAAGAGATGAGGTTAAATGAAGAAATCAAGAAGTTGGAGGACTTGAATGCAAATAAAGAATGAGGATCAACATAAACAAGATCAAAAGTTGAAATTGCTCTTTATTAGTTTACGGCACGGCCACGAGCTTCATAACTACGCAGTCGCGTGACAACAGTAATATAACACCTATGCACTTAAGTTTGAATCTATTTAAAGTTTATGGCTCAATTAGATGTTGACCACTAGCTTAAGTTTATACGTGTGTCTTATATCTTATAAGTTTATGCATGTTTCGTAACATTCGAGTCGTTGAGGATTCGGGTCTTCACAGTTGGTATTAGAGCGAAGTATGCTTTTTTGTAGACTTTAAAATCTTCAAAAAAAAAAAAAAAAGTTTTGAAAGATTAGATAAATTATGTTATTTATGGTTAAGTAGATTAATTTTTCTTATATATATATATTAGGATTTATGTCACTTCCCTATTTCAGGAAAGAGAAAAAAAAAAAAAAAAACCTATAACGTTTGTCACAGTTCACAGCTATTGTTAAAAAAATTCCTTTCTTTTATGGTGTGAAAATATAGGTTAAACTATGATTAGGTTAGATTTTGGGCTTTTATCCTTGTATGGAAATTCTAATTGGACTACCCAAATATTTTTTTGATATTGTATTAAAATGTGCTCAATTTATATGAAATTTTTTATTGAAATAATAAATTTATTTTTAAGGTATCATGTTGAATTGGGCTAATTTTATGTAAACTTTTAATTGGGCTACTTAAATTATGGTGAAATGAGTTATTGATGTGTAATGATAATAGGTTAATTAAGTCCAGCCTTATATGAAGATATGAATTGAAAACTATTTTTCTAAGAAATGAACTAGTATCTTAGTCATGAGATATTTTAAGTCATTACTCAGCTACGTCGCTCCACATCTTGACTCATCGAACCAGGTATGTTATACCTTTTACAAGTTATTTATTATTTATGATTTCATTGAAGCATGATAAGCATGAAAATTAATAATGTTATGTTATAAATGCTTTATATGATAATAATTGATTTTAGTTTTATTAGGGAGATATTGTAGTAGTTATGTGAGTTTGCATGTATGCCTAGTAAGGGAAATTTTTAGTCGGGTATAAACCTTTACATAATAAACAATAAGATGATAATACATTCCCATACAATGATTCATCCCTTTGTCACTACGTTTATGTAAAAACAAGGAAAAACTGTGGATGATTAATTGTATCTTCTCTCTAAATTCCAAATCTCAGTACAATGATTTACCCATTTATCACTACCTTTATGTAAAAAGCAAGGGAAAAACTGTGAAAAAATTATTGTTACTTTTGTTCGAGTTTTCTTGATTGACACGTTCACGGCATTTGAGGACTTTGTCACCGGCTATTAACATGCCTAAAGAAATTGGATTTTAAGTGGGACCGCAGTGACCCCTCCAATTTCGTCGAAGCCTTCTAATAGTGATATCCAAATCAATAAAACAAAGACAGTAGTACTACTAGAGAAAATTCCTCCTCTCAAAACTTTATGGATAAACTTTAAAAATTCTCATTTCAAGAAACACCCATGAAATTTCGATGATAGCAACATCCATTTATGAAACTTTTGAAAAACTCTCATTCTTGAAAGAAAAGTAATTATGTTCCTTTTCCCTTTCTTATAAATGGTGAATGGACGAGTCCAAACCACCCGGACGGAGAGGCGCAATCATTTTACCCTGTTGCATAGGAATTACAAAAGAAATCATAATCACGGTTTAATGCTACACTTGGATGACATGGAAAAAATTTACCGAGGGGCAAGGGCGAATGGACATAAATTCCATAGGGACGAGATCGTGTATCATCTTGACCAAACCCTCACTTCTTATTGAAGACAATTCATCAAAAAAATCGAAGAAACCTTCGACTACTAGACCTCCCCAGATATGCTACTCCAATGCCTGAGGGAAAAGTGGAAGGTGAATCACGAAGACCTTAAGGATACTGAGAAGGTGCCATGCTACAACCCCAATCCAAGCAACGTACTAACTATACCCGAGGTTAACGATATTAATGGGGACTATATTGAAGAGGACCCAAGTGAGGATTATAATCCAGCCTTGTATTCAGTGATTGAACTAGTACGAGCACCCATGGATGTTCAAGGGGCGGGTCATAGAGAGGAATCTGGGAAGAATTATTAGACAGCTTTTATAATTTTATGCTAAACTTATGTCCTCTAGTTTTCTTTACTTTTGGTTGAAGTTTTAGTTTGTTTGGACATCAGGTATACTTGGCGATCCGTTATCTATGCGAACTTATGAATCTTTTTAATAAAATATGTTATTGGATTATGTTTCCTTTCCTTAACTCGTTTCAATTCTAAATAATTTTACCATTTTATTTCAGGATATGGATACTCGTAGTAGAAATACGAGCAATATGGATGCCACTACAGGCTGTACCAATGATGCGCAATTTGCTCAACAATTCATGGAAATGATGCAAAATTTCACACAGGCAGCACTGCCGCCAGCACCAGTACCTCCAACCAAGGGCCAAAGGAATACTACTTCTATTGTTGAGCAATTCAAAAAGCTTCAACCGCCAACATTTGAGGGTGGTCCTAACCCGTTGCTAGCTGAAGATTGGATAGCTTACAATGAAAGGATATTTGATCTCATCGAATGTCCAGACCCGAAGAAGGTGACTTGTGGAGCATTTATGTTGCAAAAAGGAGCCAGGAACTAGTGGGACTCAACCGCTAGATCCAGAGCTCGTAACCACATATGGACATTTGATCAATTCAAGGGACTATTTCTTCAAAAGTACTACCCAGCAAGTATCCAGAGCCAGAAGGAAGCAGAATTTTTGATGTTGAAACAGGGTGCAATGACCTTGATAGACTATGAAAGAAAGTTTAATGACTTGTCGTACTATGCCCCTGAACTGGTTGATAATGAGAAAAAATGAGTAAGGCGTTTTGAACAAGGCTTGAGGGATGATCTCAAATAGGCAGTGGTCACTTTTGAATTACCTACATACCATGAAGTACTAGCTAAAGCCCAATCAGCCAATTTCAGGGAGAGTTCTTGTAGTGATTCTGTGCAACAACAGTTCAGACAATCTAAGAAGCGTAAGTGGGAAGACAACAAGAAGCAACACTTTACAAAGAAAAATAAAAGCAGCCCAACTCCAATGATCACAAAGGACTTCCCACTTTGTAACAAGTTCCAGAAACATCGTCTGGGACAATGCCTCATTGGAACTAACGCTTGTTTCCGATGTGGCAAACAGGGACACATATCCAAGTATTGCCCAAAGAAACAATAGAAAGGTAATTCACAGCAGAAATATGGCAACAATCAGCCAAGGCAAGAGAATGCACCCAAAGGGCAGGCAAGGGTATATGCTTTGACCGGACAGGAGGAGGACCGCGACTGAAATGTCTAGCCAGGTAACATTCTAGTGTCTGGATTTCCTGCTTATGTACTAAAAGATTCTAGTGCCACACATTCATTCATATCTTCTTAAGTGTGTGTGTGTAGGCTAAGCATGAAATGTTGAACCTGTATTATTACCTTTGGAAGTATGCATTCCATCTGGAGATGTGTTAAATACAATTCATACAGTTAAGACATCAAGAATAGAGGTTGATGGTAGACACTTGGGAATGGAATTATATATGTTAGACATGCATGAGTTCCACTTGATTCTAGGTATGGACTGGTTATCAAAGAATCATGCCACAATTCGTTGTTTCGAGAAGGAAGTAATCTTCCAGATTCTAGGAGAGAAGGAACTTCGACTACTGGTAACGAAAAAGAGATCACTACCATGCATTATCTCGGCTTTGAAAGCCCGACAAATCCAGAAATCGGGTGACGGTACAGGATTTTTCATGTCAAAGGTAGCCCAGGAGGAGAAAACGGATTTGATGGTCGATGACGTAAGCGTAGTTAGAGACTTTCCAGAAGTCTTCCCGGATGAGTTGCCTGGAATGCCTCCAGAATGGGAAGTGGAGTTTTCTATAGACCTAATTCCAGTGTCTGGACCCATTTCTAAAGCACCTTACAAAATGGCACCTAAAGAACTGCAAGAATTGAAGGCACAAATCGAGGAACTCTTGGATTGGAGTTTCATACGACCCAGTGTGTTGCCTTGGGGTGCACCTGTACTATTTGTTAAGAAAAAAGATGGTTCGATGAAAATTTGCATCGACTATAGATAATTGAATAGAATCATTATCAAGAACAAGTATCCTCTCCCAGGATTGAGGACTTGTTTGACCAACCCCGTGGTGGTGTAGTTGTATTTTCCAAGATTGAATTGAGATCTGGTTACCATCAATTGAAAATTAAAGGTAGCGACGTCTCAAAGACAAATTTCAGAAAACAATATGGCCACTACGAGTTCTTAGTTATGGCATTTGGCCTAACTAACACTCCTGCAGTTTTATGGATTTGATGAACCGTGTCTTTCACGAGTTTCTTGATTTTTTTGTCATTGTGTTTATTGATGATATCTTTATCTACTCAAGGAGTCATGAGGAACATAAAGAGCACCTAAGGATCGTGTTAGGAGTTTTAAAGAAGGAGAAGCTCTACGCTAAATTCAAGAAATGTGAGTTTTGGTTGGAACGAGTGGTATTTCTTGGACATGTTGTTACATCCAAAGAGATAGAAGTGGATCCAAGAAAAGTTGAGGCTGTATCAAACTGGTCAAGGCCAACCAACGTAGTAGAAGTTCGTAGCTTCTTGGGGTTAGCGGGATATTATAGGAGGTTTATTGAAGGTTTCTCAAAGATATCTGGACCGCTGACACAGTTAACATGTAAGGGTGAAAAGTTAAATTGGACAAAAAAATGTGAACAAAGCTTTGAAGTTTTAAAGCATAAACTAGCAAATGCTCTGGTCTTAACCATACCTAAAGGTGCAGATGGTTTCATTATCTATAGTCACGTGTTTAAACAAGGTTTGGGTTGTGTGTTGATGCTACATGGCAAAGTAGTCGCTTATGCATCATGATAATTGAAGACGCATGAGAAGAACTATCCCACACATGATTTGGAGTCAGCTGCAGTTATTCATGCCTTAAAGATATGGAGATAATACCTTTACGGGGGTGAATGTGACATTTACGCAGATCACAAAATCCTCAAGTATATCTTCACCCAGAAGGAGTTAAATATGAGGCAAAGAAAGTGGCTCGAGTTAGTGAAGGATTATGATTGTGAAATACATTATCACACTCGAAAATACGAATGTTGTAGCAGATGCTTTGAGTCGAAAAGTGCCAAGTCAATTTGGGGCTTTGACCATACAGGAACCATTATGGAAGGAGTTCGAGAAATTGAGCCTTGAAGTGGTTACAACACCTCCAAGCGCTGTAACTCGAATGGTAGCTTTTTCAATTTGGCAAACACTCCGTGATAGGATCAGGGATCATCAAAAGGTGGATCAGTTATTTGAATTTATCAAAGCATAAATTGATATGGAAAAACGAAAAGACTTCACCATGGACAAAGATAAAACATTGTATTACCAAAGATGATTGTGCGTACCGGACTTAAAGGATTTGAAAAAGGAGATTTTGGAAGAGGCTCACTTCTGTCCTTATTCAGTACATCCGGGGGGGGGCAAAAAGATGTACCGAGACCTCAAGACCGTGTTTTGGTGGAGAAACATGAAGAAAGAAATTTCTAAATATGTTGAGAAGTGTCTAATATGCCAACAAGTGAAAGTTGAACACTAGAGACCATCTGTACTACTCGAACCATTAGAAGTTCCTGAATGAAAGTGGGAACATGTGACGATGGACTTTGTTGTTGGCTTTCCGAAGTCGACAAAAGGTCATGAGGCTATATGGGTCATTGTGGATAGACTCACCAAATCAACCCACTTTCTACCAGTTCGAATGACTTTCACGATGGACCAATTTGAACAACTATATGTAAACGAAATAGTAAAGTTACAAGGGTTCCATTCTCAATTGTGTCAGATACAGATCCAAGGTTCACTTCGAACTTTTGGAAGAGTTTACATCAAGCATTGGATACTAAGCTGAAGTTTAACACAGCATTTCATCCTCAAACAGACAGGCAATTTGAACGGACCATTCAGACATTGGAGGACATGCTTCGAATATGTGTTCTAGAGTTTGGAGGACAATGGGAGAAATATTTACCATTAGTGGAGTTCGCATACAACAATAACTATCATGCTTCCATTGGCATGGCACCATATGAAGAATTATATGGAAGAAAGTGTAGATTACCAATACACTAGGATGAAGTCAGCGAACGCAAGATTTTGGGTCTCGAGATCATCTAAAAAACAGTGCAAGCCAATGAGAAGATTCGTGCCAGCATGAAAACTACCCAAGATAGGCAGAAGAGTTATGTAGACAGAAGAAGAAAGGACTTGGAGTTTTCAGTAGGAGATAATGTCTTGCTCAAAGTTGCACAAGCGAAAAGGGTTTTACATTTTGGCAAGAAGTGTAAGATACGACCAAGATATAATGGCCCATTCGAAATCTTACAACGTGTTGGAAATGTTGCACATCAACTAGCCTTACCCCAGAACTTTCAGCAGTGCATGACGTCTTCCACGTATCCATGCTTAGAAAATATGTCTATGATCCAAGTTATGTGGTCAACCACCATTCTATTGAGTTACAACGGGGCTTAAGTTATGAAGAAGTGCCTTTAAGGATTGTTAATCAAAAATTTCAAGCCCTTCGGAATAAAGTGATTCCACTAGTGAAAATTTAGTAGCAAAATCATTTGATTGAAGAGTCCACATGAGAGCGAGAGGTGGAGATGCGAGACTAGTACCCGCAACTTTTTGACGAATTTCAAGGTAAATTTCAAGGACGAAATTCATTTTAAGGATGGTAGATTATAACACCTATGCACTTAAGTGTGAATCTATTTAAAGTTAAGGGATCAATTAGATGTTGACCACTAACTTTGGACCAGTGAAGCAATTAATTTGGACAGCATATTAAAAACCCACGTTTTTAGGGTTGAGATTCCTATGAAATCTTTTATGGATGAATTATATACATGTTATGTTATGTTATATATTATATATTGTATATATGTTTGGTATGATGCATGTTATGATATATATTAGAATATTTAATTTTAGCATAATTATTTCAATTAAATATTTCTTACCTTAATTAATAGTGGTAGTCAGATTTTATATATATGTACATGTCTCCATATAAGGTAAACAATTGGGAATTGATTTCTAGGAAAAATAGTAAGATATATGTTCACATGAAAATTATAAATTATGAAAATATTATTTCATATGGAAATAATATTATTTATGCCTATATAAATTATCTTTCTTCTATCTTTGCCAAAATCATGTGTTCAATATAAGGAATGATTTTTGGTACCAAAACTAGCTAAAATAGCTTCTTGACCCTATAAATAGACCCCCATCATGTCACTTTTTTCACCACACAAAATCACTTTTTGTGTCTTACTTGCTTCTCTCTCTCTCTCTCTCTCTCTCTCTCTCTCTCTCAATCAATCACACACACACACAAACACATTATACATATACGAATTTTATATATATTTTCAAAGCAAGGGGATTTTAGCACGCACAAAGTTTGAGGCACTTTAAAGTAAAGTTTAATCATCAATTCATCCCACAAGACAGTAAGTGTATACGAGTAATTTTACGTTATGCTTTTTGAAATAATATGCTACGATCCATATGTATGTTCAAAGATTCGGACATGAGTTTTAGTAGCGCTACGCACGCAAACTCATACCACCTATATTCGGTATAGTTTTTGTTTCTCCATTATGTATGAATCATGATTTCAAAATTTATGATAAACACGTGTATACTTATTGAAATTTTCTCACGCCTTTATGTTTTCCCCTTTCTAGATAATTAATTGGTTCGAGATGGTCAACGTGGAGATGACTGACGATAGCGGACAAGAAAAATAAAGCAGACTTTTATTTATAATCTTTACTTTTATATTTTTCTAGACACTTTTAATTAATTATTGTTGGCTGCTTTGTTAAACCTTTATGTTTAATTTCAATATTTTTTAAGATTATTTAAATTTTATGAAATCATTTGTTTAAATTATTTCTTATATCTTATAAGTTTATGCATGTTTCGTGACATCCAAGTCGTTAAGGATTCGGGTCGTCACAAGTAAAAATAACAGAACTGGAAATTGCTTAAGTACGTAGTCATGTGAATCTGTACTGCGCGGCCACTCACCCTACTGGGCCGACCATGGGCTTTTTTGAGAATTTCAATAGAGTTCTTCTTCTTGATTCTACTAGGTTTTCCTCTCCAACTATAAATACAACCTTTCATGCATGAAAAGGAGAGCCTTTGAAAATCTTTGCACACATATTCAAGAGGCATAATTCAATTTTCTCTCATCAAGATCTTGGAGGCAAAAGCATGAGCATAGAGGATTAACTTCTTGGTGCAAGAGTTCTCTTCTTTATTAATTTTATTTACTCATTATGTTTAGTTTTGATTATTACTATGTTTTGATTATTTTCATGATGAACAACTAAACTATTTGTTTTGATTAACGATGTAGTGTGGTTTGTCGCTTTTAATTACATTGTTCAACGTATTGATTACATGTGATGATTTTATTTTGTGATTAATGGATGAATTAACTGGTCACTAATTCATTGATTTAATGAGCTGTTTTCATAATCTGAGAGGTGAATTAACGACCTAGATCTAGGAATAAATTTCGATAATTGTACGAGCGATAGAGATATACGTTTGTTGTTATTGCAGTCTTAAATTGAGTTTTTGTGTTTCATGCACCTAATCATTACAACCTGCTATCTAGAAACACTATTGATTAATTAGGTAAAGTTGATTTAAACCCGAGAGGGAAATTTCAAATGCATATGTGAACTAGATTGATCACATTAGTAGATTAAAACTTGAAGGTGGAATTAAAGTATTGATTACGTGAAATCGTGAATCCCAACTTTTCATTCATTGATTAAAAACACACTTTGTTTTATTGTTTAATTGATTTTAGTTTAATCATTTATTTTACCATAATCTCAATCTTTCATCATTAAAATAAAGCAAAAATTCGAATAAATTCGGTAATTGATTATAATCCTTGTGGGACGATAATTCGGATTTTTGGTCCACTTTATTACTTGGAAGTGACATCGTACACTTGCGATTAGTACACATCAAGTTTTTGCTGTCTTTGCTGTGATTGTTAATTAATATCAATACCAATTAGTTCTTGCTTTAATTTAAATTTATTTCTTTTTTCTTTATTTTTATTTTTATTTTTCTAGTATTTGGTTTCGAGAAATTTTAAAAGCTGAGAATTATTCTTTTTCAGTGATTTAACGGATGTAGACAGTTGGAAAGCACCATAGCAAGATGACAGGGAACAGTTCTCATGGGTACTCTGATCAAACAGAAGTTCAAACTTATCTGATTTGTGACTACTACCGGGGAAATCATGTTTTACATGATTGTCCTGTTGCACCTCAGGATGGTATGTGGAAGGTTGATTATTTGGGAAATTATTATCTAGTGCAGTAAAGGAATCCACATTCTCAAACTTATGATCCTTACTGGAATGAGAATCAAAATTACTCATGGTCAAATTATCTAAATGTGCAAAGCCCACCAGTTTACCAATAACAACTTGACAAAATCACCTGGAATGAAAACCTGGTCATATTAAGGCAAAAGTTGCAAAATCAACAGGAAGGTATGAAAGAATGGAGGAATCAAATTGAGCCACTAGCAGTAAGCAGATAAGAGAGACCATCAGAACAGTTGCCACAAATTCAGATGAACATATCAGATTACTCTGAAAAATTGGTTGAAACAGTTGAAGAAAATAAAGAACAATCTAAAAGAATAGATCAACCGGAAGAAAATAGCTGCCATAGAGAAATCATTGTTCCATTACTAACAATTCAAAAGAAGGACATCAAGCTGGAAGAAACTTCAATTAAAAATGAAGATCAATATGAGAAAGAGGAGTTGATCACAAAATCAGACATTTAAGAGTGCCGACTTTACAGTGCAATCATTTAACTTTAATAAGTGGGCAAAAATTGATTTCATTATTGACAATGAAGAAATGATTGAAATCTACATATTGAAGTCCGAATTTCGAGGAGCAGTCGACATACATGGCATGGGCAAAGTGAAATTTTGATACATAAATGCAAATTGGAGCAAATTCAAGTGGCACAAATAAAGAAGGTCGTCAAGAGCTCTATTTAGAGTTCCTTGAATATGTATGATTGAAGCATGAGTTAGGCTATGTTTTGGTGTTTAATTGATTGTGAAAACTAGGTGAAATTTTTTGGCTAACTCAAAGTTCCTAAATCAATAATTTGAAATTATAACTTTAACCGAACACAGCCTAAGCAAGTGTTTGGTAAACAAATAAACAACTTTATAAATTACATAATTTCTCAAATTACTTTTTAAGCACACACATTTTTTCTCTTGAATTTTCAACAACTACTTTTTACTTCAAATCATAAATAAATAAGTTTATAAACCACAAATTGTAACCAAACAGAGGCTTGCTGACACAATCATGCAGCGCACTTTATACATCATCTAGAACTAGAACTATTGTGTGACCAAATACATTGTTAAATTTACAGTGTGTTCAGCGGCTATATAAGAAATGATTTATAAATAATTTTTTAAATTACACAATTCTCAAATTACTTTTTAACTGCACACATTTTTTTCTCTCCAATTTTCTACCATATATTTTACCTGAAAAAAAAAAAAAAAAAAAAAAAATCTTGGCAGCACCAAACAGTCCGTTAAGCAGTGTAGTATCATATTTACTACCCACCAAATACATTGTCATATTTATAGTAAGGTAAATGCAAAATTTAGCGCCGCTTATAAATATTTACCTTTCTACTTGTGTCTTGAATTAAAAACGAAAACAAGCTGTGTTTTTTAAGGTTGCAAATAAATCAATTGGCAAAAGTGGAATCCATGTTGGATCTGAACAAGAGGTTAAAATTTCTTGAAATTTAGCAAACATTTCATAGCAAATCGAATAGTTTACACGATTGGAGTCTGATATTGGGGTTTCCTGCAAAATCAAAGTCCATTGTATCGATATTGGGGACTTAACCCTGCTATATGTCCTGTTTATTATTAGGGTGGTTATATTGCCACAACAAAACTTAATTCTTACACTACATTTTTAAGTGATTTATTTATTGACTAAAATAGATATAAAAGAAATTACAAAAATATCTTTTTATTTTTCTCTCACTATTGTTAAATACACCACAGTCTTTCAAATAAATTTATTTTCTTTTTTTCTTTATATTTATGGTGTCTATATTGCCACCACAAAATTTATTTTTTACACCACAATTCAAAGTATTTTCTTTATTTATAAAAATAGACATAAATAAAATTACATACTTATTCTTTTAATATTATTTCACTAAAAATAATTTTTATATATATCACATCTTTCAAATATTCACTTATCTTCTCCGTGTTTATTTTTTTTAATCATCTTGTTCTTCTTGTTATTTTATATTTTTGCTTTTCAATACCAAGTTAATTAAAATAGATGTTAATACAATAATTTCATATGAGTTTTCAAATAATAACATCATGCAAACATTAACATAAATTAAAGTTTAGGACTTTAGGTTAGTGAAAGATTTTTATTATTCAAAATTCCTTATATTTTGATGTCACCCAGGATTTTAGTTATTTAATTTTATTTGATTTTCAATTAAATTTTATATTCGATTTTCGAATTCTATGATTTTTCAATTACATATATTTGCGTATTCATACTGCATTTCACCTATCGTGTTTTCAGTTGCATCTAGTATTTAAAAAAAAATAGTGATTTCAACTGCATCTAGTATTTTTTTTTAAAAATGTGTATCAAATATTTAGATGTCAACTACCTATTATGTTTATATGAAATTGAATATCTTATTATTTTAATTATCCATCAAACATCAATTAAAAAATGTGTAACATGGAAATTTAAACCTAATTAATTGTAATTAAGGAAACAATGTGTGGCAATGATGAGGAAAAATGGGAGAAATATTAGGAATTTGGGATGATGAGTACACCATAATAATATATATATTTTTTTTAAGTTTTTATAGGATTAGGAGTATTATTGTAAATTTGTTGTGGTGTATTTATTGAAAATATATTTTAATTGTGGTGTGATTATAATATAGTGTAGTAAATAAATTTTGTGGTGGTAATATAATTACCCTTATTATTATTATTACTATTTTATTTTATTTTTTTATTTTACTTTTCATTTCAAACACGCCAAGTGATTATTTTTTACCCTTAACTGTGTATGCTCTATTGTAAATGAGGAACCCTATCTTTCAATATTTGGTGAGCTTTGAATCCTAAATAAAGTCGTTAGAATGCAAAAGGGGAAGAATACGATTCAACAAATAATAGCATTACTTTTTGTTTCCTGTGGCATTAATTCATGGTCATGAATTGGACACCAATATTGAAACAAATACTTCTATATATAGTTTTTACACTCTCATACTTAATAACAATATCCTCATTGCTTACTATTTAACATTAATAATTGAATCTCTCCATATATGATTATTGGCGGAATACTTGAATGTCTTCATTCCTTAAAGTTTAACGTCATTTTTTCTTTTATATAAATCTGAAAATGACATTGTTGCATCTTTGAATTGGAAGTTCGATAATAGAATTGGGTTGTTTAGTCTCCGTAGACGTCGACAGAGGACTTGCTACTCTGGTCATGCAAGCAAATCTGGTGTACCCACGAATCTAAATAATCATCAACCAGTATATAGAGTTTTTTCAAATATCGTTGGTTGTAACAATGATCCGAGGTATAGATGCTTGTTTAGTCATTGTTAAGCTACATAAACAAGGTTACTCATTTTCCTTTTCTATTATTGCTCTAGGATTAGTGAGCGTTCACCACAACATTTTCTACATTTTATAACATTTAAATATGGCATTCTTTTTTAGAATGCTATAATATAAAAATGATAATTATCTAAACATATAATAGCATTCATTTAAAGGCCCAATAATTAATTTGATTGTCATCCCAATTGGTCTTGTATTTTTCTATTTTATTCTTTTTTTTTTGTTGTTGAGGTACTTGTAATGTAGCAGTGTCAGTTACGAATTATGTTTTTTTGGATATGCTGATATGCGATGATGATGGGAACTCAACAGATGTGACAACAAATGTTGTATATAAGGAGGTTTTGCAAAATTTGTAATACTCTTTATAACAGAATTCTTATTATTATTTTAATTGGTACTGAATTTTGTTGATTTTGCTTCTTTTTTGTTTTCAATTGTACCTTTTTTTTGTTATTTAGTATTTATAAATGAATTATGTTCGTGCATGGTGTGAAACAAATTCTATAATTAAAAAAATAACTTTCAAATACGTGAGCCTTCATAGTCCATTTTAATTTCGACAAAGATTTTGTTTCCAAAAGCAATACATTTCAATTTTCCTTAGTCAGTTGAGATACGATTTTAATGCTAGAATTTCCGAAAAAGTCCAAACAAGCTAATCATACAAAGTAATAAGAAATTTTTAACGAAATTGACATTATTTCGAGGAAAAGTTACATTCCATAAATTCACTCAATCGGTCCAAAATCATTAAAGTAATCATGAAGAAGTTTGCACATATATAGATTTAATTAATCTATCAATCAGAAGTTTTGCATTCTCATTATATCGACTTTATCTATACATATATTCCCACAAAGTTGACTTTCACACAGCCCTAGGGGTAGTCTCTTCTCATGACTTATTATCAAGGATAATTTCACAAACCTCTGATGGTAACCCTCTTCTCCAATGAACTTGCTCACAAACACAACAACATATTGCAGTATTGAGAGAGATAAATACTGACCACATTTCCACAATTAAATGCTTGTCACTTTAAAGAAAACAACCCCAGTATTGTGAAAATAATTGTAATGCACAATATCGATTATCGTCAAACAAGTAGTAAAGTACTGGACTGAAAGAGCTCGAATATCGTTCTCACAAATACTATCGTATAAATCGTATGATGTACGAGTAGTGTCTATAATTATGTATGTAATGATGTCATTACACATGAACAATAAAAAATAATATTTTATCAAATTATAATTCCTCGGATGTATAAAATCTCAAAGACAATTTGTAGATTTTGCAAGCTTGAGTAGTATATTAAAAACTTTATCAAAAGTATGCATGATTTTGAAATTGAGACTAAAGTTAACCTGCAAAAAAATTGAGAAATAGATTTTTAAGGACCGATAACTACAAAGATTTAAAAAAGTGAGTGATAATTTTGGGTTCACGTTCGCCTTATTTTTACTTTTTTATATGATTTTGAAAAAAGGAAAGTTTATAGTTTTTTATGAGCTTTTCGAAGTGGTAAATTAAAAGTTTAGTTGTCTAGAATTCATATGCCGAAAATGAAACAAAAGTCGACTCATGAAAATTATGAAAAATTCATTGTTAAAGGACCATTTTAAACGGCTATAACTTTTACGACAATTGACGATTTTGTAATTAAAAAATACTTGGTAAAGTATTGTATAAGAATTTCACATTTATATCAATATCTTTCTATTATACGTCTTCATTTGATTCATCAAAGTTGACTAAATAAAGAAATAAAAAAAAAAAGACAATAAAATACAAAATAAGAGACGAGATACATGAAAAGGGGATTTTGAATAGGCAATTTGTAAATTTTTATGAGCTTTTTGAAGTTGTAAATAAAAAAATTAGTTTGCATAGAGTGCATATATTGAAAATGAAACAAAAGTTGATTCATAATAAAAATGAAAAATACATTGTTAAGTGATCATTTTAAACGACTATAATTTTTGCTACTGTTGATGGTTTTATAACTCAAAATAATGTGGTAAAATATTGTTTGAGAGCTTAACATTAACATCAAGATCTAACTAGTACGATTTCATTTTAACCACAAAACCGACCAAACGAGTAAAAGCAAAAAAAAAAAAAAAAAAATGTACAAAAGGATAAAATAAGGGGGTCAATGTTTGTAAAATTATGATTGCTAAGTTATATAATTTTGAAGACTAATTTTAAATTTTTACGAGTTCTTTAAGTAGTATATTAAAATTTTAATTTTATTTAAATTATGCATGATTTTAAAAATGAGATGATAGTAAATCCTTAAAAAGAAAATCTAAAAATAGATTTTTAAGGACGCCAACCACAGGGATTTAAAAAATGAGTGATCATTTTCGACTGTGAATTCGCCTTATTTTAATAGTCGTTATATGTTTTGAGATGCGAGTTTGTATTTTTATTAGCTTTTCAAAGTAGTACAATAAAAATTTAATTTGGTCTAGAGTGCATACATCGAGAATGAGATGAAAGTTGGTTTGTGAATTTTTTTTTTAAACAATTATAACTTTTGCTACGGCTGATATTTTTTTAATTAGGAAACTTGATCAAACAAAGAAAAGCAAAGCAAAGCAAAATATATATATATACATACATACACACATATACACACACACAAAGCCACTAAAAGACAAAATAAGCTTATCATAAATGAATAGTGATTCAAATTCGCTCATATAAGATATTTAAGATTAGTTTCAATTAAAAAGCCATAACTTATGAAAATAACAAGGAATTGTTTTGAATTTGTAATCAACTACTAATTAGAACTGTCGATTCCGAAAACAATTAACAATTTATGTTGTGCGATGATCGAGTTTTGATTTTTCTATAAAACAAAGTCATTGCAACTCACGATTTAACCAAAAATATCATATTCAGTTTTTCATCGAACGTCTTCTTCCTCAATTAGTATTTGATCGGAGTCACAACTTTACCCTCTCGAGTTCAAATTAGTTCTAACTAATTAAATCAATCACATAACTTAATGTTGGGTCAGAATAAACCTTAACTTTATGTTTTCAATAACAAGAATTAATGTAACGATCACAACAATTACAACAATTTATTTCTACCATTTGTTAAATTGTTGAAATTTATTACGTGGCTTAAATATGTAACTAACTATCAACTCATTAAAATACACAAATTAATGAATTATTAATCAAGTAATTCATGCATTAAGATAATAAATAAATTCGATACATAAATTCAAAGCATGAAACTTGAGAATTGAAGTTAAATAATCAAAGTTAGGTTATATCGTTCGTCTCAACTATAAATTTAGCTAAAACGATAAAATAGAGAAGATGAACCTCTACGGCCAAAATGTGAAAGAAAAATATATTCCAAAGCAGTAATCACATTCATGCTTCATTATCTTGACTTATACATCAAGTAAGTTTCACGTAAGGAATTATTTTTTACCTAAATATCTACATTAAACGTCGTAAGAAAAATTATTATAATAACTCTAAATCAAATATTTCCAAGAATTATTAAATTTAAAAACAAGGAAAGGTAATAAATAATTAATATAATCTTATTATTACATATTTAACTAATCTGAAAATAGCTAGGGTGGTAAGAAATCAATTAAAGAAGAGTTGTGACAAGTATTGCAAGAAAACATATCATGTCATATATGAAATGCAATATGAATTGGCATCTCCCAAATTTTACATGATGTTACCACCCATAGTTCTCCTAAGAAATTACTATAACAAGTTGTGAAAAAACTTTCAATACACAGTTATATCTGCTACCGGCAAGTACCTGTAACTTCCCTTTCTTATCATGATCTTGACCATTAAAAAACAAGCAGTAAATTAAGTAAGCCATTGTTTAAATATGGTAAAATATTAAATAAATATTTTTCCAACGCACATGAATGAAGTTCTCAATTTAATTACCTATACATAATAAATAGAGTAATTATAGTGAGACATTAATAAGATATATTTTTAGGTGACATTGTGACGTGTCATACATTAATTGGATAATTATTATAACTACATCACCACTTACTTTTTCATCACTTAATAAATGTATGTCACATCACAATATTACTTAAAAATATCATTAATGTCTCTCTAGAATTATTGTAATAAATAATCACCGAAATGAGAATCTAATTATGTTCTCATAATTTGAATTAATTTAATCTTTTGAAGTAATTTTCAAACGTAAAAACTAATAAGATTCACAATTTCACACTAATGATTTCCTGTTTTGTGCCTCCTGGAACAACTACAAGTATTTAACAAAAACCTCACCTAAAACAATAAGGTGCATTTGATTAGTGAAATTTGGGTGAAAAAAAATGAATTTCAGGGAATTAAATTCTCGGGAATTAGAAGTTTAATATTTATGATTGATTTAATTTTATAAGTGTAAAAAGTGAAAAAAAATTTCAACTTTTGTTGTTTGATTGACATTATTTTTCATAAGAAATAAAACAAAATTTAGCTATTTTAAGCAACAAAAAAAAAAAAAAAACGATTTTTTTCACACATATGAACTTAATAATAATAATAATAATAATAATAATAATAATAATTTTTGGGAAAAAAATAAATCAATTAACAACATGAAAAATAATCAAACGTGACAAAAATGCAGAAACAAGTTGCCAAAAAAATAAAACCTACTCTACCGGATGGAAATTGATGCTGTCAAAAATCCTAACCTTGACGTGGCAGGATCTGATGATACTTGATTGTTGGAAGAGATTGATGAACTCGCCTTGAATAACCTGCAAAAAAGGAGAGGAGGATTCTCCCCGTCGCCCCTCCAGTGTGAGAATTAGTGTTTTGGAGAGAAGTAGAAAAATATATAACTGGAATATATGTAAAGAATTATGAATGAATTTATGTGATCAAAGGAGCTGTATTTATAGGGCTGAAAAAGCTCATAATCTCCTTTATTTAAGGAAGGAGTCATTTTTGCTATAAACTTACCTTTTAGGAGGAGTTCTAACCTAATAAGAATTATACTTCCTCTTTTTTAGGATGAATCCTTATAGGTTATGCCTTATTTCGAGGGCCCAAGAAGTTGGGCCACCAATAAAGCCCATAAAGGTAAACACCCGGAATCCCGAAGTGGCCGGTCAAGCCCGGTCATGTGGCAGTAATGGATGCAGGACATGGATAGGTCGGGCATACATGGGCCGGGACGGTCACATGGACGAGCAAACATCCCGGCCTATGGAAGGAAGATGGGTAGCCGGGACTGTAGTAGCCCGGGATGGACTCTCTCCGGAATTAGCCCGATCAATGGCCCCCGTGCATCAGGGGTCGAGGATTGATGCCTGAATGCAACTAACTTTTGACAGCTGTCACCTTCATTAATGATGTTTTTCGCCAACTGTTTGTCCTTTATTTTAAGCATCCTCATTTATGTTACAGTTCATGGATCGCTGCCACGTGTCAAAAATGAGTGGTGGGATTTCAAAAACTTTCCCGCCTTTTTCCTCCTATATATATGTGGTCCCTATGCTCTCATTCTTTTCACTTTGCAATTTTAGCGAAAACCAGACAACTCCCCGAGCGTCTAACACGAGCTAAAATTTCAAGCACGACCTTTAGGTAATCTCGACCTCTCCCGACGTTAATTTTATTTCGTAGTTTAATCGTTAGGAAAATGGCCCGGCAAGTGAACATTACGGACCTTAGGGAGGTAGAAAATTTGGACGAGGCCTTAGACGTAGAGCCCATAGGGTTTTATCAACCTCCACCAACCTCCGGGGGGGACGAGTCGAGCGATGACGAGGAAGTCAATAACCCTGAATTTGATGATAGACCGGGAAGTCCCGACCTAGAGTTGCCAACGTACAACAGTAGGATGAAGGAACATATGGTCGAGGCTGATATGAGGAAGTTTGGTCTATCTGATAGGTATTCATCCCGGGCCCCCGAGCATGATGATGTATCATATCATTGTCTGGAAGGGGAGACCGTAGTTTTCCATGACTCACTAGTGGCCGGCCTTAGGTTCCCCTTGCATCATTTTTTCTTAGATTTTCTGTTAACGGCCAGCATTCTCCCCGGGCAGTTGGTCCCAAACGGGTGGAGAATTCTCGCTTACTTCTTCGTTTTATGTAGAAGTCTAGGGATCGAACCTTCCGTGAACCTTTGTAAATGCCTTTTAAATTTGAAGTTTTTACCCCGGTGTAACTGCTTCGTTTACTTATGCGGGAAGGGAAGGTTCGAGGTGCCCTGGGTTCCCTCTTCCTTAAAGTATTGGAAGGAAAAATTCTTTTATATCAAACCTCGGGAAGGTGAGAATATTTTTTGGCCCACTTTTAGGAAACCGGAGGTAGATAACTTTAATAGAATGGGTAATGTGGGGGAGGACGAGATGGCCGACCTCTTGGCCAACGCCATAAGAGTTTGTGACTTCGGACTTCTGGCCGAGGAGGCTTCAGATCTTACCACCAACGAGATCTTAGGTCAGGCCGGCCTTGACTTGGAGCCCGGTAGGACCCGGCCTTGTAACTTAAGTAATAGTTGTTTTCGTTTTTTTTTTTTTTTTTTTTTCCTTTTTTAGAAAATGTTCCCTTCCCCTTCTTGTTGCTTTTTATCTAACCTTCCCGTCCTTTCATAGGTATGGCTTTCGACGGAGACAGGTTAAAGAAGGCGGCCGAGGAGAGGACCCGAGCTGCTGCTGAAAGAAGGAGGGAAGGAGGCATTACTTGAAGACGGCCACAAAAAAGGCCACGCCAGACACAGTCCGGGCCGGGCGAAACTTCGGGGAGGAACGCGGAAGTTCCACCCCGGCGCGAGACCAGCCAAGGTTCTCGCCGCCCTCCTGTTCGGGAAGAAAATACCAGATCTCCTCCCGAAACTGCAGTAGAGGGTCCTACCCTGGCCGACCTTCGGTCCAAATTGGAGGAGAGTTACCACCCCGGCCTACTGGAAAAATATTCGGAGGAAGTTTCACTGGAGAACGGGGTGGACCATTTTCTGAATGCGGCCCTTAAGGTAATTTCCACAGGACCTTGTACTTCTTGTGTTGTCTGCTTATGATTTGGAAATAATACAAGTATTTAACTCGTACAGATGCTCAGCATTGGCCGGGGTCTTCTAACCCAAGGTGTCCGGCGAGGGGAGGTTTCAAGTCAGCTTGTCCATTCTGTTCAGTACGAGGCCACTCGTGCTAACAATGCTGAAGAGAAGTTAACCAGAATGGAGACTGACCTGGTCTTGATGATTCAAGAACGGGACCTAGCTCGTTCTGAAAATGCCAAACTCTCTGAAGATCTTGGCCGGGCCAGGGAAGAGATGGAAGCGGCGAAGGTGACGGCGGTCGAGGCTTACAAAAAGTCTGAAGAATATGACCTTGCCGTGGGTAATTATGCCCTGGAATCCTATTCCCAGGGCATGAGGCAAGCCCGTGCATGGATCAAGATGCATGTGCCCGACCTTGATACCAGCCCGCTTTCTCAATTTCCATTGGGCACGGAAGATCTTGACCTTACTCCTTTTATGGAAGATGTAGTGGAGGTCGAGTCTGACAAAGAAGAAGCCCGTGCTAGTGACCCCGAGCAGGAGTAGGAAAATCTGTTGTACATTTCCCTTTTATAAGCCGAGGTGTAACCTCGTGGTCTCTCTTTGTAACAAGATTTTTGTTAATGAAGAATGTCTCTTTTTGTCAAAGCTCGTGTTTATTGTTTCGTATCTAACATGATCTTTCCGTTGGTAAAAAATAGTTCGAGCTTTTAACATGAATTTTCAGAAAAGATATTCTATAAGGTCGAGTAATACCGACCTGTTTGCTCAATTCCTGAAGGATTCCCGGAATCCAGTTTTGAGATCATATGGTCGGGTAGTGACCGACCTCAACAAGATAGCGTATGCGCGACCCTTATAGATAAGATCGAGCCATTTACTTGTATTTTTTCAGAAAAGATATTTCATAAGGTCGGGGAATACCGACCTCAATTATTTTGAATTCCTGGTTGGGAAGTAATTTGTAACGCCTTGCCATGAGACCTTGTAAATTATTCGTGGAAGAATAATTTGTAAAGTCTTACCATGAGACATTGTAAATTATTTAATGGGAAATAATTTGTAACGCCTTGCCATGAGACCTTGTAAATTATTCGTGGAAGAATAATTTGTAAAGTCTTACCATGAGACATTGTAAATTATTTAATGGTAAATAATTTGTAACGCCTTGCCATGAGACCTTGTAAATTATTCGTGGAAGAATAATTTGTAAAGTCTTACCATGAGACATTGTAAATTATTTAATGGTAAATAATTTGTAACGCCTTGCCATGAGACCTTGTAAATTATTCGTGGAAGAATAATTTGTAAAGTCTTACCATGAGACATTGTCAATTATTTGATGGGAAATTATTTGTAAAGTCATGTGAATGACCTTGTAAATTACTTCGATATCTGATCTTTTTAGTGCTCATTCTGTGGAAGAAGTACTTTTATTGAAGGGGACTGAACGATGGGCCTCGTTAAAACCTTATCCAGAAAAACCCATTGGGAAAAAAATCTGGACAAGGAAAAAGAGTGCCCGCCCCTGACACTGAAAGACAAAGTAATGGGCACGCAGGCCCGACCATAATATTCTCTGGTGGACGTGCAAGTCCGAAAGCAAATATAAAAATGGGCACGCAGGCCCGACCTTATGGACGTGCAAGTCCGAAAGCAAATATAAAAATGGGCGCGCAGGCCCGACCTTATGGACGTGCAAGTCCGAAAGCAAATATAAAAATGGGCGCGCAGGCCCGACCTTATTAGGACTAAATGACTTGATATGATTACTTGTAGTATGGCTTCAAGTTCTCCACATTCCATGGCCGAGGAAGAGGTTTTGAATCCATTGTGCGGAGGCTGTATGAGCCCTTGCCCGCCTTTCGGATGACTTCATAAGGTCCTTCCCAAATAGGTCCAAGTTTCCCTGGTTGATGACCGGCAGCCTCACTGCGGCGAAGGACAAGATCTCCTATTCTGAATTCCCTCTTCTTTACTCGGATATTGAACTTTTTAGACATGGCCTGTTGATAAGCTGTTATTCTTAATGATGCATTCTCTCTGACTTCTTCTAGAAGGTCCAGACTTTCTCTCTGCCCTTCGATGTGGTCGGGCGAGCCTGTGGTCATGGCACGGAAGCTTGGAATGGTTACTTCTATAGGAACAACGGCTTCCATCCCGAAGGCAAGCATGAATGGGGTTTCCCCTGTTGCTGTCTTGAATGTGGTTCGGTTGGTCCAAAGTACTTCTGGGAGAAGCTCGGGCCAATCTCCCTTGGCACTGCCAAGGCGAGTTTTCAAGTCTTGCAAGATGAGTCTGTTTGTAACTTCAGCTAACCCATTACTCTGCGGGTGCGAAACGGAGGTCAACCTGTGTTCTATTCCCAAATTCCTGCAGAATTGTTTGAAGGCTTGGCACTCAAATTGACGCCCATTATCTGTTATCAATGTCTTGGGAAGACCGAAACGGCAAATTATTGATTTCCACACAAATGCTTCCAATTTTTGTTCTGTGATCGCGGCCAGTGGTTCGGCTTCAACCCACTTAGTGAAGTATTCTACAGCAACTGCCAGGAACTTGGCTTGACCCCGAGCTACAGGGAAAGGTCCGAGTATGTCGATTCCCCATTGGGCGAAAGGGTATGGGCATGATATTGAGGACAGCTCTTCCGCGGGTTGATGTAACCGTGCTGCGAATCTTTGGCACTTATCACAGGATTTCACATAACTAAGGGCGTCTCTCTTCATATTCGGCCAGTAGTACCCGTATCTTATCAGTTTCAGTGCTAGAGCCCTTGCTCCCTGGTGTCCTCCACAAATTCCTTCACGAATCTCGGCCATAGCAAGGGCTGCTTCTTTTGGAGTTAGGCATCGCAGATAAGGAAGTGTGAAGCTTCGGCGGAACAAGGTATTCTGCAGCAAGGTATACCTCGGGGCTCTTGCTTTGATTTTTCTGGCCTCTACTTTGTCATCTGACAACTTTCCTGATGCTAGATATTCAATTATTGGATCCATCCAACTGGGCTCTTGATCAGAAATATCCATGACCTCGGGTTGTTGTATGATACTAGGCTCATGAAGAGTTCGTACGAACACAGTCCTATCCAGGTGATCTAGATTGGAAGAACTAAGTCTTGACAAAGCGTCCGCTTTGTGATTGGCGGACCTTGGAATTTTGTTTATGCAGCAAGACTTGAACTTTCTTTGCAAGTCCAAGACCATCATCCTGTAAGATGACATTTTCTCATCTTTTGCTTCAAAAGTGCCGTTTACCTGTTCCACCACTAATTGTGAATCACTAAGGACCTTGACATGCTCGACCCCTAGATGTTGAGCTGTTTGAAGTCCAGCAATTACGGCCTCATACTCTGCATCATTATTGGTTGCTGGGAAGTCAAAACGTATTGCGCACTGAATTTCCATTGTACCATCATCCTTCTTTAATATGATTCCGACCCCGAGCCCGCAGCGTTCGATGCTCCATCCACTTGCAAGGTCCATGTGGTCTCTTCCCGGTCATTACCTGTCGGCCCCCGAGGTCTTGGTGTGAGTTCGGCGACAAAGTCAGCCAAGACCTGTGCTTTGATGGAAGGTCGAGGTTTGAACTCGATGTCATACTCCCCAAGCTCGATTGACCACTTCAGTAGACGGCCGGATACATCTGGTTTTTGCAAGATTTGCTTCAAGGGCTGATTTGTGAGGACAGTTATTGCATGGGCTTGAAAGTATGGTCTTAACTTTCTCGCTGCTGTAACCAGGGCAAGTGCGAGCTGCTCGGCCAATGTATATCGGGTTTCTGCTTCCAACATCATCTTACTAACATAATATATAGGCTTTTGGGTTTTCTCTTCCTCTTTAACCAAAACGGCGCTCACAGCATGATCAGACACTGCTAGATATAAGAACAGATTGTCCCCTGGATTCGGCTTTACTAGAATCGGAGGTGTTCCCAAGTATTCTTTCAACTTCCTGAAGGAGACCTCGCATTCCTCGTCCCATCTGAAGTCCTTGTTTCCTCGGAGAGTTTTGAAGAAGGGAAAACATTTGTCTGTTGCCTTAGACATAAATCTGCCCAATGCCGCTACTCTTCCTGTTAACTTTTGTACTTCCCTGATGTTTCGGGGAGGTTCCATTGATGCTAGGGCTGAAATTTTATCTGGGTTAGCTTCGATACCTCTCTGAGTGATCATGAATCCCAAGAATTTTCCCGAGCCTACTCCGAAGGCGCACTTTGCAGGATTGAGTTTCATCCGATGTTTTCTAAGTGTGTTAAATATGTCCTCAAGGTCAGCAATGTGGTCTTTCTTTCTTGAGCTTTTTACAACCATGT
This sequence comes from Ligustrum vulgare, assembly GCA_963555705.1. Classification (NCBI taxonomy): domain Eukaryota; kingdom Viridiplantae; phylum Streptophyta; class Magnoliopsida; order Lamiales; family Oleaceae; genus Ligustrum; species Ligustrum vulgare. The sequence continues at coordinate 39,400,114 of OY743169.1, read as the reverse complement.
CATCAACGTAGACTTCAATGTTAAGCCCAATGTGTCGGGAGAAGACCATGTTAACCAACCTTTGATACGTGGCTCCAGCATTCTTCAGTCCAAACGGCATGACCTTGTAGCAGTATATTCCTTCATCTGCCATGAAGGAAGTTTTTTCCTGATCTTCCCGTGCCATCCGAATCTGATGATATTCCGAGAAGGCGTCTAGGAAGCTGTAAAGTTCGGACCCGGATGTGGAATCCACCAACCTGTCGATTCTGGGGAGAGGATAACTGTCTTTCGGACATGCTTTATTCAAATCGGTAAAGTCTATACAAACTCGCCATTTCCCATTTGGCTTCTTTACCAATACTACATTGGCTAGCCACTCTGGATACTTTACTTCTTTGATGAATCCTGCTTTCAAGAGTTTATCTATTTCCTCTTTTATTATCTGCCTTCTTTCTGTGGCAAACTGTCTTCTTCGCTGTTTCACGGGTTTCCTGTCGGGCATGACGTTGAGCCTGTGTTCGACGAGCTCGGGATCTATCCCGGGCATATCTTCAACACTCCAAGCAAAAACATCGATATTCTTCTTTAAACAATGATAATTATTCCTTCATCATTTTGGGGAGCTCTTTCCCAATTGTGAGGCTCTTCCCTTATGAGACATGAACCTCTTCCAGCTCCTCTACTGGTGACATTCTTTCTTCATGAGGAAGTTCTATTGACATCAGATCTATCTTATTTTTTCCAACGCAGCTGATGCAGCAACTTCTGGCTACCGATTGATTTCCCTGAATAGTTGCTATGCCTGCGGAAGTTGGGAACTTGATCGCCAGGTGATAAGTTGAGACTATAGCTTTGAGGCTATTCAGGAATGGCCTTCCCAAGATAGCATTGTAGGCCATAGGAGTTTTGACGACTTGGAACGGAGTCATCTTTGTTACACGTTTCTCTTTTGATCCTAGGGAAGTGGGAAGGTCTATTAGGCCTTCGGGTTTCACGATTCCTCCTCCAAACCCAGTTAGGGGAGTAACGACCTGTCGAAGCCGATCTTTGGGAAGTTGCATCTGATCGAAAGCTTCCAAGGATAGAACGTTGGCCGCACTCCCATTGTCAACTAGGACCCTCCTGACATCAAAATTAGAGATTGTTGTGTTGATAACAACAGCGTCGTCATGAGGATAAGAAATCCCTTCCATGTCGGCATTGCTGAAGCTGATGCTGTCCGAGATTTCCTGGTCATGAAATCTCGACCTTTCTTCCCGATCACTTAGTGCACGGGCATGATTCTTTCGTGCATTATTCGAATCACCTCTAGATGATATTCCTCCGACGATGAAATTTATGGTGCCAGCGGATCTGGAACTCTCTTCCCCTTTCCCATGTTCTTTATCGTCTCTCTTTATGTAGTGCCCCAGGAAGCCCCTTTTTATGAGAGCATCTATCTCCTGTTTCAAAGTTCTGCATTCATCTGTGGTATGGCCCGGGCTCTTGTGAAAGTCACAATACTTATGTCGATTTTTCTCATCGATCTTTCCTTTGATAGGCTTAGGCCACCGTAAGTCTTCACATCCTTTAATTTCCATGAGAATGTGGGATCGGGGTGCGTTTAGCGGAGTTAAACTCTGATGTCCATTGCCATTCCCCTTCGAATTAGTTCGGGACGAGTTCTTCTCGTCTTCCTGTCTCGACCTTTTATTCCCTTGCTTTGTTGATTGTGAGGATTGTGCTACTGTTCCATGCCCTTGATCCTATGCCCGAACTGACAAAAGCGTCTCCTCCATGTTTATGTACTTTTCTGCTCTTCGGAGAAGCTCTGTTACATTTGATGGTGGGCTCTTGGATAGGGACATTCTGAATTCCGGGCCTCGAATGGCCAAGGTAAGGGCTGAGATTGCTGATGATATATGGAGATCTGGAATCTGAAGTCTTTCAGCATTATACCGGGTCATGAATTCACGCAGCGTCTCATTCTGAGCTTGCTTTAACTGCATGAGAGATGCAGCGGTCTTTTTGATTCTTTTGCTGCTAGCAAAGAAAGCAGTGAACTTCTCAGTAAGATCTGCAAAGGAAGAGATGGATCCTGGAGGTATCGTAGAAAACCAGTCTCGAGCTGAATTTGTCAATGTTTGGGGGAAGGCCTTGCACAGAATTTGATCGGGAGCATTCTGTATGTCCATGACATCAGTGTAAGTATTCAAGTGGTTGTTAGGATCTGTTGTTCCATCGTATTCCTTTATCCGAGGATATTTGAATCGATCTGGCAAGGGAAATGACGTTATTTCAGGAGTAAAGGGGGTTCTTCTTACAAACGACGTCCGACCCTGGGTGTTCTGTCGTATTCCATCAGCAATTCCTTCCTGAATGATTCTAGAGAGCTCTTGCTGTGTCAAGTTGGCAGATCCTTCTGTCATGGGATGGGCACCCCTGATTCCCGGGGAGTTGTCAGCCATAGGGTTAACTGGCTGGAGACCTTCCCTGGGAATTGTGCCTGGAGTGTTCGGGTCAGGTTGCGCCTGATGACTGTTCTGTTGTTGAAGAGCTTGACGAAGTTCGCGGAGCTGCTGCTGAAGTTCGTTGAAATCTTCCCGACTAACAGGCTCATTGTCTGGAGTTGCCTCTGGGTTTTGTTCTTCCCCAACATCTTCAAGAGGTGGAGGATTATCATCCTCAGCTGAAGTGTTGGCCGGAATGGATTGACCAGTGGATGCGGAGGGACGGGCTTGGCGTCTATTAACCATGGCTGATTGTATCTCTTCCCATAGACGGCGCCAATTGATGCTGTCAAAAATCCTAACCTTGACGTGGCAGGATCTGATGATACTTGATTGCTGGAAGAGATTGATGAACTCGCCTTGAATAACCTGCAAAAAAGGCGAGGAGGATTCTCCCCGTCGCCCCTCCGGTGTGAGAATTAGTGTTTTGGAGAGAAGTAGAAAAATATATAACTGGAATATATGTAAAGAATTATGAATGAATTTATGTGATCAAATGAGCTGTATTTATAGGGCTGAAAAAGCCCATAATCTCCTTTATTTAAGGAATGAGTTCTTTTTGCTATAAACTTACCTTTTAGGAGGAGTTCTAACCTAATAAGAATTATACTTCCTCTTTTTTAGGATGAATCCTTATAGGTTATGCCTTATTTCGAGGGCCCAAGAAGTTGGGCCACCAATAAAGCCCATAAAGGTAAACACCCGGAATCCCGAAGTGGCCGGTCAAGCCCGGTCATGTTGCCAGTAATGGATGCAGGACATGGATAGATCGGGCATACATGGGCCGGGACGGTCACATGGACGAGCAAACATCCCGGCCTATGGAAGGAAGATGGGTGGCCGGGACTGTAGTAGCCCGGGATGGACTCTCTCCGGAATTAGCCCGATCAGAAATCATTTTCCTAAAAAAGGTGGAATTTCCATCATGTGAGGAGAAAAAGAGGAAATGGTTTCCTTGGGAAAAATAATTGATAAACAAACCGCTAAAAATGAAAAATTGGAAGGAAAATGAGGATTTTCCATGAAAAAAACAATAAATTTTTCATCGAGCATTCATCAATATTATTAACACATTATGTAATATTTTATCTAAAGCTTTAATTGCTATTGCGTCGATCATTGGAATCTCATCCCAAGTAAATAGTTCTGTACTTCTATATAATTCGGTTAATACAAATTGTTGACGACCTGTAAGCACCCCAAGGACACTTGATTTGGTGGTACCAGAAAGGCCTTTGAGATTCTTAAATTCCATAGATTCAAGGTTCGAAACCACATGAGGACACGTCCACCCAATGTGGAATAAAACTATTATTTGGTGGACAATATCGTGTGTTGACGACCTGTAAACACCCCAAGGACATGACAACATTAATATAAAAAAATGCGGGTTTTTATGTTGACGTTGCTATGCCCTTAGGGTGCTTACAAAACCACTTATTCGGTGGGCAATACCATGTGTTGACGACTTGTAAGCACTCCAAGGGCATAGACAATACCATGTATTGACGATCTGTAAGCACCCCAAGGGCATGACAACGTTAACACAGATTATTTAATAACTGCAGAAACATAACATAAAGAAAAATTAAGTTGAATTTTGAACCTTAAATGAGCAATTCATCCACCACGTAATAAACTAGCAGCAATTCCTGGTGATGTTGTAGCTAAATTAATAAGTTTTCTAGATCTTATGGTTGCAAGTAATGCTCGATACAAAAATATTTTACCTGTTGTGGTAACAATTCTTCCAATAATAGTTCTTTTATTCTGCGGCTATGGTATCTCTCTTTTTGACTCCATACATAATGTTCAGTCATTTATTTGTATAATTTTCTGGTATTCACATCTACTTTATGTAACTGGAAAAATTCTATTAGCTTTGTTTTTTTTTGTAAAAATTCTTTTGCTACTAATCCACTTAAATTATCAATTTTATGTAGGTTGATAGCATATTTTATACACTATTTTATATGCCAAAGTTAGGATAATAAATTGTCATTTAGAATAAAAGATATTGATTTTGTTCTTATTTAAGAAAAAATAAAATCACAAAATATGGAGAATGGTACATTTAAAGAGGATAAAAGGAGCTTAACTACATACACGAAGAGTCGAGGAAGTCAATCGAGGCCAAAAAAGAGTTAATCAGAAGAAATCAAAAGTATGATAAATTGCTCTAATCATAAGATGGAGGACTTGATGTGCAAATAAAGAACAAGAACCTACTTAAATCGAAAGAGAGTCGAAAATTGCATTGGGACTTATAACCAAGCGATCGCCAACCAATGTACCAAGTGATCTCTCAAGGGGAATTAAAATTAACAGTGTCCAAACTTGATCTCCTAGCGATCGCTTGATGATCAGACTGAGTTCTTGTGCATGAATTTTGACAAGATTCTTTCATGCCCTATATGTTGTTTGTGTGGGGGGGTGGGGGGGGGCATAAAATATGGACATTTGCCACATCTAAGAACAGCCCCAAAATGAAATTTCAATATCAAATTCTTGGAAATTCAGGTAAGGCGGAGGTGCGCAAATTGAAGATTATCAATGTGTAATTGATTCTTGTTGCAAGATTTCTGTTTCCTCTATGTTATTTTCAATGAACGCATTATTTTATTGTTTTTTTTATTTTATAACAATGTGTAACTAAATTCTTATGTTGGGATGAATGATGTAACCTAGTTTAATTATTTTAATTCTAAACTTCATAGTTTAATTTATTCGTTGCATATATTAATTTTATTTTGTATTTAATGCATGAATTAATTAGTCACTAATTCATTGATATTGTGAGTTTTTTTCATAATCCAAGAAGTGAGTTTACAATCTAGATCTAAGAATAAAATTTGGTTATTTTCTAGAAGATAGAGATATATTTTTGGTATTACTGCAGTCTGCAGTCATGATTGAATTCTTGTGTTCTAAGCATCTAGGCAAGGAATAATTTTGACAATCTATAGATATATATAGTTGACTAGATTAGGTAGAATTAATTTAAACTCTAGAAAGGAATTTCAATAAATATGGGTGAATTCGACTGAACGCATTATTTAGGAAATAAAATTGGAGTTTGAATTAATTTAATTGGTTAGGTGAAATCGTGAATCCTAAGGCTTTCAAAATCGTCTTAGAAAACAAAGCAAAATCTCGTATTTTATTTCATAGTATAATTCTTGGTTTAGTATTTATAAAACACTTTCTATTATTCCAATAAGGTTTAGAACTAATAATCTCGATAATTAATAGTAGTATTCATGGGAACGATAATCCGGAATCTTTTGTCCATTTTTTATTTTTCATGTTCCGTACACTTGATAAGTATTTTTGCACACTACATTTAGAGTGAACATAGGTTAACGATTGTCTATTTTCAAGATGTGATGTTAATAAAATAACAATATTATATATAGGAAAATCTAATATTTTCAGACAGCATCTAGAGATGAAATCCACCTAGCATATGATAGTTTTTAATTTCGTCGACATCTCTAGTCATCTATTCATTATTAATGGAAAATGCATTCTATCATGCTATAACCAAGAAACGAACATTTTTGCTTGGTGGGCCAAGAATGCTCAAATTAAAGTGAATATTAATCCATACACCATCCCAATACAATTATATTTGAATTATATCATCATAAATATTACTTACTGAATATTACCTTATCCTTAAATACTATTTAGCATATTACCTTGGAATCTGGTTGTAAGACTATTCGATGTAAATTACCTATCAATTAAGAATGAAAGGATGAAAATTGTGTCCGTTTAAAAAAATAAAAATAAAAATAAAATAAATAAATAAATTTCCGAATAGGTTGTTAATATTGCAATTCGATTTTTTATGTCATATCCGTGTCTTTTAGCAAATAAATAAAGAAGTGCAAATATGTGGCACAATCATTGGAGGACACAATTGGATTATGTTGTGTACGAGGAAGTCATACTATCTGCACCATTAAAATCATTTTTCATTCTTGCAAGTTTTGCTGCTTGATTTATTTATAAAAAAAAATTACAAAAATCACATTATTTATACTATTTTTTAACCAAGTAGTTTTTCGAAATAATTTTTCAATCACATACTTTAACTAAAAAGCATAGCATTCTTTTTTTTTTCAAATAATTTTTGGCCGCCAAATTAGTTGGGATTATGCCCACACATTTACATGTTGTGTTGTTCATTATTGTTTGTAATTATTTTTACAAGATTCTGACCTTTTTTATTACGTACTTTTCATAAATGTAAAAAACTTGTACAACAATTGAAGGAAACAATTCAATAAAGACACAACATAGTAAGATGGGCACTTGGTCCATTATACATAGGAAAAAAGAATAAAACTTGAGCTAAAAAAAAAGCTGTCTATGTTTGGTAAAAAAAATTTGTTTATAAACAAAGAATATGATATTTTGAAAGTAAAATGAGTGTTGTTGGGAAAATGTGCTATTTATAAGTTTCCAAACCTCTACAAGTTCGTAACTCTCGACACTATTACATCAACTGCCCATGACTGAAAACTGACTTTTTTAGGAATAGCCCCACGTGCGAAAGTGATTGACCTAGATTCTTATTAATGGTCATAGCATACCACACAATCAACATAATTTGTTTTCTTTTGAACTTGAAAGGTAATCTCGCATTTGATGGAGTCAGTGACAGTCCTAGTATAAATACGTTGTCTCCTTCATTGCTTCCAGACATGATTCTAGCTTCAATGACACGATGACCAAGCTTCGAAATGATTAGCCTTGTTCTATTACACAATCTTGCAAAATTGTCAATGTTTCTCACAAACATCATCGGGACACCAACCTTTAGCATTAACTAATGGGCATGCATACCTGAACATTTTATATCATTCAAGAATTTCGTAGAATGAATATCTTCAAATAAACATGTACTATTCTCTGCCATGTAGATCAGCTTATTGACCGAAATCATGTACTCGTTTATGGTTTGCACAAGATCAACTATTGGGGCAAGTATAGCTCTTCCCTGCAACCAGGACGCATCATCATAGTTGCCATAAAACGATGGATATGTACTTTAAACAATAGATTTAATGAGTTTGTCCCCACATGTCCCGTCTCATATACTTAAAATTCACTCAGGGAAGGCCATCAACTCAAGTCCATATTCATCTTTGTCAATAGAGATGGCAATGGGTAGGGTATGGGTCAGGTTTGGAAAATATATACTATACCCACTAGAGATTTATAATACACATACCCTGCCCATATACTCATTTAAGAGTGGCAGGTTGGGTGCGGATAGGGTACGGGTAGGTACGGGTATTCTTTTATACCCATTTAAACCCTGTTACTTATTTTAATTTTAATAATTTATTTTTATTTTTTTGGATATATATATATAATACTTGTTCAACAATAATATAAATATCTAATTGTAATTTTTTCATGAACTTCACATGTAATATACTAATTAACAATCCCTGCGCAATATAAAAATATCAAAATGAAGTAAAAGTATAACAATGAAGTATAAGTAAACTCCAATTGTCCAAAAATAAGCAAATATCAAAGAGTCTACTTGTCCAAAATTATATATTATTAAAATTTAAATACAATAACTTTTTTTAAAAAAAAAATTAATGGGTATATGGGTCAGGTATAAGTTTTTCTACAATACACATACCATACTCATACCCATGTCGGGTTTCTAAATCTACACCCATACCTTATCTACAAACCCATTGGGTCGTATAATTTCTACCCATTTGTGTCGGGTACCAAACGGGTTTCAGGTTCGTGGGTATTATTGTCATCCCTAATTGTCAATATTTTGTAGTCTCATGTTTTTCGTCAATTTGAAATCCTTGTAATATGTCCCTAAGTATGACGAACTTACGGTTGCTAGGACAATGCATTGCCTAGTTCCTTTTCGGAATAACTGGCAAGATCTAACAAAGTCACCACCAAAGACAATTGTCTTCCCTCCAAAAGGTTTATTGCAGCTAACTGGGTTGTCTAAGAGTAATATATCATGTAAAGTTCCATCAATAGCCTCAAAATAATATCTATGCATCATTGGTGCCTCATCCTTAATTATATGCTTTGTTTTTGTGCAAGCTCTACAAGTTCGCTACCCTGACATATATTGCATGTTTAGTCTTCATTATGATTTAAGGGAATAGAAAATCTTGAGTGAGTCGTTCGTCCGCCAAGAAAAAGAAGAGAAGTTACATCACTTGATGCAACATTCAACACTATCTCACCCTTTGACCTCAGTGCAACTGAAAGCATATTCTATGTAGATGTTTTCCCAATTCCACCACAACCATAGATGCAGTAGATACCTCCTTTAACAAATTCAACACATTGCATAATTGTATTGTAAACATCTTTTTACTCACTTGTCAACATATGCAAGAGTCTGTTGTGTTCGTCCAACAAAGACATTTTGTTATATCTCTTCTCATCATATATAAGTTTATTAACACTAAGTAATACATCACAATTGTTCGAATAAGGCATCACACGAAAATCATGCTATGCAAAATTTTCTCAATCTCCAGAAGAGTCAAATTATGAATTTCTTCATCGGTCAATTGCAATCTTGATTGACAAAGGAACATGACACATTGCAATCAATGATGCATAAAATAGATATCATAAAATCCCATATAAATTAAACCAACTGTTAATTGTATTTTAATTTTCATAATAACTCAGGAAAATCGAAAGAGAAGATAGTGTATGCTACGACGTTATATTTTACTTGTGAGAGATAACAAAGGACAATGCATTACATTCATGCCCTAAGATCCATCTTCTAATGTAAAGTATGTGATCATATATAATGCCAGTATGTTTGCCAAATAAACTCAGGACGAGACAGAGATTTTGACATCAACAATGTTGAAAATAGACTACTAAAAGAATTAGCAGACCCCCAATAACTAGCTTCAACATTGCCATCTACATACTCGTTATCATCATCAAGCAAACCAAGAGCATAAAAAAAGTTTTTTGAAAGATGTGTACTGCATTCCATCAACACACATAATTTCTTAATATGAAGTTGGCCCTTGAAACATGTTCAATAAAGATCTTAAGTAATACATTTTCTCTTGACCAGCAGCGACATAAAAATATGGCCAATCAAGAAACCTCGCTTTCTTGATTGCCACACCTTTTTATATGTTTTCCACACAAATTTGGTTGGAAGTTCTGCATATGTAAACCTTTTAACTTCAATATATTTCTTGTTTGCATCCATTGATGTAGTGAACATACTTTGTCTTGTTGTATGAAGATTCAAAACTTCCTCAATATGATCATTATCATTAAAAAAAAAATACACTACTCATCGAATAGGTGGAAAGACAATTGTTTGACGGGGGTCCCTAAAGTGTATATCATAACAAAACAACTGCCAAAAAGCCTCACATGGTGAGATATATCTGCAATCTAAGTACATTTTTATCTCATTTATTGTAACAGTACGTTCATCATTATCTCTTTTATAAAAAGTTGTAGTCACCCAGTCATACACTTTATTAACATTCTTGAAATGATATTTAATGTATCGAGTTTGAATGCACCATTCAACGGTTATATTAGTAGCATGCTTCATCAACAGATATCAATTATGAGGAACAACATATCGGTTATCAAGCTATATACTATTCATGTTCACAGTCATTCCGTTGTTACGATGCCTGTAAACCAGATATCCAATATCATCAATAACTGTGGATTCGGTAATTTTTAGGGTAACGCTTAGTGCATCTATCATTAGACATTCTTGGAGAGTCGTATCATTATACCACAAGGATCGTGAATCATAAGATCTTTAAAAATTACATAGTAGTGAGGATCTATCGACTTATTTAGAGTTTTAGTTGAAATTATGTTGTTAATATGTTCCTCAGTTGGATACAGTGCATCTTTAGTCAGAAACAGCAAAATATGTCCATGGGGCATTCTGCACTTTTGAAACTCAATTGTATACATTTCTTAACAAAAATAGAAAAAAAAATAATGAATATTACTTTGAGACTTAAATAAATAGTCACACTAGAACAAACAAAACAACCATATATTCGTAAAGTGTATCTCTAAAGATTACGTGATATTGTTGAAATAAAAATCTCATTATGACAGAAATCTTTCATAAGTACATCTAGTTTTATCTTAAACAATCTGCATAATATATTGGGTCGATCCTCTAGCCTTAACCCTCTATTTTGAAGATACGGAACAACTTCGGGCCTTTTCAGGTTACGGGTAAATGTAATAAACAAGTTCGGATATCCATCTCAACGCATATAGCCATAGCATTTTGATAGTTCTGGATTATGTATTGAACACTACGATGACGACGGTATGTAAATTCTCCATTCGTGCAAGGAAGGATTGGTTTCTCTCGTAACAATGCATCAGCTAATCCATGGTACATATAACATAAAATTGCTGGAAAAGCCTTCTAGAGAACAAAATATTTGGTGATTCGGTATCTCTTTCTTGTAGTCGATACACGAGATATTCCCTTATTTACACACATTTCCAACCACCATTTAAGCTAGAAGGTGAATCTCCTAGTAAAATGTCTTCCCTATAACTATCTTGACCAAACAAACAAGTAATGGATATTATAAACCCATGTACAACATATGCAATTCAGTGATTCATTGCAATAAATTGGTGCGAGTCTCAATGATAATATCCCTATCATCATAAATGGTTCGAAATCACCAACGATCAATAGTGCAACGTCGTCTTTATCCAGAAGGTTGTAACACCTATCATCATCATTTCATCTTCTAATGAACATGAGTCTAGCATTTTCAAATGCCTCTTGGTGCATAGTCTCTCAAACCATCCTAAATGACTTCACAAGAACATTATGCTCGTCCAACATATTTTTTAAATAAGTTACAACTTCCTCGTGCAACCTGCTTCCACTAGATCTTTTCTAAAAGCATAATGAAGAAAATGGTGGCAAATAAAATTTTTGAAAACTGGTATTCATATGCAACTTATGGATTCAAGCACATATGTCCAATAGCTCGTAGCTTATTTGCTACTTTATGTTCAGTATCATATATATACAATTGAGCAAACTTTAGTGATCTTCCCTCAACTAGTAACAAACTACCAATGTAATGATAAATTTGACTGTGTAATCTAAGTATCGTTATTAAGGCTCGAATCAATCTTCCCTCTCATAGAAGTAAAGGAGAAAATCATGTCGTACAATTGGATATTATCATTGAACTATTTTCCTTTTTCATTTTTGATGCGATTCTTTTTGGGAAAAACGACGAACACGCGGAATTAAAAATTGAAACATGGGAAAGAACTAATTTAGATAAACAATAAAAAGTATACGATAAGATTCCAACCCAAACCTCACGATGCAAAAACCAAGATGTAGAAATCTAAAACCCGTGCGATGCGAAAGCAAGAACTAGAATTTTCGAACCGTACAAGAATTTCCTAATTCCTTGAGAAGTTCTAGATTTGAACGCCACAAAGATTGAAAATATTTGATAAGTTCTTGATGTTCTTCAAGAACAATTAAAAGGGAATCCTCAACCTTTCTAAAAGAGTAAAAATAATCAATTTACTTACCAACAATCAATGTCTAATCTTTATAATGAATGAAATAGTTAATATAAGCTAAAAAACAAAATCACAACTAATTGTCTACAATAATACAGTTCTAAGCGGAATAAAATACTTAAAAATGGATTTAAATCAAAAACTCGTGAAACTTTAGTTTTGGAAGGAACCGCGATCGCATGAGTATGATTGACTTGATTGCGTGGTTGACCTCTGGAGTACACTGACCATTGCAACAAAGTTTGCGCGATCATGCCCTTCTTTGCTCCATGCAGTCGTGTGGTTCTCGTTTTGGCTACTTCTTCATCCCTTGAATTGCATTGATCCAATTTGATTCTCGGGTCGAGCCTTACATGCAACTTGCTCCTTTATTCATTGAGATTGTTGCTGCATCTACAGTAACTTGATCTCTCCTTTGATTTCCTAGCTTGGATCGCATCATCTCCTCTCTCTTGAAAATTATTCAACCTCGAATCAGCATATGGTCCAATTTTCATATTTTTCTATTTTTGTTGACTTGATGAACATGCTTATGCATCCTTCAATTTTTTGGGTTGTCTATTCTTGCTATTAAATTTATTCCTAACTTTAAGTTTGGGATTTAACTTGGGTACCTGGAAAATAGAATTAACCAAATTAGGGAGGGGTTTGTTAGCATTGCTAAGTGCAAGGGAATGTTCCTTGTACGTCAACCTATGTGCAAAAAAACTCATTTTGTGGGTGGTCTCTCTTTCATTTTTGTCTTTTTGCACTGTCTCTTCTTTTTATGAGGTCGTGGCCTCTACTATGTTTCTTTCATTTTTCTCTACCTCTCATTTTTTTGAGGTCGTGGTCTTAACTCTCTTATTTTTCTTCTCAAACTCATCTTTTAATTTCAGTTGATCCTCATGGACCTGTTTAGGTGACAAAGGAACCAAAGAATAGCTTTTCTTACCAAGTCTGTATTGATTTGTAAATCTATCATGCATCACTGCTCTATCATGTTGTCATGGCTTCCCCAACAATATATGACCAACATGCATATGTACCACATCACACACCACCTCATCACTATACCCAACCATATAAAATCTCACCCTAACCTGTTTGTTCACCATAATTTTCCCAGACTCAGTTAACCACTGGAACTTATAAGGTCTATGATGTTTCATCATAGGTAATCCCAATTTTTCCACTAAGGTAGTACTAGTCATGTTGGTGCAACTTTCCTCATCAATCACACTACACACCTTATTATTCACTAAGAGCCTAGTATGAGAAATATTATAGCTTAGCTTATCCACATCATTCACCTTAAATCTAATGCTAAGAGCACTCCTATTAACAAGTGATACACCTACAACAGCATAAATTAAATCATCACTATCACTAGCATCCTCTAACTTAGGCATCTCTTCAAATTCACCCTCAGATACAACTACCCTATTTCACATAATCATTTCCCTTTTTTTGGACATTGAAAAGCAATATAACCCAGACAAAACAATGAAAGCATTTAATATTTCTATCATTTGTAGGTTGGGAATCAGAAATATTTTTACCTTTTAGTGTTGGTTCCTCCCTCTCTTTTGAGACATGATCTCCATTAACTTCCCGTTTTGGTTGTAAAGTAGGATTAGAGCCTGGAGATTACCTTGCTGCCCCCTTTCACTTCAATTGTCTTTCAACATTCGTTGCCATGTACACCATGTCCTCCAACTCCACATAGTGTTGTAGCTCAATACATTGGCTATCCTTATCCAACCCACTAAAAAATGGTAGCTTCCCTGTCCTCCACAACATTGGTCCTAATCATAGCGATCTCCATATCCTTGTGGTAATCCTCTATTCTAGAACCCTAATAAAGACCTTTCCATCTTTGGTACATGTCCCTATAGTAATGATTAGGAATAAAACTCTTACTCATAATCATTTTCAACTCATCCCAATTTCCCACAGGCCTTTCATAGTTCCTCTTTCTACTAGTCACCAATTGATCTCACCAAATGATAGCATAATTAGCGAACTCAATCACCACTAATTTCACCTCTTTTCATTCGAATAATTGTGGCAATCAGACATTTATTCCACATTCTTCTCCCAATCTAGATGCACCTCAAGATCACTCCTCCCTTGGAAAGACAGTATTGTCATCTTGATATTTCCAATGTTACCATCCACTCCATGTCCATATGATGTCTTCTATGACCCCTTTCATGCATATCTCCTCTATTCCTTCCTGCCACACTAGCCATATAAGATTGAACATTGCCCCCTAGCTTCCTACTCCCTCATCATCAATCCCAAATCCATACCTAAGATTGTTTTCTCGCCTATTCTCCCTCCTAACTCTTGGGGCTATTTGAGATTGTTCCATACGCAAATGAGCAATGTTTTCATCTTGCCTATCCATCCATTCATTACATTCTCAAATTGTTCATGTAGGGATTCAATCATATTAACATTCTTAGGTTGCTTGCTGTATCACATTGATGACGCTGATGATCCTCTCATGTCAGATCGTTTGTTGTCACCCACTAATGATGATGATGATTCCTTGCTGTCAGATATGGTTAGTTATCAAAAAAATAAAGTTTCCTCACGTGTTTTTATGCTCGTGCATCACTATGTTTGATAATATATGTCGAATATTTACAATAAATAAAAATATTTAATATAAGCTAGAAACGAAATAACAACTAACTGGCTGCAATAATAGAGTTCTAAGGGGAATAAAATACTTAAAAATGGAATTCAATCAAAAACTTGTGAAGCCTTAGTTTCGGAAGGCTGTGCGATCGCGTGGGCTTGATTGGCGTGATCATGTGGTTGATCCATGAAGTACAATGACCATTGTAATGAGGTTCACGCGATCGTGTCCTTCTTTGCACCACGCGGTCGCGTGGTTCTCATTTCGGCTCCTTCTTCGTCCCTTTGAATTACATTGATCTAATTTGATTCTGACTTGAGCCCAACACAAAACTTGCTCCTTTTTGCATTGTGATTGTTGCTTCATTCACGATAACTTAATCTCTCATTTGATTTCCTACCTTGGATTACATCAATTTCTATCGTACAACTGATCTTTGAATATTTGTGGAGGTTCTTCCATCGGAGGCAACATCACCTTTTCAAGCATGCAACATATTGAAAATTTAGAGGATCGACACGACTCGTATTACATTTCTGTTCTCTCTTCAAACCAAAAAACAGTCTCGCAAAACTTACACTTGTTGGAAGGGTCGCCTATATCTGTGACTTCTGTTGGTTCAAAAAATCAGCATACATTGTAGCCACAGAAAATTTAATGAATCAAAATAATAAAATTCATTTACAATGATTGTAAGAAATTAAATTGATTACTGATCTGTGTGGACAAACGTAAATTTCTATTTATCGGCCCACCTCTGACAATTGTTTTTATTTTTATTTTTTATATATACATGGATAAAATTCTTTTTTTTTTTTTTTCAATATTTTTAGATTTATTCAAATATGTTTGTATTTTAAAATGCAATTTGTTTCAAAAGTTTAAAAGTCCATTAAATGATTGTTCGTTAAATCAATTAAATTTGTTGATAACTACCCAAATACAATGATCAAGATAATATTATAATTTACTAGTAATCGCACCCGTGCGATGCACGGAATAAATAATATTCATTGAATAAGTTGTAAAAACACAATGCCCGATAAAAATAACATAATAAAAAAAATAATAACTTGCATACACAAATTGTGAATAATTTGTAATTTCATTTCTCCCTATAAGATTTCTTACTTTAATGCATAAATTGTATATTCAATATACAATCAAAAAAAAAAGAAAAGAAAAGTTATGAATTGCATTTTTTTTAACAGTTAATTGTTCATTATCTATTTTCCTTAGTTTATTTATTCATATAGAATTGATTATTCAAAAATAATTTTTTTTTAATGTTCATTCACAACCACATATTATTTAAAAACTAATTTTTCACAATTACATATACTACTTTTTAACCACACATTCTAAAAAAAGGAAATCAATTTTTAACCACTCAATTGATTGATTTGACAATTATTTTATTTTTTATACTACCTTCTTTCACTTTCAATCACACATTTAAAACAATTTCTATAGTTTATATCAAACTTACTCCTATTCAATGATTTCAAATACATTGTGACATTTTATTTTTCACCAACTATTGAAAATGACCATGTTACCCACACACACAAAACTATTTTTTGTGCATGTTAAATAAATGTATGGACTATATTTTGTTTTTAAATAGAATAAGTTTGATAAAACCTTATATTTTTTATTTTCTATAGAATTCAATGAATTAATTGTTAAAGTCTGTTGTATATATTTTACAAATTGAAGTTATTTTAAATTTATAAAAATTAAAAAATAGATAAATGAACAAAATGAGTAAATTTATAAAATTAATTTCAAAATTACCAAAGAGTTTATCGAAACTTGAAGTTGTAGAAATTAAAATGATTCAGTTGAATTTACTTAGAAAGATCGGATATCATTATTTCTTTTAATTTGATAAGGAAAAAAATTTGAAATTAATCATTTATGTCAAATTGAAGTTAGGTAAGAAATGATAAATATCATTTTATATCTTAGATGAGATAAATTAAAAAGATTAGATATTGAAAAAAGTAAAAAATATAAGTAAAACTTTTACCTTTATTATTTGAGGCAATTTTAAGAATGATATATTTAGAGTTTTCTCTCATTTGTTAACTTGTATTGAACTTCTCGTTAAGATCATGAATTTGACACCTATATTGCATATTTTTTGACTTCAAAATATTATAATAATTATCAAAAGAATAAAAATAATATACAATTTGATCTTTTTATAGATTTTTTATTTTTTACAATCAATAAGTCATTTATTACATGTCACTTATAATTAATTTTGCATTAATTGAAGTTTCCTAATTCAATTATTAAAATAATTAATAAAATTATAAAGTTTCCTAAAATAGCAGGGAAAAATGGCGGGAAACTATGTGTGGGTTTTTTTGGCGGCTATACTGTTATTATATACTAGTTAATCACCCGTGCAATGCACGTGAAGAAACGTTTTGATAAATATAATTCAATATGAAATTAGATAAATCTTTTCCATAAAATAAATAAATTTCGCAAATAAGAGATAATATCATCATTCATTGATTTCATATGACTACAAATTTTGGAATACTTCTTTGTACACAACATTGTTTGTTGATTTTGTTGTTCTTCCTTTCTTATCACAAATCAATATCTTTAATTTGGAACGATTTGTCACCCTAGAAATCGCAACATAAAGTTATCCATGTGTAAGCACCAGCCGTTTAAGAAGAAGTTCCACATGCAAGAATGATTGTCCCTGACTCTTATTGATAGTCATGGCATATGACACCATCAATAGAAATTGTCATCTTTGAAATCTAATAAGTATCCTAGAATCAGAAGGGTTCAACGATAACATTGGAATAAAGAACTTGTGTCTTGCATTGATGCGAGAAAAAAATTGACCTTCTAGAACATGGTCGCCAAGTTTTGTAACTATCAACCTTGTTCCATTACTCAATCCCTGTGTATGATCAATATTTCTTAGAAAGAACTTGTGTCCTCACTTATCTGTTGCAAATGTCCACCACGTGGCGCAATAGTGATATCCATGTGTCCAGGTAGTGTGTCAAAATCCACCGACAATCAATTCGGCAATTTCATCGACAATAGAAAAATCATATTGGCCATCATTGGTCGCCCACCAACCAATAAGTATAAGTCTTAAATTTGAAGTGTTTCCTCAATCATCTTTTCTCAAACCAACCTAAATTGCCTTAACAATTTGTTGTATTTGTCTAGCATATCATTCGAATCAGAAACTATTAAATCATGCAACATAGAATCGCATGATTCACTCCTACCCGGGGACATTAAAAGACATAAATAAAATTTTAGAATATCACAACAAAATTATCCGTAAACAATATTAATATAAAAGCAATAAATACATAATACGTACCTCACAATCCTTTTTCTGCTTTCAACCTCATTCACATTATCAACAATGTAAAGCGAGCAAATTGCAAAGCTGAACCGTCATTAGGCAATAGACTCTCAATCTTATGTCAATTTTGATCGTGTAATCTGAAGAGGGGAGGCCATCTACCATCATTTAGCTCATTATCTATTCTCCCATAAAAGTGAATGAAAACATCATATTATATGTCCGAATGTTCTCAATGGAATTTTTAATCCTGTCCCCCTGTCATATAACAAATCTTTCAAAATTAGAGGATGATCTTTCATTAGAGAAATATTCATTTTCTCTTGTATACAACAAAGTAGGGGTGAACAAATAAACCACAACATCGAATTAAACTGCAACAAATAGTTTGGTTTGTAAAAATTCCAAACCACCTTAAACAATTTGGTTTATGTTTCAATTGTCAAAATCGCGATTTCAAACAGTCAACCCGCCAAATTTTAAAAAATAAAAATAAAGACAAATGTTCAATTTTTTTTTTTTTTTTAAAAAAAAGCAATATACTTTTTATTATCAACAAATCAAAATTGAGGAGACAAAGATTAATTTGTTCAAATCCACAATCATTTGGAAATAATTTTTCCTCCTACAATTCATTATCATCATCCAAGATATTTTTTTAAAACAAAATTTTTAATATAAGAGCTAGCGATAGTTTGCTTCTATATAATTAGTTTGTTTGTCAACATAGATTGATTCACAACAAAGCACTCAATTAGAAACTTAATACTATTTTTGAGCTAGTTTCAACTCGAAATTTTAGATGAATATGCGTCTTTGAGCTCGCTTTAAAATATACTAATTTATTCATCGGCAATCTGTGGTTTCAAACCGCACCAAATCGTAAAAAATAGTTTGACTTTATTTTGTTTAAAAAATGAAATTGTTTAGTTTGTCTTGAAAAAATTCCAAACCGTTTGAAATGGTTTGGTTTGAAATATTATTAAAAATCATGTTCACCCCACAACAAAATGAGAATTTCGAATTACGATATGTTTTATAATGCTTATTCACTCTCTCCTCGCACAAAAAATTTGCTTTGCAAAATAAATATTTAAATGTACGATCTCCAATGTCCATGTATTCTGAACAATCAACAATAGATGAAAAAGTTAATAATATAGATCATACTATAAAAGATAAGATTTATTGTTTTGACCATTGACAATGAAAAACAACACGTATAAGAAACGAATTCGATAATCATAAAAAAAGAAAAAAAACTAAAATTGTGATTGACAAAGATGCATCAAATTCATGGTATTATAAGTTTTTGCAATTTTTATACAACGTCATTGTTTTTTTATGAAAATTATAGTATAATATTGATCATCTCAATTATCAATTAAGTAAATTGGGAGACAATTTACTTATTGTTGTAAAAATTTAAGAATCATAAATATTGAATTAAAAGTATGATTATTTAAAACAAAATTTAATACAAATTGATTAAATATTCGATATAAATATAAGTGAAAATTCGATATTAGATTTGTATGACAAAACGAAATTATTCATCCATAAGATTGATACCAATAAAATATCACAATTATTAAAAAAATTATTTATGTATTAAATGTAACTTTCTATAAAAATACTAATTAAGTTAATAGAACGCAATACAAAGGAGTTCAAATTTTTAGATGTACTAAATAAGTAAAAAAATAAGATTATTTATAAAAAAGATTTATACAATAAGATTTATTTAGTATTAGATGCGTGATACAACTTCGATACAATTTTGAACTGAAAATTTTGCATTGAATTTGTATGACTGCACACAAATACTTATTTGCAAAATTCAAAATATTAAAAGATAAATTTTTTTTTATTATTATGAAAATAGAGGTTTAAACACAAATAATCAAATATAAATAAGTAAAAAAAAAATCTCCATAAAAATATTTAAGTGGAAGTAGCAGTGTGAACACAATAAATATTGAATTTTGATTTTTGAAGTGTGAAATCAATAAAAGTTGAGTATGAAAATAAATGAAATATATAATATATAATATTGTATTTAAAAAAATTACAAAAAGTTATGTCAAATTGGCGGGAAATTCTCCTCCTTTAATATTAATTAAGATATTAAGATAGTAAATGATACGATTAGCACTTTAATTTATTGCTATACATTCATTTACTAATGTGATGCCTCGATTCACGAATATAGTATAATCTACAAACGTCATATTAAAAATTGAAATGAAACATTGCACAACATCTCTATATTTTCTCGATGTACGCATATATTAAAAAATTTAAAATTTAAAATGCAAAGCTGCAAGAGTTGATCAGCCTTAAAGACTATGACCTTTAAGCTAATACACAATGTCAATTTATGCTTCACACGATGTAAATATTTATATACATATATTTCTCAATAATGTTGTTAATTGACATTCCGTGTATGACCTTTAAAAATTTAGATTTTTTATATTTTTTTACCCTTTGAGGTAATTATGTAAATTGTAGAGAACATTACTTTTCTATATTTAAAATTTAAACGTGATTTAAAATATTGTTTACAAAATTAGTCAATTTTGAGATACTTGTTTGGAATTAATTCCGTCAATCAATCAAGACTTGACTTGTTTTAATCAAATTTGGCTATAATTGAAATTATATTTTTTATAACAAATAAAGATTAATATAATTGAAGAACAACCAAAGTAGATTAACTTTTTTGATGTCAAGGTATTTTTGGCAGCCTTGTGGCGTATCTTGTAACACACGAATCATTCCCCTTTGAAGGAGATTTTTGTCCCAGCGCGCGTTTTTATATTATGGTATTTTTCGATCACCGTTGGTGATACTAGGGATGCCCTCACAATCCTCATATCATGAGGTCAATGGTTCAAATCATTAGGGACGCGCCTAGCACGCTGAGACAAAAATCCCCTTTAAAGGGGAACAATTCGTGTGTTACGGGATCCACCAACGATGACCAAGAAATACCGTAACAAATGACATTAGAAAATAATATTAAGCCCATGTTTTGTACTAATTAAACTTTAGATTTTAATATAAGTCAAATTCAATAGTCAATCTCAATCTCAATCAAATATTTTATGAGATCCACAACTTTTAAATAACACATCTCATTACTTTTTATCAAAATCTACTAAAAATTTAATTTTAATTGCAACCAAACAGAGGCTAAATGAATCTAATGCCAAAATCTCATTTTATAAAATAAGACTATAATGTGAAATAAAAATTTATTTAAGTTCCATGGTTTAAAATAGATGCACAATTACTTATAATTGCCTATTAAACTAATGTATATGAATAATCCATTAATTATATCTAAAAATTAGTTAGAAAACATAATTAATTAAAAACCAAATTATTGTAAAATTTGAATTAGACAATTATAAAATTACCATATATAATTAACTTTTTGATATAAAAAGAAAAGGAAAAAAAAAAAACTATTAAGTTTATAAGGTGAATTAAAAAAAAAAACAATTAATTCATACACATAAAAAAAAAAATAAAATTTTATGAAATAAACAAAAAAGTTATACGAATTGTTGTCCTTTCTAACCCAATCTTATCCTGTGCTTCTTTAGGTTCTTTGATATTGGACCCTGTGGAATATATATGGTGGTCCAGAAGTGCATAAATGGTTGTCCTTTATCACTTAATTAAACAAATTAATAATATTACAAAATAAGAAACTGTGTTAACAAGAGGCAAACCCTAAGAAAATTATAGAGAGCTATATAAAATGCACATAATCACTCACTACACAAAACCTATTCTTCAGTTGAGCTGCCGTCTACTCTCACTCCACAAAGCACTTAGTACTCTTCATTACATCTTCCTCCTTCAAGCTACAAACCTTACCCACTTCTCCCTGAAAACCTTTAATTAATCGAACCTCAAAATCATGGCCTAAACTACAGTTAAGTAATGCATGAGCTGTCCAGCTCCATCACGCCATATTTTACTGGATAAACATCATCAAATCCTTGCACAATAGGCCCCAAAAATCAGTGCACAAGAAAAAACCTACCCATCAAAGTTTCAGCCACCTACCTCCATTATTTTCCTCTTGCATCAGAAAAGTTTGCATCTAATGCCTTCACAAAAAAAACCCATAACTTTAAGATGATTCCAATGATACCATCTACAAATCCTTGGATGCCAAAAAAGATAAGTTCTTCAAAAATCTATTACTGTTGTAAATATTATATTGTATTAGTGAATGACAGCTGTACCCCTAAAACCCTAGGTATTATTACCTTATGTATCCCTTATTCCCCCTATATATATTGGGGCTTTGGTTCATAATAATACACAAGTTTATTGTCTATTTATTTCTTCTCTCTTTTCTCTCTAGTTTAGAATACGTTATCAGCATGATTCTCTAAACAATATTAGCTAGAAGGTAATTTTTTTTATACATAATCATATGTCATGTGCACTAAAATTAATTTAATGGCATATGAATTTTTTTTAATATAAATTTTCGAATACTGATTTTTATCACAGAATTTGTGCACATCTGCGGAAAAATATGGAATTTCAAAATTCAGTTCTCTTGAATTCAACGAATTCAATTGAACTTTCAAAGTCAACCTTTGAATTCAATTCAATTTCAATTTGTGCAAATTTTGTCAGAATCCATATATGTCGAATTGATTATTTACAAGCTTATAACATATTTATATGTGTTTAATTTATATTTTATGGTTGTTGTTGAATTTCTTTTTACATTTAAATTAATAATTCATTGCGTTGTTACTCCTGAAGTGGCGCAATTGTATAAATAATATTCCAGAAGAATATTAATATGACTATCATAAATAATTTGTTGTTGCTCCTAAAGTAGCACAACATTATAATATTCCAGAAGAATATTATTTGCTCCCGAAGAGCATAAATTATAATTTTCAAAATTCCAGAAGAATATTGATGTATTATTCTTGAATAATCAAAATTTTAGAATTATAATTATTTTAGAAGAATAATTTGTTATTGTTCCTGAAGTAGTACAATAAATAATTAATATTGTAGAAGAATATTAATTGCAGAACTGTCTATTATAAATACATATAAGCTGGTTATACAATTTGTAATATCGTTTTAACTATATTGGTTGATGATAGACATATATCTAGTGTAATATAATTTATTACTTTGTATCAATATTCCAGAAAAATATTGATAATTGAATGAATTTCAAATCAATATCTCAAAAGAATATTGCGTTATTATTGCATTTCAATATTCCAGAAGAATATTAAACGTTAATTTGTCTATTATAGATAATTTGTTGTTACTTCTGAAGTAGTACAACATTATAATTAATATCTTAGAGGATGTTATTTGCTCCTGAAGAGCATGAATTATAATTTTCAATATTCTAAAAGAATATTAATTTTTTGTTTTTGAAAAATTGAAATAAGTTCGTTAGCGAAAGAAGACATATATTGTTCCAGCACATTAATTTTCATTCTAAAAGGTACTGATAATTTGTCATTATCTCTTTTTGCCTATATCAATTATGTTTGTTTGTACCATTTGTGATGCACAAGATCAGCCTAAAATCTTGAAATCAAAATCAACAAAGATTGGATAACCATGTTCATGGTTTATTTGTAGTATATCTCTTGGTTTATGTTAATCCAATATTCTTGTAATCTTTAGATTTTATCTTTGTCTTGTAATCTAAGTAATATCCTGTATATATAATATTACTTGCTCGTGAAGAGCAGTATATTACAATTTCAATATTCCAGAAGAAGTATAATTTATATTTTAAACGAATATGGTGCTGGTGTTTTCGAAAAAACACAACCCACGTTAGATAAATATTCCAGAATATATTTTATCGTCATTTGTGTAGAGTACAAATATTGTTAGTTCGAAAGGTAGAACGAATCATTAATATCAATATTCCTAAAGAATATTATTTGCTCCTGGAAGAGCATAATTTGTCAATATTCTAGAAGAATATTGATTTATTATTCTTGAAGAATTGCAATTTTAGACATATAATTATTCCAGAAGAATAATTCGTTATTTTTGCTCCTGAATAGCACAATAGATATTAATTATTTTTATAATTGAATGAGCTTCGAATCAATATTCCATAAGAATATTGCTTTATTGCTACGTTTCAATATTCTAGAAGAATATTATTTTATTGCTCATGTAATAAATATTGCACTCTTGTTCTCAAAGAAATTCAAATTTTTGAATTTATTAATAATCCAGAAGATTATTATGATGTAGGATAATATATTGTTATGATGATTCCTGAAGAATCATAATTTTATCTCATAAGAAATATTATAACGGAGTATAATTTGTTCTCGGAGAGCCCAATATTATGAGATATGTTATTAAATTGATATTCTGGAACAATATTTTTTTGTTACTCCTGAAAAATAACAACTTTATTTTATGATAAATATTTCAATTTATTGTGTTATTTGTTCACGAATAACATAGTTTCTTTTTCTGCTACAAGTAAAGTTTAGTATTCTATTAACTTTGAATTTCCATAGAAAGTGGTATAGTTATTCGATTTTATCATATCGTTTTTATTATACCAATTTAAAATAAACATTTTTTTTGAATGTATGCTTTACATTCAATAATATAGTACAATATTTCAGAAGAATATTGTATCACTATTCTAGAAAAAGAAACAATATCAATCAATATTCCAGAAGAATATTGATCTAAATCGATATTCCAACAGAATATTGCAGCATTAGAAATATCTCATTTGAGTTACTTAATAAAATATTCCAGAAGAATATTTCGTTTTTGCTCTTGAAGAATGAAAATCTTATTTCATATTGAATATTTGAGTTTAATATGTTGTTGATCCAGAAGAAGCACAACATTTTTAACATAATATTATCTGCTCTTGAAGAGTATGATATTACAATTTCAATATTCTAAAAGAATATTGACATATTGATTTTGAATGAACAATAAAAACGTACTTTCGAAGTAGCATATGTTTCGAAGCATATATCATTTGAGTTCATGTTTATCCCTGAACGAAAACATATAACTAATGTCATAAGAATATTGATTAGTTTAACTACTTGAATGATATATGATTATATAATAATACTTAATCATTGAATTATATCTTATATTGAACCAGAAGTTCAATTTGATTTTATTATTTGGAATGACCAGTTGGACCATCACTGGATCAATAATGATGCGAAATTAAAATGGAAACTCAATGAAGAATCAAAAGATTCTTCAATTCAATCATATATAATGTTTGTTCTCTTTCATGAAATTTCTTGACTGTCACTAACTAAAATAGGGATTAAATTTCCTATATTTCTGAAAATAATTATGGTGATAAATGGACTCCATCATCCTTCATGTTGATCATCTAAATATTATTTGTGTCTAATAGATTTGATACACATACCAGATGATTGCATGGTGTTCGCAATCTGAAGTTTGCGAAATTATTGCTCAAATTTTAAATTATGAGCATAATTCTCATATTATATAATCAAGAATATGTCTTGATAATGCTAGTGGACACAAATCTCAACATTTTAATAAGTTTTAGTTGGGATGTCGATAAAGGGTTTAACATTTTTGCTTGTTAAACGCCTCCAATTAATTTAATTGAGAATAAAATACTCCCCTTTTTGTTTAGGAAATTCTCTTACGCATTATGCCAACATCATAGTTCTCCCTGTTATAATTGACTTATGGTTAGAGCCTAATTTTCCCATCTAATTTTTTAATAGTGCAATTGATTCACCACAATGCACTGAAATGAAAAAAAAAAAAATGTTGAGAAAAATGCATGGTTGAACATATATCCCAAATGGGTGATATTTTACAACGTCGAAAAAACGATTGTTAATTTGATTTGACAATTTCTCAACATTAAGGGGGAAGATTAATAGCTTAAAATCAAACATATGTATCATATTATGTTATCTATATCCTCGCGATTGATAATACGAACAAGAATTTCGATTGAAAACACGAACTAAAAGTTCAAAAGATAATATAATTACAAGATTTATAAGAGATTAATAAAATCTCATGTAATAGCTATAGATGTTCTATCTTATATTGATGTATGACACGCTTGAAGCGTAGCGATATTTGATTCGAATAAAGATCCTCAAATAAATAAAAATCGAGCAAATGATTATGATGGTCTCATTGAGGAGGCATATACTCGTGAGAGAGTATTATTGACATAATTAGTTGTAAATCTCCAGAATAGGTTCAACTACTTGTAATATTGAAAAATTGAGATCTCTATTTGTATTCTTGTGAGGAAAGAAATCAAATTGAGATGATAATTGTGTTGACACACTTTATAAAGCACTTATGCAAAAGCAAACTACGAAGCTAGCCGCATCATAATATGAATGGTAGCGAAGATAATAAAAGAAAATATATCGAAGAAAATCAATATAAAAATAGTTGGCAAAAGTATGCATTTAGGCTAAATTAAACTTATTACAAAATCTGAAGTTTTGGGACCTGAAGTCCAAACACATAAAAGTGTAAAGCCAGTAAAATACCTATAGGTATAGTCGTAATACACGACTTGTTGCGTAACGAATGTTTCAAAAATATGGCACAGATACAATATTTTATTTGCCTGACAAATGCATAATAAGTGCTAACAAATATATAATTATTAGAAATGTATATAATGAAGGATGATTGACTCTAATTACTAGCTTGCGCTCTTTGATGTATCAATGAGTTATATCAAAATGTATGATCATCAACTCGGTACGTTGGGAGTATTTTTTGAAGTACCATGAGTGAGATTAAAAGGGGTAATCAATACTTCGATACTTTGGGATTGCGGTGGAATAATTAGAGAAAATCTATTTGAAATATAGGAATCGTTACCTATCTAAAGTTTCACGACTTAAATTTGGTGGTTGCAATTTGACAATTGCAATGTGAAATATATACTATGCCTGAAGCATATAATATAATCCTCGAAGGATTATATATGTTTGAAACATATAATTCAAGTTTTTAATAAACTTGTTTGATCAAAGTATAAAGATACTTTGCTATCTGAATATATCATATGTCTTTAATAGATTCAATTTCCAATGGAATGTGATTGATAATATGAAATTAAATTACATGAAGAATGGTACAAATGACTCTATATGACAAAGTGTTGAAATTAAGATGTACCATTACTGTGAATAATATTTAAAAATCGTGGAAATTGATTTTCAAATTCAAATTCATTGTTAATTATTCACTTGAAGTGAATAAGTTAATTGTTCATTGAAGTGAATAAGTCACTTCCAAATTTTAGAACTACATTAAATCCATTGATAATATTGATTATAGAACATGACTCGATGTAGTATGTTCAAATTATTAGAAATATTT
The DNA here is from genome assembly GCA_963555705.1 of Ligustrum vulgare. NCBI lineage: Eukaryota > Viridiplantae > Streptophyta > Magnoliopsida > Lamiales > Oleaceae > Ligustrum > Ligustrum vulgare. The sequence goes on along the minus strand of OY743169.1, from coordinate 39,372,633 downwards.
TATAGTTCTTCAAGTTCAAAGGAATAATTGAATTTATATTTGAAGAACAAATAATATGGGATATATACCATTTATATATACTTAGTGAAGATATTCGATATTGCACCGATCAACAGTTGAAATAATTATATGCAATATCCAAACAATTGTAATGTTCCTATGAGGGGGAGCTAATATGCGCTACACTTTTTTTTCCTTAGCCGAGGTTTTGTCCTACGAGGTTTTTTTGGTAAGATTTTTAATGAGATAGTTGTTATCAATGTCTATTGATATACTCTCATAGACGAAACTCCTAACGAGATCAAGATATGAATGATTCAATAGAGATTGAATCAGGGGGAGTAACTATATGGATGATTCAATACATATTGAATCGGGGGGAGTAGCTGTACTCTTTTTCCTTCATTCAGGTTTTGCCCCCACTGGGTTTTTCTGACAATATTTTAACGAGACAGCATCAAAATACTCTAGAATTCTCAACAAATTCAATCAAGTAACAATGAGGCTGATTTATCTACAAAAGACTATCAACATCTACATTCAAGAACCCAGTTCACAAGATTGTGATACATCAACTCGATGATTTACAGCGATCAACACTAGGATGGAGTAGCTGTACTCTTTTTCCTTAGCCAAGGTTTTGTCCCTTTGGGTTTTCTTGGCGAGGTTTTTATGAGGCAGCAATCATCTAAATATTCCAAGAATAATTGTACTATTTTTCCTTCATTTGATATTTTGTTCCATTGGATTTTTATCAAACAAGGTTTTAACGAGACAGATATTTTGTAACATGTCATTCAAGAGGGAGTGTTATAAATATTATATTATATTGTATTAGTGAATGACAGTTGTACCCCTAAAACCCTAGGTATTATTACTTTATGTATCCCTTATTCAACCTATATATATAGGGGCTTTGGTTCATAATAATACACAAGTTTATTGCCTCTTTATTTCTTCTCTCTTTTCTCTCTAGTTTATAACAATCACATATAATTCGTTTAAATTTTATTATTAATATTTCATACTTTGTAAGAAATTTTCCAAAAATATGGTAGTTCAAAAATATGTGCTATTTTATTATTAATATTTCATACTTTGTTGAAAATGTTTCAAAATATTATTCACATTTTATTCGTTTCATACAAATAATAATATTATAAATTTCTTACAATTTTTTATATCTTTCTACGGTTTTTCTTCACCAACAATCATAAATGATGTGGATGAGGAGCATAGATATGATTTTTTTTCCCAATCAATGGTAGAAACTATTTTTTTTTATTTTTTATCTAGATCTATATATATATATATATATATATAGTAATTTGTAAAGTTATTTGATGTAATGTATAGTAATATATCAGATATGGAGATTACATGTAAGTTTTTTTGTCCTTTTTATGTTTCATTTTGGTAAGTATATGTAATATATTATAGAGATCATAATATAACTGGAGCATGTTTATTACGTCTATATTACTTCTAAACCAAAAAATATGATGGTGCAATCAGATCCACGTATGTCCAACAAATCCAAGACGAGATTGAAGGTTGATTTCTATTCTAGTATGTACTAAAAAATAATTAGTCTTGTGTATTTTGAGTATATATCTTATTGTTTGTTTTTTTTCTTATCTCTTGAACACATTGTCATTACTTGTTTTCGAGTAAATTGAAAAAAGTTGTCGTATGAAACACTTCATTCTTATTATCCAAATGATGAAGATTAAGTTCACCTATGATTGTACTTTTCAATGTACTAATAAAGTAGTATTACCAACCACATATAGAGTGCTTAATTTTGGTTATGGGTTCTGTTGACCACAAAATCCGGCTGGACTTTGGACCAACACGTCTCAGCTCCTCCCTCTTTGACACGTGGATCTCCTGCGCACTAGGACAAACAGTCAGCTTGAAAAGGGGGCGGAGGTGGCTCCCGTTTGCACTCCGATGCCTAAGTCAGTACTCATTTTAGGCGAATATATATATTGGGTGCGGGAAATATAAGTGTGTAAAAGAGAGAAAAGGGAGCGAGAGAAATATAGAGTTAAGAGTGAGAAATTGCTAACCCCCTGCTTGGAGACAATTGTGCTTTATTTATAGTGGAACTTTTTGTCTTGGATTGCGACACGTGGCATACTTTACACTTGTCATCACCCTAGCTCATGGAAGTGACAACCTTGCTTTTCAACCGTAATCATTGCTACATTTCGTAGGGGACGGGCGCCTGTCACGTCTTGGTAAAGGAAGTGTCCCATCACTGACTCCATCTCTCTCTTCTGATCAACGCCATACAGCGCCCCGGCTGAGTATAAAGCACATCGGCTGAGCGTTAACCAGGTCGGCTAAAAAAGGTTTGCTTGACACACCACCTCGGCATTCATCCCAAGGTGATATTCTAGGCCTTAGCTGTGGGTCAAGGTCCATTGGGCCACTATTGGGCCTTCGCTGGTGGATCACTGTACCTTTCTTTGGTACCTTTAAGGCACATGGATATCTTGTTCAAATGTCTAATTGAGTGAACAATGTACGATAATGATGCATGGTTTCTTTTGCGACTAATAATGTGCTACTCCCATCCAAGTGCACTAAGAAGTAATTGGCTCATCTCTGGTGTTTCATATTGAACACTTATTTATGTCAATTGACCAGAGTCAATTGCACTTCTTTGTGACACTAAAAACACTGGAACGGAAATGATAAAAGTAAATTAGAATGAAAGTAAACTAAATTTTAGCACGTGCGTCCATTAACGACTAATCCCTGTAAAAGTGAGAACAATTAATAGATGACATGTTGAAAGTACATAACAATGAAAGTAAACTAAATTTTAGTTTCCGTTGCAATGAGCTTCCTTATCTCTAGTGCAATTTTCCCAATGAGAGCTTCACACACTTCGTCCCAAAGTAAAAAAGTTGAGTCATGGGTCCCATCAACAACGTTAAATTTCACTTTGTATTGTGGTACGACATTGTTTGCTTGTAGATTTCATGCTTCAAAGTAGTATCTTCTAGATGAATCCTCTATTTTCTTGCAAAATCGTTATAGTTAATGTAGGACCAATCTCCTTCTAATACTAATGTAGAAATTTTGGCCACAACCTAGTGGAATCCTCCCTTTTGCATGACCAGGTAGTGTAATAAACATTTATTGAACCCATAATCATAAAGATTATACCAATGACATATGAACTTTTTAGTTCATGAATTAAGAAAAAAAAACTTCTTATAGTTCAATATTTCCTCAGCTGTCATCACTTCCACATTACCACTCTCCAATTTGTCTGCCACAATGGTAATTGATGAAGATGACATATTTGGAATTGTCTCTACCGAACTAATGTTGTCAATAGACAACCTTAAATAACACATAACAATGTATAAGTGAACTTAGATAATTAATTTGTTCATTTACGAAAAGAATGCAGTGTTTGTATTACTTGTTCTTGTAATCCTCTATTTCTTAGATGCTTGCATTGATCAATAGCTTGGTTTCCTGGTATGCATTACAAAAACCTATTTTCCCTTGATATTTCTTTGGTCGACACAATTGAATAATCATAACTATGGGTTCGTTACCCGAAATGTCGAAGTAGTTGTTGATTTCATCAGCGTACGATCCCCAAAGTGTTACCATCATCATGTTTGTTCAACACAAACAAAGAAAACGTAAATAAAAAAATGAAAATGCTGAAAATAGATAATTTTGAATATAAAGTAGTGTTCTAAAAAGTGTGAAACGTGATGAAGCGTGAAGCTCAAGAATCAATCTTTTTAAACTTAAGCTGGAGTACAGTTAAAAAGTGTTTTTCAATTCCTATTTACTAGATTTAAACTTTATCTTTACGTGTAAAAATAAAATAAAATGAAAAATACAAAAAAAGGGGGAAAAAAGCCTAAGGACGCTTAGGGCACACATTTTAGATAGAAATTTCAAAAAACGTTTTTTTTTTTTTTTTGCGATTTTCGTCAAAGCGACGCATGGGAGGCGTGTGTCGCGCCTAGGCGAGCACTATGTGCATGTGTTTAGAACACTGTTATAAAGATATAGAGTAATATTCAATATCTTGCAACAAGATGTCAATGTGTTTCGAAACAATTGTTGGGGGATTTCATTTTTGATACTGTAGACCGTGTTTGGAAACTACATGGCTAATAAAATTTGCAAAAATTAAGCGTTCGTTAAATGGACATGTAATAATGTTCATTAGTCGCACCACCAAATAGGCCAATGTCATCAATGTTGACAATGCCTCCAATTTCTGAAATGCTCTTGAGATTGTATATGGAGATATGGAAACATTTGTCACCTACGTTGATCACATCTGTAAAAGGCATGATAAATAGATGGTAACCGTGAATTTTCGTAGAAAATATGCAAGAATTATCCTTCATAGTAAAATTGGTTAAGTAGTATCACAGTAAAATTGATTAAGTAGTATAAAATTTGCTCTCACAACTGCCCATCAAACTTTGAGATGTGAGGAGATTTACGGTGGCTTTTATTCAATCACCTTACATGAAATACAACAAAATATAATGTTACTGGTCTTCGTATGTTTAACACATAAGAAGAAAAATCAGAATGAGTTACCTCTTTGTCCACTAGCACGAGCTCCATGTTGCGTGGTTTTATTGACATCATTTTTCACTGGAATAACATATTTTCTGATGACCCGAACCTTAATAATCCAGTTTGTTCGTTTTTTGTCCAAGTCTTTCAACAAATTTGTCTTCATTTTGTCAGTGATGTATTTACATCAAGAAGAAAATTTTGCTGCTATACGAATGTTGAGGTTAAGCACAAAATTGGGACTGTGGTTATCTGATGATAAATTTTATGTAGAAACCGAAGTACAATTATGATGCACAAATAATACAACCCTATTATCCGATGATAAACTTTATACAGAAATTGAAGTACATTTATGATGCACAAATAATATTGTTGACATATGGTTACCTTAACCTTATTATTTTGATCATAAAAAACAATTTTATCCTGTGTTGTTAACACTTATAATTCTAGTGTTTGTCCCATGTAATGATATTCTTTAAAGCATTCTATGTTCAAATCGTCTCTTAAATGTAAAAAAAAAAAAAAAAAAAGGTACATGATCAAGCACACATGACACAAAGATCAAAGTAATTCATAGATTAAGATAGAATTGAAGATATTCAAGATCAGGATTCAAGACATAAAGCATGACATGAAGATCAAGAATTCAAGCATACAAGATTAGAGCTCGAGTTTAAGTTGACTAGACCCATGTAAAGGTATAATGCTCTCAATCTTTAGTGATGAGTTCCAATAAGCTCAAAAATAATTTTCATTCATCAATCACATTTCATCATTTGCATAAAAATGTTATTTGATTCATAATATGAAATAGATTTTGTAAAAATGAATATTTTAATATAAAAATCTATTTCCAAAATATCCATACTTCGATCGACCGAAGTATGCCGATTGACTGAACTTATGTTCCGCCGAAATGAAAAAAACTGATCAATCGAAATTCTAACGTTTAAAAATGTGTAATGGCTATATTGAACGTTCGGTCGACTGAATTGATAGACCGGAACTGTCTGAGTTTCAGTTTCTTGATCTATATATTGCCTTCTCTTTTGCATTCAATTTTAACAACCAAGATGAGATTTTAAGAAAGCTTTCTAGTAAAAAATTCATTATTCTTACTTGATTTATATTCATCAATCTTAATTAAAAAACTTTGATTGACCTAAACCTAGTTTTATCGAACTTATCAAAGTTTTTTTTAAAGAAAATTTTTGTGAAGATTCTTGGTTTACATTGTATAAACTTCTTCAACATCTTGACATCATGTATTGGAATTGAAGTGTAAGTCTCTCTTTATTCTAAGCTTTTTTCAATCTTTTAAAAAGAGAATTTCTATTTAAATAACTTTGATTAATTGTATTATATTTTTCATTATAATCTGATTAATCAAAGTTCCATTGTTTAAAATACTTTGAGCTTAACTTATTGTTAATTATTCAAGTGTTAGCATTTCTTGGTACTTAACTTGATTATGTCATTTAACAAGAGATTATATTATTTGAAAAACTTTGTTTGATTGCATTAAACCTTTCTTTATCATTTGCATCAAATGTTTTCTCTAACAATCGAGATTAATTCATTACTAATTATTGAAGTATTAGCCTAACTATCTTGAGATTTAATTTCAGTGTATCATTTGTCATGATAGTTATTTCAATTTTAAATCAATTAATTATATTCGAATAATTTTGAGGTCCCTTTAAAGCTCGATTATTGTTAAAGAATAGGTGGTCATTGTTGTAAATCATCTAAGAATAAGTGCTTATTGTTTTAAGTCAGTTAAGGATAAATGCTCTTTGTTGTAAGTCATTGAAGGATTGGTACTCCTTGTTGTAAGTTACCATAATAGTGAATTTGACATTGCTCGTGATAGAGAGCTTAATAACAGAGGGCATATATCAAATTATTTGATTGAACCTCCTTAAAATATCGTTTACATCTTCTATTTCCTTTTACTTACTTACATTGCACTTACTTCTTTCTATCAATCTATATTTTGTAACAATAGTATCTCTAAGTGTTATATTTTCTTTATTAATTAAGTTTACATCTTTATAGCACTTTACGTTGATAGTGGAGTTACTTTACATCTCTTATAACACTAAGTGTTTATACTCGTATTTATTGGTTTTTAAGTTTGAAATTATTTATCGAAAAAATTTTATAAACAAATTCATTTCCCTGTTGATTAGCTACTCTTCGGCTAACAAATACAACATTCGTATACCGGAAACCATTGACCACATTCATAACCCACTACTTCTAAAATCGAAGTATAGTTGTGATGCACAAATAATACAACCCTACTATACTGGAAATGTCGACCACATTCATAACTCACTACTTTTGTAAATGTGTAAAAAAGCTGGAGAATAGTGGAAAATCCAAAGTTAAATTGTGTTTGCGGAAATGCAGTTTCTATTCTCATTATTCATATTCCGTTAACAAATTTTATACATAAATCGAAGTATAGTTATGATGCACAACTAATACAACCCTAGTATATTGGAAACTGTCCACCACATTAATAACTCACTACTTCACTAACCACAGAAAAGCAGGAGAATGAGTTAGGAAAAAATTCCAAATTAAACTATGTTTGCAAAAATGTAGATTCTATTGGCAAATTGGAATTTTAGTAAAAATTGCTAGAATCTTATAACTATTTAATGATGGAATTGCTATATAGGCAATCTTAATATATATATATAATAACAACATAGCCGTCACATAAATCCGCACATAGTTTCCCGCCATTTTTACCTGCTATTTTAGGAAATTTTATAATTTTATTAATTATTTTAATAATTGAATTATGAAACTTCAATTAATGCAAAATTAATTATAGGTGACATATAATAAATGACTTGTTGATTTGTAAAAAATAAAAAATATATAAATAGATCAAATTGTATATTATTTTTATTCTTTTGATAATTATTGTAATATTTTGAAGTAAAAAAATATGCAATATGGGTGTCAAATTCAAGATCTTAACGAGAAGTTTAATACAAGCTAACAAATGAAAACAAACTCTAAATATATCATTCGTAAAATTGTCTCAAATAATAAAGGTAAAAGCTTAATTTATACTTTTTACTTTTTCCAATATCCAATCTTTTTAATTTATCTCATTTAAATCATAAAATGATATCTATCTTTTCTTACATAACTTCAATTTTACATAAATGATTAATTTCATATATTTTTTCTTATCAAATTAAAAAAAATAATAGATATCCAATATTTCTAAGTAAATTCAATTAAAATATTTTAATTTCTACAACTTTAGATTTCGACAAATTTTTTGGTAATTTTGAAATTAATTTTATAAATTTACTCATTTTGCTCATTTATCTATTTTTTAATTTTATAAATTTAAAAGAACATCAATCTGTAAAATATATACTACAGACTTTAACAATTAATTCATTGAGTTCTATAGAAAATAAAAATATAAGGTTTTTTCAAACTTATTCTATTTAAAAGTAAAAATATGGTTAATACATTTATTTAATAGGCACAAAAAATAGTTTTTTGTGTGTGTGTGTGTAACGTGACCATTTTTAATACTTGGTGAAAAATAAAATGTCACGTTTTATTTGAATCATTGAATAGGAGTAAGTTTGACATTGATATTGATATAAACTATAGAAATAGTTTTAAATGTGTGATTGAAAGTGAAAGAAAGTAGTATAAAAAATAAAATAATTGTCAAATCAATCAATTGAGTGGTTCAAAATTGATTTTCTTTTTTTAGAATGTGTGGTTAAAAAGTATTATGTGCAATTGTGAAAAATTAGTTTTTAAATAATATGTGATTGTGAATGAACATTAAAAAAAATTATTTTTAAATAATCAATTCTATATAAATAATTAACCGGATCCCACTTTGACAGGGTTCCATCCTCCCATCACAATTAACTTCCCTTCAGTATTGGAAACCTAGCAGAACAAAGGTAACACATGTAACGATACAATAATTTTGTCGTCCTTTATTGTCCAATATGACATAATAAAAGTATTTCATAATTTATTTAATTATTTTGAAATGGAAAAAAAATAAAAACAGGATTTATTTAAAGAAAAATGAGAATCTTAATCTTAATCTTAATCTTAATATCTTAATCTTAATATATCTTAATATATATAATAGCAGGATAGTTGGCTCCTATTTTCCGGCCAAAACTGCTGTCATATTTTTTTATTTTTTTTAAAAAAAAGGTCAAAATATGGTTTTTCGTTGTCTGGTGCAATATCATTAATTAATAAACTATCATTAATATCAATTGCACGTGGATCAATGCATTGATACTGAAAAAATGTTTAATCATTTTTTTTATCGTAAATTTTTTTTTATCGTATAAAATTTTTTTGATCGTAAAATGTGTAATAATTTGTATAATGCAAATGGTCCATGCACATTAATATTTATTGTATGTTATATTATGAAGCAGTTAACATCCAAGGAGTGTTGAGAATATTTCTAACTAAAAAATTCTATATGGCTAAAAAATTAAATATATATATATATTTTTCAATTAATAAAAAAACATTGTTGTTTTCAATAAAATGGGGTTTTTTTATTTTTTATTTATTTATTTATTTTGGCTATGGTCATCCTTTATGCTATTAAAGTTTTGTATTATTTAATATTTAATATCCATTTTTTATTATTTATTATTTATTTATACTTTTTTTTTTTCTCGAGGTTAATGTTTATGTATGGTTTTTTATGGATTATTTATCTAAATAAGATGAATAATTGGACTTTCCACCTACCCATATAACTATTTCTATAAGTTTAATTTTATTATTTAAACTATGCTTTTAACCACATAATTTCGAAAATATGAAATGCCATACAAATAATCGAATGAAGAGACGACTTCTTCAGTCCAAATAAAATAATATTATCCAGGATAATATTTCTGCTCATTCAAATTTATAAAAGATCTCTAATTTCTGATATGAAAATGAAAAGATAAAAATAAGCATCATATAGTTGGATAACCAAATTTTTTATATTGATTTGAAGAACATATTATGTAACATTCATGAATAGGAAAAAAAAATATCTGTGTGTAATATATATAGAAATTGTTTCTTACTTTTATTTCTTATTATCATTATTATATTTTAACATTACTAAAAAAAGGATTATTTGTAACGTTGAGCAACACTAACACAATCAATAAAAATCATTGTGAAATAAGAAGAAATAAATTAATTTATTAAAAATGCATATATATTTTTTAAAGAAGTGTTTTGTAATTTACATTGAATTTTGCTATTAAATACCTTTTTGTTTCTTCATATTCTTTCCCATAATATTTAAATTTAATTATTTTCGTTATATATTTCCCACATTTTCATTAATTATTAAATATATTTAATTACTTATTCATTAATTAATTGTTATAATTTTTTCCCGTGTAACGCACGGGTGCGAATACTAGTAGATTAAGAACCAGTAGTGAATATTTTTTATTATTTCATTTTACCCGTAATATTTTTTGGGTAAGTATATTACCACCACATTTTTTGTTTAACCCGCCGTATGTTAACTACACCCCAATTAAAAAATACATTTTATAAATACACCAACACTATTTACTAATATATCCTTAATATAATAAAAACAAAATATTTGTACACCACACTTTCTTCCTCATCAAAATGCTTCTCTTTTATCCTTGATCGCCTTGCTGATTCCCTATTTGATTCCATTCTCTTCCTCTTCCTTCGATCGATCAAATCCCTTAAGTCCCTTAAGTTCTCTTCCGAACCTATGTTCTAAATCTGTGTAGATTTAGAAGAATTTTCACTAGAAGAAGCCATTTTTTTTCGTTTAATTACACGAAAACACGCATATTATGAACTACAATAAAATCAGAAGATGAGAAAAAAGACATATTTATACTTTGTATGATTAAGCTAGAGACAGTACACATATGTTTTGTTTTAATTTTTTATGAGAAGAATTTAAAGATACCAGTAGAGAAGAATTTATAATAAACCCTGGATTAAAAAAAGACAGATTTATCCCATTTTTCCCTCGTTTTTGTTCTTAATTTCGGACAATTGAAGGTAAAGTCAAGTGAAAATTTTAACCCTATGGTAAAAGGAAACAAAAATGATTAAGTAACAGAGATGAGTGAATATAGAACTTTTTTATTGATGGATTTTGTGGAGTTGATGAATTGATGTATCGTTCATGGTGAGTTTTCCTACCACCAATTTTGGTTGTGCTCAAAACAAGTCTCACATTTGTTAGTGATATAGTTTTGAGTAAAAAGCACTTCAAGTTCTATGTGGGTGGTGGTGTACAAAGTAAAAAGTATTTATGTCATTTTTTAATGATTATAATAATAATAAAAAAATTATTAAAAAATATTTGTGTTAAATAATAATTGTGGAGGCAATATACTCATCCGTATTTTCTCTCTCACTCATGAAGAAATACTCGCAGTGTTTTCGATCAAAAAAAAAAAGGAATACTCGCGGTGTTTCCCTCTCATCTCTAGTTTCTCCCCACTATTTTGCTTTACTCATCAGGTTTTACTCAATATTTCCTTCCTTATCAGGTAAGGTTTTATTTTCCTTTCTTTTTCCTCCCTTTCTATTTATGTCAAACCAATTATTTTTGCTGCTATAATGTGGGGAAACGATGAAATGATGTTCTGTTGCGAATTAATTAATGAAGCTCAGTAAAAAGTAGCTGCGAGGTATTGATTTTCCATTTTTGGAGAAGCAGCTATGAATTTTCGTCAATGGAGCCATACATTATTTGCTGAAACTTTCCAAATCTATATAAAAATTGAAAACTTTCAATTATGGAAATCGTAAAAAAATGCTTTTTCTTCACTTCTTTTTAGTCTCCCTTTTTTGCTTTTCGTCTCCCTTTTTTGCTTACTTTTGTTGTAATTCTTTGGTGTTTCCACGACGTTGAGAACTTGAGGACTGTAAAGACGACTTGCAAAACCAATTTTGTTAATAGGAAACTTATACTTGCAATCTGCTTTCGGTTGTTGATCCGACAAAAACCCTAGATGGTGGACCATAACTTGCTCAATCAACCACCGTGATTTTGCTAACATAAAATAGTATTTGTTCTGAACCATAACTAGTATTAGTCGGTCAGACTATTATCTTTCTTAACAAGCCATTGGTAATATTTTATACATATAATTTTATTTTATTTTTGTCCTGGTTATTTTCCTATTTAGTGTATGTATTGAGTTCAATTCACACTGTTTGGCAACTATTATAAATAGTAATAACTAGTGTTATTTGTGTGCTCGAGGTAGAATTTTTGGTTAAAAATTGTAGAGAGAAAATTTACATGGTTAAAAAAGTAGTTTGGAATCCATTCTTATCATAACACCTCTTTCCCGATCCCAAGCTAATGATTTTTCTTTTCTTTTTCCTTGTTAGTAAAAAAGTCTCATCACACTTTGAATTTTTTTATACTTGTATGTATACATTTTTTAAACAGTTCTTTTGGTGGGACTCTTAATCATTCACCCTCAGATTTTAATAGTTTGCTATTGGAAATAAGCAGGTGGAAAACTTCAAATAATCAAAATTAGGGGAAGACGAAGAAAAAGTTGGCCAAGAGGTAAAAGTTTTGAATTGAACTTTGAGTAGCTACGTTATGGGTTTAAAAAAATATTATATGATAGTAGAAGTAATAAACGTAAATTTTTATCTTGTCTTGATTTGGAAATTTTTGCACTAAAGTGTGCAGAAGGTGGAAAGTCAGAGTTGTTGTAGGAGGTGAGGGAACATTTTTCCCCTTTCTCCTTTTGTTAGAAATGTTTAGGTTTTAATGATTGATTTGGTATAAGGTGCTTACCAAATTAAAGCTGTTATTATTTATTTTCTGGTTATTTATTGGTGCTGAAGATTCTGTGTGATAAGCTGCTTTGAAGTCGTGGCTGGAAAATTGTTGCACATATGAATTATTGATGAAGCTCTAATGTTGTGCACTGTGGAAATTTTGTTCAAGACTTGTACCTTTTGCTGTTTAGTTGTGCATACTACCAAGTTTCAAAGGTTTGTTGTGTTCAATTGTCAATGAGACTATCTAAAGACGGTGGTACTGAGAAAATCTTTGGATTACTTGGGGTGAAGTATGAGTATAGTTGTTTTGCTTTCAGATGTTTAAGATTTGTATCCTTTACATGTTTCATGACATTTACTTTCAGTTAATTGGATAATAATTGATTAACCTCTTTGCAGTTTCATTAGATTTTTCAAACGCTGGGGACTGGAGCCTGTGATACTCGTATCTATGAGGTAAAATTTCTTCATGATTTGCTCAAAGCTTAGTGTATGTGGTCTTGGTGTTACGGACGGTTCTAATTTTCTTGTCAGACTTCTAATGCTTTATTTGCAAATTTAAACAATAAATTTCATTTTGTTTGAGAGTGGTCATAATGTTATTGGTTGCAGGACTGGTTCCCAGTTTCTTATGCATTTCATGTAAGAGGAAAATTGAGTGAACCTGTTTAGTGAGTTACCATTTTTAGATGGAGTTCGATTCAAAGTGGGACTGGGAAACCATTACGACGTTCAATTCAAAAATGAGTGGAAGTCCGAGAAAGATGCAGTTGGCAGACTGGATGATGGTAGATGATGGGGAAATTGATGTTGGCTCCTTTAATTTGTCGACCGATGGTGAGAATAGTGGTACTTCTGGCTCTTATGCTGACCATGGCTCTTCAACTAAAAGCTCTCTTTCGGCTTCTACTGACTCCCTGAAGGATGGGAGGAAACTGCCAGATTCTGGGTTACAGGCATTCGACAGATCTGCAAATTTTATCAAGAAAATGGAGCTGTCCCAATCTGAGGTATCTGGAACTTCTCCACCTCTGGAGTGTTCTGTTGGCTCTGGTGAGCCATGGATTAGTTTAAAACTCAGAAAGCGGACTTATTTCGAGAACAGCAGTGCTGGGAGCCATGTTGAGAGCATAACCACTTCTGTAGTGCCTACTTCGTCTACCACTACAATGAAGAAAGCTAAATCATCTGATCAAATTACGCCTATTCCATACTGTCAAGTAGAAGGCTGCAACATTGATCTTTCAGCAGCTAAAGAGTATCATCGAAAGCATAAAGTTTGTGATGGCCATTCTAAGAGTCCAAGGGTTATCGTAGGAGGACTTGAATATCGGTTTTGCCAACAGTGTAGTAGGTAATGATCACTGGAATGACCCTGGTTGATAAATATACATAACTTGTAATTTTCTAGTAAGTTTGCTTATTAAATCTCTGGCCTCAATATTTCTAGCCGTAGTAACTTCCAGTATGGTTTGACTGTCCTCATCATTTTTTATTTCCTCCACTAAATTATTTCTGCTAATTTGGGCATCATAATATATTCGTGGCTTTATTTTTTTTATTTTTTTTAAATCCCTGAAGGTTCCACAGTTTGTCTGAATTCGACGGAAAGAAGCGTAGCTGTCGAAGGAGGCTTTCTGATCACAATGCACGGCGTCGCAAACCACAACAGGAAACTATTGAGCCTAACTCATCGAGGCTGTCTTCACCATTCTATGGTACTATATTCACTTCATATTCTGATTCATTTTTACAATTTTCAGTCTGTACCTCACCTGATATGCTTACTATTGGAACGTGCAGACTCTATTACTGTGCAAATATCATTGATATAAATTGTGCACATAAATATATAGAGTTATTTGTTTCAAGTTTTCTGATTCTTATGGAATTGCAATTGCTATTGCTATTTAATCTCGTCACATTTAGTGGTATGATAAATTTCTTCATAATTATATATTCTTGAAGTCATCATTTGACTTCACACATAAAATAAGGTTACTTACTAAATTTTAGAGAAAATATTTCTCGAAGCAATTAAGCAACCCACAAGAGAGATTTAATTAAGATTGTTGGCATTTAGGTGTGCTTTCTTTTTTCTCGCTTGAGGTCAAAAGATCAAGATCCTTGTATTCGATGCCCCTAGATTTAACTTCCTCCGACTTCCGAACAATAAAATCCCTTTATTTTGCCAATGTTTGATATATATTAAAATTAGATTTTGATAAAAGTTGATAAAATGTTTAGTAAAAATGTTGAAAGTCTGATGAAACGTGTAGTTAAAATAATTGTTTACTTTGATTAAGATTTTAATTTACACCAAACAAGGGCTTGTTGTTTGAATGACTTAAGGGCCCATTTGGTCCGAACCATACTTTTTTCAAATTTTCCCTCAAATTCAACTTTTCACACTTTCCAATTACATTTCAACCATACATTCTCCCCAAAACCCAAAACTCCTCAAAAAACTTGAAAAAAGGTTGGGATCAAACGGGCCCTAAAATATCTTGTTAGCAGTTTGGTTATTCTTTTTTTAGCTGAGCTGCTTTCCTTTCCTTTCCAGTTTTAATCATGCTTATTTGAGATTTTAATTTTGGTCTAACGTAATTTTACACGTATTAGATTGCAGGAAACAGATGAATTTTCTGTTGAACAATGCTCCATTTATTAACCCTAGAACTACTGAAAATTTGACATGGGATGGCTCATGTTCCTCTATGTTAACACTTACAAGGGACTATACTGTTAAGTCTAGAATAGCTGGCGGCATTGATGGGGAATTGCTTATGCCTGGAATTAAGCTGCCACATGGCATCAATATGCACGGTGACAAATCTAATGGCCTCTTGCCATTCAAGGAGTCCACATCTGAGTTTTTCAACTCAGGTTTGTTTCCTACCTTGAAGTTTTGACACAAAATGTTTACTAAATTCTCCAAGCACTGAATGTCAATTTAGCTTCAGCTCAAGTGTTTATTCTGTTGGATAAATCCTAGGGTCGGCTAAGTTTTTCTATGCCGCTTGGAAACTTGTACGTTGATGTGGTTCTTGTAAAAAGGATGGGCTCATTTCATGATGATGCGAATTCTAGAATTTGACTGTTAACATAAAGTGCTACTCATTTTTCAATTCAAGTGTTCAGATGATCTTTCTATTTCTTGTTACAGGATTCAGGGGACCCACAATTTTGTCCCACATAGATGCAGCAGCGGAGTACCATTGTGCTCTCTCTCTTCTGTCAAGTAATTCCTGGGCAACCAGCCCAAATTCAATTCCACCTCCCCGTCCTACGCATGAAAATGATCCTGGCATGGCTCAACATGTAAAACATTCGAGCGCAGGAGGAGGTGTTCCTCTCACTTCGTCGGAATTCTGGTTGACTGGACAGCAGACGACCCATCCCCAATCCTATTCCATGACTGCAAACAGTAACTTCCAGGAAGTCCAGGATTTCAAAGCACCTTATTAGGCTACTGCTGCTGATATATATTTGAATGCGTTAAACTGAGCATTTGATACTAATCTTTTCTATTGTTGCCATCATTACATATTGTGGTTTTAAGGTTCGTAAAGTTTTATGCGCATCAAGCACCTTAGTAGTTCTGAAATGAACAAAACATGCTAGATGTTTAAGGTTTGGTTATTATGAGGTTATCAATCAATTAAATTTTTGTCTTAACGATACAGAATGCTGAATGCTTCAACTTTTTTCAGAATTTTTATAAATATTTTGTCATCTGTTGGTAACCTGGACAATATTTTTATTTAATTAAGTGTTGTATTCAAATCCAAGCTTTGATATAATTTTCAAGTTGTGCCGCTCTATATATTTATGTTGACCAAGCAAGACGTGATAATGTAACCTTGTTTATTCTCATGTTATGGTCTTTGAATTGTTCTCTGTAGATATAAATATGACACTGGAATTTGAAAATTGATGGACGCGTAACTAGGAAATGTTAAGCTGTAGCATCAGGCTCAAAATTTGTTTACAGCCTTAGCTACTTAGGTAGCCGAAGACGAGGGAACCGTGAGCATCAAAATAAGTTATCTTGTAGCATTTTCTTTTTTAATGCAATCATTATAATATATAAATTAATGTATAAATTATATAATTTTTTAAATTACTTTTTAATTATATATATTTTCTCTATTCACTTTTTAATTATACATTTTACCTATAAAATATATAAACTAATTTATAATGTTACTGTTGTAAAATAGAGCCTTATATGCCAGCACTTGCCCCTCTTGCTTGTGTTATTAACTTGGCATGTGCTATAGGGGACAGGCCCTCACTGTAGCAAACTATATTGGCCCTCCATGTCCTGTCCATTTGGCATTTCCCTATTAACTTACAGTTTGTTTGCAAATAATTTTTAAATGAATTTATAAATAACACAAATTTTCAAACTACTTTTAATTGCACATTTTTTCAAAATCACTTTTTAGCTTTTAACCATCATTTGAAAAACATAAATAAACCATTTATAAAAGATGGCTGTGCTGTTGAACAGAGTTTTTTTTCGATATGCTTATGTCTTACATAGGGCTGGGCAATAGGTCGAGTCGGTTGCGGTTTTTGTGCTCAGTCCTAATCTCACTAATACAGACTGACTCATAGGCGTTAGTAGTTTTGGACAGTACTCATCGGTTAGAAAAGCAACGCATTTGAGCCAACATGTAAAGTCTAAACAATGTGTGTCAATTATAAAATGAAGCCTAAAGTTGACCAAAGGCGTCGGTTGTAGACAATAAACGATGCCTTTTGTTTAACCTATGCATTGGTTGTTTGTCCATAATCGACGCATATTGTTAACTATATGCGTCGGTTTTGTTCCTACAATCGATGCATATTCCATTTTTTTTTTTTTAATTTCACCAAAGCCCGTGTGTCTACTACAACACTACATTCTCCACATGCACATCACCAAATATATCACCACCCAATATATATATATATATATATATATATAATTGGCATATGCGTAATAAATGTAAAATAAATCTACAAATTGAACACCAATTTAGTTCTATATTTACAATATTATTAATTAGTTATACAAATGTGTACATATTTGCATAAAAAAATCAAAATTTACATACACTCTCCAACGAAACATTTGGTCCATAAATTTTGAATCTCTTCGATTTCTTTCGTTGAGTAGTATCTTTAAATGTCTACAAAAATTAAAATGAATTACTTGTTATTTGTCAATAAAAATATAAATTAATAATTAAACAATTCTTAGTATACGGTAAACTTATAAATTATCTAAAGAAGTGCATTGAGAATAGTCTGTGGCTATCTCAAATATGTTTCTCATAACATTATAACCACACTCAGAACCTCCTTGTTGCTAAGGTTGCATATTGAAAACTAATATTAGTAATCTAACTAAATAGAATATGAAACTAATTTAGAGATTTGTAATAAGTTTTGAATTTTAGTTTTCATGCCGAAACTTTTTTCTAAGTTACATGGCCTTTTTCATCTGGCCTTCACAAGTCCAGAACGCTATAAAATCCATAAAATTTCAATAAATATGAACAAGTTATAAAATAATAATAAAACTCAAAATTCCTACATAAATTTTAGCAGAGTCACCCCTATAAATTCAACTTATCCAACCTGTAGAAAGATCCTGTTATTGAAAACTATCACAATGGAAACAAATCAATTTCACCTCAAACTCTACAATTATCCCATGAAAACTATTCCAACTTATCAACCATGAACTAAACAAAAAAACATGATCAAGTGTAAGGATTGGTTCCTTGTACATTAACCTTTATGCAAAAAAGCTTATTTTGTGGGTAGACTCTCTTTTCTTTTTCTCTTTGCACTCAGGATCTCCATTTTCTGAGGTTGTAACCTCAACCCTCTTATGTTGAATTTTCATTACCTCTCATTTTTCTGAGATCGTGACCTCAACTCTCTTATTTTTTCCTCAAACTCACTCTTTATTTTTAGTTGATGCTCTTGAACCTCTTTAGGTGACAAATGATCAAGAATAATCTTTTTTACACTATTCACAAAAGAATATTGACTTTTAAACTCATCATGCACCACTTTCCTATCATGTTGTCAAGGACTTTCAAACAAAATATGCCCAACATGCATATGTACCACCTCATCTCTATAAACCCCAATGGTAAATTTAACCTTAACCTGTCTATTCACCTTCATTTCCCCCGACTCAGTCAACAATTGCAATTTATAAGGATCAAGGCTTTTCATCTTAGGAAAATCCAAATTTTCCACCAACATGGTACTAACCACATTTGTATAACTTCTCCATCAATCACCAATCCACAAACCTTCTTATCCACCAAGCACCTTGTAATTCCCTGAGTTCTAAACACCTGAAATACTGATCGAGCGAAAGATAACTGAAATTCAATCGTATTATTTTATAAAAATGACTCAAACGGTCAACATTTCAAGTTCAAAATAAAAATTGAGCAGAAGCAACTAAAAACTCAATTTCATTTAAAAACTCAATGGTAAATAATTCAATTGTTCAAAAGTAACTTGGTATAATAATAGGAATTTCGAAATCTCAAAATTAAATGTGTTCAATTTATTTTCTCAAAACATAATTAATAATTTTTCAATAGCCGCCATCGCACGTTCAGTAGACTCAGCGCATAATAATAATTGGTATTACAAATAAAGTATATAATCATGATATTCAAGTAGTCTCATGAACAAGCAATAAATACAAGTTCAAGTCTCGTGCACTTAAGCAAGTAAATTCTCGTAACATCATGTTTAAAAACAAGCAAGTAATTCTCGTAATGTCATGCTTAAACAAGCAAATAATTGTCATGCATGGAGGCAAATAGTCTCACGTCCAAAGACAAGTAATTGTCATGCATGGAGGCAAGTAGTCTCATGTCCGAAGACAAGTAATTCTCATGAACACAATCATACACGTAAGATCTATAATACAAATAATTATTTATACGCATTTTAGAAATAAGTTTGTAAGTAGGAGTCTACCTTATTTCTCGACTTTTGAGCGAAGGGGAATAAAACTTTCTAGTATTCTCGCGTCTCGTCTCGCCCTATAAAATACTCCCCCCGTCCCACAAAGTTAGTCCCATATTCCTTTCTTGTCCGTCCCAAAAAGATAGTCCACTTTCTTTTTTGAGAGTGGATATAATATTTTATGTCATATTTTGCCCTTATTTAATGGGTTTTTTAATAGTCTAAATGAATTTATACTCTTTCAATTTTGTGGAAAACTACAAAATTTATTAAGAGTATATTAGAAAAAAGGATTGTAAAGCTTATTTTTAAATAACATTAATTGAAATTTCTTAATATGTGAGACTATATTTACGGGACAGAGGGAGGAAATAAATTAAAATCAGACTTTTTGAATAATCAAGTCTTGGAAAGTGGAATTGTGTAAAAATAAGGTTTTGAGAAGTTTTAGTGACTAAACAGTGCAGTTGGAATCAGGGACTGGTTCAGCAAACTCAGAAAGTTTTTGGCCAAATTGGAATTTTAGAAGAAATCCTGGGTCAAAATAAACTATTTTGAAGCTTGGGAATTAATTTTGCAAATATTAAAATGAAAGGGGCTGAAATAAAACATTTAAATTAAAAGATCGAAATAAGACTTTTAAAACTAAAGGGTCTGATCTAAATGAGTTTTAAAACTTGAGACCGAAATAAAAGGAATTAAAAAGGTGGGGGCTTAACTGCTTAAGGGACAATTTGTAAAATCAAAACATTTTAAAAAAAAGCAATCTCCCTCTCCCTCCCTCTCTCTCTCTCTCTCTCTCTCTCTCTCTCTCTCTCTCTCTCTCTCCCCCCCCCCCCCGCCCCCTTCTCTCTCTCTCTCAACCGAACAAGAAACAGAGAGCGAGAGGTGCGAAGCTGCCGGTGCCTTCACAAGCATTCACAGGCAGTGACGCCGCCATCGAGGGACGGCGAAGACAGTGGGTGGAGGAGGCGGCAGAAGGTGAAGTTTTGGGAGATTTTTGGTGCGAAAACCGAGGCTGTTGGGTTGTTAATTAGATCTGTGATTCTGACTAAACTCCGGCAAAGTGGACGGCGGTTAAGGTGAGTTTGTGGGTTAATTTATTCTTGGGCTCTTGTGGCTTTTTGGGTATAAATTTGTAGTTGGCAGTGGCGATTGATGTGGTGTTGGTCGTGGGAAACAGTCGGCTATGGAGGTGATGGGTGAAGAAGCTGTTCGGTTGTGGTTTGTATTGCAGATTGTGGTTGTTTGGGTGAATTTTCGAAGTGGAGCAGTAGGCGGTTGCATGGTGGACGATTGGTGGATTGAAGGCGGGCGGTGGTGCTTCGGGTTTCGGTGTGCAGGTCGGCGTTGGTGGTGGTTGTGTGGTGGACTTGTGTTGTTGGAGTTAGTTGACCACGGTGGTGCAGGCTGCGGATGGCAATAGTGGTGGTTCGGTTTTGTAAATTTTTGGCAGTTGGGCTGTATAGGATGAAAGTTTATAACGCGTGTCCGTGAATTGAAGGGTCAAGGGTGTAACATGTGTGAAGAATGACTATAATCTTACCAAGAAGCTGAATTTGTTGTGTGATTATGTGTATCGTGAATGTGACGGGAATGGAGAGATATATTTGTGTATATATAGATTGGTATGGGGAGTGTTGTTATTAGAATAAAATTGTAAATCTTACCAAGAAGCTGAATTTGTTGTGTGACTATGTGTATCGTGATTGTGACGGGAATGGAGAGATATATTTGTGTATCACTACTGGTCTCCTGTGCCTGGAGCACAGGAGTATCCCACGCTCCAGCGCAGGGGCCCACCAGTTTCACAGGGGCTGTCGGCCCTTTGGCTGGCTGTCGACCCTTTGGCCGACAGCCCCTAATTTTATTTTTT
Organism: Ligustrum vulgare; assembly: GCA_963555705.1. NCBI lineage: Eukaryota > Viridiplantae > Streptophyta > Magnoliopsida > Lamiales > Oleaceae > Ligustrum > Ligustrum vulgare. Next base: position 39,351,338 of record OY743169.1, on the reverse strand, counting down.
ATTTTTAATTTTTTTTGTCTTTTATTTGTTTTATTTATTTTTTTACATATTGTAATGTATTTTTTTTGATGTATTTTCAATCTCGATTTTTGATATATTTTTATATAAATTTTTTTCAACAATTTTTTTCATTAATTTTTTTACTTGAATTGTCATGTTAAATTTTTTTCATTATTTTTTCCCTACATGAATTGTCTAATCAATCTCGTTTTTTGATGTATTTCTATATAAAGTATATTTAACTTTTTTTGTGTAATATTTTTTAGTGGAATTGTCATGTCAATTTTTTTCATTATTTTTTCCCTACATGAATTGTCTAATCAATCTCGTTTTTTGATGTATTTCTATATAAAGTATATTTAACTTTTTTGTGTAATATTTTTTAGTGGAATTGTCATGTCAATTTTTTTTCATTATTTTTTCCCTACATGAATTGTCTAATCAATCTCGATTTTTGATATATTTTTATATAAATTTTTTTCAACAATTTTTTTCATTAATTTTTTTACTTGAATTGTCATGTCAAATTTTTTTCATTATTTTTTCCCTACATGAATTGTCTAATCAATCTCCTTTTTTGATGTATTTCTATATAAAGTATATTTAACTTTTTTTGTGTAATATTTTTTATTGAAATTGTCATGTCAATTTTTTTTCATTATTTTCTCCCTACATGAATTGTCTAATCAATCTCGTTTTTTGATGTATTTCTTGACTTGTCAATTCAATTTCGCCTTTTGATATATTTTTCTTTACATGACTAGTCATTTCATTCTCCAAATTTGATGTAGTTTTTTTCCTATAAATTCTCATCATTTTTAACCATTATACCAACCAAATCATTTCACTCTCTTGCAACATTTTTCCAGCAGATTTTTTTCTTTCATTACAAGTTCATTTCAATTTTTTCCTTTTAGCAACATCTTTGTTTAGGAATGGAAGGGGACGATAATGTGTTTGTACCACAAGTGAATGTTGGTGCAATTCCGTGAATTGGGCAAGAGTTTGAAACACTAGACGATGTGTACAACTTTTATAACGAGTATGCAAAATTAGCTGGGTTCAGTACACGTATTGGTAGTAGCCGAAAGAATCCACAAACGAATGAAGTTGTTTGGAAGTCATATGTTTGTTTCAAGCAAGGCCAGAAAGATGAAACATACCAAATGAAATTTAAAAATTTGGTGGCTCGTTCAGGAGAAAGGCTGCGCGGAGACTCTCGTTGTGGATGCACCGCCAAGTTAACTGTTTTGAAGAAGGAAACTCAAAATTCTTGATATGTAAGTCATTTCTCCGAGGCGCATAATCACTCACTTTCCACACCAAGCAAGGTTCACCTACTACGTTCGCACCGCGAAGTTTCGACCACGAAGAAAGCACTTGAGGAACAGTTTTCACAAGCAAATATTCCTACTTGTCAACAAATCAGGCTCATGGAGATAGATAATGGTGGTCCATCTTCGACTGGTTTCACTGAGCAAGATTTTAGGAACCATCAAAGAGACCTTCGAAGGGAACACATTGGGCATGATGCAGAAACACTAATAGAATACTTCGAGCTGGAGAAAAGAAAGGACCCCAGCTTTTACTACGCATACGAGACGGACGAGGATGGAGTTTTTGCTAGGTGTTTTTGGGCAGATTCTGATTCCAGGAGCTCATACGTCTACTTCGGAGATGCTGTCGTGTTTGACACGACCTACAATACCAACAAGTACTCCATGGTGTTCGCACCATTTATTGGTGTCAACCACCATCGTCAAACTATTGTATTTGGATGTGGCCTACTAAGTGATGAAAAGACGGATTCTTTCATTTGGTTGTTCTCGAAGTTTCTGGAAGCCATGCCAACACAACAACGTCCTGGTGTCATTATCACTGATCAAGATGTTGCTATTTCGAGAGCGGTCAGTCAGGTATTCCCCAAAATTCTACATAGATTTTGTTTGTGGCACATTTTGAATAAGTTTTCAGAGAAGATAGGTGATGTACTTCATAAGGAAATGTACCATGATTTGGTAAACATCATATCGGAGTCTGAGAATTCATACGAGTTTGAACATCGCTGGTCTGAAGTGATGCTGACCACTCCATTAGGGGATAACGAGTGGCTGTGTCATATGTATGCAATAAGAGCCCGTTGGATACCAGCATACGTGAAGCACATATTTTCTGCAGGGATGTCTAGCAGTCAGCGATCAGAAAGCAACCATGCATTCTTCAAAAGATACGTGGACAAAAAAAATACATTGATGGATTTCATCACAAGGTTTTCCAATGCCTTGACTCACCAACGACATGGCGAATTGGTTGCAAATCACACGAACCTAAACGAGCAGCCTCGGATGACAACTTCGTTCGCAATGGAAGTCCAAATGGCCAGCGTGTATACAAAGACAATTTTCCTGCGCTTTCAGAAAGAGCTTGCACAGAGTACTCACTATCTTTGTTCGAAGAGTTCAAATTACGAGGGTCTCAAAACGTACTCCGTCAGGCGTTTTGAGAGTGGAAAAACATTTGATCGAGAACGTGAAGTTTCCTACTTCACAATGACTAATGAATTGTCATGCAGTTGTAAGACATTTGAGTTCGAAGGATATCCGTGTCGGCACATGCTTTCATTTATGATCAAGAAATAGGTTAAGCTGTTACCAGACCATTATATTGTACGTCGATGGACTCAGACTGCAAAAGCAATTCCCATTTTTGAACCAATTGTCGATCCATCTACTGGGAATTCTTTAATTTCACGTCACGGTATGTTATCGCGCACTGCATCAGAGTTGGTTGACGAGGGAGCATTGACCGATGCTCGAACCACATATCTAATGGATGGGTTTCAGAACTTGAAATTGCATGTTAGGGATATCGACGATGGCGGTGATATACGGAGGAGTACGATGAAGAACAAGGGTAAAGAAAGTACTCAACACGTGGTCGATCCTACTCCGGTTAGGACAAAAGGGTGCGGAAAGCGATTGAAGTCGTCGAAGGAGGTAGCCATGTCCCAATCACGAAGAAATTGTCGTGGATGTGGTCGCAGTGGACATGATAGAAGAACTTGTCCAACTTTACAACCAAGGAGAGTTAATAGACAATATCATGTTTAAGCTTTATTTTTCTCCCCCATAATATATTTCATCTTTTTTTATTCATGACATTAGGACGCAATTGGTGGACGAGCCATGTGAACCACAACACTCATGGAATGATAATCAAGATAATATGTATACCAACATTGCTAGCAATGACTATGGGGAGTTTCAATACTATGGGGAGTTCCAAGGGTTTGACAACAATGACTATCATTAAGTCGCATTTTCGTTGTATTTTTTTCAAATTGTATCTTTTTTAACTAAGATCGTTTATGTTAAATCTATTTTAATTTATGTTCGTTTTGTTTTTATTCAAATTAATCGTCAATTAATTGTGTAGAAAATAATACAAAAAACTTTTGAAAAAAAGGAAAAAAAAAACGTCAAAAAAAAAAACAAAAAATAAAAGGAAAAGGCCCTTTCCTTTCAAGTATTTAACAAGAAAAAAAAATATATGTAAAATAAAAAACGTCAAAAAAAAACCCAAAAATAAAAGGAAAATATTTCCTTTCAAGTTTCAAGTATTTAACAAGAAAAAAAAAATTATAATATGTAAAATGGGGCTGTCAGCCGACAGCCCTTGCGCAGTGGGGCCCCTGCGCTCCAAAGCGCAGGATAACCCTGCGCTTGGAGCGCAGGGGAAAGAAATTGATTTGTGTATATATAGATTGGTATGGGGAGTGTTGTTATTAGAATAAAATTGTAAAATGTTGGATATGGAAAGCTTTTGATTTTGAATATGATTGTGAAATGTTGAACACGATAAGGATATTAAATAAACTATGACTCCAAACGAGATGAAAGTTGTATTAAAAGATAAATTTTGAATAATAGTCATAAATAAATTGAAATATGATTTAAAATATTTTTGGAATTAAAATAAATAAATCTAGAATTAAAAAAGATTTTTGGGTTTAAATAATTTAACAAACTTGAAATTGGATTAAATCGAATTGGACTATATTTTATCTCATTGACTCAAAATATTCGACATGGCTAGACGAACACACTTTAACTTAATATAAAAATGGGTGAAATTATAGCGATACATTTTTGAGAAATTAAATATTTATTTTATAATCAATTGAAAAATTCTCAATCGCTATACATCTAGTATGAAATAGGTTATCCCTTTGTTCATCAACATCATTCACCTCAGCTCTAGCACTAAAGAGTAAGGATACGCCTATTAACAAGAGAACCTTTCATAGCATAAGTCAAGCCCTTATCACTACTACTAGCCCCAACATCCTCCAACTTAGACATTCCTGCAAATTCATCCTCCGACCTAATTTCCCCCATTTTTATGCATAATCATTACCCGTTTATTAGGACATTGAGATGCTATGTGACCTAAACCTAAACATTTAAAGTATTTAATATTCCTATCCTTAATAGCTTTTGGATTAGAAATATTTTTACTTTTGGGTGTTAGTTCCTCCAACCCTTTCGGGACATGATCATCATGTGTTTCCCTCCTTGGTTGGGATGTAGGATAAGACCCTGGTGAATGTCTTGCTACCCCCTTTTTCTTCAGTTGCCTTTCCACCTTCATAGATATATGCACCATGTCCTCCAATTCCACATAGTGCTGCAACTCAACCACATTAGCAATTTCTCAGTCCTACTCAAGAATATACCCATAGTGGCCTCTCTATCCCCCACAACATTGGCCCTAATCATAGCTACTTCCATGCCCTTATGATACTCCTCCACACTCCTAGAACCTTGTGTAAACCCCTGCAGCCTTTGATAAATGTCCTTATGATAGTGGCTCAAGACAAACATCTTCCTCATTATAGCTTTCATCTTACCCTATGTATCCACCGACCTCTCACCATTTCTCCTTCTACCCATCACTAATTGATCCCACTAAATTATGGCATAATCAGTGAGCTCCACCATTGCTAATCTAACCTTCTTTTCCTCCGAATAATTATGGCATTCAAACATCAATTCTACCTTCTTCTCCAATTCTAGATAAGCCTCCGTATCACTTCATCCCTATTCCCATGTCTCCTCATGTGACCCCTTTCACGCCTATCACCCCTTTTACTCCTTCTTCCCACACTAGCCATGAATGAATGAACACTTTTCCATTTATTTTCAATTCCCTCATCATCAAACTCATATCCAAACCTATGATTATTTCCCTTCCTATGCTCCCTATCATCACCCACCTAACTCTAAGACTTGTATGAGATAGCTTCATTTGCAATTGAGCAATATTTTCATCATTCTTATCCATTCTAGTCATGAATTTCTCAAATTGTTCCTGCATAGTTACCATGATACCTACATCATGCCTACCCATCCTATTTATATCTCATAATGTTTGTTATGACTCATTGGCGAAGCTGTTGATTCCCTCCTTTCAATTCATTTGTTGTCACCAACTGATGAAGAAGATGATTCTCGCCTGTCAGACATTGTTATTTCTCAAAAGAATGAATAAAATTTCCTCAAGTATTTGTGTTTCGCTCGTATGTCACTCTTAATCCCTTTTCAAGTACCTAAAGGGCCAATCAAATATTCAAGAATTAGGCCAATGAGAGTCACAAAGAAGACAAAGAAAATTGATAATTGAGAAATTTTCGGAATATTCCCGAGGTTTATGAATTTTTTTTTTTAACCCAAAAATTCGACTGTGAGTATGGAAAAACAAACGGAAATGAATTTGGATAAAAATTGAGTAAAATAAATACATTTGAATTTTTGTAGGATTTTTAAATGGATCAAAACTGAAAAAAATTATGAAGACACGAAGAACAAGAAAAATAAAGAAAACAAAGAAAGTCAAGAAATATCAAGAACTGAATTTAGATCCAAGCTTTGATACCACCTGATGCGGTTCCTTTTGGAAAACGCGGAATAATAATGAAAACAACTAGGAATGATCTAAATTCACAAATAACAAGAACCAAACTAAAAAAAATGAATAGAAAAGATAAATTTTAGAGGAAAGGACCTTGACCCGATATTCACGACATAATGATTTGACGATGCGGAATAAGAATCAAGGTTTTCGAACTCTACAACGGATGTTAAATTCCTTGATAAATTCTGGGTTGGAACGCTTGAAAGATTTCAAGAATCTTTGATAAGTTTACTGGTTGTTCTTGACGAACGAGAAAAGGAATCCTCACTTTACTAGAGAAAACTCTCAATTTATTCAAATTAATCTCAAAGTTGCATCTAAATAATATAAAGAACAAGCCTATGTATATGCAAAGAAATAAAATCCTATTCTAGTTAGAAAACTAAATAAATAATCTAATCTAATTGAAAAATCAATAAAGTTATTTCCTAATCTCATAGATAACAAGATAAAACCCCTTTGATAACAATAAGGGTGAAAATTAAAAATTTACAAAAAACTAGACTTCTAATTGAACTAAAACAGAATAAATTCAAAATTCATTGAAAATGACTTACATCCGTAAGTACTTTTGTTACGGCTGTAACTTGAAGCAAAAATTGATTTACGGACGTAGGTACTTTTGTATGGCCGTAATTGTGCAAGTTCAAGAAACGGCCATTTGAAGTAGAAAATTAGTTACGACCCGTAAGTATTTGAGTTACGGCCGTAGCGTGCCCAGCTGAGTCCCCATTTTGTCCTTCAACTTGAATTTTGGCTTCCAACCATTAGGCCTAGTCTTGGGACGTCGTTTATCACTCAGTGATTGGTCTTTCGAGCTCTCGAGTTTGTGTTTGCCATTTGATTCCATGCACCCCGATCTTTTGGTTCTTTTCTTATCTTGGATCACATCATTGTTGTTACAATTTCAATATTTCAAAAGAATATTGACTCCTAAAGAAACATAATTTAAGTATATTTTAAACGAATATGGTGTTGGTGTTCTCGAAGAAATACAACTCACTTTAAATAAATATTCCAGAAGAATATTTTATTGTCCCTCATTTAGAGCACAAATATTGTTAACTCGAAAGATAGAACTAATCGTTAATGCTAATATTCAAGAAGAATATTATAGCATTACGAATATTTTACTTGACTTATTTACTAAAATATTCCAGAAGAATATTGACATATTAAGTTTGAATGAGCGATAAAATGTGCTTTCGAAGTAGCACATATTTCAAGGAATATATTATTTTGAGTTCATGTTTATCCTTGAATTAAAACATATTAATGGCATAAGAATATCGATTAGTTTGACTACTTGAATAATATATGATTATATAATGTTTAATAATTGAATTATACCTTACATTGAACCAGATGTTCAATTTAATTTTATTAATTGGCATGACCAGTTGAACCATCACTGGATCAATAATGATGCGAAATTAAAATGGATACTCAATGAAGAACCAAAAGATTCTTCAATTCAATCATATATGATGTTTGTTCTATTTTATAAAATTTTTCATCAACTGTCATTAGCTAAAATAGGGATTAAATTCCCTATATTTCTGAAAATTAATTAGGATGATAAATGGGACCACATCATTCTCCACGTTGATCATCTAAATATTATTTTTATCTAATAGAATTGATACAAATACTGGATGATTGCATGGTGTTCGCAACCTGAAATTTGCTAAATTATTATTCAAAATTTTAAATTATGAGCATAATTTTTAGATTATATAATCAATATTATGTCTCGTTAATGCTAGTGGACATAAATTTCAACAAGTGTTAGTTGAGATGTTGATACATGGTTTAACATTATTGCTTGTTAAACGCATCTAATTAATTTAATTGAGAATAAAATACTTCCCTTTTTGTATAGGAGATTCTATTGCACATCATGCCAACATCATAGTTCTCATTGACTTATGATTAGAGACTAATTTTTCATCTAATTTTTTGATAGTGCAATTGATCCACCACAATGCAGTGAAATGAAAAATAAAGAATGCAAAGAATAAATGCGTGGTTTGAACATATATTCCAAATGTATGATAATTTATAACGCTGAAAAAAAGATTGTCAATATGATTGGACAATTCTCTCAGCATTGGAGAGCGAATTAAGAAGTTGAAAAATAATGTACCAATGCATCATTATCTAACTCCTCGAAAAAGATCACTCGAACCAGAAGTTCATAAGATAATTTATTTAGATGCATTTATTGATCAAAATGATCAATAATATCTCACACATTAGCTTCAATTGTTACATCTCGAATTAACGTCCTAAAGGACAATTAGTTAATATAATATTTGATGGCACGCTTGAAGCGTAATGATATTCAATTCTAATCTCCAAATGAAAATGGAGCAATTAACAAAGATGGTCTCATTAAAGAGGCATATACTCGTGAGAGAGTATATATTGACATAATTAATTTTTAATCTCCAGAAAAGGTTCAAGTACTTGAAATATTGAAAAATTAAAATCTCTTTGTTATGTTGTTGGGGAAAGAAATCGAATTGAAATGATAATTGTGTCAACATACTTTATAAAGCAAACTGTGAAGTTGGCCGAATCATAATATGAATAATAGTGATGATAATAAAATAAAACATGTCGAAAAAAATCGACATAAGAATAGTTAGCAAAAGTATGCATTCAAGCTAAATTGAATTTACTACAAAACCTGAAATTTTGGGACCTGAAGTCCAAACACTTAAAAGTGTAAAGCCAGTAAAATACTTATATGTATAGTCTAATGCACGACTTGTTGCACAACGAATATTTCAAAGATTTGACATTGCATATAAAACGATATGCAGTAGACGTAATATTTTATTTGCATGACAATGCATAATACGTGCCAATAAATTTATAATTATCCGCAATGTAAATACTGAAAGATGATTAACCTTAAGTACATGTTTGCGCTTTTTGATATACCAATGAGTGATATCAAAATGTACGATCATCAACTCAGTAAGTTTGAGAGTATTCTTTGAAGTACCAATAAGTGAGATTAAAAATGGTAATCAATAACTCGGTACTTTTGAATTCCAGTGAAACGATTAGAAAAATCTATTTGAAATATAGACATATCTAAAGTTTCACGACTAAATTTGTTGGTAACATTTTGAAAATTGCATTGTGAAACATATACGATACTTGAAGCATAAGATATAATTCTTGAAGGATTAAATATGTCTAAAATATTTAGTTCAAGTTTTTAAGAAACTTGTTTGATTAAAGTATATAGACATTTTGCGATCTGAATATTTAATATGCCTAGAATATAATCACTTTTGTAATGAAATGTGATTGATTATAAAATTAGATGACATGAAGAATGGTACAAATGACTCTATATGACAAAATGTTTAAGTTGATATGTACCATTATTGTGAATAATGTTTGAAAATCGTGAAAGTTGATTTTCAAGATGAAAATTCAAGGTTAATTATCACTTGAAGTGAATAAGTTAATTAATCATTGAAGTGAATAAGTCAACTTCCAAATTTGAATTGCATTAAATGCATTGATGAATATTGATTATAGAACATGACTCGATGCAACATGTTCAAATCATTGAAAATATTTTATAGTTCTTCATGTTCAAAGGAATAATTAAATTTATATTCGAAAAAAAAATAATATGAGATATGTGTCATTTATATATGTTTGATGAACATATTTGATATTGCACCGATTAACAATTGAAAAAATTATACGCAATTTCAATATAATTGTAATGTTCCCATGAGGAGGAGATAATATGCGCTATACATTTTTTTCCTTAACTGAGATTTTGTCCTACTAAATTTTTCTGACAAGGTTTTAATGAGATAGCTACAAAATACTTCAAAATTCTCAACAAATTCACTTAAGTGACAATGTAGCAGATTTATTTACAAAAGCACTGTCAACAACAACATTTAAGAAATTAGTTCACAAAACTGAGATGTGACGACTCAGTGATTTACATTGAAAAACATTATGGGGAGTAACTGTACTCTTTTCTTTACTCAATGTTTTGTCTCATTGGATTTTTTGACAATATTTTAACGAGACAACATTTATCTTAATGCTCCAAGGACAACTGTACTCTTTTTCCTTCATTTGATAGTCAAGGTTTTGTTCAATTGAAATTTCCTGACGAGGTTTTAACGAGTCATTATTTATCTTATTACTCCAAGAACAACCGTACTTTTTTCTTTCGTTTGATAATTTGTCACATTCGATATTTATCAAATAAGGTTTTAACGATGCAGATATTTTTTAATATGTCCCTCAAGGGAGAGTATTGTAAATATTATATTGTATTGGTAAATGAAAATTGTACCCTATAACCTTAAACATTATTACTTTGTCCCTATTCTCCCATACTAGTATTTCACCCGTGCGATGCACGGAAGTTATTATCCGAAATATCTATTTCAATAAGTATTTGTAAAATTTTAGTACTTATACATAAACAACACATATATAAATGAATAAAAAAGAATTCTCTATTACAATAATTATTAGAATTTAAAAAATAATATAAGTAATTCAAATTATTAAAATATTGTTTGAATATTAAACGTCAATTTATATACTTAAATAATAAATTATTATTGTTTTCAATAATTTTTATGAATTATTAATAATTTCATTGAAAATGTAAATTTGGAAATTTTTTTAATGGTATATCATATTTGATATAATATTATGTGCACGAATATTGATGCATGTAAATGTATTAGCATATTTCTCATAACTTCTACATTTTTCTCTTTTATTTAACGTGGCTTTTAGTTTTCATTCAAAAACATCAATAACAATAATTAAAAAAGAAACAGTCAAAATATTTGAATCTAACCAATAAAACTTTATTTACAAAACTAAGTAGTCAAAATAATAATTTTGAAAATCTAGCGATTATCATGATATGACAATCAAGTAAAGTTGGAGATTATGAAATTATACCGAAAACTATACCCTATAATCTTTGAAAATTTTATTAAAATTAAAGAATGATTAAAAAATATTATTCATTCTATTAATATTATTAACTAAAAAAATTCAAAGCATTAAATCTTCAATATTAACCTTCGTTCAATAACTTTTTCTATAAATTATTTATAAGCAGCAGATTTTCTCAACCCACTTTTTTAACCACATATTTTTTCAAAACTATTTTTCTAATATATATATATATATATATATATATATATATATATATATATATTAGAAAATATGATTTGTAATAATAAAGATAACAATGATTTGACCATTAATAATTAAAACACAATTTAATTATTAATGGATACGCATAGGATTTATAATATTAAGAATAACAAATAAATAAATAATCAATAATTAAATAATAATTTTAATACTGCTAACTAAAAATATTGATTGAACTCATTCAGTATTAACGTTAATAATAATAATAATAATAATAATAATAATAATAATAATAATAATAATAATAATAACAATAACATCATATTAATTATTTACTATAATAATAAAACATAAAGAATTTAAGAATTAAATTCTATCAAACTATCCTATTTTTTTATATATAGTATATATTTCCACCAGTGCGATGAACTGAAATTGCTATCCGCAATATAGATAAGCATTCATAAAATTTATTGATTATACATAATCAACACAAATACAAAAGATACACAAATATTTTTTTTTATTACAACAATTATTAAAATTTAAAAACAACATAAATAATCTAAAATATCAAAAACTTCATTGAATGATAAATGCAAATTCTGTAGTTTTTTAATTGTATATCATGTTAAATGTAATATTATCAGTACAAATAATGATGATTGTTCAAGATATAAATATATTTATTATAATTTTTGTATTTGCCTCGCATATTTAATTTTTTCTCAATTTTCGTTCAAAAATCACAATAAACTATAAATTTGTGTTTAATCTTAACTCATCAAATATATGACAATTGAACAACATTAAAGATTAAGAATTATTATACCATATAATTTTTGTACAATTATTAAAATTAAAAATTATTAAAAAATATTAACTGTTGTTTAGTATTTACCATATTATAATGTGGAATTTACACTCTCACCTACTTTTAAACTTCATAATTCAAAAATCAAAATTTTAAGTTCTTTATACAAAAATCAGGTCATAATTAATTTTCAAATATTAGTAAATGTGGTGAGTTTGGCGGCTTATTAAAGAGGAGAGAGATTCTTTTTTATTGAATTTTGAGGTAAAATGTGTTGTTAAAAATTGGAGAGAGAAAATGTAGGTGGTTAAAAAGTGGTTTGAGAAATTGTGTAGTTTAAATTGTATTTTAATCAACCCATTAAAGAGTTAGCCAAACGGAGCATTAAATGAAATTAAATTACCCATTAACTATTCAACCCTAATTCACACATCTGTCCAAATTAAAATCTCATTCATATTAGATAACTCCCTGTCGGCACTGAAGAAGAAAAGAGATCAACGATGCCATTGCTCCGGCAACAGCATCGACGACAATGCCGGTCGTCTTCATAGGGCCGCACCTCACCGGTCGTCAGTGACACTATGAACATCGCCTTCGCAAGGTCGTCGCGGCACTATGAGCGGTGGACTGCAGTTAAAAATTAAAATACTTGTTGTTGTGTATGGTTGTAGGCGTCGTAGATGGAGGCAGTGGGCGGTGGTGTTGGCAGCTTGTGGTGTTGTTTGCGGTGTGTTTCTTGAAGTAGCAGTGGCTATGATGTGTGTTGGAGGCAATTTGTAGTGGTCAATTATTATGGTTTTGGTGGAGTTTTGTGGTGGTGGCTATATGGTGGAGTTTTGTGGCTGTCTGGTGCTGATTGGGGAAGGATCGTGTGTAGTGATGGTGGTTCCGACGTGGTGCTTCAAAGTGTACGATGGTAGTTCTAATGCCGACATCGGCGCCGGGGGTTGCAAGGTTTGGTGTGGGTTTTGGGAGGCGGAAGGTTAACTTGTGACCTTTATTGGAATTATTGTGACCTAATTTTTGGGTGATGTAGCTATGACCGTGTTTTGTATTTCGGTGGTGATGTGGTGGCCGTTGGTGGTTGTGATGTGGTGGTCATGGTTTTGACTGATGGTAGGTAGTGAAGAGGTGGAAGCAATGTTATAGCAGCATATTTTTTTTATTGTTTTTCTTTCTTTTTTTTATTGTGGTGGTGTAGATGGCAGTGACGACGGTGGTGGTGGTTGTGGTGGTGGTGGTGGTGGTGTTATTGAGCTGGTGGCACTTGCACTAGTGATGGTGGTGGCGGTAGGTGTCGGAGAAGGAGGTGGTGGTAGTCAATAAATACATAATTTGTGATTAGTAAATAGTATGTTGTGACTTAATTTGTGACCTAAAATATTGTGGTTTTTGATCGAGAAATAGATTGTGACCAACTAAATCGATAATTTGTGACAAAAAATATGAGTCAACCAAATAATTTTATAAATTATAAAATTTATGATCGGTAACCAAGAAAACTAGTGATTTGTGAAAATTGTGACCTAAAAAATTTTTGATTTGCACCCGAGAAAAAATTGTGACAAGTGAAATTTGTTAAGTTGTGATCAATTGACTCGAGATTTTTGACCAAGAAATAAATTGTGACCTAAAAAATTATGACTGTGACCATAAACTTATAATCTGATTTGTGACACTTGACCTAAAAAATTGTAATTTGTGACCATAATAAGTCGTAACAAATAAAAATGTGACTTATGATCATAAACAATAAAATATATAATTATTAATTATGACATGATTTTTGAAATAAAACCTCAAGTTTCTTAATTTTGAAAATGTGTATTTTAAAAACCTTAGTTATGTATTTTTCTCTAAAATAATATTAGTACATACATACATATATGCAATAAATACATTTACATCTATTCACATTTTGCATTCACACTAATCCCTTTATATTCACATTAACTCACTATTCTCCCTTTATATATAGTATAGATAGTATAAATAAAGATACAGATAGATGTAGGTATAGATGTGACTTCTTTATTTCTTCCTTCTATTCTCTTTACATTTTAACAAAAATCAAATTATCCTCGCAATTTGAGATTAGGGATGACAAAAAAATTCGAAGGACCCGAAACCCGGAGGACCCGAATTGACCCGCCCCGAAAATTACCCGCCCCGTCGGGTCCGCGAGGCGGGTTTTTCGCCCCGCCCCGTGACCCGGTAAATTTTATTTTATTTATTTATTTTTAAATAATGAAATGAGAAACTAAAATAAATTTGATGAAGTCCAGAAGAATTGAACATTGGTGGAATTTAGGGATATGAGAATATACAACCATTATACCATTATATTGTTTATTGATTTTTTTCTTCAAGTATATACATATTATTTTTAAAGTTCAAACTTAAAAACTCTAACTAGTTTAACGCCTAAATTTTTCACGTAAAATTTCATTACCAATTTGTTTATTTATTTTAAAAAAAAAAAAACGAGTCCTTAGCGGGACGGGAGGTCGCCCCGTCCCGACCCGCGACTTTGCGGGTCACGGGACGGGACGGGGAGTTTTCGGGTCCGGGGCAGGACGGGGCCGATCCGCCCCATTGCCATCCATATTTGAGATGACCCGTCCCGCCCCATTGCCATCCATATTTGAGATTGAGATTTCAATTGTCCAAAGCAAATGCATGTAGTCGCAGAAGCCAACAAAAAAACGCCACCAAAGAAATCCTATTCCCATTCCTATCTACGCTGCAAACCTCTGTTGTCCCAGAACCACTAAAGCACAATTACGTGTTACTTTCCACCACCATATAAAAAACCAACACACAATTTTGAAAAAAAGTAAAAAAAAAATCATAAACGGACGGGACACCAAAAATTCTTCCTATATTTTCTGTCTTCTGCAGATTACTCTTTCCGGGAAAAAAGGAATTGAAGACGTAATGGGTCCGATTGTGTTGACTCAGTTGGCGACGGGTTTGAGCGTTTTGGCTGGGGCGGTTCTGGTGAAGTCTGTGATGGAGCATAATCCGATGGGGGGTCCTGGTGGCCTGCGGAGATGTCCTAGTTGTAACGGTACGGGTCGGGTTACGTGCATGTGTAACCGCTGGTCAGATGGTGATGTTGGGTGTCGGACATGTGCCGGGTCAGGCCGGATGGTTTGCAGTAGCTGCGGTGGCACCGGGACGGGAAGGGCCATTCCTGTTCAGATATCGGTTCGCCCTTCGAATCGGACCTCGTGAACATGACGCTTGCGCAATTTAGTAATGTTTACGATCCTATATACTCTTTTCCGTTACATTTAATTCGTGATTCAAAATTGATATTATGTAATATGAATATCTATATGTATACTTGAAGAGAATGATGGGGAATTACTGTTTAGGATGTAATTAAAACTAAATTGATAGATTACCAAATTAATGGTTCTATACATGAATTCTTAGTCCCTTTTTCCTGATATATATTCATTCAAATTGGGGAATTATTTTAAGCTTCTTGAGCTAAAGGAATTTCTATGAAGTGTCAACTGACTTTTTGCATATTTGTTGTTTTTATGTTGTATCATCAAATATGTATTATTGTGCTTAAGCCTTAAAGTATATTTAGAAATAACATCTGGTTGATAGGATTTCAGGTCTGACTTGAATTTGCTCGATTTGCATTGCAGCTGAGGGGATATTATTTTCTTGATTTACATCTGACTTGACTATGTGATCTTACTCGATTTGTAGTTCTTTAATTAACTTATTTGTTGGTGCCATACATATTTGACATTTTTTCCTTCACTTATTCATATTTTGCTGTGTTCTTGAAACCGAACTACAAGAAAGGCAACAAATTTACTTGTCATAATAGATTTCGAAGAGTAAGTCTTGTTTGTTTCATCAATAGTTTGTCGTTTATGTGGTTTTCTGGTTGTTGATCTGCTTTTGAGAATGATTCTGCACACATATATTTTTTTATTGGGATTCCTTTATGAGCAAGAAGGTGAAACATTATGAAAGCCACTTATTATCAATTAACAGCTTATTATTGGCAGTGTCTAATTTCCTAGATCTTATCTGATAGAGAAAACCAATAAAATGAAATTACCTGGAAAAACCTAAGAGCTTAGAAAAGTAAAAACTTTGTTATGCTGATATTCATGGTACGTCTATTAAATGAAATTGAATAAAAAAGAGGCTCTGATGAAGCCCTTGCTTTCTGTGTAGTTGCTTCCACGGAAATCTTAATAATTCTTGCGAAAGTACTGATCAAATCTAAATGCAGTGCCCCTCGATCATCTCTGCTTTGCATTAAGGCTGCAATAAATTCGATCGTGAACTGAGGTTGAACTTGATTTTGATCATGATGAAGGCCAGACATTGGATCAATTTTGTGAAGCTGATACAATCAAAGATCTTATTGCATATGTGGTTTAATCTGTTATATATGTGCATGTGTACTATATAAAATATGAATACTACACCATAATACATAGTGTTCTATCCAATAATCCAAGCTCATGTTTTGGCTTAGCAGTCTTCAAATTCCAAACCAAAGAAAAGGGTCATATTAAAATTTGGGTTAAGCTGAAATTCCAGTTTTCAAATAAATATTGGAATTGAGCTCAAATATCAAAATACTTCAATTAGATAGTATAAACTTAATCCTATCAGTTTCATTGTCAAGGTTTTCTGTCGTAAGGTCAATTGACCGCACTTTGAAATTTCAAGAACCTAAAACTCCTCCAAACTTTCAAATGTATTCATATAAACTTTAAAATTGCCTTACTGACTGAGATCTTGTGTCATGGAATGAACTTCTGATTATAATTATAGCTAGCAAACAAAAAATGTAGGACCATTAAGGCAAACAATCTAATTTAAAAAAAAAAACTAAAAAGCATTAAGAATTGGTGTGCCTTTTGTTTTTAAGAGCAGAACGTCTTCTGCAATATTACACAAGGTGTTCGAAAGCTTAAGAAAAGGAGACAAACTGTTTCTCCTGATGGTAGGCTATGGTTGTGGCTATTGGTCGGTTGAATTCATTTATAAGCTTTGACAGATGTGTTTGGCATTGATGTGATTTTAGAAATGAATAGAATCGTTCAAAAGGTGGCAGAGGGAGGGAGGGAGAGCTCAGTTGTATCATCCCATTAGATTATAATTCTGCCTTCCCCCTACCTGTTTTATATAATTACACGGTAATGGATGAAAAAGTGAACTTTTTGTCTGAGTTTGTATTCTTACCTGCCTTAGTTTTGAAGCTAGCATTTAGCATTTTTGGGGGGTGGCTTAAAAGGTATGCTGGAAAGTCCTACATATAAGCTGGCAGCTCATTATTTCATCTCATGTCTTGTCACTATGCCTAATTGTGGATCTAAACATATTTGTTTTATTCTTTGAATTGGAGAAGCATGTTTCATTTTTTTTTTTTTTTTTGATTTAAAACTATCATGGACAATTAATAGCCCTCTGTTTTATTTGGATCTAAACGTATGATTCTTTGAAATGGAGAAGCATATTTCATTTAAAAATTTTAAAAGCATTGCGGACTCTTTTATTTGGAGCTTAATGTATGTCTGATTCTTTAAATTTGTGAGGCATTGTATACATTGTGCCTAGTTTGGATTACTATAGTTGCACTTGTTAAATTGCTCCATGTTACCCTTTAATGCTTGAAACTAAATGTACTTCCACTCAAAGGATGAGTATTGTTATTACGTCGATTAACAAATTTTTTTCTTTCTTAATTTAGTATGAAGGACAATTTTATTTGACAAATTTTGTAAGCACTTGCAAAACTAGCTCATTTCGTTGATGAGCAGGTCCTGATTTTGAATTTTCTATCAAGAAATCTAACTGTATGTGTTGCAGCAGTTGTAACTCTAGCTCAGACAAGTGTGTATCGACCCAATTAAAAAATTCTTTTGAGAAAGTTGACAACACCAGATCGGACTTCTAAAGAGCATATTATTGCATTATTCCTAGTTAACCCAATTCAATTTAATATGAATAGTTAATGTTTTGTGAAATAGTCAAAGAAAAAGAAACATTTTTGTTGTCATAAGGGCTCGAAATACTTCTTCCACCCATTGTGGCACCTAAGGTTTAAATTATTAACGAACATAATGAATTGAGAAATTGCAGACAAAGAAGAACCCAATATCTGAAGAATAGAGCCTTTATATGTCAAAACCTATGGTATCGTCGAAGGGTATTTGGTGGCAACAAGAATAGTAGATGGGTTGTATAGAATCCTAGGACGTACCAAGGGCTGAGTCAACCAAGGAAAAGAGTCGCATAGCACAGAGAATGGTTGTGAGAGGATATCTCGTGGGATAAAGAAGGTTCATGCTTTATTTGATTCCAATAAAAAAAAAAAAAAAAAAAAGAAAAAAAAAATTGGTTCTTGAATTAGGGTTTGGGATATAGGGCTCAATTTGAAAACCTAACATAGAAGCTCAATTCTGAAGTAAAATGAAATCAAAATGATATATCAAAATGAAATAAATAAATAAAAAAAAAAAAACATAAAAAAAAGAACTTAGTTGGACAAGAAGCACAAGGCCTTTTTTCGGAGAATGGAAGCGATTTCATGTTTAACCCAAGTATGATCAAACTTGATCTACTACAAAGTCAAATTGAAATTTTGGTTGAACTAATACTTTTTGTTCAATCAATCTTATATAACCTCTGTTTGGGAAGAATTTAGAATTTATTAGCATTTGTGAGGCTAATAGAATGTATTGTTGAAAATGAAGTTTTAAAATAAATTTGTAGATTTTGTCAAACGAAGTGAAATCAGAAAGGATGGTTCTGTATTTCTTAGATGTATAATTGCAATGCTAATGGCCTATATTTATACTACTACAAGGGAGACAGAAAAAGGAAACAAATCTCCCAATTAGGAGAAAAAGAAAACTACCTAAGTATAAACTATAAATCTATGGAAAGTAATAAATTACAAATCAACCACAATATTATGTGTATCTTTCGAATTTCTACACTCCCCCTCAAGTTGGATGGTAGATGTTGACCATTTCCAACTTGTAGATGAAGTCATCAAAACCCTATCGTGGTAGTCCTTTAGTGAAGATATTTGCAGTCTGTCCTTTTGTAGGAATATAAGTCATACAAATAATTCGGCTTTCAATCTTTTCTTTGATAAAGTGTCGATCCACTTCAATATGTTTAGTTCGATCGTGTTGAGCGTGATTAAGAGAAATGTTGATGGCGGCTTTGTTATCACAGTAGAGTTTGATTAGAGGTTTTATGGTGATGTGTAATTCTTCAACAAGTTTCTTTAGCCAAAGTCCTTCACACATTCCTTGTCCAACATCCTCTGAATTCAGCTTCTGCACTGCTTCTAGCAACAACATTTTGCTTTTTATTTCTCCAAGTTACTAAGTTTCCCCATACGAAGGTACAATACCCAGTCGTTGACCTCCTGTCCTCTATTGAACCTGCCCAATCAGCATCTGTGAATATCTCTACTTCCTTTCTTTCATTTTTCTTGAAGAATAGTCCCCTTCCGGAGGAGCCTTTAAGATATTTGAGAATCTTGTATACAACCTCTAGGTGAACCTCATTCGGTGAATGCATATGTTCACTTACCATGCTAACTGCAAATGCAATGTCTGGCCTAGTATGTGATAGGTAGATTAGCTTGCCAATTAATCGTTGGTATCGATCCTTTTCAACACGGTGTCTTGCTTCATTTGTTTTTCTACTAGTATTGATAGGAGTATCCCCTGGCTTACATCTCAACATGTCAGTTTCAGTCGGAAGATAGAGAACATATTTTCGATGGGAAACACTGATGCCCTTTCTTGATCTAGTAACTTCCATTCCCAAGAAGTACCGCATTTGTCCCAAGTCTTTTGCTTCAAATTCTTTGGCTAGACTTCTTTTAAGTTGTTTCATCTTAGCGGTATTGTTGCATGTAAGGATTATGTCATCCACATACAATTAAAAATGGTATTTTTTCCATTTTTCAGATAGTTTGAAGAACGTGGTATGGTCTGATTGTCCTTGCTGATATCCCTGACTTTTCAACACCTTCGCAAATCTATCGAACCATGCTCTTGGTGACTACGTGAGACCATATAGAGATTTTTTTTAGCTTGCATACCTTGTTTGCTCCACTCCTTTCGTAAAGACCTTGTGGTAATGTCATAAATGCTTCCTCTTCTAACTCCCCATTCAGAAAAGCATTCTTAATGTCCAACTATTGGAGAGGCCAATCCAAATTGGCTGCTAAAGATAACAAAACTCGGATTGTGTTTAGTTTGACTACTGGTGTGAAAGTTTATGTGTAATCAATGCCATAGGTCTGAGTGAACCCTTTTACAACAAGGCGAACTTTGTATCGTTCTATTGCCCCGTTGGCCTTATACTTCACACTAAACACCCATTTTCAACCAACCGACTTTTTTCCTCTTGGTAACTCCACCACATTCCAAGTTTCATTTTTTTTAAGTGCCCGCATCTCTTCAATTACTGCCTCTCTCCATTCGAGAATTTCCATTGCCTCATGGATATTTCTAGGAATTTTTGTGCTATCAAAGTTAGAAATAAAGGCACAAAATCCTATAGACAGGTTAGTATAAGATACGAATTTGAGATAGAGTGAAGAGTACATGACCGAGTTTGTTTCCTGAGAGCAATAAGTAGATCAATATCAGAAGATTTATAATTGGAAGGATCCTCATGGAGATCTGGACCCATCGCCGGTTTTGACTCTTCTAGTGCTTGAGCTGTGAGGTCCTCGTTGTACTTCAATTTTGGTTTTCTTGAGTAAACTAACATTTCTTTATCATGTTGTTTTTCCACTGTTTCTCCCCCTGAGTTTAAGTTTCCTTCAGTAGATGACATGTTAGAATAAGGTGGATTGATAGGTTCAGTGTTTAGGATGGATTCATGAGGGGATAAAAGTGACTTCCAAGAATCGATCTTTACTCAAATTCTCCCCCTGAAGAGAGGATTTTTGGAAGGGGTCTGCTCAAAGAAGGTGATATCAATACTAGTAAAGACCCTCTGTGTAACTACCCGAGTCCCACTTAACGGGTTGTCCCGACCGTTAGATGATGGCGTACTATCCCCACTGTACCAATATGGATCTTTTCAGCATACTTTATCATCACTCACACGCTCTCGAGAAAACTTTCCAGGAGGTCAGCCATCATAGAATTGCTCCAAGCTAAGCACGCTTAACTGTGGAGTTTTTAATAATGGACTTCCAGAAAAGAATGTCCACCTTGTTGGTATGAGTAGTGCTTATCAAATCTTTTAAGCTTTCCTGGCCTGGTGTTACAATCACCCCCCGTTAGACTCGCAACGTCCTCGTCCGCTTAAACCATCCGAGGATCCGTTGTCAGGTGTTGGGATTCTAGAGGTGGCTCCTACGAGTTCAAGAGGTGGATCCCGCTATGACGTAGCACTTTGTCCCGCAGAGCACTTAGTTCCTGATTTTCGATTGGTGGCCGGCTCTGATACCATTTTTAACGACTCGGGTCTCACTTAATGGGATGTCTCTACTGTTAGATGACGACGTACTATCCCCACTGTACCAACATGGATCTTTTCAGCATGCTTTGCCCTCACTCGCACGTTTCCCAAGAAAACTTCCAGGAGGTCACCCATCATAGAATTGCTCCAAGCTAAGCACGCTTAACTGTGGAGTTTCTAATAATGGACTTCCAGAAAAGAATGTGCACCTTGTTTATATGAGTAGTACCTATCAAATCTTTTAAACTTTTCTGGCCTGGGTGTTACACTCTGTGTAGTGGGATCATAACATTTATATCCTTTTTGGGTTGGTGAATAGCTAATGGGGACAAATTTTAATGCACGGGGTTCTAGTTTGTTTCAAAAATGAGAATGTATATGGACAAAGGTTGTACATCCAAATACTTTGAGAGGTAGGTCAGAGCTGAGGCAGGAGTCCTGAAAAAATGTTTGAAATTTTTGAATAGTAGATTTGAACGAGAGGGTATGACTGGGCATTCTATTGATGAGGTAGGCCGAAGTTAAGATGGCGTCACATGGATCTTTTCAGCATGCTTTGCCCTCACTCGCACGTTTCCCAAGAAAACTTCCAGGAGGTCACCCATCATAGAATTGCTCCAAGCTAAGCACGCTTAATTGTGGAGTTTCTAATAATGGACTTCCAGAAAAGAATGTGCACCTTGTTTATATGAGTAGTACCTATCAAATCTTTTAAACTTTTCTGGCCTGGGTGTTACACTCTGTGTATTGGGATCATAACATTTATATCCTTTTTGGGTTGGTGAATAGCTAATGGGGACAAATTTTAATGCACGGGGTTCCAGTTTGTTTAAAAAATGAGAATGTATATGGACAAAGGTTGTACGTCCAAATACTTTGAGAGGTAGGTCAGAGCTGAGGCGGGAGTCTGGAAAAAATGTTTGAAATTTTTGAATAGTAGATTTGAACGAGAGGGTATGACTGGGCATTCTATTGATGAGGTAGGCCGAAGTTAAGATGGCGTCACCCCAAAACGTTTTTGGTATATTTGCAGCGAACATTAAGGCACGAGAAACCTTGGAGATGCCTATTTTTCCGTTCGGAAATTCCATTTTGTTGGGTTGTCTTGACACATAAACTTTGCTGGACAATTCTATTCTTTTGAAGGTAGTCTTTCAGATTATGATTGAAGTATTATGTGCTATTATCAGTGCGCAAAATCTAAATTTGTGTTTGAAATTGAGTTTGAACCATCAAATGGCAATTGATAAACACGAATTGGACATTAGTTTTTTCTTTTAGTAGGTAGACCCAACAAATTCGCGTATGGTCATCGATAAAAGTAATGAACCATTTAGTGTGAGTGCGATTGGGGATCCGAGAAGGTCCCCGTAAATCACTATGAATCATAGTAAATGGTTTAGATAGTTTGTAAGTTGTTTTTGGGAATGAAGAACGTTGATGTTTTGCATATTCACAAATTTCACATTGAAAATTGACAGGAGTTTTATTCAAAAATATAGAAGAAAATACATGTTTTAAATATTTAAAATTGGGATGACCCATCCTATAGTGCTATAATAGAATTTCACTATCACTAGGGACAAATGCAGAATCACAACTATCAAATTGACGTTTTTTATTCACATCAACTTCTTCGAAGTAGCGAAGTCCCCCACATTCCTTAGCACTTCCAATTGTCTTCCCCGATGATAGGTCCTGAAAAACACAGTGAGATGGAAGAAACTTAGCAGAACAGTTGGAATTTTTTGTTAACAGGCTAATAGACGAGATTGCATGACAAATTTGGAACAAGGAGAATAGATTCAAGTGTTATTGAGTTCGAAATTTTGATACTCCCTTTTCCTGCCACCGATGAGAGTGAGCCATTGGCAATTTTCACTTTTAAGTTGCCGGCACATGGTGAATATGTGGAGAATAGGCGATCTGTCATGTGATCAGATGCACCAGAGTCAATAATCCAAAGAACTCTAGGTTGTGTGGTGGTATTAAAAGCTTTTGGAAAGTTTCCTTTGTGAGCCAATAAACTTAATGAACCCGATGTTTGGAGATTAGAAAGCATTTTATGAAGTTCTAATTGTTCGAAGTTAAAAGCACCACTTGAGTTGGGATTTTTTACCTCAGTGGAGCTTGGTAGCCCTGATTTCTGGTGTTCTATCTTGGTTTCCAATCAGCTGGTTTCCCATGTATCTCCCAGCAAGTATACTCTTTATGTCCCGGCCTTCGACAATGCTCACACCATGAACGTCCCTTTTGTAACCTTGGGCCCGACCCAATTTTTTTACTGCCTCGAAATCTTTGGGCTGACCTATTATTTCCAAGCCCATTTGAGGTTCTTCTTGAAATCAAAGCATCTGGCCCAATTCCATTTGATATGAAGGCCGACCCATCTACTGTGATTGGCCAGATGATTTCTCCTGCAGCATGATAGTCCTCCTACTCTCCTCCCTCCTGACTTCGGCGAAAACCTCACGAGTCGACGGTAGAGGTCGCCGGCCAGGAATCTTACCTCTCACATCATCCAATTCTCGATTTATACCTGCAATAAATTCAAACACTCTCATTTTCGAGCTACTTTTTGTAACGTACACCGTCGTCTGTATAATTCCACTCCTCTTCGACAGTTGAATCGAGTTATTGTCAGAGTGTTGTCATCTCCAGGTAGTAGTCGGTGACCTTCCTTTCCCTTTGCTTTGTCTGCCACAAACGGGTTTTAATTTTAAAAATTTGGGCCGAGTCTTCAGTCTCGGAATACATCTCCTTGACTGCTTCCCATATGTCTCTTGTAGTTGGCATGAAGATAGGTTTTACCGATTGAGGGTTTCATGGAATTCACGAGCCAAGCCATTACCATGGAGTTCTCAGATTTCCACTTCCTCAGGAGGGTTGCATCTGTAGGTTGGTTCACTTCTCCGGTAAGGTATCCAATTTTTCCTTTCCCGTCAACTATCAATTTGATAAATTAAGCCCACTCTCGAAAGTTTCTACCATTGAGTTTCTCTACCGTGAGTTGAAAGGATGAGTTGTCGACTCCAAACGAATTTGTTGACCACAAAATCTGGTAAGATCTTGGATCAACATATCTCACTCTTCTCTCTTGAATACGTGGACTTCCTGCGCACTAAGACAAACAGTTAGTGTGCAAAGGGGGTCATGGTAGCTCCCGTCTGTCATGGGATTAAAGTAAACATCACATCCCTTTAAAGAGTTTGTCTCATTAAGCCGCAATTGTCAGAAAAGTTGACACCCCTTCTGACACAATGTCTGACTTGCACAGTGACTGATCTTGCCACTAATCCAGAGTACATGCCTCTGATGGACGCGGCTCGGCATAATAAGTTCGGTCGTGTGGTACTTCAAGCAAGTTAACATCCTTGCGAACGATAATTTACTTAGCTCGGGGTCCTATTGGTATCTAATTGGTCTTATGTGGGCCCATACTAGTGAAAATTTCAAGCTTATTCGAGCATGGTCGTAACACTAGTCCCTCAAAAGGGTTCATTTATGGGCGGTCCATATTTGACGAAGACCATGTGAGCAGACTCGCTGGGGCGAAACAGTGCAACTTCTCAAAAGTTTGGTGTCATCACTTTTACGAAGTGGGGACTATTGGGTTTACCTTCTTGTAAGTCAACTGTCGCCTGCATTTGCACGCCTCATTGAATGACTTTTAGGGGTATGGTAATGATGGTTTGCTGGTTCCCAAGAAGCCTTCTTACGCAGTATGCCTTTTGACGCGCATGTCCCGCACTTGCGTTGCTTGATTATTATGACACCTTCAACTTCCCGCCTGTTTAACTTTCATCGTACTTGCCACTACGACACGTGGATGACCTGGGTTAATTCAGGGACTCCTATAAAGCCTCTAACATTCCACTTTTTACTTCTTTACGCAACAATAGATGTCCATAAAAAGTGTGATTTTATCCCTACTTTTTGCGAAAAAGTTCTTCTGCCTCCTCTTTCTCCGACGATTTTCTGGCAGCGACGATCATCCTATCAGCCGGAGTTTTTCCCTAGCCCTACATATCAACAGAAAGGTTTTCTCCCCTCCAATTTACAGGTAACTTCCCTTCTATTACGAGTGTTTACTGTTTCGTTTTCTTTAAGCCCTGTCATTTTTGAGTGCTTGTTGGGTGTGCGTCTTCATGTTACCCGTGTTGGTTGAGTATGTTTTCGAGGAATGTAGAGGGAGTCGGGGAAATGGGTTCCCAGAACTCAGGGTTTCTTGCAGACCCTATCAGAGGCTTTTGTCCTTGGATTGGCTTGGTTTTTTGCCCTTGTTACTTTAGAAAACTAAGAAACAAACGGGATAGGAAATTCTGTAGTGTAATATATTTAAGTGACTCAGACAACGAAGAAGAGGAGAGTCATTTCCCTATGGCCAATCCGTCAGCCGAAGAGGCGGCATCTTTGCAGGAGCTTCAGAGCAAGCAAAATAGGGATCTAAGGGGAGAAGATATAGGGTGCTCATCTTTTGGAGCACCAGAATCTAGCTCGTGCGTTAGGGCACCTTTTAGAGCCCATAGGGAAGAGCTGAGATTGATCGCAGAGGAAATCACTCAGGTGGAGGATTGGGTAGATTGTGTGAATAAAGCCTCAAGTTATCATGTTGATCCGGAGTCTCGTCCGGAACTGTAGGAATGTAACGATGTGGCTATAGAGGTTAGGGGAAACGGTATTCCTGAGGTTTCACAGACATATCGGATGCCCAGGGAGATAAGGATAATACATCCCAGTCCGTCGTGCCGACCTTGTTGTCCTACGGAAGGTCAAGTGGCTATGCTCCTCGACGCGTTCGACTGTGGGATGTGTCTGCCCCTCCATCCGTTCTTTCGAGCCCTTCTCTGGAGCTACAACTTGTGCCCCTACTAGGTAGCCCTGAACTTTTGGACCCAAGTGGTAGGAACATGGCTTATATGGCAAGAGGTCAGTCTAGACCAATCTCCCTCTACATCATCCACACTTTATACACCCTGAAGAAGGCAGCTAGGAGGGAGAAAGATTCCAAACCGGATGTAAAGGATTGGTATTATCTTACTCCAAGGGCGCAACATCCAACAATCATTACTAGGCATCCGACCTCCATCAAACACTGGAGGGCGGAATGGTTTTGAGTTGCCCGGGGACTGGAAGTGTACTCCATCGGACCCTGCCCTTGAGATCACGGTTCCCCGGACTCTCTCTTGCCCTCGTGAGTCTTTGCACCTCCTTATGTGGATGTTATTGGTATTTGTGTTATGTAAGTGTTTTTAGGTCTGAGCCTGTTTTATTCTTCTGATTTTGCAGGCCAAACGTACACTCACCTATTATCAGAGGAGGATCTGACAGTGATAAAGAAACTATTCGCTTTCCGGGGCACTTTTCAGAAGGTAATCTCCTCCCAAAGGCTTTTTGTCAGGCATGGTTTGATGCGAGAGATGGGTAAGCCTTTTAGTATCCTTTGCTTTTGACTCACCGCCAAATCTTCTTTCTTATTCCCCAATTTGCTAATTTCCAGGGTCAAGGGAATTTCTTAAGATTCCACTGAAAGGCCTCCTAGCCAAGAAGGTCCCTCTGATCCCTGGAGTCGACAGTGAGGGAGAAAAGAAACAGAAGGTCACTATTGCTGGTCTTCATTTGGAAGCTCTCAAAGAGGCTACTGATCCCTCAAGGGACATTACTGAGGAGGTTCCTATTCCCGCCTCGAAACTTATGGCTCCCCCTCCACTAAATTCAACTACACAACAGCTCTTTTCCGTGAAGGAGTGCGGCTCTAAGTTGACATCGGGCAAGGGGAAAGAGAAGGAATCGAAAAGGGAGGTAGAAACCCAACCCAAACAAGCTTCGCTTGAAAAGGAGGACGATGAGGTGTGGCCAAGGTGGTAATAGAGGAGTAGCCCCCTTTAAAAAGACTGAGGAAAGGCAAGGGTAGCTCCTCCCACATTGGTGACACCCCTCTGAGGGACGCTTCACCTTGACCTTCTGATCAGCCTAAAGTTATTGATCCTTCAGAAGATTCGAGCCTTGTTGGGGATGTTGGGCGAGAAGCTGCTTATGAAGTGGCTCGAATTAAGGCCAGTTTTGTGCCTAAGCCGAAGGTTCTCGACTTCATAACTCTCGCAGCACTTCCTGAGTCCTCTGCTAAAGCTGTAGCTGCAATGGACTGCTATTGGACTGAGGGATGGGAAGCTTATTCTTCTATGAGCTTGCCTGGTCAACGACTGGAAGCAATCAAGGCAATGAGTGTCCGAACCTTGGCTTTAATAGAAGAAACAGATTCTTTCGTACGAGAGTTGGAGCAGAGAGAGGCCAGTGCTAAGGTGGCCATGCGCAATGCAGACAACATGGTAAAAGAGATCAAAGATCTTAAGGATTCCTTAGCCACAGTCCAGAGGTCTCTTCAAGATAAGCGAAGCACTCTAAGGTCCCTTAGGGACGAAAGTGAGAAGCTGAAAAAGGACCTCGAATATGCCTAGGCAGATGTGGAAAATCTCTGCAAAAAATATAACAAAGCCGTCGAGGCCTAGAAGGTGACTTCTGAAGCTCTTACTGAAGCCAATATTATGAAAGGGCAGCTTGTTGAAAAATTTTCCTAATTAACGAAGGAGCTTGAAACAGAGAAGGAAGCCCGGAGGAAGGATAAGGGTGCCTTGGCTCAAGTAGAGACGAAGTGCCAGCTTTTGGAGCAGAGCGTTGAGGACAAGGTGGCTGAGGGTATCTAGAATTTCAAAGATACCTTCGTGAACACCGAAGAATATGAGGCGATGCAGAGGGTCTTCGGCAACTTCGGTGCTCGGATGGCTCTAAAAGACGTGAAGGAGGACTTCCCATATCTTGATCTCTCAAAGATCTCCTTTTACCGAGAGCTGGTGGATGCCACTGGGATGATTTTTCTGTGACACCAGCTGATGGCACTTCTGCCAAAGACGCTCCACCTCCTTGACTTTTCGTTTATTTTCTAAAAATTTTGCCTTGATTTATGTAATGATTTTTTGTACCTTATAAATGATCCAAGTGGATGGATTTCTCATTTTGTCATTTTGTGTTTATATTTGCACTTTTCGTTTCTTATAACAGTTATTTTGTTTAACTCAACCTGCGTCAATCGGTCTGGAATAATCTACATCGAACAATTCGAAATAAAATAATCAGACTTTATTCCATGGAGAAGCGTCGTTATACATCAATATGATAGTGCCTCAGATATAAGGTTTAAGACATTTATGTCCATTGGTTAGATCTGGTTGAACGAGCATCGTCCTCTGCTGGTTAGGCGGTCTCTCACCTTTGTTCGAAGTGACTGAGCTTAGTCCATATATGAATCTATTATGGAGTGGGACACCTTAGGCAATAAAGGTTGGTTAATATATTTCACAAGGTAGTCCTCTGTGAAGGTGATGGCTTCATTTCAAGTATTTTGACTAAAAACAAATCCTTTGATCATTGAAACTTCGTTTGTTATAAGTCATGCCCCTTACTCTTATCCGATGCATTTGAAATGTAAATTGACAATGGTAGCACGGAGCGATCCATTTGCATAGAGTGGGTCCACTTGATTGAAGTGATACTATTATTCTTTAAAATTCTAATAATATGCTATTGGGGCATCCACAATCGAGAAATTGCTATATTTAAGATCATGTGTCTTTTTAGGAACTTGACCCGAGGCTTATAAATCATTGGTCTCTTGGACCATGCATTATTCCAACACTCAAGCCGAGGCTTAAGAATATATGGTCTCTTAGACTGTGTATCATTTTTGACACTTAAGCCGAGGCATATGAATAGTGGTCTCTTAGACCATGTGTCATTTCGACACAAAGCTGAGGCTAATAAATCACTGGTCTTTTGGAACATGCATTGTTTCAACGCTCAAGTCGAGGCTTATGATCATAGGGTCTTTGAGACTGTGTCATTTCAACACAGAGCCGAGGTTTATAAAATAGTTGTCTCTTAGACCATGCGTTGGTTCAACGCTTAGGTCGAGACTTATGATCATAGGGCTTTTGAGACCATGTGTCATTTGAGGCTTATGATCATAGGGGCTTTGAGAGCATGTGTCATTTCAACACAGACTCAAGACTTATAAAAAGGTGGTCTTTTAGACCATGCGTTGGTTCAACGCTTAAGCCGGTGCTTATGATCATAAGGCCTTTGAGACCATGTGTCATTTCAACACAGAGTCGAGGCTTATAAAATGGTGGTATCTTAGACCATGCGTTGGTTCAACGCTTAAGCCGGGACTTATGATCATAGGGCCTTTGAGACCATGTGTCATTTCAACACAGAGCCGAGGCTTATAAAATATTGTTTTTTGAGTCCTACCATGTTGGCGGCACAATATTAGAACCATTCCGTTTCGACAATAAGCAGAATTTTTAGTGCTTCATGAGCCTGTGCGTTGTCGCGACATTTAAATCAGGCATGATTGTGGGGGTCTTATGATGTTGTGTGCTGTCGCGAAATCTATGAGATGTTCGTTCCTCTTTCGAGGGGACCGGGGGGGGGGGGGGGAATTTCCCATAGGGTTTTCATTTTCAGGGGCTCCCTTTTTCAGGGTTCTCTTCTTCACGAGTCCCTTGTTCAGGGGTTTTCCTTTTCAGTGTGTCCTTCAGTTGTCCCCTGTTCAAGGGTTTTTATGGTCCTCAACTCTTTTTCAAGAGGTTCTCCGCCCTTTTTCAAGAGGTTATCCGCCTTTGTTCAAGACCTTTGGTAGCTTTTTACCACGCGATTTCATGGTTAGAAGTGTGGTTCCCCACAAATGGCGTCAAAATGTTGACCACAAAATCTGGTAGGACCTTGGATTAACACGTCTCAACTCCTCCCTCTTTAACACGTGGACTTCCTGTGCATTAAGACAAATATTCAGTGTGCAAAGGGGGCCATGGTGGCTCCCGTTTGCACTCCGACACCCAAGTCAATACCCATTTTGAGTAAATACATGTTAAATGCGGGAAATGTAGGTGTGTAAAAGAGAGAAAATGAAGTGAGAGTAGAATATTGAGTTAGAGTCTCAAATTGTTAACCTCCTCAGAGACAAGTGCACTATATTTATAGTAAGGATTATTTACTTTAATTGTGACACGTGTTATGCTTTCTCCACGTGGCAGGCTCATAATTCATCACAAGGTAAACCATTTATTCGGTTATAACTTATAATCATTACTATGTGTCATGGGATTAAAGTAAACATCACATCCCTTTAAAGAGTTTTTCTCATCAAGTCGCAATTGTCAGAAAAGGTCACACCCCTTCTGACACAATGTCTGACTTGCACAGTGACTGATCTTTCCATTAATCTGGAGTACATGCCTCGGATGGACGCGGCTCGGCATAATAAGTCTGGTCGTGTGGTGCTTCGGGCATAATAACATCCTTGAGAACAATAATTTGTTTAGCACGAGTTCCTATTGGTAGCCAATTGGTCTTATATGGGCCCATACTAGTGAAAATGTCAAGCTTATTCGAGCATGGTCGTAACATAACTCATGGTAGACATAGCCTCTGTTTTGCTGCTATGTGATTCGGAGGTCATCGATCCCTTGTTGTGGTTGACAGATTTCGTCATTGAGATGGCTAGGTTTTAGAATGAACCTGGCTCTGATACTATGAAATCAGAAAGGATGACTTTGTATTTCTTAGAAAAAGGAAACACTCCTAACTAGGAGAAACAGAAATCTACCTAAGTATACAGTATAAACATGTGGAAAGTAATAAATTACAAATCAATCACAATATAATGTGTATCTTTCAGATTTCTAAACGAAGGCATATACTAATGCAATCCAATCTATACAAGGAAAATGTTCACTTATATCTCGCTATGCGAAATATCCCTGCAAGTGTATGGGTCGTGAAGAGTAGTTAAAATGGACCTAAGAGTCCGGATTATCGTTCCCACGAGGACTGTTTACTAAGTATCGAAATATTTTAGTTCTAAACTTTATTTGAACAAACAAATGAATTTGATGTTTTAAATTAAAACTAAGAAGATGAATTAAATAATTAAATTGTGAAATTTTTTTGTTTTAAAAGATGATTGTAAAGTGGTTGGGATTCACGATTTCAGCTAACCAATTAAATCAATTCCAATTTCATGTTCTATTTCCTAAATATGTGTTCGATCGAATTCACTAATTTAAATTGAGATTCCTCTCTCGAGTTTAAATCAATCCTACCTAAATAAGTCAACCTTGTATCTCTATAGCGGGTCCGAATATTCCTTATCCAGATGCATTACACACAAGAATTCACATACGACCGCAATAATTACAAGAATATATCTCTATCTCTCGTTCAATTACCAGATTTATTACCTAGATCTATGTTATTAACTCACCTCTCG
Source organism: Ligustrum vulgare (assembly GCA_963555705.1). NCBI lineage: Eukaryota > Viridiplantae > Streptophyta > Magnoliopsida > Lamiales > Oleaceae > Ligustrum > Ligustrum vulgare. Next base: position 39,319,560 of record OY743169.1, on the reverse strand, counting down.
GATTATGAAATTAACACATAAAATCATGAATAAGTGGCCAGTTCATTTACGCATTAAACGCAATAATAAATCAACAAATGCATTAAAGCGTTAAAACAAGGAATATGAAATTAAAATAATTAATTAGGCTACATCGTTCATCCCAACATCAAATTTAGCTACACATCATATTTAAATAGCAAAAACAAAATATAATTACGTTCATTGAAAATAATAACGAAGAATGGAAAGATTGCACCAATTATCAATTCTTCAAGTATCTTCAATTCACGCCCTCTGCAATGGTTGAATCTCCAAGAATTTGAATTAAAATATCTGTTGTGGCTCGTTCTATGGAGAGGAGAAAGTCTTGATCTCGTACCTCTTATGTTGTATATATAGGTTTTGGAGAAACCTAAGTCAAGAAAGAGAAACTTCTGTTGAAAATCACGAGAAAAAGTCCACAGTCGGATAACTGCGCGATCGCTTGGCTTCAACCTTAGCGATCGCGTGCTTGACCCTAAAGCTCTCGGGTTATATTTTCGCACCATCTCGCGATCGTGTGGCACGTATCCAGCGATCGAGACCTCCATCTTTTTCTCGGCTATGTAAGTTGGTCCCTGACTTTTAATTGCACCTTCAGTCCTTAACTTCCAATTGTTGCAATTTAGTCCCCAAACTTTATCTTCTTCTCGATTTGCCCATTTAAGCTCTTAATTCCTTCAATTAGGTCCTCCAACCTCTGATTCATTCATTTTGGTACATTGCCTCTTTCCGGTTGACGTCACAAACTCCTCACTTGTCCAATTTAGGTCTAATTAGCAATCCAATTATGCGTTTTTCCCATTGATTTCATCATTCTTCATCTTTTGGGATATTTTCTGAAAAGTCAACGATAAACACAAATTAAATAGCAAATATTCCTAAACGATAATAATTACACCTAATTTAGACATACAAATAAGTGTATAAAATACACTTATCAGAAAACCTTCATAAAATAGATAGAAAACAAGTTAGAACATCTCTCTCATTCTAACGGTCTTCATAGTCATGAATTGATTCCTGAGGAGTTATTGATGGGCAGTTTACATCTGGAAAAGATGCTTAAGCCTCTGTTTGTTAAACTTGTTTATAACCAAGTTTATAAACAATGTTTCTCCAAAACAGTAAATTCTTTGTTTGTAAACAAGAAAAGTTGCCAAACAAAGGCTAAATTGCGTATTGATTTCATCCATTTTCTTTTCTAAAATTTTGGTTGATTATTACTTTAGATGATACATTTCTTGTAGAGTACTGCGCACCACATAAAAACCTCCTGATGTGTATGTAATGAAAAGTCTAGAAATATTGGTCAGGCAGTTGCTTTGAGATATTGAAAGATTTTTGTTAATTATTATGTAGTGTTCACTAATATGCGAAATATCCCCGCAAGTGTACGGGTCGTGAAGTGTGGTGAAAATGGACCTAAGAGTCCGGATTATCGTTTCCACGAGGACCGTTTACTAAGTACCGAAATGTGTAAATTCTTATCCCTATTTGAAAAAAGAAATGAATTTTTGATTGTTTAGAAACTAATGATAATAACGATGACTAAAAGATTAAAACCTTGCACAAGATTGAGATTTCACAATTACTGATTGTTTTTAAGTATAATTGAAAGTGGTTGGGATGCACGGGTTCACCTAGTCAATTAAGTTAATTCCAATTCCAGATTTTATTTTCTAAATATGTGATCGATCAAGTTCACTAAATTAGGTTGAGATTCCTCTCTCGAGTTTAAATCAACTCTACCTAGATAAGTCAACCATGTATCTCTACAGCGGGTCCGAATATTCCTTATCTAAATGCATTACATGCAAGAACTCACACATGATCGCACTAATCACGAAAGTATATCTCTATCTCTCGTTCAATTAATGGATTTATTACCTGGATCTATGTTATTAACTCACCTCTCGGATTATGGAAATAACACATGAAATCATGAAAGAGTGGCCAATCCATTCACGCATTAAACACAATAATAAATCAACACATGCATTAAAGCGTTAAAACAAGGAATATGAAATTAAAGTAATTGACTAGGTTACATCGTGATTCCCAACGTTAAAAATTAGTTACACATGATAAATGAATAATAAAAACAATCTGAATTAAAATTAAACATGTAGGAATTTATGAAATCAACTATACGAAAAGAAGTCTTGCACCAAGAATTGATTTCCCTTGTTAAGCTCCTAAATTCTCGTGCTTTTTCGTGCTTGAATCTCCTCCTCAATTTTGTGTCGAATTTCCAAGGATTCTCCAATATTAAGCTTTGCAAAAGTGCTTCTCCCCTTGCCTCTCGCGCTCTGTCTCAACTTAGGTTAATTTTCCCGAGTCTTCTTTCTTAAAATCGCCCACAAAAGCCCAATACAGGCCCAGTCGGACACCTGCGCGATCGCGTTGTTTGGGTGCCCGCGATCGCGTAGGTGAACCTTTTTTCGCTCTGCATGAAATTTGTCACCATGTCGCGATCACTGACATGGGGAATTCGCGATCGCGACATGGAGTTTTCCTACGCGATTTACCATCTTTTTCTTGGCCTTCAAGTTGGTCCTCTGATTTTATTTGCAACATGTATCTCCGACTATTAATTTGATCAATTTGACCCCAGAACTTCTGTTTCTCCTCAATTTGCCTACTTTTGACCTTTATTTCCTGCAATTGCCTCCTTGTTCCTCTCTTTGACTAAAATCTGAAATAACAACAACTAAACGCAATTTAGGTAGAATAAATTCATAAATCAACACTATACATTCTCATTTTGGCATATCCCCAAGTGTATAAAATACACTTATCAAATACCCCCAAACTTGAATTATTGTTCGTCCTCGAACGATAGATAATGGCTTACAAAATCAAATAGACAAGAGATAAGATATTTTTGTTGTGCCAACCTGCTTACCATATGCCTCCATAATCCAAATCAATTTATGCTCTAAGTAAGAGTTATGAACAACAATGCAAAATAATTTCTAGTTATATCATGCCAGATTATCAAGTGTGTGTGTGAATAGCCAATGTCAAACGCATACTTATGCAAAAGATGTGCTCAACACTGTGTAGCTCATTATGCATATTCCAGCCCAAACCCCATGTGGTCAATCTATGATTTCTAATGAAATTCCTTTCAACGCTCATAGACGATCACCACTTTCTGCTCTTCTCTCACATCTCAGATTTTTAACTATGTGGGTTCTAAAAATATGCTTTGCTTTTTCCACACAAGGTAATTAGAATCAGAAATATGCGTGCACGACAAATCAAAAGAAATCAGTCCCCAATTCTACAACCTCAACCACCACAGCTCAATCAACAAAGCTTATACCATGCAATAATATATATATATATATATATATATATATATATATATATAATTTTTTTTTTTATGATGGACGACTTTTTCTTTTGATTGTCCCTGTCTTTTACCATCTTTGTGCAGAACTTTTCATACGGGCTTTCTATATGACCCGTGTAGCGGGCTTTCAGATCGGAAACTCCCAAACCAGTTGGCTTTAGGGTACCAGGTTCAAAGAACCCCTCAGACGTACTTGCCCGAGTCATAAAGGCTTAAACAGAAAAGTTAAAGATGTTATAATGTCTTATGTGTAAGTCCACTCTTCGTACTTGCTTTCTAATTGACCCCTGTAACGAGTTTTAGGTCGATGACTCCCAAGCCAGTTGGCTTTAGGGCACCAGGTTTGAAAGATCCCTCGGACTTACTTACTCGAGTCAAAAAGGTATTTGAAGAGCGGAATAAGACCTTCAACATTTTTCTGTTTTTATGCTGGAAATGATTTATACCCGTTGACCAAACTGTAATGACTAAAGTGCAAAACCAAGAACCACAGACTTCCAACCATCAATACACACAAATTCCAACCATTATACCCCCAAACTTGCCTTTTAGCATGATTTGTTCTAATTTAGGTGTGGGATATCTTATGATCTAAGTTCAGGGATTTTCAAGTCCTTCCTAAGTTCACATTGCATAAACTTTGCCCCACATGTATTAAACACTATCCCACACACAAGCAATTATCCAACACTGGCTATGTGCGCAGATAGTGTGAATCTAGAAAAACATAACTAGTAAAAATTAAGATCATGCGTTTTCATGTTGTCCAGTTTTTCGAGCTTATGCACAAATTGATTCATACTATTTTCTAGACAATAAGTATGTCAACACAATTTTTAACTAAAGTGTTTTTATTTTTATTTTTTATTTTTTATTTTTTTATTTTTTATTTTTTTATTTTTGAACCAAGTAGTTGCATTGATTAGTAGAGGTTTGAAGAGTTACAGAATATCAATTAATACAGGCCCATATGATCAAAAGTAAATACAGCCTAAAATTTAACCAGTACCCCCAAACTTAAAAATTTACATTGCCCTCAATGAAACAATTAAACAAGGAAGTAACAAAAATGGAAGGCAAGGTAAAAAGAAAAAAGATCAGGAACTTCCTGGGGGTAGGTCCTGCTGCTGTGGCGCACATGGGCCTGGGGCGTCAGTATCAAACCTGCCTTCTATCCTCTCCAATCTTGCTTCAATGCCCTCGGCTCTCCTTTCGATCCCCTCCAATCGGTTCTCAATAGAGAAGAGCCTGGCTTGCACCCGCGAGATCTAACCGCTAAATTCTGTCATCGTATGTCGCATAATGCGCTGCTCCCCAGCGATGTTACCCTGAACCAGATGGTCAAGCCGCTGTTCCAAGATTCCCAGCTGCCTATGCTGCTCGACCTCAGCTTCCCTCCTCATGTTGACGGCTCGAGTCAGGTCTGTCAACTCCAAAAGTATCTGCCGTAGGAGCCTCTCATCACCGAGAGGAGCTGGCGTATGTGTTGGTGCTGCTGGAGCGGCTAGTGCGGATGGTCCTACTGGCTCTGCTGGTGCTACCGGATCAGCTAGGGCAACAGGATCCTATGGGGCTGGTGGAGGAGCAGGTGGGCCTCTCGGTACCCTAGGCCGCGTGCTCTCTCAAGTACGTCTGCTGATCACGGCTCCGAGAGGCGCAGGCTCTTCATGGGGAAAAATATCCACTCCTTCGGCCACGCAGAGAGCACTGATCAAACAGGGGAACATGATCTGGCGGACGGAGTGCAGCTGGGAGGCAAGTGTAATAATAAAATCAAAGATATGCCTCCCCAAATCCAACTTGCGTCCCCTGGCTAGATGATGAATTAAACGGGCCCTGTCTTCATTGAACTCAGTCTTGTGTGAAGTGGGATCGATGTTATGGCACATGAAGATGTGCAGAACCCTGATACTCTCAGTGAGCTCCCCATGTTCAAAGCGCCCAGACTTTTCCAATTCCACATTCTGCCGGCCGTACAAAAAGTTTGTAATCATATCAATATCCAAATCACTAGGGACCTGCTCAATCCCCTCTCGTGTCAGCTCCAAAACCCGCTCAATGACAGCCGAAGAAAATCGGATCCATTTACCTCGTACCCAGGTCTTATACCTGTGAGGGGCACCGTCCGTCTCAATGGCATGGTTGAAATTGGCTAGGAACTCCTTGACTAATAGTGGATAGGGCTTGTGCGGTGTGCCTGCCAATTTGTGCCAACCTGCTCTCTCAATAAGGTGGGCTAGCTCGGTATCCGGGAAATCGGCTAAAATTACCTCACGTTCATTCCAAATTTTCTTCCCTTTAAGCAGCACCTCATATCTGTGTAATTCTTCGCTCCCCAAAAACCTTTGTATATCTCCTACGTTCCCTTGATCGACCTCGGGATCCGTAGAGGAGGCTCCTCGTTTCCGCTTAGAAGGCCCAGCCCGTCCTTTCCCTTTTTGTGAAGCGGTGGCCTTTGGAGGCATTATTCTACCTACAAAGAGCAAACTCATAATTAGAACCAATGTGAGAGTGGAAAATTATAAGAATGATGGCACAAACCCCCAAACTTGTGAGAAAGTACACAATAAAAGCGAAAGAATATCAGCCCGACTGGTGCTTTTCAACCTCGGTTATAGTGCCGAAAAAAGTAAAATTATTGAAAAGTGTCCCGAGCACAAAAAAGTATTACACGTCAAGAGTAGCATATGAAAAGTTTAGAGCAAACGAAAATCAGATGCATACAGAAATGATACGAAGAAGTGGTGACGTGAGCGTGCAATGGCCCTGCAGTGACCTTGCAATGGCCCTGCAGTGGCTGCAATGGTGCTAGAGTTCAACATGCACATTTGTGCAATACCATGCGGCAAAAATGTGAAAGTCTAGCACAATTACGGTGAGAAACACATAACCAAGAGATGTGCTCGAGTGGATATGTCAAATTTCAACAAAAATCTCGTTGAGACAATTCATCGAACACATTGAGAGCATAGGAAAATCATGGAGAAATCATAACAATTAGGGAATGGAGACTTCCAAAATAATTTACCTATCAATTCAACATACAACCAAACCACAATCTAACCTAACCCATACTCCTTTCGACCACAATAACGGAACGAGCAAAAATAGGGTGAAAACGGTCAACAGAGGAAAAATCCCTAAATCCTAAGAATGCATACCTTAAATTTGTAAGTAGGGATGTTCAAAATCTTGATGATGCACGAGATTGTGGGTGGTGATGATGCACGAGATTTTTGGTGGAGAAAAAGAGGTGGCACCGGGCAGCGGAAATAAGAACCAAATGAAGGCTGCCGGGTTTAAAAAGAACGTGAAATTCGCGCCCAGTCCACCCACGCGATCGCGTGGTAATCCTAGTAGCGATCGCGTGGTTATCTCAAAAAGAATTTGTTGAAAATTTGGCCCATAGTCGCGATCACCTTACTGACAAAGTAGCGATCGCGACAAGGACTCTGAATTTTTTTTATTTTTTATTTAAAGTATCATGAAAAATGCCATGCACCCACAAAATGATTGAAAAGCGTGGATGATCATGATTATCGACCTCTACCCTTGTTCAACTAGTGAAGGGGGGCTCGGGTCTCACAACTAAAACCTATAGTGCTCAACACTTGCTAGAAATCTGAAAATGTGCCTAAAGTGCCAAATCACGTAAAGAAGAACTGATATGAATGAAATGTGTACAAAAGCATGTTAACGAATACTAAAGTACCTAAAGACTAGCTAATTCAAATGTCATGAATGCAATAATGATAAAGAAGTGATAAAAATATTAAACTAAGTGAAACATAAAACATAAGAATGCAAGAGAAGAAAAATTGGGTTGCCTCCCAACAAGCGCTCCGTTTATAGTCTCAAGCCCGACTTTCTGCATTGTTCACTCTCGAATGGCGATGTCAACGTATGACTTCTCCTTATCAAAGGCAAACACCACTGCTAATAGCTCTTTCTCAGTTGTGGCATAATTTATCTGGGCATCTGTTAAAGTTCCGCTGGCATAATAAATTACGTGAAAAATTTTGTCCTTTCGTTGCCCTAATGCTGCCCCCACAGCGTAGTCACTCGCGTCACACATGAGCTCAAAAGGCAAACTCCAGTCCGGTGCCACGATAATTGGTGCAGTAGTTAATTTTTCTTTGAGTGTATTAAAGGATGACAAACATTCTTCAGAAAAATTAAAAACTACGTCCTTTTCCAATAAATTACACAGGGGTTTCGTGATTTTGGAAAAATCTTTTATAAATCTCCTGTAAAATCCAGCATGGCCTAAAAAACTTCTGACTCCTTTAACTGAGCTGGGTGGTGGTAGTTTTTCAATGACTTGAATTTTAGCCCTGTCCACTTCAATTACTTTTTTAGAAATCTGATGCCCTAGTACAATCCCCTCATGCACCATAAAGTGATACTTCTCCCAATTTAACACCAGATTTGTTTCCGTGCATCTTTTAAGCACTAGGGATAGGTGGTGTAGACACTCATCAAACGAGGAACCAAAGACTGAGAAATCATCCATGAAGACTTCAATAAATCGCTCCACCATATCGGAAAATATTGCCATTATGCATCTCTGGAACGTTGCTGGAGCGTTACACAGTCCAAACGGCATTCTCCTGAAAGCAAATGTACCATAGGGACAGGTAAAAGTAGTTTTCTCTTGATCAGCCAAGGCAATGGCAATCTGATTGTACCCCGAATATCCATCAAGAAAACAGTAGTGTGAATGACCCGCTAGCTTCTCCAACATCTGATCGATGAACGGTAATGGAAAATGGTCTTTTCTGGTTGCAGCATTCAGTTTCCTGTAATCAATACACACTCTCCATCCGGTCACTGTCCTTGTAGGGATCAACTCGTTGTTCTCATTCGCAATTACTGTCATGCCCCCCTTCTTTGGCACTACATGAACTGGACTGACCCAAGCACTGTATGTGATCGGGTATATGATGCCCGCATCAAGTAACTTTAGAATCTCTTTTCTCACCACTTCTTTAAACATCAGATTCAGTCTACGCTGTCCTTCCACTGATGGCTTGGAGTCATCTTCCATCAAAATTTTATGCAGATAGTTGGACTAATACCCTTGATGTCGGAAATAGTCCATCCTATTGCGGTTTTGTGTTCCTTTACCACCCGCAGCAGTCGTTCTTCTTCCAAAGCTGTCAAGTGGCTGGAAATGATAATTGGAAGTGTTGATGACTCCCCCAAAAATGCATATCGCAGGTGGGCTGGTAAAGGTTTCAACTCTAAAGTTTCACACGAAGGTCGAGATTTCTGCAAATTTTCACCTAATGGTTCAAAATAACGACCGGCCCTTAACGTGAACCTTGGTGATGCCTCCAATTCATTAGCCATTCTCGCCACTTCTTCATTTTCCGAGTTTACAGATTCTGACTGAACGATGCATGCCTCCAATGGATCTTTAGGATGCTCCTCATCATATACACTACGAACTGCTTCTTGCACAGTATCCACCGTGAAACAAGTATCCAATGACGAGGGATATTTCATAGACTTAAAGATGTTGAAAGTGATCTTCTCCTCATCCACACGAATCACTAGTGTTCCTTCGTGAACATCTATTAATGCCTTTCCAGTCCTCAAGAATGGTCGTCCCAAGATGAACGGAATCGTCTTATCTTCTTCCATATCCAGTATAACAAAGTCCGCAGGGTAAATGAATTTCCCAACTCTTATCAGTACGTCTTCAAGCAACCCCCACGGGTATTTTATCGAACGATCTGCTAATTGCAAGGAAATAGTTGTTGGTTTTGCTTCTCCAATCCCGAGCTTCCTGAAAATAGATAGAGGCATTAGGTTAATGCTAGCTCCTAAATCATATAAGGCAGATTCAAATTCAATAGAACCAATAGTGCAAGGGATTGTGAAACTCCCTGGATCCTTCAGTTTGGGAGGCAATTTCTTCTGAATTATTGCACTGCATTCTTCAGTGAGCATCACTGTCTCATGCTCGTCCAGCTTTCGTTTATTTGTCAGGATTTCTTTCATGAATTTCACATAGCTCGGCATCTGGGTCAAGGCTTCTGCGAAGGGAATGTTGATGTGCAGCTGCTTGATTTTCTCAATAAATTTGGCAAACTGCTGGTCTAACTTATGCTTCCTTAGCCTCTGTGGATATGGTATGGGAGGTACGTAGGCTTTAACTGGGGTTAGGGCCTTCCTCACCTCCGCTTCTTCTGACCTGTCGGATTTTTTCGTTGAATTTTCTCTCTCCGTGTGATCAGCTTCTTTCTCTTCCACTGCTTCTGTTACTGTTTCTGAGTTATCTGTTCTTTTCACATTGATTTCTGGTAATTGGACCCCACTTCTGGTTGTAATGGCTTGTACCTGTTCTCTTGGATTTGTTTCTGTATTACTGGGCAATTTACCTTGTTGTCTTTCTGAACTTGCGTTTGCCAACTGTCCCAATTGAATTTTTATTTCTTTAATGTCAGCTTGATGGTTTTGCAGCAGCTGCAGTATCAATTCTTCACTAGAAGTCTTCTTAACTTGTTGTTGCTGCTGTGGTTGTTGTTGCTGAAACCCTGGTGGTCGTTGGGCGTTTTGATTGTTAGCCCATGAAAAGTTTGGATGCTTCCTCCATTCATGGTTGTACGTCTGTGAGTACATACCTCCTTGCTCCCTCTGATTGTTCCCAACAAAATTTGCATGCTCTTTATCCGGTTGACCTTGATATGCCATAGGACACTCTGATAGTGCATGATTCTCAAAACAGTAATCACAGACTATGGTTGTCTGAGCTGCAAGCAATGGCTGCTGATTCATGCTGTCAAATTTCTTCGTCAGTGTGTCCAATTTAGCACTAATAGCTGTAATTTCATTTACCGCAGCTATTCCACCAGATTTCTGTGCGGTGCGATCGGAGTACCACTGATAACTATTTCCTGCCATTTTCTCGAATATTTCAGAGGTTTCTTCGTAAGTCAAATCCATCACTGATCCACCCGCAGCTGAATCTGCATGCTTCTTGTTGTCATTTGTCAACCCGTTGTAGAAAGTTTGTATGAGGATCCAATCGGCTATTCCATGAGTAGGACATTGACGAACCAGCTCATTGAATCTTTCCCAAGCCTCGAAAATGGACTCTCCTGGCTGTTGGTTGAACGAAAGGATTTCGCCCCTTAGCTTTGATATCCGGCCAGGTGGAAAGAACTTATCCACAAATTTTTGACTCATTACTTCCCAAGTAGTAATAGTGTGGAGGGGTAGCGTGTAAAACCATGCCTTTGCCTTGTCTGCCAGTGAGAAGGAGAATAGTTTCAGTTTTACAGCGTCACCCGGAACTCCATTCATTCGCTGCATGTCACATAATTCTTGAAAAGTTCGCAGGTGTGCATGTGGATCTTCAGACGGCAAACCATGAAAGACGGCAGAGTTTTGGATCAGAGAAATAAAAGAAGTCTTGATCTCAAAGTTGTTGGCAGGTATAGCAGGCGGTACTATACAAGTTCCAATGTTTCCCACTGGAGGAATCATATAATCCCTTAATGCTCGCCTTCCATTGTTCGGTTGATTCTGTTGTTGAACTACAATTTTTGCTGGCAGATTATTTTGGTTATGCTGAATTTGATTATCTGCCATTGCTGAATCTGTCTGCTGAGCTGCTTCCAACTGTTGTTTGCGCTTTTGTCGAAAAGTGCGTTCAATTTCTGTATCAAAAGGAAACAATTCAAAAGATTTAGTTCTTCTTAACATGAATTTATAAAGACAAATCGAAAAATAAAACTAAACTAAATTAGAATAAAGCAAAACAAAATTCAAATTAAAGTAAGAATCTATTGGTATCGATATTAGTAAAAACAGTCCCCGGCAATGGCGCCAAAAACTTGTTCACTAATATCTCGCTATGCGAAATATCCCCGCAAGTGTACGGGTCGTGAAGCGTAGTGAAAATGGACCTAAGAGTCCGGATTATCGTTCCCACGAGGACCATTTACTAAGTACCGAAATGTGTAAATTCTTATCCCTATTTGAACAAAGAAATGAATTTTTGATTGTTTGGAAACTAATGCTAATAACGATGACTAAAAGATTAAAACCTTGCACAAGATTGAGATTTCAAAATTGCTGATTGTTTTTAAGTATAATTGAAAGTGGTTGAGATTCACGGGTTCACCTAGCCAATTAAGTTAATTCCAATTCCAGATTTTATTTTCTAAATATGTGATCGATCAAGTTCACTAAATTAGGTTGAGATTCCTCTCTCGAGTTTAAATCAACTCTAACTAGATAAGTCAACCATGTATCTCTACAGCGGGTCCGAATATTCCTTATCTAAATGCATTACATGCAAGAACTCACACATGATCGCACTAATCACGAAAGTATATCTCTATCTCTCGTTCAATTAATGGATTTATTACCTGGATCTATGTTATTAACTCACCTCTCGGATTATGGAAATAACACATGAAATCATGAAAGAGTGGCCAATCCATTCACGCATTAAACACAATAATAAATCAACACATGCATTAAAGCGTTAAAACAAGGAATATGAAATTAAAGTAATTGACTAGGCTACATCGTGATTCCCAACGTTAAAAATTAGTTACACATGATAAATGAATAATAAAAACAATCTGAATTAAAATTAAACATGTAGGAATTTATGAAATCAACTATACGAAAAGAAGTCTTGCACCAAGAATTGATTTCCCTTGTTAAGCTCCTAAATTCTCGTGCTTTTCCGTGTTTGAATCTCCTCCTCAATTTGGTGTCGAATTGCCAAGGATTCTCCAATATTAAGCTTTGCAAAAGTGCTTCTCCCCTTGCCTCTCGCGCTCTGTCTCAACTTAGGTTAATTTTCCCGAGTCTTCTTTCTTAAAATCGCGCACAAAAGCCCAATACAGGCCCAGTCGGACACCTGCGCGATCGCGTTGTTTCGGTGCCCGCGATCGCATAGGTGAACCTTTTTTCGCTCTGCATGAAATTTGTCATCATGTCGCGATCACTGACATGGGGAATTCGCGATCGCGACATGGAGTTTCCCTACGCGATTTACCATCTGTTTCTTGGCCTTCAAGTTGGTCCTCTGATTTTATTTGCAACATGTATCTCCGACTATTGATTTGATCAATTTGACCCCAGAATTTCTGTTTCTCCTCAATTTGCCTACTTTTGACCTTTATTTCCTGCAATTGCCTCCTTGTTCCTCTCTTTGACTAAAATCTGAAATAACAACAATTAAACGCAATTTAGGTAGAATAAATTCATAAATCAACACTATAAATTCTCATTTTGGCATATCCCCAAGTGTATAAAATACACTTATCATGTAGCATATCAGTATTATGGTGTGTATTAATCTGCATTTGTTTTGTAACCCCAAGGTTAATTAGACTATTTGAAGTTGGAATAGAAGTGAAACCAAATTGTAAATTGAGACAATGTCTGAGAAAATACTTCCAATTTTGGTCGATGCTGTATTCACTGATCGATTTGTGCGGGGTTTGCTTTTAGTTTAATGTTTATTATACCTCTAGCCTTTATATTTTTATCATTTATTTCCTCATCACTTGTGATTTTGAGTTCTGGCATATTATGGAGAAATAAGAAAAATGAATTAGAATGGTACACACAACATAAAATCTGACTCCATGTTGTCACTACAAAGTACAAAATACAGTCGCTTATTGCAAAATCATTCCAGCGTTGGGTAGATTTGGCCACTCATGAAATACAATACAAATATATAATAGTAAATGCAACAATAATTTATAATAACGTTGTTCTTTTGTCATCATTGGTTGCAGAATATTTGATTTCTCTACACGCTGTATGAATATAGCACTGGTATGAAGCCCGATGTTATTGGATAAAGTTTAACTTGTTGATTTTGTTCTTTTATCATCATTATTATCTTTTATGTGTGGCTCGTTCTTTGTTGGGTTTCCGATTAGCTATGTACTGTTCTGATTCTAAAAGTGAGGTTTATAGAATCATCGATCTTAACTTTGTATTTCTTATCTTGCTTCCTATGTTCCTCAGATTCGAGTCTGTTCTGCAAATAACTATGTAACAACATGCCATGGTTTCTCTTCATCGTGCAAATGATCAGATATATATATATATACACGATTAGAATTTCTCAGAGGTATTTGTACACTGCATAAACATTTTTCTATAGCAGAAAAAGATGTAGGCAGTACATATCTGAATTGGAAAAACGCACTTTTGACATTTGATCCTGTACCAATTGTTGCTGGTGTTTCTCCCACACTTTTATGTTGAAATGACTTTGTTGCTTCTTTCATTTGGGGCTGAAAGTCTGTAAACACGATATCAGAAAATTAGTATAAACATCTTGCTCACTTTGGATGATAGGTTTATTAGCTATAATATGCATGACTAACAAGTCTGAAATTTACATCGCAGGTGTAGCTAAAATTCAGGCCTTTAAGTTACACTCACAGCAAAAATGGTGGCATGGCCAGGATCAGCAAGATGAGCAAAGAGGTTATCGATAGGTTCTGTTCATGTAACACCCCAAGTTTAAAATCTTAAACCTAGGCATATTAACTTCCATTCACATTATATGCGGAAATAAATCGTTTAAAACATTTAAACTTTTCATTTTCTATTATAAAATTTTACAAAAATTTCGGCAGACTCTCCTCTATAACTTGGACATAACCAACCTGTAGAGGGACATCATACCTACAATACATATACAATTCTCAACCCATTTAAATCCAACATTCGACATCCAACCAAAATTCCAAAATTCAACTCCAACATTAATTCCCAAACTCCTCAACGATAATACCTTGAAGTAAAAACTTATAAATTCCTGAAACATAGTATCAACTAATCACCGGGAAATACCATACTTATTTTAACTAAGAACGGACAAACTAATTCAAAATGATTTATCAATTTAAAAGAATAACCAATAAAATAATTTGTGAAAACCATTAATACGTTTCTAAAAGGAATGAAATTATGAGTACTGTCCGAACCAGCCGCCAAATGCTCTCCTCAAATCATCTTTCATCACCTGAAATGTTGGGGAGGGATTGGGGTGAGCTAAAGCTCAGTAAGTAAACTTTATGCATGAAATGCATGCTTATGACATGAATGCTTTAAAAATTCCATATATGTATCCCCATTTACTTTACTTTCCAGAACTTTCAAACTTTCACTTCATTTCAAAACTTTCACTTCATTTCCATCGTGAGCTCACTTGGTGTATCTTCTAGTCAATCGAAGAGCAGTGGGCAATTCTTATTTGGAACCATGTTAACATTCACATTTCCACCGCAAAGCGGTTTAACATTCACTTTCCCACCGCATAGCGGTTTACCAGTTCACCAGAAAATGATTGAACATTCCGTCGCAAAGTGACTTAATTCGGGTACGCCGGTCCCCCGCGCCCCATTTCCCACTCACTTCTTTCATGACCTAGAATAATAATAATCAGTTACATAATTTATAATGGTTCCAATATAAAATTACGTGAAATTCAAGAATGCGCGTAAAACGAAAAAGTGGTATTACAATTCCTTACCCCCTAAAAGAAATTTCGTCCTCGAAATTAAATTATAACTTACCAAAAAGTTTTGAATACTTGGCATGCATTTCGTTTTCGCATTCCCAAGTAGCCTCTTCTACTGCATGATTCCTCCAAAGAACATTAACTAACGTAATCTTCTTTCTTCTAATTCCTTATTTACTTTCATTAGGATTTTCACAAGTGACTCCTCATAAGTCAGATCCTCACAAAAATCTAATGACTCATAACTGAGACTATGGGAGGAATCCGAAATATACTTCCTCAACATTGTGCACACCCGATAGCGCTGGTGACAATGCAACCCGATAAGCTAGGTCACCCACCCCTTTCAAGAATTCCAAAGGGCCCGACAAAACATAGGCTTAACTTTTCTTTCTTCCCGAATCTCTTAACTGTATTCATAGGAGCTACCTTCAAAAGATCATATCTCCTTCAACGAATTCCAAGGTTTCCTTCTTCTGTCCACATAGATTTTCTGTCTACTCTGTGCAATTTTCATTTGTTGATGAATCTTTTCAGCAACTACTGCTGTCTATTGTACTATTTCTAGACCCAATAGTTTTCTTTCTCCTATCTCATCCCAATGAACTAGTGATCTACACTTCTTCCTGTATAGTGCCTCATACGTGACCGAAGTTTGATAGTTATTGTTGTAGGAGACCATCAACCGAAATTATCCCACTTATGAATCCATTCACTAACTTTGCATTTTCAGCCTTTCATAGGATCTATTCTAACATCTAAACCTTAATATATATATATATATATATATATATATATATATATATATATATATTGATTGATCACATTCTTAAAACTAAAATCAAGAAGATTGACCAAAATAAGACTTTATAATTCAGAATTAGTGAAACTTGACGTCCATACCAAAATATACAGTAGAAATACTAAAACTTTGACAGAATCTTTCTGGAAAAATTTACAAACGAAATCCTTTCTAAACATGCTGACATTTCTTTTAAATCGGAGGATCAAACTTAAATCCTGTAACCCATACTTATATATTGTAATCAAGTATTTAGCATCATACACTCATCTTAAAACTAAACCCAAGGTACAAATTTAAGAATCCATGCTTTCAAAATCATCATAAGATCAATATGACGTTCTCAATTTTTTTTTTCCAAAACCTTAATGTATGCCATATTTCAACAATACTCTAACCAAGTATTTTATAAATAAATCATTGACCTATGACCAATGAATAAGACTTTTGCGATTCATATAGGATTCGTCATCAAGTTTACTTAACCTACAGATACAATTCCACGATAAGTAAAAGTTACACTAATGATCATTAGATTTTCAAACAATTCAAATTTATGTATATTCCATGGAGATCTCAACATGGATAATATACTTTACTCACATCTAATGCACAACCAACAATGAGTAATCACAACTACATCACCAAAATTTTAAATAAATTCATCTATCTTATCATAAACAAGGAAGTTTCCCGACCATAGGTCATATTTAGCAATAAACAAACCATTGATCAAGATAAGATTAATTAGTTCAAACATATCATCACACTATTCTTCCATAGGACAATCATAACATTCATTAGCTACCTATTCACCATAACTTGTGGTAATCATGTGACATGCCACTTATCACCATACCACATGACTTCAACATTTAATCATATCAATCTCCTTAAGATCATAGTATAATAACCATCATATATATCACATGAACATTTCTACATCAATAATCAATAAATCACTAAAATCTTATATATACCAATCTCTCAATCCCAATAAATCTTAAATTTTACAATTATTTACTCCCTCAGTTGCCTAGAAGTCCCTCAGTTGCCTAGAAGTGTAGGCCATCACCTTGTCATATTGCATAAGAACACAACCGAGCCTTTTTAATGAAGCATCACTGTATATGAACAACCATTCATTTCCTTGTGGAATAGTTAAAATGGGCACAGTTGTCAACCGTGTTTCACAATCCGAACTCCACTAAAATTTTGTATCATTTCTAGTCAACTTAGTCAACAATGAGGCAATCTTGGAAAATTCCTCGACAAATCTCCGATAGTAACCAGCTAATCCGAGAAAACTACGAACTTCTTGAACATTATATGGCATCGCCAAACTTCCTCAATCTTACTCGGATCAACATTAGTACCTTCCCTTGATACAACATGCCCCAAGAATGACACCCTATCTAGCCAGAACTCACACTTCTTAAACTTAGTAAAAATTTCTCATCTCTAAGTTTCTAAAGAACGATCCTCAAATGTCTTGTTTTTTCTCAGACCTCGAATAGATCAATATGTCATCAATGAAAACTATAACAACTTGGTCCAAATATTCTTTAAAGACCCAATGCATTAAGTCCGTAAATGCTGTGAGGGTATTTGTTAACCTAAACAACACCACTAAAACTGATAATGCCCATATCTAGTACAAAAAGATGTCCTTGAAATGTCCTCTTCCTTGATCCTCAATTGATGGTAACCAGATCGCAGATCAATCTTAGAAAAATACCCAACACCTTGAAGCTAATCAAACAAATCCTCAATTCTTGGCAATGCATATTTATTCTTTATTGTCACCTTGTTCAATTCTTTGTAGTCTATGCAAAGTCTCATAGAATCGTCTTTCTTCTTCCATGTATAGCACAGGCCCATGGAAAAAGCTAGGTCAAACAAAACATTTATCCATGAGATCCTATAGTTGTTCCTTGAGCTCTTTAAGTTCTGCAGGAGCCATCCGATATGATGTCTTGGATACTAGAGCTATCCCAAACACTAATTCGATGGTGAATTCAATCTCTCTATGAGGTGGTAGATCATAAAGATAGTTTGGTAACATACTTAGACATTCTCGAACAATTGAAGTTTGTTCAAAAGAGAAGGGCCTATCTTAATCAACTCAATTACTGTAGCTAATTAGGCCTTACAACTGTATTCACCAACTGACAAGCATTGATCACCTACACTATCGAAATAGAAAGCTTCACCTCAACCCCAACAAATGAAAAGGAGTTTTGTTTGGAGGTTCAGACACCACCTTATTGTGACTCACGATTGAAGCATTATATCGTAATAACAACTCCATTCCTAGTTTGACATCAAGATCATGGATATCAGGTGTTATGAGGTCTATCATCTACTCCTTCCCATTTACCACGATCGGGAAATCCTTTAACGCATATCTTGAGTTCAAAAGTTCTCCAAAATGTGTTGGCAAGCAAAACCCGATCTCTAGTTACCGAGATGGGTAAATCAATTTTCTTATGATTTGGGACCATCAAATGAGTGGGTAGTCCGGAGATCAAACATGATAAGTGCTTAACACTAAGTTCGATGACTTCTCAACTTCCGACTTGGATATAATATACATTCGTGCCGATGTAGTCTCCATGACTCAAAGTACTATTCACATTCACTTCATATCTTTCACATAAGGAACTTATGAACATTACTCAATTTTATAATAATCATTACCTTCTCATTTTCTCATTTACATAATCAAGGTATACACATCATATCCATTAACAACATCCTTAACCTTTAACTTTACAACATTGCACGTTAACATGCAAAAATTTACAATACTGGAAAACTTACTAAGCATTTAATAACTTGAACACAAATTTAACTTACCAGATGATCGAGGGAGACGCACTTGAGGTGTGACTCAGTACCCACACCATTTTCAAGTAAATATTTTAAAGTCTACAGAATCGCTTTTAAAACTCTTAGCACTGAAACAAAAAATGTAACACCCCAAGTTTAAAATCTTAAACCTAGGCATATTAACTTCCATTCACATTATATGCGGAAATAAATCGTTTAAAATATTTAAACTTTTCATTTTCTATTATAAAATTTTACAAAAATTTCGGCAGAGTCTCCTCTATAACTTGGACATAACCAACCTGTAGAGGGACATCATACCTACAATACATATACAATTCTCAACCTATTTAAATCCAACATTCAACATCCAACAAAAATTCCAAAATTCAACTCCAACATTAATTCCCAAACTCTTCAACCATAATACCTTGAAGTAAAAATTTATAAATTCCAGAAACATAGTATCAACTAATCACCGGGAAATACCATACTTATTTTAACTAAGAACCGACAAATTAATTCAAAATGATTTATCAATTTAAAAGAATAACCAATAAAGTAATTTTTGAAAACCATTAATTCGTTTCTAAAAGGAATGAAATTATGAGTACTGTCCGAGCTAGCCGCCAAATGCTCTCCTCGGATCATCTAACTTTCATCACCTGAAATGTTGGGGAGGGATTGGGGTGAGCTAAAACTCAGTAAGTAAACTTTATGCATGAAATGCATGCTTATGACATGAATGCTTTAAAAATTCCATATATGTATCCCCATTTACTTTACTTTCCAGAACTTTCAAACTTTCACTTCATTTCAAAACTTTCACTTCATTTCCATCGTGAGCTCACTTGGTGTATCTTCTAGTCAATCGGAGAGCAGTGGGCAATTCTTATTTGGAACCATGTTAACATTCACATTTCCACCGCAAAGCGGTTTAACATTCACTTTCCCACCGCATAGCGGTTTACCAGTTCACCAGAAAACGATTGAACATTCCGTCGCAAAGTGACTTAATTCGGGTACGCCGGTCCCCCGCGCCCCATTTCCCACTCACTTCTTTCATGACCTAGAAGTACACCCATTCTTTATTAAAAATTTGGGATACATAACTTTTGAACAAACTTGCACCTTGACACATTTCTTTCATTTAAAAACATTTGACTTCCCAATTTCGATGCCAATGCATGCTTGATGATGCAATGACATGATAACGTGCATGCTTGAACATTCTTCTTTATAACATATACTTTCATAAAGTAAACGAAATTCATCAAAGCAAGTAAGTTGCAAGATAGTCATTTACACATTTCATATTTACATTCAACTTCTATAAAAATAGGGGAAGTTTACTTACCTGCAGTCCTTAGTATTTATCATTTCTGAATTTGCAAGTGGAAAATTCTCGGATGCCCGTGATGTCAATGTACCAATTCTCCTAATTATATTCATTTATTAACAAAATATAACTTTTAGTTCAAAAAACATTCATTATCCTTTTTGAACCAACAATACTGCTAAAACTTCAATTTGATCCACCATTTAACCCAAATGAGGTTTAAAGATGTCAAACATCTAGCATGACATATTTCCAATACAAAAAATCAAATTTCATTGCGAATTAGAAAATTTTCTTACCTTTAAATTCAAGCTCAAATAAATATATCTAATTTAAACCAGAATTTACAAAATACTCGAATAACAACTCTAACCATTAATGAAATTTTCCCCAGTCAAAAATTTATAGTTTCCAACTCATAATTAAACACGAATAGCTAACTAACAAACTTAATTTCATGCTTAATCAAAATCTGGACATCCTCATACATTGACAAGTCTGAAATGTATACATATATACACATATAGCCCCAAAACTAAAGTTTAACAATTAAAAATTTGAAATCAAGCTAAAACATCAATTAACCAAACTAAAATACAATTCTCGAAATTTGAGAATTCCATGGTGAAAATTATACACACGTATGTATACATAAATCAATTATATATATATTTGTGTCGCGATGTGTGTGACCGGGGTGGTGTTGTGTGTGCTTTGTGTGTCTGGACAGTGTGTTGGGGGCGGGGAGGAGATGCTTACCTGCGGCGTGGTCGACGGTAAGGTAAGGAACCGAGACCTAGACAACGGTTTGGGGGGTGGGCTTGTGCGTGAGGCTAGGCATGAGGGAGAGACCGAGACAGAGCGAGAGAGTGAGAGGGGGCGTGAGATAAAGAGAGATGAGAGTCTGAGAATTTAGGTTTAAATGTTTAAGATTTGGTAATTTGCAATTTAGTCCCTCAACTCTCATAAATTGGTAATTTAAGTCCCCAACCATCAAATAAAATTTCCAAAGTGTCACCAAACTTTTTCCACCTTCAATTTATGAAATCTAAGTCTCTCACCACCTAATACCAGTAGAAATCAACAAGTTTAACAAATAAAACAAACAATTAGACATATAATTTTACATAAACAATTTATCAACATTTTAATTGCCACATTGATCATGATGGCGTCCAAGTCCTTCCACTGCAAATTAAGTCAAATATGAATAATAATAATAATTAGTTACATAATTTATAATGGTTCCAATATAAAATTACGTGAAATTCAAGAATGCGCGTAAAACGAAAAAGTGGTATTACAATTCCTTACCCCCTAAAAGAAATTTCGTCCTCAAAATTAAATTTAAACTTACCAAAAAGTTTTGAATACTTGGCGCGCATTTCGTTTTCGCATTCTCAAGTAGCCTCTTCTACTGCATGATTCCTCCAAAGAACATTAACTAACGTAATCTTCTTTCTTCTAAGTTCCTTATTTACTTTCATTAGAATTTTCACAACTGACTCCTCATAAGTCAGATCCTCAGAAAGATCTAATGACTCATAACTGGGACTATGGGAGGAATCCGAAATATACTTCCTCAACATTGATACATGAAAAGTCTCGGATGCCCGTGATGTCAATGTATGAATTCTCCTAATTATATTCATTTATTAACAAAATATAACTTTTAGTTCAAAACACATTCATTATCCTTTTTGAACCAACAATACTGCTAAAACATCAATTCGATCCACCATTTAACCCAAATGAGGTTTAAAGATGTCAAACATCTAGCATGACATATTTCCAACACAAAAAATCAAATTTCGTTGCGAATTACAAAATTTCTTACCTTTAAATTCAAACTCAAATAAATATATCTAATTTAAACCAGAATTTACAAAATACTCGAATAACAGCTCTAACCATTAATGAAAATTTCCCCAGTCAAAATTTTATAGTTTCCAACTCATAATTAAACACGAATAGCTAACTAACAAACTTAATTTCATGCTTAATCAAAATCTGGACATCCTCATACATTGACAAGTCTGAAATGCATACATATATACACATATAGCCTCAAAACTAAAGTTTAACAATTAAAAATTTGAAATCAAGCTAAAACATCAATTAACCAAACTAATATACAATTTTCGAAATCTGAGAATTTCATGGTGAAAATTATACACACGTATGTATACATAAATCAATTATATATATATATATATATATATATATATATATATATATATATATATATATATATATATATATATATACACACACAAACACACACCAAAAAAAAAAATAGTTGTGTTATGATGTGTGTGACCCGGGTGGTGCTGTGTGTGCGTTGTGTGTGTGGACATTGTGTTGGGGGCGGGGAGGAGATGCTTACCAGCAGCGTGGTTGACAGCAAGGTGAGGAACCGAGACTTAGACAACGGTTTGGGGGTGGGCTTGTGAGTGAGGCAAGGCATGAAGGAGAGACCGAGACATAACGAGAGAGTGAGAGGGGGCGTGAGATAGAGAGAGATGAGAGTTAGAGAATTTAGGTTTAAATGTTTAAGATTTGGTAATTTACAATTTAGTCCCCCAACTCTCATAAATTGGTAATTTAAGTCCACAACCCTCAAATAAAATTTCCAAAGTGTCACCAAACTTTTTCCACCTTCAATTTATGAAATCTAAATCGCTCACCACCTAATACAAGTAGAAATCAACAAGTTTAACAAATAAAACAAAGAATTAGACATAGAATTGTACATAAGCAATTTATCAACATTTTAATTGGCACATTGATTGTGACGGCGTCCAAGTCCTTCCACTGCAAATTAAGTCAAATATGAAAAATAATAATAATCAGTTACATAATTTATAATGGTACCAATATAAAATTATGTGAAATTCAAGAATGCGCGTAAAACGAAAAAGTGGTATTACAGTTCATGTGTAAATGTGTTGGAACCATGCTCCCATCACAACCAACATGGCCAATCTTCCATTCTTGATCTCCTTTGTCCTCAATTCCTTCTTTAGGAGATCCAGATCCCCATCCAAGTGTGTCGAACCACAGGCCACCAGGGTAGCCAACATCAGTTCCTGTGAGCTTATTGTTGGGAAAGATGGGATCGGTGTTCATGCACCCAGGTTTAATGATGTCTGCCCATTGTCTTCCCTCAGCCCAACCAATGAAAATCAATTCAACATTGAAGAGTGTTGTGGTATCAGTGAAGTATTCTTGTTCACCCGCAATGTACCATGAAGGAGTGTTTAGGATGCCAATCTTTGTCAAGAACTCGGGGATGAAAATACCCGTAGCACCTATGACCTAACATGGCCCATCTCCAATGTACAAGCTCTGCCTGCTGGTTCCATCTTAAGCTCTCGGGATCAGATGCTGTAAGAAATTTACATGGAATGTTCATTTCCTTGAAGGTATGCTGTGATATTTAAACATGTCTTGACTAGTAGACTTACATAGGCCCAGAGGATCGAAGCCAAAGTCTCCTGGGAGACTGGAAGATTGAAATTTGGTGTATTCTACTATGTTAGAAGCAAATCACATTAGATGATCAGATAGTAATGAAAAGTTTGGGTTTTGGATGGTCTATATTTACTTGCCATTGAGCCACGGTGGCGGGGTGCTCCCCGGGGAACCACAATGGTCTGTCAGGATCAGCTGCAGCACCAACGGTAACCGATTGCGTTCTGGTGAAAGTAGCATTCTTGCTTACTCTCAATTTCCTTCCCGATAAGAAGGAACTTTTGTTGGTTTGGTTGATGAGAGAGCAATGACTGCAATGGTGGATGAAGCACAGACAGAGGCCGCCACGTCAACTGATGCTGTGTGTGAGGAATGAGAATTAGAACTGTTAATGTAATAAATGGGCTTATCTTCAAGGATAGGAGTGTGGATATCTGATTGGCTGATTCAGTTGCCATGTATATTATAGAATCTCATATGTTGCTTGATTTTGCCTTCAAAATAGCTCAATCTGGTGGTGGACATTCAGATCAGGGAGCGTCTATTCTGTTGACATATTTAACATAATAACCCGTGACGGAAATGTCAGTATTTTTGAAATCTTTTCATATCGAATCAACTTTTTACCTCTATATACCTTGTTCCATTTGTGATAGTGAGCACTCGTATGTACACAGGGACGGATCCAGGAATTTTTTTATGGGGGCTGAAACTGAACTTGGAGGGGGCTACTTTTATATGAAATTTATATAGTAGAAAGATCTGTCAAAATAATATATGCTATAAAAAACTCACCAAGACACTAATAAAGTTATATTTGAACTCATCTAGCCCTTGTTTGAGCCCATTATTTCTCATTTTTTTTACAAATTTTTCTACAGTAATCAATCTTAACCATCTAAAAAAGTCAAACCCACAATTTTTTACTTTTCAAACCACTTTTTAACCATTAGATTTCCAAAACCCAAATTTTAAATTGAAATAATGGGGGTCAAACGAGGGCCTAATGAAGAACAAAAATTATTTCAAGTTATATTTGGGCTGCTGTGTATATGATTCATATTATGTAAGGAATTTGGGCTCATGGGCTGTAAAATTTAATTGATACCAGACTGGACTCAATCAATACCGGACTGATCTGTAAAAAAAAAAAAAAAAATTCTTCAGCATTATTGGATCTGGGCCTGACTACAGCCCAGTCCAGCCCCCCTGAAACCGTCCATGTATGTACGTACGCGTGAGGGAAAAATTCATATATGCCATATTTTGAGGATTTCTTTAAAAAATCATGTCATAAATAAAATATGATAAGTGTTTTAATTAAATTTATTATGACTTAATTGATATATTAAATTCGTCAAAATCCTAATCAATTTTCAAAAGAGGATTCGATTATGTTTTACAATAAAATTTCACCTATCCATACAACTACTGTTGGGTATTTTTATACCTTAAAAATCTAGGCAATATGTAAAACACTTGTGAGATTATATTAGGTACCAAAACTGAATAGCTTGACTCGATAATGGCCCACTTGGAAGGCCCATTATTGTGGTTTTGAGTATTGTCTTTTGGTTAGTTGAATGTTGGGCCATTTTTGTTTGACCTAGTCCATTTTGTTGTTAATATACCTACACTTTGTGTTCATTTAGACTTGAGTTTGAAATTAGATTGAGAGAGAAGAGGCAAAGCTTGGAGTTCTTAGGGTTCTTTCATGGTTGTCTTCTTAGTCTATTATTCATCTTCCTCTACCAAGATGTGGTTAGAGTAATATTGGAGTAACCAAGGTAGGGTTGTTATCGTGGTCGAGCTTGAAGGTTTGGGGTGGAATTCGGAGAGCTTACTAAGCCTGGTTTGGTGAAGCAAAGGATCCAACATTTTCAACAGCTACAGCTACACCTGGATGGAAACCTGCACATCGATAACCTCTCATAGCACGACAAAACTTCTTTATGTTTTACACCTTGATGGACTAATTTTCTAGTTTGAAGTACAATTTATTTAGTCTATGTTGTGTTTCGATGTCCATCAATTCTACAGATTTATAGATGTTGTAACTTGCAAAAGCATCGATTTTCTTTGTGAGATTTTTGATTGAAGTATTATATATTTTTGACGTCACTTCTTGAACATAAATGAGACGGCAAGTGATTGAGAGTGGATGTTTGGGTTTTGACTTTTCTATGAAGTTTCGAGATTTTTATTTCAAATATTCAGTTCGTTCGCTTAATTCTAGTTACTCCAAAAGAAAGAAAAGAAAAAATCATGATCAAATCAGAAGCGAACTGAGAATATGATTAGTTGATAAAGGCCTCAGCTTGATGATGATCTGATGGTAAGTTCTGAAGACCAGATTAGAATAACAAAAGTTTGAGAGTGTTTCTTATATTAATTGCCCATAAATGAGTATTTGTCCTCCCTATTCATAGCCATTTGGGAGGTGGAGACATAATTATTACAATACATCTTGTCTTCGGGT
Source organism: Ligustrum vulgare (assembly GCA_963555705.1). NCBI lineage: Eukaryota > Viridiplantae > Streptophyta > Magnoliopsida > Lamiales > Oleaceae > Ligustrum > Ligustrum vulgare. The sequence continues at coordinate 39,293,737 of OY743169.1, read as the reverse complement.
CATGATTGGCAACAGTGATTGACACTTTTGACTGAAAGAGCAGCCTGATTGGTTTAAATTGGTTAAAGAGCTACTCACTGAAGAATGCTTATTCGAGGCGAGATTGACATTCATTAACCCATTGGACTACTATCCTCAACCTCCTATATGTGAATACTATCAAATTTTCAAGGTTTTTCTCCTTGAACCGAAGTGAATACTTATGATTTTCTTTTTTCTATGTTTAATGCCGCTCAAAAAGGAAATAGAAAATGCAGTCAATAAAGGAGATAAAGAAGGCTTTGGCTAAGGCTGCAGCTCAGAAAAGGCAGCAGTTGATAAACAATCGATGAGGAAATCACTTCCTCAAAAATCTGCCCAGATTCCACCTCCACCTCCTCCACAAACGAGACACATGCAGACAACTCCACCTAGGGATTTACTTGATTTTTATAATGCCCCTCTGTCTTCTATTGTTTGTGAACGAGTTAGATCATCCTGACTTAATAATGACATAGGTTAGCCCTAGTTAGGGATTGATAAAGTTAGAGTCGAACTTGTTGGCTCCCTCAAAAGATGTGCCCAAGGAGCTACAAGGACTTCATCTCCTCTGCTAACCTTACTCCTTCTGGGTATATGAAGTTGTTGGCTCGAACAAATGAGGCGATGAATATCCCAGCTAGGTCATGGTCTCCCGACCTGACACATTTTCCGAAGACATGCCAATTGACGACTTGATAGCCACTGGTGGAACTCTGATTGGCCAGACCATTAACTATTATGCCCAAGCTCATGATAGGATTGGCGAAGTGACTATAGAGGCTACCAGATTGAATAAATTGGCTGAAGATGCCAAATGTTTGGCCGAATAGGAGGTTCGAGCCAAAAACATTGTAGAGGCCTACTTGAAGGAGGCCAAAGTGGAGCTAACCAAGACCAAGGAGGAGGTGGCTGGCCTGCAAGAGACAAATGCCCATTTAGAGGAGGCCAACAGGAAATTATTGGAAAAAGTTGAAGGAGGCCAAATTGAAGGAGGCGATTGAGGCGGAAGTGACTGCTAGTAATGCTTATGAGGCAACTATTGAAAAATTTAAGGAGTCAGTAATACGAACACGACATTGATGAAACTTACAAACTTACTACCTTTCGTAATAAAGTTAATTCATTACGAACCAAAAATGAAAACTTGTATTTTTTAGACATTGCATTTGATGCGTATATCATAACTGATCATATGACCAATTTATTAAGAAACTAATTGAAGCGTACGTCAATGATGAACTTCTCTTAGTTGAGGTGATTATTTGTTTGAGATCGATTGTGTGGCCGAGGTAATATCCCCAAGTTATTCGGGTCGTTAATTGTTACTAAATAAATGTAAGTCATCAACTATCATGAACTTACCATTCATTGTGAGACGAGACGAGTTGGTTATAAACCCTTGCTTGATATGAATCAATTATAATTTGTGAACACTTTAACCTGATCACGATCCGTGGACTTGTAATCCAAATTCGATTCCACTTTGTTAATGAGATTCATTTCTTCATGTGAGCTTCGCTTCGTAACTGAGGCGTCACTTTGTCTTAGGAATTTCACCTTGTTTATGGGATTTCACCTCTTAATGGAAAATTCAACTCATTTAGAAATTTCACCTTGTCGTGTGAAATTAACCTTGTTCAGAGATTTCACCTCATCAAGGAATTTTATCTCGTCATGGAGGTAATTCCTTGTTATAAGGTGCCCCTCATTTTTTTGTTATGAGGTTTTGCCTCGTCACTAGATCTTCCTCCTTGTTATGAAAGCGTGCCTCGTTATGAGGCCTTCTTCCTTGTTATGAAGGCGTGCCTCGTTATGAGGTCTTCCGCCTCGTTATTTGGATTTGCCTCATTATGAGGTCTTCCTCCTCGTTATGAGGGTGTTGTGGGTCTGACTGATTTGATATTCCCACTTCACTCTAAACACAACAAAATTTCTAGTTGAACTTCTTTCGTTCATAATTACAGTGGAGATTTGATGCAAAATATTTAAATTGATTGTGTTTTATCAAGTTTTACTGAAAGTACTTCTTTAGATATTCTGCATTCTAAGGATATGGAAGGGGTTCCCATCAAATGACTCCAACTCATAAGCTCCCTAGCTTAAAGTGTTCGCAAATCGGAATGGGGCTCCACAATTTTATCCCAGTAGCTCCGAAGTTGTAGATATCTTTCTCAACACTAAATCTCTAGCTTTGGACCTCCTTGTCTTCACCTTGGAATTCTAGTACCTCTCACTCCTCTGCTTGTACACGACATTTCTGATCTAGGCCTATTGTCTTTTCTCTTCAGCTAGGTCCGATTCAGTGGCAAGAACTTGGTCATTGATAAGTGCTTTATTAGCATATATTTAATTCACTCATTATCCTATTTTGTTATTATTTTGATCATATTGAAGTATCGTTTAATGCATTTTCATTTATTGTGTTATACAGGATCGCAAAGAACAAAAAGGAAGGAAACAGGACCAAAGAAATACCAAAAATCAAGAAGTAAACTTCAAGGGCATATTCAAAAAGCTCCAAATCAATAATGGCACGTGGGAAGAAGATTAGATGCAAAAAAATTATGGTCAAAGAAGGTTTGGAATGAAGTTGGAAATCAAAAACTCGCAAGGATTGTGATCATGAATTTTAGTCATAGGATGAAGCTCAATTTTTTCATACAATACTTTCGAATTTTGGAAGAGCTATTTCACAAAGAATTGTAAATATTTTAGTTTTATTTCTAACGCAACTTGAATCACTACAATCGGACTTTGGGAGAGAAAGTTATGACCAAAACATCGAGCGCATGCGCTTCTCGGCAGAAATACATTTACGGCCGTAAATGACAAAGTTACGGCCGTAAATTCCAAATTCCGGAAATTTTCAGAATCTCAATTACGGCCGTAATAATGAAAGTTACGGCCGTAACTTGGTCTCCAAGGAATTTCCTTATCTGATTCAAGGTCTATCTTTGGTATATCTTTGGGGTAAAGCTAGGGCACGATTTTGGGAGTATTAAAGGAGGAAAATCACCACAAAAATGAGGCGGGACATTGAAGAAAAATAGAGCAAAATATAGAGTATTCTTGAGAGATTTTTTAGCACAAGAGCATCAAAAGCAAGGGGAATCCATGAAGCAATTTGAAGAATCTACCACAACCATGCTGGCTAAATTCCATATCTTGTTCAAAGAGGAAGTTGCGTTAACTTGATTATGTTATTTTCTTTTCCTACAAATTAGTAGCGTGAATTTATTCCTTTATTTCAATTGTTGGATTATTATGTTTTGAATGTTCAATTGAGTTTAATTTGGCCAATTGGATTATTGATCTTTGGATTCATGAATATGCTATGTTTAGATTCTTGATCCGTAATTGTCATTGAATCTTTACTTTAGTAGCAAATAAATCTCGTGCAGGTTTAGTAATAATTCAACTTGGATTGATTAATTCGAGCTTGTGTAATTAACGATCCAATTCAATCTATTCTTCTAAATTTTCATACTAGTCGTGCATTAAATCCTAAGAGCTTGTTTAGGATTGTCTGTGACTAGAATTGGTTCGAAGAGCTTGTTTTGAATCAATACACATAAAGAAGAATTTAGATAATCAAAGCTTGTTGATTATTTATGATTGATAATTGAATTAGGGATAGAAATACGTTACAAGGAAATGTATAACATTAATTGAGGACACAACCGAACTCGAGAACAAGATTTCTTCTCATATTATTTCTCTAGTCATATTGAATTGTTTATTTTTATGCATATTTTTTATTCAAGCAATTTCAAACAACAAACCCCCCATTCCATTTTAATTGATCGAACAACTAAAATTAGTTTCCGTTCCTCGTGGGATCGACCCTTACTCTCACTACTACATTATTAATTAATATTTAGTGAGTAAGGAATTATTTATTATTTTGGTGTATTGCGACACGCATCAAATTTTTGACGCCGTTGCCGGGGAGCGGTCAACCAATTTAGTTGTTTAGTTAATTAGAATTTTATTTTTTTTCTGCATTTTTTTTATTAATTTTATTTTCACTTCATTTCTATAATTTTGCAAAAAAAAAAAAAAAAAAATTCTTGTCTGTCTACTTCTTTGCTTATATGCATAAAACTCGATCAACTAATTTTGAATTTTTTGATTTTGACCCAGAAATCGAGAGAACTTTTCAACAGCAAAGAAGAGCTGCACAACCAATGGCAGTAGCTAACAATAATCTGACTCTCAAGCAACTAGCTACCCCAAATGTTGCTCAACAACCGCTATATATCACTTTTCCGGCAGTGGAAGAAGGCAGAACTTTTGAGCTAAAATCCGGACTAATCCATCTTTTGCCAACTTTTCGAGGACATCCCGGTGAGGACCCATACAGACACCTTAAAGAATTTCATCTGGTATGCGACAGTATGAGACCAACGGGCATTACCGAGGAGAAATAAAAATGAGAGCTTTCCCATTCTCATTGAAGGATGCGGCCGCAGACTGGCTTTATTGTCTACCATCTGGAACAATCACTACTTGGAATGACATGAAAAGACTTTTCTTGGAGAAATACTTCCCCGCATCTAGAGCTGGTACCATCAGAAAGGAAATATGTGGGGTGCGCCAGAACAATAACGAAACATTGTACGAGTATTGGGAGTGTTTCAAGAAGCTCATCTCAAGTTGTCCCCATCATCAGATCTGTGAGCAACTCTTGGTGCAATATTTTTATGAAGGACTGCTGCCGATGGACAGGAGTATGATAGATGCCGCAAGTGGAGGTGCGCTAATGGACAAAACATCGGAAGAGGCGAGAGCCCTGATTTCTAATATGGCTGAGAACACTCAACAGTTCAACTCCAACAGGGATATGCAAGTTCGGCGCGTGAATGAGGTAAGTAGTTCCAATATTGAAAGTCAATTGTTTGAACTAACAAATCTTGTTAAACAACTTGCAGTAGGAAAGTTACAACAAGCCAAAACCTGTGGAATATGCACGAATTTTGGACATCCAACAGATACTTGTCCAGTGTTGCAAGAGGGAAATGGTGAATAGGTAAATGCTGCAGAAGGTTTCCCGTTCCAAAGACAGCAGTACAATCCGTACTCTAATACCTACAATCCAGGATGGAGGGATCACCCCAACCTCAGCTACGGAATTAACAAGCCCCGGGTTTCATTTCCAACAAACCTCAAGGGAAATTTCAACAACAAGGAACCTTCCAACAACAGGGGCAATATCAGCTAAAACCTCATGGCTCAGGTACTTCTCTTGAAGACATGGTAAAAGCCTTGGCATCTAATACACTTCAATTTCAACAGGACACCAAGTCTAGCATTCAAAATCTGGAGAACCAAATGGGTCAAATGGCTACAACCATCAATAGGTTGGAATCACAATCCAGAGGTAAATTGCTATCTCAACTCGAGATAAATCCTAAAAACGTGAGTGCCATAACCCTGCGGAGTGGAAAAGTGATTGAAGGTTCGCGAAAGCAGGCCCCAGTAAATGAAGAGGAAGAGGAGAAGGAAATTGAAAAGGAAGTTACAACTTCGCAAAACCCGCAGGTAAAATCCAACTCTAACTCAATTGTTAAACTAACTCCACCTCCTTTTCCCAGCAGGTTAGCAAAAGTGACTAAGGAGGGCAAGGAAAAGGATATATTGGAGATATTCAAGAAGGTGGAGATCAACATCCCACTATTGGATGCGATCAAGCAAGTACCCCGATATGTAAAGTTTTTGAAGGAGTTGTGCACCAACAAACGAAAATTGATGGGGAATGAAAAGGTAAGAATGGGAGAGAATGTGTCGGCGCTCTTTCAGAGGTAACTACCTCCCAAGTGCAAAGATCCAGGTATGTTTACCATACCTTGTCAAATAGGTAATAAGAAAATAAATCGTGCTTTAATAGACTTAGGAGCATCTATCAATGTAATGCCTAGGTCTACCTATGCTTCATTAAAACTTGCCAAACTGAATGAAACTAATATTATAATTCAACTAGCCGATCGTTCTAATGCTTATCCTGACGGGGTAGTTGAAGACATTCTAGTGCAAGTAGGCGGGTTAGTATTTCCTGCAGATTTTTATGTATTGGACATGAATGATGACCACTCCCCCAACTCTACTCCTATTTTGTTAGGCAGACCATTTCTAAAAACATCTAAGACCAAGATAGATGTTAGTAGTGGCTCACTTACCATGGAATTTGATAATGAAATGATTCAGTTTAATATTTATGATTTCGTGAACTACCTTGATAATGATAATCTTGTTCATTCTGTTAATGTTATTGATTCTTCAGTACAGGAAACTTTCAAACTTGGTGGAAATGGTGAAAAGTCAGGTAAAATCTCGTGCATTACATTGCCAACTTCTGATGACATGCTTTTGCCCCATGTCTTGCAGGCCCTAATGAAAAATATGAAAAATAAGTTGAGCTTTGGAAATCCACCTAATCCCGGTTGAAGGAGGAAATAACAAGTCTAGCCAAAGACAGTAAACAAAGGCGCTGCTCGGGAGGCAACCCGAGAGGGGAGTTTCTTTACTCCCTCAAATTGTTATTTTTTTACTTTCATTTTTGTCATTTTCCTTATTAGTTAATTTCATTAAAAAAAAAAAACATGTCCCCTCCTTTGATTCCATTCACATTCCCCTCTTTTGTTTTGTATTGTCACGCTCCACATTGAGGACAATGTGGAATTCAAGTGTGGGGGGGATGATTATCTATTATCTTTTGTTATCCCTATTTTATTCATCTTCATTCAGTTTTTTTTTGTTAGTTAGCTTTAATTGTACTTAGACCCACATTTCGGTTTAATAGGAAGCAGCCCCACTTATGATTATTTTTGAACCACCAACTTCCTAAATTGCATAATCGGATAAACAATGAGCACATAGAGATGAGTTTTCCAATAATTTCTGAATTAGTTTGAAAATGGGGACAAATTGAAAAATTTCTGCAACCTAATTGAGTCAAACCAAAATTGATATGATAAAATACCGCCCCGAGTAACTTCATTCTATCCTTACTCCCTAGATTTTGAGTTCGGAATGAAAACTGAGCAATGACCTATAACTCATAATTGGATGGGAGAAGCACATATAAACCATAATTTGTGAGGTTTTGAGCCTATGAGCTACTTTTACTCTTTATATTAAGCTCTACTTTTTGATGTGCGTCCTGTATGGTTGGTTTGTGCTTGGATGTGCATACCGTTGTAGCTTATTGACTCAAGTGCAAAATATAGTAGAGGCATTAGGTTAAACCAAATTTGACCTGCTAAAAGGGCCTACCATGATACATGTACCAATAGAAGCCCTTTTGAGCCTTAGCATTTCCTTGAAATTTTGATGCCACGCTACAAGCCAAGAAATACCCTTTCTTTTGCATTGTCTCTGTTTTGAACCCATGGAGAAGGGATTCGCAAGCTTTTGTTGATTAAGGATTGTGCTGTAGTCTAAGAAGTTGCAATGGTTATCTTGTGTTGGGTGACGGTTGTGTAATGGACTAAATTCAGGGGAATGTAATTCTATCTCAAGCCAATTGGTGACTGACTGCGTAATGATTTGAAAAAAAGAGAAGAAGTTGCAGTCTGTACTCAGAAAAAAAAATTGAAAGAGAAAAAGCAATGAAAAGGAAGTTTAGTCACGAAAATTAGTAGTTGAGGATGTCAAACACTAAACTTGTGGAAAAAAAAAGAGATTCAAGTGTGAACAAAGTTGGGTAGCGGGAAACAATGAAGTTCATATTAAGCGGTGAAGGAAGTAATGTCATTGTGAATTGACTTGGTTTGCGAAATTCCTTCTCGACTTAGCCTAAATATGTCATTTTATCCTACCTGACCAGAAGCCCCGTTACAACCAAATAAAGACCTTTACTTTGCACTTGTGTTATTGTTGGCTCCGGTTATGACATTTGAGCAGTCTGTGGTAATAGATTCTCCATGCAGTGAGTTGAGTGAAAATTCTCACCCTTATACACTTTGTGCGAAGAGAGAAATATCTAGTGAGGGTGTTAACTCCCATTACATATGTTTATGAGTGGTTTAAATTGCTTGGTCTATATTCTGTGCTTTCGAGTTAGTCGAAACTAACACCCATGTAGTAAATCATTGATAGAGGTTAACAGAGAACTCAAGAGAGATGGGAGGATACAAGCCACATTGGGAAATGAATTGGGCCGGGGGTATTGATTTTCATTTCTGTTCAGAGGATATTGGATGATGCATCTCTTGCACACACTAACACACTCCGGTTACGCAATTGAATTTTCATGCTAAAAGAGAAATGGACTGTAACCTTGACTTTCCGATTGTAAGTCTATCTTTTTTTTTGAATTATGTTTCTTTTCTTTCACATCATTATTCGAGGACGAACAATGGCTTAAGTGTGGGGGGATTTGATAAGTGCTTTATTAGCATATATTTAATTCACTCATTATCCTATTTTGTTATTAGTTTGATCCTATTGAAGTATCGTTTAACGCATTTTCATTTATTGTGTTATACAGGATCACAAAGAACAAAAAGGAAGGAAACAGGACCAAAGAAATACCAAAAATCAAGAAGTAAACTTCAAGGGCATATTCAAAGAGCTCCAAATCAATAATGGCACGTGGGAAGAAGATTAGATGCAAAAAAATTATGGTCAAAGAAGGTTTGGAATGAAGTTGGAAATCAAAAACTCGCAAGGATTGTGATCATGAATTTTAGTCATAGGTTGAAGCTCAATTTTGTCATAGAAGACTTTCGAATTTTGGAAGAGCTATTTCACAAAGAATTGTAGATATTGAGTTTTCTTTCCAACGCAACTTGAATCACTACAATCGGACTTTGGGAGAGAAAGTTATGACCAAAACATCGAGCGCAGGCGCTTCTCGGCAGAAATACATTTACGGCCGTAAATGACAAAGTTACGGACGTAACTTCCAAATTCCGGAAATTTTCAGAATCTCAATTACGGCCGTAATAATGAAAGTTACGGCCGTAACTTGGTCTCCAAGGAATTTCCTTATCTGATTCAAGGTCTATCTTTGGTATATCTTTGGGGTAAAGCTAGGGCACGATTTTGGGAGTATTAAAGGAGGAAAATCACCACAAAAATGAGGCGGGACATTGAAGAAAAATAGAGCAAAATATAGAGTATTCTTGAGAGATTTTTTAGCACAAGAGCATCAAAAGCAAGGGGAATCCATGAAGCAATTTGAAGAATCTACCACAACCATGCTAGGCTAAATTCCATATCTTGTTCAAAGGGGAAGTTGTGTTAACTTGATTATGTTATTTTCTTTTCCTACAAATTAGTAGCGTGAATTTATTCCTTTATTTCAATTGTTGGATTATTATGTTTTGAATGTTCAATTGAGTTTAATTTGGCCAATTGGATTATTGATCTTTGGATTCATGAATATGCTATGTTTAGATTCTTGATCCGTAATTGTCATTGAATCTTTACTTTAGTAGCAAATAAATCTCGTGCAGGTTTAGTAATAATTCAACTTGGATTGATTAATTCGAGCTTGTGTAATTAACGATCCAATTCAATCTATTCTTCTAAATTTTCATACTAGTCGTGCATTAAATCCTAAGAGCTTGTTTAGGATTGTCTGTGACTAGAATTGGTTCGAAGAGCTTGTTTTGAATCAATACACATAAGGAAGAATTTAGATAATCAGAGCTTGTTGATTATTTATGATTGATAATTGAATTAGGGATAGAAATACGTTACAAGGAAATGTATAACATTAATTGAGGACACAACCGAACCCGAGAACAAGATTTCTTCTCATATTATTTCTCTAGTCATATTGAATTGTTTATTTTTATGCATATTTTTTATTCAAGCAATTTCAAACAACAAACCCCCCATTCCATTTTAATTGATCGAACAACTAAAATTAGTTTCCGTTCCTCGTGGGATCGACCCTTACTCTCACTACTACATTATTAATTAATATTTAGCGAGTAAGGAATTATTTATTATTTTGGTGTATTGCGACACGCATCAGTCATTATTTTCTTCATAGAAGTACGTGACCCAATAAGATGCTTCAACTTGAACGTTCGATTGAGGATGGTTAGGAATGGAGAAATGCTTCTTAATACCCATATTGTCTCAAAATGACTTGAACATCTTGTTATAAATCTACTTTCCATTGCCTTTCACAATGGAATGAGGGATTCCAAATCGGCATACAATTGAATTCCATACAAAACCTATGGTCTTGTGTTCCATGATCTTCCCTAACGGTTCTACTTCAGCTCATTTAGTGAAGTAATCAATAGCAACGATCGCGAGTTTTTTCCCACCTTTTCCAGTCGGCAGTGATTCGATAATGCCTATTCCTCATTTTGTAAATGGCCATGGACTCATCACGAGGTCAGCTCTTCAAGTGAATTCCTCATTATGGGAGCAAACTTTTGACATTTATCACACTTTCGTACAAAATCAATTGCATCCTTCTTCTGAGTTGGCCAAAGTAGCCTTGTCATTTAATCTTGAAAGCTAAGGCCTGGCCTCAAGTATGATTTCCACAATTCCCTTCATGAAACTCCGTCAAGACATAATTTGCCTCCTATTCATTGAAACATTTCAGCAAAGGCAATGAGAACCCTCTATTGTACAATTCATCCTCGATTAGTGTGTATCTTACATATCTAATTCTCAACAACTCCTAGCTTCTCCTTGATCGTTTGGTATTGTTCCGTCTTTCAGATATTGAATTATTTCGTCTTCCATGAAGTCCGGGAATTGACTTGTGCGACGGTCGAAGTTTTTGAATTTAGGGGGGAATATGTGATAGTCTCAATGGAAATACATCTCAACTCTGCGGTTCCCTCGCTAGTTACTAAACGACCAAGTGCATCTGCTTGATTGTTATATGATTTGGGGACCTGTTTGTTTTTCACATGCTTAGAACCTTTTCATCTCTTCTAAAACCAATTGTTGATATGCAGCAATCTTTTCGGCCTTTGTACCGTAGCTCCCTTGAACCTGATTGACTATCAACTGAAAATCACTATGTATGACCAACTGGCTCTCATACGTTTCCTGCGCCATCTCAAGACCAACGATTAAAGCCTCATATTCTGCTTCATTGTTTGTTGCTTTACAATCAAAATGGAAGGACTAATAATAAAAATGATTTTCAGGACTGATAAGAACAAACCCGACACCGACTCTCTGTCTTGTCAAAGATTCATCTACGTAAAATCACCATGGGAGGTCTACTTCCTGATCGTTAACTTGTAAAGCCGGAGTGAATTCAGTGGCGAAATTAGCCAGAGCTTGTCCTTTGATTGCAGCTTGTGGCTTGTAGGTTATGTCAAATCAGCTAGAGCTTGTCCTTGAAAATGTGTACTATAGGTGGTACAAGAAGTTGAGATGATTTTTGGGGAGAGAATTCGTGTTTGATGATATAAAGAATGTAAAAATCAGCACTTATGTTTAAACACCGTCGAATTGGCTCAAGAACGCCTGTGCGGCTGTGCAGTTGAGGCTACACAGTTGAGGCATTGGTGGCCGCTTTGTACAAAACTATAGAACATGAAGATTGAATTTTCATATGCGCGCTCACGTGATAGTTACGTCATGGCCGCATAGTTCTCCAACTGGAAGTTAATTTTTTTTTTTTGACTTTTTGAATTCCAAACTCAATTTTCACCCCTAAATCATCTCGTGACCCATGCACTCAACCACCTTAATTATGTTCATGTCTCAAACTAACATGTCATGCTTGTGTTTATGATCTAAAACTTGCAATTCAAGCATGCAATGTGAACCAAAGTTTCCATGGAATGATTATGTTATGCAAGTTCAATATGCATCAAACTTATGACTTCTTGTTTAAGGCCGGAATTTGATGATGTTCACGATGCACCTACTCAAAGTAGGATCATTCATTTATCAACTACTAAATGTAATGCAAAAATGTCATGCTAATTGATAACTCAAACATGCTAAAACATGAAAATAAACAACTAAAGCAGTAATATTAAAAAAACCTAATACTACTAGTAAAGCAAATAATAATGCATAATAGTAAAGAGAAATTGGGTTTCCTCCCAACAAGCATTCCGTTTAAAGTCTAAAGCTCGACTTTTGGAAAATGATTCAAGGGCACCTAATGAAAGATTTGGATACTTTGCCCATTTTTTTTCTTTTGGATTTGTTCCAATCCTCATTTGTTCTCCAAGACTCGAAATTGCCCCTCTCCGAATTGTAGAACCTGTCTATCTCATCCAATTCAAATTTGACTATGAAGATTTCTACTTCCTCATCGGGTTTAATCACAAAATCAATTGCTTGACAATCAACAAGATCAAAACCATGTAAATTGATTTCTCTCTTATTGATATCCAAATCTCCGTTTAGCTTCATTGTGATTGATTTTTCATCCTCTTCAAGTGTTTCTTCAATAGTTAACTCATCTTTGGATTCAATGACCGATTCTTCATCAAACTCCATAGGCATTGGTGAGTCCTTCCTATGAATTACATCGAGTGGATTATACCCATACTTTTGAAAGTCGCTCCAATACATGGAATCTCCCATAAGCGTATCATCTTCATCCAAGTTGGTTAGCTTCTGATAGTATTTTGCAATCACCCTTCAATCCATAGTGGAGGACCATCTCCCACAAGAGGGATGTCCTCATCCCAATCGTTCAGTACACACTCACCAAAGAGCACGTGACTTGCATCAGATGTGTCGATTGCTTGTTATCGACATTTCAAGTATTCTCCAAACACTATGAGTTTCGATGTGATCAAACTATTCATTTTCAGCCAATGGTGAAATCAAATATAGCTAGAAAGAAAACCAAACATAAGAGGGATTAGAATCGTTGTGGTTAATTAGAACTCAAAGTAAAAACTAAAAATAAAAATAAAAAATGCAAATAAAAGTCCGAATTAGTGGAAGTAATCTAGAAATAAATTTAAACTACAATCCCAGCAATGACACCAAAAAGTTGTTGTGAACCGCAAGTGTACGGATCGTACAAGTAATTAAGTGGACTTAGAGTCCGGATATTGATCCCACGAGGATTGAGTAAATTTACATTATAGACTAATTACCTTAACAGGAACTAGAAAAGTGATTTGATTTGAATTTAGGATTTTAAATAAAATAAACTGACAAATGAAAATAAATTAAATAGGTAAAATAATGAATTCAAATTGTGGTTTTCTTAAGTGATGCTTAAAGATGTCGGAATATTCGATTTCACATTAGTCAATACTATTAATTTCAATCATCAAGCTTTACTCCTATCTATGTGCTCGACCGAATTCACTTATGCATATGCAATTCCTCTCTCGAGTTTAAATCAACTCTACCTAATTAGTCGACCATGACTAGGTATGGAACGCGAGAATTCATTTAGCAAACGCAATACCAATAAACGTATATCTCTATCATTTATACAAGTACCAGGTTCCCTATATCTAAGTGTTAGCTCACCTCTCGGATTATGAAAACACTCATGATATTTTGAACAAGTGATCAATTCATTCACGCATTAAACACGAAGATAAAATCAACAGATGCAAATTATATGTAAAATTAATAGCGTAAAACTAATGCTAAATCGAATATCCCAACTAAATATTTAGCTACTCATCACAAAATAATTAAAAACACAATAATTAAACTAAAACATGTTGAGTATATCTGCTTAACAAAGATAAAAGAAACTCTTGAACCAAGAAATTCTTCCATGTTGATAATCTTCAATCCTCTCCCTTTGCCTCGATCGTCGCCTTCCAAGAATTGAATGTATGAACCAATAATTGTGTAAGGAATAGGGTGTGCAAAGGTCCCTCAATTCATGCATGAGAAGTTGTATTTATAGTTGAAGAGAAAACCTAGGCAAAACAAAGAGAAAATCTGCGCATGGGCCTAACTTCGCTGGGCCACAGAAATCTGCACAGCCGCGAAGAAGAAACCCTGGTGGCCGCGCAGTTGGTTGATTTTCTGTTATGTTAATTCGCAAATCGCGCGAGGTAATGGATCCCGTGGTCGCGTAGTTTATCGAGTAATGTGCAATTTCATATTTGATTCTTGTTTAAGTTGGCCCTCGTTCTTTATTTGGTTTCAAGTCCTCCAACTTCCAATTGCTGCCAATCAGTCCCCATACTTTCAAATCTCTTCAAATCTTTTGCATAACTTCTTTTCATCTTCAATTGAGTCATCCAACTATGATTTCTAACACTTTGCGCCTCAAGCACATCTTGGTTGACATGATCATCGTCCATTTGTCCATTTTAGCTCCATTTATCGCTCAAATTGTCTTTATTTCCTTCAATTGCACCATTCACTTGATTTCGGGATATTTCCCAGAATATAAACAAATATAAACAATTATGTGGACTTTATTCTGAAATGAAAATAAATAATTCTAATTCACATATATAAATAAGTGTATAAAATACACTTATCAAGCATAGGAGAGGGACATGGTATGGTGCCAACAACAAACTCAACCAAATCATAACCGACTAAGAGGCTGTGAAATTGTATGTACCATGCGGGAAAGTTTGAAGGAGTGAGTTTGATTGGAAGTTATGATTGACCATTGATAACAATGGGAGGTGAAGGAAATGTGGTGGTGGTGGTATTGAGTATAAGAGATGGATCCGAGACATGGAGTGGAGCAACAATTGAGTCAACTCTATCATTGGAGTTGGCGGGCGGGTTGGAGGAATTTGTGATTGAGGCCATAGGATCAAAGTTCTTGAGAGCAAGGATACTCTGATACCATAAAAAGGAGAAATACAAAATGTAATTTAAATAAATAAAAGAGCTAAAATAATAAAAACAATGTAGCTTAATCCACAATACTTTATTGCTTCATCATTGATGCCATTATGCTCATATCAAAACTTTAGATTATTGAATTGGAAAAAAAAAAAAAAAGATTTAAAAAAAAATTTAATTTGGGAAAATTAATAGATAATCCAAGATAATACGGCGTCATCGAACTCATCTTGCAAAGTTTCCCTTCAATCCGGGGGAGGGGGCGAAGGAACCTGGATTCAATAGTAGATGAGCATCCAGAGAGCTCTTTTCTCCCACGATCATGTTTATCCACAAGTTCGGTTGTGAGACAAATATGTTTTTACATTGGGAAATTGGTCCCTAAGGCCAAAAGGTTCATTTTATGGAGAAGAGTGACGAAAATCGTCAACAAGGACTAAATGCGCCAAATATATCAATGTTTAGGGACTCTTGGGCCAAAATTAAAAGGTTAGGAACCCACTGCACTTTGCACACAAAGACATACGTTTAGGGACTAAATACGTCAATTTTCCATATTTACCAAAAAACTAACCTTTAGCGGTAGCATTAAAATGGCCCAATATTAATAATTTGAATAGTGATGGCAACATAATGGATGTAGAGTTGATCAAGGTGTTTCGTATCCGCCTCGAAAGAATTCATCCAATCAATATACACCATATAATTCTACAATTTTCGGGAAGGATCAGATTCAGATAGGGAAGGATCGACCACCTAATCCGTTTGCTAATTTGAAATACATGCATATTTTTTTTTATATTGATATTAACAATTAGATTTAGATTTTCAACTGCATTCTTCATTATTATTTTTTTATTAAATGGACATGATTGGAGCGGGTCAGCCACGATTCTTATCCGCACCGTGATTCGTGGATCGAAAAAAAATTTCTTACCCAATTCGTCCCGTCAACTCGCAGATCAAAAATCTTTTGCTATTGCAGATCGAAATATTTTTGCTCTTTTTGAATCGAGTTTCTGTCGAGTTTGGATTGAATTGGATATTTTGGTCCCTTGATTTGAAGCTACCAAACCATTATAACAAGGAAGTGCAACATTTGGGGAGAAGGTTGGTTGAGGGTGGGCGGAGAAAAATAGTGAGAAATAATTTGTCAGAGGAAAGGGATGGATTATAAGAGAGTTTAAATTCTCTTCGTATTTTGAGGAAGGTGGTCTACGATTAGTCATGATTTTTATCACGGAATAAATTGAGGTTTTTTAATGTAAATTTATTTTCTTCAATTATTTCTATTTTTTTAATTCAATTTTCACCTTATTTACGAGTTAACACCATCATATATTTTCCTAACAATTAAGTAGTAAGGTTGCAAAGAGTGTTTAATTGCTCAATTATTTGGTGAAGAGACAAAAATAAAATGTTTAAGCTAAAATCTTATCGTCAATTGCTTATCTTATATTATATATTGAACAAGCGTAATAACTTATTGAATGTAAACTTTGAAATGGATGCAGCCACTTTGTTTGGTGAGAATGGATAAAGGAAATCTGACTAAATCAATAGCCTACATTCCATTTGATCTTATCCATATTCATGGAATTGAAGTTGGATATTAATCATTATGGCCTCCTGATTGATTCCAAAAGCTATTCAACTTGAAAACTTGTGACCTTTTGAAATCTCATTCTATTTGGTAAGACTTTGCTTTCACATTAATTCATATCATGCAACAAGTCGTGTCACGTTTTCAAACTAATTCACATCAAACAAAGTTAAAGGGGAGTTGAACGATTTATGCAGGACGTGTTAATGCAGAAATATGCTTGAAAAAAGTTTGGAATTAAAGGGAGTGGAAGTGAATTTTCGAACTCGATTTTGAGTATATTACTTAAGTTGGTATTAAAGTCGGAGGTCTTGTGTTCGAATTAATATGCTTTAGAATTTTCATGAAGTGGGTGATAATGTTTGAGGATGCTTGAAAATAAGATGGAGTCAAAAGGGATTTGGGTTTTGGGTCGTTTTCTAAACTTTATTCGGAGTCCAAAAAATCATCATATAATGTAGTTGCAGGATCTGATTGCATATTTGCACTAGATGTCCCAACAAATATAATAATAGATCAAGGAAACGGAAAGCTTGGTGAAATTGAGATTTAGGACACAAAAATGATTTTGATTTTACGAGTAACATACTGTGAAATAACTATACGTAGAATCAATTGTCAAAGAAGAGAATTTAAAAAATAATTTTCTGGTATTGATTCATTGTGATTAATGACACGCACACATATATACAAATTAGAATAGGCAACATGGCACCTAAATCATGTGATTGATGTCACAACACAAAATCTAGAATATTATGATATGTTACAAAATTTTTGGTAGTTTGTGACGTACCCCGTAATACAAGGATTGCTACCATTTGAAGGAGGTTTTTGTCCATGACCTCGTTGGGTACATTCCCAGGAATTCGATCCCTTGAACTCATGATATAAGGATTCTAAGGTTGCCCTAGTGGCACCGGGGGTCATCTTGGAATCCTTATATTATGAGGTCAAGGGATCGAATCCCTGGGGACACGCCAACAATATTTGGGACAAAAACCTCCTTCAAATAAAAACAATGCGTGTATTACTGAGTACGTCATAGGTTATCAAAAATACCGTAATATAAAAAGCGTTATGCTATGATTTTTGTGTGGCCTTATGGCGTACCTCGTAATGCATGAATTGTTCTCATTTAAAGGAGATTGTTGTCTCAACTGGGTGGGGCCCCCCACAGAAATTTGAACATTACCTAGGATGCCTTATGAATTCTCATATCATAAGGTTAAGGGTTTAAACCCCTAGGGATGCACCCAGCCAACTGGGAAAAAAACCATTCAAAGGTGAACAGTTCGTGGGGTACGCCACAAGGTTGTCAAAAACTCATAACATAAAAATGCTCATTTTATGTTTTTAAGGGTTTTTTTTTCAGTCTATGGCGTGCCTTGTAACAACCAAACTGTCTCTAGTCATACTAGAGATGCCTTATGAATTCTTACATTATGAAGTCAAGGATTCAAATCCTTGAGGACGTGCACATCCAAGGTTGAGACAAAAAACCTCTTAAGGGTACAAATTGTGTGTTACGGGGAATGCCACAGGCTACAAAAACCCCATAACATCGTGACCCTATGAATTCTTATATCATCAAGTCAAGAGTTCAAGTCCCTGTGATGTGTCGAGTCAGTCGGGACAAAATCCCCTTCAAAGGGGAACAATTCTTGTGCCACGAGATACGCTATATGGCCGCTAAAAAATCATAACATGTTACAAGGAAATAATCCAATAAGGAAAGTGGAATGAAAAGATCTCACTGGCCATCCTTACAATCAATCGTGATTGCTTGGTTTAACACCATGCGATCACTATGCGATTGCATTTGTTTGAGCCAAGCGGTCACCCATGTAGTGCAAATTCATATTTTTCCCATCTTTGCCAAAACTTCGACTCACTTTAACATTCCCCCTCAAGTTCGTGGAAGAATGTCACACATGCCTAACTTGTCTAAGGCATCATCAAATGCTTTACTCATCACGGCCTTAGTGAGTACATCAGCTAATTAATCTTCAGATTTCACAAAGGAAAACATTAAGATACCCGCTTCAAACTTCTCCTTGATGAATTGTCTAGGAACTTCTACATGCTTCGTCTGATCACGTTGAACTTGATTATGAGCAATCTCAATTGTTGAAATGTTATTACAATATAGCTTCATTACATCTTGATAATAAAATTTGAAGTCTGCTAATTGATTCTTCAACCAAAATAACTCACATACCCCAAGAGTTATACCCCTATACTCTGCTTCGCCTAATCATGTTGAACTTGATTATGAGCAATCTCAAATGTTGAAGTGTTATAACAATATATCTTCATTACATCTTGAGAATCAACTTTCAATCCATCTAACTGATTCTTCAACCAAAATAACTCATATTCCCCCCAAGAGTCATACCCCTATACTCCGCTTCCGCACTGGATCTTGCTACCACTGGTTGCTTTTTACTTCTCCAAGTCACAAGATTTCCTCCTACAAAGTTGAAGTAACATGAGGTAGATCTTTTGTCATCAACTAAACCTACCCAATTTGCATCGATATAGCCTTCTACATTTAGGCGATTATTTTTGTGAACAACAACTCTCTCTCTGGCACAGATTTCAAATACCTCAATATTTTCTCAACAATATTCATATGGAGTTTACGAGAATCATGCATAAATTACTATACTTATTGCATATGTAATATCCTGCCTAGCATGGGATAAATAGATCAACTTTTTCACAACTCTCTCGTACCTTCTTTTATCAATAGGAGTATCATCAAAACATAAGAATAACATATGGTTCAGCTCAATAGGGTTGTTAGTAGGCTTTCATCTAAACATGTTTGTCTCATTGTTATCAAGAATGTATTTCCTCTAATATAGGAGAATAACGTTCTTTGATCGAGCCACCTCAATTTCGAAGAAATACTTCAAATCATCAAGTTGCATCATCTCAAATTGTGAAGCCAAATATCGTTGTAAGCTTTCAATTTCACCCTGATTGTCACTTGTCAAAACCATGTCATCAACATAGATAATTAATGTTTTAATTTTACCCTCTTTGTGCTTCAAGAACAAGGTGTGATCAAAGTTACTTTGCTTATAGCCAAATCTGTTCATAGACTTGGTAACCAAGCCCTCAGAGATTGTCTCAACCCATACAATTCCCTTTTGAGTTTGCAAACCTTTGTAGTGTTTAAGTACTTCTTTACACCTAGAGGAGGATCCATAAATACTTCTTTTGCAAGTTCTCCATGCAAGGGTGCATTCTTTACATACAACTGAAGAATTTGCTAATCACAATTGGCTGCCAAGGATAAAAGTACCCTTACTATATTGAGTTTGGAAATCAATGCAAAAGTGTTTCGATAGACAATCTTTATACCTCTAAATGGTTACACAACATTATGTTTTATAGTAAAACAAGTCTATAGCCCTCAACCTTCTTTCTCTTCGATAGAGACACCATCTCCCAAGTGTCATTTTTTTTCAATCGCAGCCCATTTATCCTTTTATAGCTTGAGTAGCATCTGCTAAAGCTTCCTGCATTTTATAGGGACCGAAACATATGATAAATGTATCAAATAAGACGTAAATGACTTGGACAATCTACGTAAGGTCACATTACTAATGGGATATCTAGTTTTGCAATTAAGGTCAGGCTCATATCTAGTAGTTGGTATACCATGATTAGATCGCAGTGGGAGATGATAATAAGAGTGTTCAATGCGATCATGCAAAATATCTTCAACATTATTAGGCAAAAGATGTTCAGTATTATTAGGCGAAAGGACTTTAGTATTATCACTATTATTAACAAGATGTTCATAATTTTCAAAAACTAAAGGGTTAGGCATAGAAGATACCTCGGGAGAAGATTGGCCATATGAAGAAGGATGAGACAATATACTATCAGAGAGGACTTCAGGGTCACCAATAGGAGTAAAATCCCCCAGCTCTTCATAATTGATCACTTCTCCTCAATCCTCCCCCTAAAGAAATAAATTAGTAGGACTATATCATAACACTTGTACCCCTTTTGATTAGATCCATATACCAAAAAACATTCTTCAAAGTTCGATGCTCAAGTTTAGTACTTTGATGAGAATGCAAGTGAAAAAAGGATTCACATCCAGAAATTCTAGGAGCTAAAAGAACCATCGATGGAAGAGTACAATAATCTAATAAAACATCTAATGGTCTCCTAAATTAAGGATATCAGAGTGGTGTATGATTTATCAAGTAGACCACAGAATTCAATGCCTCACCCCGAAGATAAGAAGGCATATGCCCCCAAACAAAAGGGATATAGTAACCTCCAATAAGTGTGTATTTTTATCTCAACCACCCCATTTGTTGTGAAGCATAAGGATATGAATTTTAACAATTAATACCTATAGAATGCATAAACTCTATTAACTCATGTTTGAAATATTTCCCCTATAATCTGAAGGAAGAATTTTTATTGGAACACCAAAATTGAAAGTTACCATTTGATGAAAAAAAAAGAAGGAAAATTGTTCCTTTATAGAAGATGAGTAAATTCCTAGATCCAAGATGTGAACAAAATTCTTTTCGTTTGGAGGATCATTCGTTCTTCACATCATTCGTTCTTCACTCTTTTGCTATTACCCACAAGGAGCACAGCAACAGAGGTGCATATTATCTTATAGAAAGAGGCAAGGTGTAGTTATTTGCACTACCGAAAAAGTACTCACATCACTATTGTGTTTCAATTAGTAAACCCACATCATTCTAGTGCAATCATCAACGAATGTTACAAACCAGTTCCTCCCAGGAGTAGGAATTGCTTCTGGTCCCAAAACATTGGAATGAACTAGAGAGAGGAAATTTTGATTTATTATTGTTGACCATAAAATCCGGCTAGACCTTGGACCAACACGTATCAGCTCCTCCCTCTTGAACACGTGGATCTCCTGCTCACTGTGATAAACAATCAGTTTGCAAAAGGGGCCGAGGTGGCTCCCATTTGCACTCCGATGCCAAATTCAGTGCTCATTTCAAGCAAATATAAATTGGGTGCGGGAAATATAAGTGTATAAAAGAGAGAATAGGGAGTGAGAGTAAAATATATTGTTTGAGTATAGGATTGCTAACCCTTTATTTGGAGGTGAGAGTGTTCTATTTATAGGAGAAGTTATGGTCTTGGATGGCGACACATGATGGACTTTACACGTGTATTTACCCTAGCTGTTGGAGAGGAGAACCAACTTTCTTGCAGTAATCATTGCTATGTTTGGTAGGGGATGAGCGCCTGTTACATCTTTGATAAAGGCAATGTCTCGTCAAGCCACAGTCAACTGGGGAAAGTCACTCATCTCTGACACCATCCGTTGTCCCATCACCTGTCCGAGGCGTTACCATAGCCATTAAGGAAATTAAATTCTTGTGTTAAATTTTGTTTTAAATAATATATATTAGTGAACGTAACAAATATATATAGTTGGCAAAAGTATGCATTCTGGTTAAATTGAACTTACAACAAAACCTGATGTTTTGGAACTTGAAGTCCAAATACTTAAAAGTGTAAAGTCAGTAAAATACCTATAGGTATAGTCGTAATACACGACTTGTTGCGCAACAAATATTTCAAAGATCTAGCACTGCATATGAAACAATATGCCAAAGATGCAATATTTTATTTCCCTGACAATGCATAATAAGTGTCGATAAACATATGATTATTAGCAATGCAAATATTGAAAGATGATTGACTCTAATTACTAGTCTGCGCTATTTGATGTACCATGAGTGATATCAAAATGTATGATAATCAACTCGGTAAGTTGAGAGTATTCTTTGAAGTACCAATGAGTGAGATTAAAAAGGGTAATCAATACCTCAATACTTTGGAATTGCGGTGAAATGATTAGAGAAAATTTATTTGAAATATAGGAATCGTTACCTATCTAAAGTTTCACGACTTAAAGTTGGTGGTAGCAATTTGACAATTGCAATGTGAAGCATTTACAATACCTGAAGCATACTATATAATCCTTGAAGGATTAAATATATGTGAAATATATAGTTCAAGTTTTTAAGAAACTTGTTTGATCAAAGTATACAGATATAATATCAATATCATTGTAATGTTCCCATGAGAATGAGATAATATGCACTACACTCTTTTTTCCTTAGATGAGGTTTTGTCCCAGGGGATATTCATAGCAAGGTTTTTAATAAAGTTGTTATTATCAATGTCTATTAATATGCTCTCCTATACGAGACTCTTTAAGAGATCAAGATATGGATAATTCAATAGAGATTGAGTCACGAGGAGTAGCTATATAGAAGATTCAATACAGATTGAATCAATGGGAGTAGCTATATTCTTTTTCCTTCGTTCAGATTTTGTCCCACTGAATTTTTTTGACAAGGTTTTAACGAGGCAGCATCAAAATACTCCATAATTTTTCAACAAATTAACTCAAGTGACAATGTAGCTGATTTATCCACAAAAGTATTGTCAACATCTACACTCAAGAAATTACTTCACGAGATTGGAATGCATCGACTCGATTATTTATAGTAATCGACACTAGGAGAGTAGCTGTACTCTTTTTTCTTATTCAAGGTTTTGTCCTATTGAATTTTCCTGACGAGGTTTTAACGAGGCAACATTTATCTTAATACTCCAGAATAACAACTCTATTTTTTATTCGTTTGACATTTTTGTTCAATTGAATTTTGATCAAACAAGATTTTAACAAGGCAGATATTTTGTAATAAGTCATTTAATGGGGAGTGTTGTAAATATTATCTTGTATTGATGAATGACAATTGTACCCCTATAAACCATAAATTATTACTTTGTATATCAATATTCTCCACTATATATATGTGGCTCCTATTCATAATAAAATACACAAGTTTATTAGAGTCTTTATTCTTCTCTCTTTTTCTCTTTAATTTATAATACAGAACACTTATAATATAAAGTTTTACAAGTCAAAAACCTTACATAGCACGCAATCTATAAGTAAACCTTTGCCAATAGTTAGTAAATTTGTAAGAGAAAAAGTTAAGCCTCTGTTTAACACACATGTTTTAATCATGATTTTTAAAATACAATTCTCCAAATCACTTTTTAATTATATATTTTCTCTCTCTACTTTTCAATCATACATTTTATCTAGAAAACATAAAAGAAAATGTTTTTAAACAAAAAAATTTAACAAACAAATAGTTAAGCCTATGTTTTTTAAAAGTTTTTTGTTTAAAAATATTTTTTTATATTTTTCAGGTAAAATTTGTTGTTGAATAATGGAGAGAAAAAATGTATGTGATTAAAAAGTAATTTGAAGAATTGTGTATGAAAAAATATGTTTAAAAACATGTTTGCAAAAAACTAATCTTTATATTTGTAGATCTATATGTATATGTGGTATAATTGTTGCATAGGTCCCAAAATTTTAGATTTGTGCGATGAAATGATCTCTTTATAGTTTTCTCCAAAGGCACGTAAGTTGACCAAAAGTCGGCATTTGACTATAATTTGACCAATTTTTGAAAGGGAAAAATGTCTTTCGAACTTTAACTTTAATTAAATTAAATATGAAAAGAAAAAAATTCATTGGAGGCCCCAAACCAAAAAATAAAATAAAATAAAATATGTAGTGGATGTCTCTAACCTTTAATAAATACTAGTATTTATCCCCTGTGATGCACGAAATTTGCTTTCCATATATTTATTTCGATAAGTATTCATAAAATTTTAATACTTTTAAGTAGCACAAATATAAAATGCATAAAAATAATAATATTATAATAAAATAATTATTATATTAAAATTTAAAAAATAACATAACTAATTCAAATTATTAAAAACTTAATTATTTGGAAAATAAATGTCAATTTATATATTTAAATAATAAATGATCATGGATTTCAATAATTTTTATGCTTTTGTCTTTTCTAAAACTAGTAATATGCACATGTTTTACAGGTCTTATGTATATGATGAATATTAAAATAAAGATTTTTAAGTACTAATACCATTTTTGAAAGTAATTGGCGTAATTGATATCAGTGTTCTAAAAAGCGTGAAGCGTGACGAAGTGTGGAGCCCGAGTTTTAAGCTTTACAAGCTTAAGCGGGAGTAAGCGTTAAAAAGCGTTTTTCAATTTTTACATACAATTTAAACTCAATGTTTTAAATAAAATTATGAAGAATGAAAAATCATACAATAAGAATTGAGAACAATAATTTTTTTTTGTTTTAGATTTTTTAATATTATAATTATTTTTAAAACATTAAATAATTTTTATATAAAACTAGATTTTTTACATAAAAATTAAATATACACAATATATAAAAAATTATAACAATAATATTTTTTAATTTTAAAATTACTAATTCAAAGAAAATATAGATTATTGCTGTTAATTATATTTACCGTACTACAATTTATTTCAAAACTTTAAATATTAAAAGTATTTTAATCAATAAAGAATGATTTCAAAATTATTATACTAATAATGAACTACAAATTTTAAATTTGAAATTTGTAGTTGGAGAATTGAATAAATAAAAAAGAATGAAAAGGAAATAACAAATTTTTTATTCAAAAAAAAAAAAGCAAGTAAGCAAGAAAATCTAGTAAATGTGACGTAAAAATTAATAAAAATAATAATAATATTAATAATAAAAAATAAATAAATATGCAGTAGAATATGAATGAATTGAAGACTAAAAGAGCTCTTTTTACATTTTAGTCTAATAGAGTGAAGAGACACAGTGTACATATGCTACACAAACACAATCTCACATCGTTTACAAAGTAGGGAAGAAGAGACAAAAGCCTCTATATATTGATCTGCTCTGTGGCTTGGTTTCCAGCGGTGAGTTGCTATTGCGGCTCTGACTGCTTAGCTGGAGTTCAATATTTTAATAAATTAAAATAAATGGAAAATAAAATATTAATAAAAAATCGTGTTTTGGTCAAAATGACGCTGTTGACCGCGTTTTTAGCGCTTTTGGCTATATTAATGGGTCAAGGCTGCGCATCACGCGTGGAGCGCGCGTTTTTGAACACCGATTGATATTATTGAAGGTAAATTGGTAAATTGACATCAATTCTTAATAAATTAATATTTTGTTGAAAATTTTCGTCTAGGTCTTCGAAAGAAATAGTAGAGAACTATTTAAAATGCCAACTTAATAAATAAATCGCGTGTGATATATTAAGAAGTAATATGATATAACTATAGGAACCTGAATTTCTTGTCATAGTCTTCAATTTGTAACCATCTGAGATTTCAAACACATGATTGCCCTGCATAAAACAAAAAAGGAAAAAGAAGGAAATCAGAATATTATAAAAGTAGATAATCAATCAGTTTCGTTTTAGGTTGGGCGCAAACTTAATTTTTTTCGTTCAATAGTTGCAATTGAAACTTTTGAGTCTAAAAAAAGGGACTCAGAAATCAAGAACATATTCAAAATTTGATAGTAATAAAAATATTAAAGTTGTTAATAACCAACCTTGCTTGCTAGTTGTTTTGTACCTACAGGCCATATATCATGTTGTCAATTGCTACAGATGTTCAAAACGAGAACATATGGTTCAAGGTGAAAATCAGACCTTACTTACAATGACATCAAGGAAAGAAAGAAAGACAAGAGCATTGTAAATTTAAAATATATATATGTATCACAATTCTATGACATAATATCTTTGTAAAATAGAATTCAAAAGAACTGGTCTAAAATGATATCTCTGACATGCTGTAATAAAGGTTGATCACTTTCATCAATTATAGTAGAGGGGATGACATATTGGGCTGATATAAATTTGCAAGATAGGCACATCATCTGTAAGATCTCATGCTTGTGATATTTTAACATATATGATATTACTTGCTGGTAGCAAAATTTATACTGTGTGCCTCAAATTTTAGAATGTTGTCCGGTCCAATAGTAATTGGGTCTCGATATCATTTTTAAGTAATAAAAAGAATGTTTAACTTAGTGAAAATTAATTATTATACCACTTGACTGTATAATAAAGTTAAAGATCATTGTTAACATGAATGACAATATATAAAAAACAAGACCCAAAATACCAACATCTCTTCTATAACCAAAGCCTCCACCACGTCCAGGGATCTGTACGAACGAAACAAGGTATAATTAATATTGCGGTAAATCAACTATTTCTTAAAATGGTTACCAAATATTCCCTATTTCAAAAATGGAAGTATAGTTTTAACTGAGATTGATCTGCAACTACTCGATCAAATTCAAAGTTAAGAATCTAGTCATGCAGAAAAGAGGAGAAATGTCTGAATCTAAAATAGTATAACATTCAACACAAAATATTCCACTAAAAGCTTCCAAAGTCTCCAATCAACACATTGTGCAAGATATAATTTTCGCCTCTTAAAAGCACAAAAGAGAAGAATATTTCAAGACAGTTTATGATGAGTTGTTCCTTTTGGAATAGCATTAGGCATGCGAGCATGAGCAAACCTTAAAAGACCCCATTTTTAAGTTCCACCCAAACACAAACAACCATAAAAAAATCGATACCTAGACAAAAAAAGAAGAATCTAATTAGTTTAACACATTATTACAAAGTTCAACTTACTCAATGAAGTTCAAAACATAAAAATAAATTGCATTCACTAACAAAAGCATTTGTGAGAGTGTATGACCTAATCTCATATTCACCCATAACCCCAATTCTCATGTGCATGCCTCTCAACCTCTAACTCAAGCAAAACCTTTTCTTGTTTTAGCTTGTCAATCTCCTTTTCAAGCTCCTCTATCTACATCAGTTAATGGAATTGCATTTCCTTGACCCTGATTGCTGTGTATTGGTTTACGTATGTGAATATTCTTTAATAGGTTTCTATGTCAAATTGATCAGGATCAACCCTACACAATGTAACGAAATAATTTGAGAAAAATGATCTCACAAGAACCCAGTTAAAACTTAAATTTAGACTACATAGCAAAAATAACTATTTAGTGACTAATCCTCCATAAACCTCATCTCTGTTCATTCTTCATGACATTATAACAAGTTACACACACTCAGACACTTCAACTATGTATCCTAAATCTTGATTACATTAGTTAACAATATCGATCCTACACCATTAACTATTGTTGGAAATTAATGGTTTACCGATTCAAAATCCATAAATTCAATAAGCAGTGATCAATTTAGCAGGCTACACTTTTTCTATCATTTTTCATTTCAAACTCCAGCCTTCCATACACAAAATACATATTCACACAAAAGATGGTAAGATGTAAAACTTAAACATTTGGGATTAAGAATTTGTGCTAAGCAAAGGTCTTATATATGCATTGAGCTGCCTAATGAAGTTGGAAAAATTATTATGCTTGAAATACTTAGTTATCAAACCTCGAGCAAACTCCGATGGATTCCACACAACAAAACTATGCCTCTTATGACTCCAAGAAACAATAGGTTTCACTTGAGATCAACTATGTGAAATTTTTTCCTTAAAACCCTTCAATTATTCAAAGTCTTGACCCCAGATCAGACCCAGCTATAGCGACCCAGAATTTTTACGCAATTTTATAATTATTTTAATATTTAGAAAATTGTGTCGCTACTATTTCACTCATTGTTTTGAAATTAACGCCGCGACGGATTCGTCTAGCCAAGTCAAGAAATATCGAATTTGTTCGATTTTAAATTAAAATTCGAATTTCTAAAATTTTGTTATTTTAATTATTTATTCAAAGTATTATTTTCAAAATCATTTTGAATTCCAAATTTATTAAAATATCTCAATTTTCCTTATTAAAATTATTTCAAGTCCAAATACGTAATTCAATTTTTATCTCAATTTTCAAATTTATTTTCAGTCCAAAATATATCAGTTTTAAATACAATTTCAAATCAAAGTTAGTCAAATTTTTAGTTAAATTAATTCTATTTAACTAAACCAAATTTTCCCCACATGTTTTCTTCTTTACACCAAAACATCATCATTTTATAAAGAATCTTACACAATTGTCCATTTCATATTCCACCTAATTCTACACTATCCTATTCTATAATACCTAATCAATACATATATTTCTCTTATCCCCCATCACAACTCACGTTGCCCACATTTTGTTTCCTTCTTAATTATTCTTTCTATCTCATTGTGTACAATCAACAAGCATCTCCACACATGGACAATTGGAACACCTCAAAGCATCATCATTATCATCACCAATTCCACTCAACGATTCCCTCCACTTTCCACCCCATCTCATACCTAACTCTCCACTATACTTTCTTCAATTTAAGTCACTTTCTCCAGCTTTCCTCCATCAACATCATCACACACACGTATTATTTTCAATACCATCACTGCCATTGTTCCATTTTCACAATTCAAACCACCAAGCTTTATCTAATTCAAGCCACAACCAATTCCATTTTATCAATATGCACAACCCAATATCATCACCACAATTCAGCCACCACTAGAATTCACATCTCGATCCATTTCAGCCTCCTCCCTACACCACTGCAGTATACCTCCGCCCCAAAGCAGCCACTGATCAACCATAGCCCAATTATCCACAACCAAGAACCACCCCCCAACCAGCCTGATCAAGAACAGCCCTCACCATCACTCTGTTAAACACTCAATTCACCAAAGCTGTCGATCCACCATCATCGTATTGGCATCAACCTGCAGCTCCATCACCCAAGAAATCTGTATCATCACCTTCACTGCCATTCTTGCTCACTGCACAAAACCAAGAACCTCATGAATGCCAAATTTAATACCCAAATCACCACCACCCCGGCCAAGATCAAACACCCTGCATCATCTTCATCAATCAACCACAATGCCATTTCTTTCAACATCCACCACTGCCTCATTCAAATTTAATTCACCACCTCCTCAATCCAGCCACCACCGTACCTAGCTACAATCATCAGACGACATCACCACCTCCGACCACCACTACTCAACTCTAAATCACCAAATGAACACCAACCTTCAAGATCAAACATCCGTTCATCATCATCATCGCCAACAACCCAATCATCGCAACCAATACATCAAAACCACCCTGCAACCAGTTTTCGTTGCAGCTCCAAACCGCCACGCAACCAACTCAGCCCATCCAACTCACCATCTTCATCACCAACGTAATCACTGTAAAACCACCAAGTCATCATCACCCAACCACCGAATCATCACCACCCAAAACCATCATCCTCAGTCACAAATCAAACCCAAAATCAAAACTGAAAACCCAGAATAAGTTATCCCAAATACTTACCTACCTCGACCGCCGGTAAACTCGCCGAAAAATCGTGAAATCAAGCCACGGTCGCACACGGTTTCGCACTCAAAACTCGCACCCAATCCCTCAAATTTGAAACACTCCTTGGCCGCCTCTTGCCGCCACCATGCGGCAACGTTCCGCCGGCCAATCGCCGGTTGTAGCGCCGGAAATGGGTGAGAGGCCTTGCGTGCTCTCATCGCCTCTGAACCTTCCAATTTTGAGAGAGGGTTAGGTCGAGAGTGAGAGTAAAGTGAGAGAGAGAAGATAAATCTGATGTTTTAAAAAAATGATTTTCAGAATTTGCAAATTAGCCCCCTAAGTTTGAAAAGTGATCATTTCAGTCCCTGAAGTTTTAAATTGTTTCAAATCAGTCCCCAAGCTTTAAAGTTTTGCAATTCAGTCCTTTTAGCTTTTAAACTTATCAATTTCAGCCCTTAAGTTTTAAATGAGTTTTAATCAGCCCCTATTGTTTTAAAATATATTATTTCAACCCTATTGTTTTGAGTTTCCGACTCAACTTTCAAAAGTATTCATTTTAGTCCCTCAACTTTCAAAACATCAATTTTAGTCTTCAAATTATAATTTATCATTTTGAACTATATATTCGATAGACTAAAGTGACTTATTGGCTAAGACGAAGCGTACGGAGAATTTAAAGAAGTCATTCCCGCTCAACTTTACACTCGTCGGATTTGAGGTAGACTCGCACTTATTAATTGATTTAAATTATGATTTCATATGAATGTCATGTGACTTGTGAAAGTCAATTTTCAAGAAAATTAAGTATGTTTTATGAAAGGTAAATATACCTTATGTTTTTATGAAAAGTAAGTATACCCTATGTTTTTACGATAATGTTTTATATGTTTTGGATCATTGCTATGCACATAAGAATTCTTACCACCTAAGTTCGGTAAAATTCTTGTGTCTCCATAAGTTTATGAGGATTTACCACCTAAGTTCGGTAAAATTCCTGTCTTTCCATATGTTTATGAGGATTTACCACCTAAGTTCGGTAAAATTCCTGTCGCGTATGTTTATGAGGATTTCGATCCTATCTTATGTTATGATGGAAATGATCCCTATGAATTTCATGAATTATGTTTTGGTATACTTACTGTTATTATGATTTTACTACATAAGAATTCTTGCCACCTAAGTTCGGTAAAATTCTTATATTTATGAGGATTTCGATCTTATCCTATGTTATTATGATCTTACTGTTATTATGATCTTACTGTGATTTTACTGTTATTATGATTTTACTGCATAAGAATTCTTGCCACCTAAGTTCGGTAAAGTTCTTGTATGTTTATGAGGATTTAAATCCTATCTTATGTTATGCTTTCAAAAGAAATTATGCTTGGCATAATTAAAATGTTTTTATAAGTATATGGTTTTCAAAGAGCTGTTTTCAAAGAGCTGTTTTCAAAGAACTATTTTCAAAGAGATGTTTTCAAAGAGCCTATTATTTTCACAATATGTCTCGTGCTGTAATGCACAATATGAGTTTTATCAAGAGCAGTTTTATAAAGAAGCTCTATCAATGCCCGTTTTATAAAGAGCCGGGATTTGTGTGTTTAATCATCTTATAAATTAAATTAATTTGCGATGAGTCTACTGAGTATTTCCCCCATGAAATACTCACCCTACTTTTTAACAGTTTTGCAGATTTCGGAGACGGTGGCGAGCGATGAATGATGGTGGCAATAATCGTTAAACGGTTGAAAGTTTGACGTTAATGATTTTCGTATTTTTTTCCAAACAATCGAATAATTTAGAGAAGTTCATTTATTTGAGAAATTATGACATTGTCAATTTCTTTACAAAATTAATGGTTCGATTTACTATTTCAAATGGTTTCATAAATGTTTTCAATTTTATCGGCCATTACAGTTTATTTAATGTTGCCAAAAATGAATTTCAACTATTTCTTCCGCAAAAATATTATTCGAAAAATTTAGACAGAAAATGACGTAGTGAATCGGGTATACGGAACTCGGGGCGCTACACCAGCAGACCCTAAGAACAACTATAATATTTCAAATCTAATCGAATTGGAAATTGACAAAAAATTCAATCAAAAACTCCAAACACCACATATTTTACACAGAAAAGCAGAACATAGAAATATTCAATTATCTTTTTTTTCACAAAGAACATGAAGCAGCAAGAAGAGATTAAAACGAATTTTAGAAATAGAAGAATCGGTAACATCTGGAGTTCGAGGGGCGTGCTCACACAAAAAATAATAAATGAAATAAAAACGTAACCTTGAAGGTTTTGGGAGTGAAGAACCATGGAAACGCGGAGGATGAAAGCATGTCAAAACTTCGATCGGACTCTACATAGCCAATAGAAAGTAAAAATAAATTAAAGCACTTCAAATTAATCTAGAAGGAAAGAGAAAGATGCGCTCTTTACAGACCCAGAAAAATGGAAGAAAGGAAAGAAGCATTGATTTGAACTCACGGCCCTTGAAATCTCGTTTTGAGCTATAGAATCAGCTTGCAAAATTCTTGCAATAATCCGATATTTCTAGCACTGTCACTTAACCACAGCAAATATCGTGCTTTCCCTGCCCGTTTCCTCTAATTTTCACACCTCCATTGTCAATCCCCCAACACTCGTGGCGTCTTACTTCTTTTTTCACCAAACCCTACACTCAAAACTATCAAAAAAGGAGAAATTTGTATTCCAGGAGCGTAAAAAATGGGACAAAAGCTCTGACAAATACGATCAGTTCAAAGCCGATGTGAACTATCTTAGCTGCTCAAGGCTCATAAATCATAGCAGTGCTCTTCTTGAATCGACCACTTTCTATTACCGATTCGTCGACGACTATGAAGTGGAAGAGAGCAAACCATACCAACTGAAACTTCTGGAACCTCACAAATGGCGTCATTTCTATCGACCATCAATACTTGTGCGTTAATCTGAAAAGACAAAAAGCATATTTTGTACCTAAGGTTGAAAACTCACTTCCGGCTTCAAAATAAAACGTGTTTCTGCCTTATGAATAGTAAAACTTGAAGTGTCATTTATATATAATAGTGATATATATATATATATATATATATATATATATATATATATATATATATATATATGTAGAAGATAAATGTAGATGTAGATTGATCAAATTATGATCAAACATTAACTTCAATTATCCCTACATATTTGTATGTATATACAGATAGTTGCTTGGAGGGTATGCCTTTGGAATTGAATTTCGATACGTACGCCTTGACCTTTTTATGACAGTTAGAGATGTTGGATATTGGTTTAATAATACGAGAAATTGATTAAGTATTGAAAATCGACTAAAGTGACTTCGTGTCGACTTCAGACAAATATTCAAACTCGACCCAATCCATTTAGGAAAAATTGTTTGTCACTTCGCCGCTTCAGGGCGCACAAACGAAAAATTTGGATTTATCTGCATGCTTTAAAGGATATATCTGGCATCTCGAAACCAATATCGGATGAATGAGAAATTACGGAAAATGACATAAAATATGGTCAAAAAATTTTCCCATGCGATCGCACGGTTTCAAAACCATGTGATCACACATCAAAATGATTAAATCTCTGTTTGGCGTTTAGCCGTACGGTCGCGCGGCTTATAGCCGCACGGTTGTCCGAAAAATGTGTGTCTTTTGGAAGAGTTGCATGATTTGGAAGGGTTGCATGGATTGATCCGCACCACTTCGTCCATAGCATTTCATGCTCTATAAAAAGGACCATTGGGGTGTCCTAAAATACATGCCAATGATATGCAATATCACTATCATTCTATTCTCTCTTCCTAAATCAAATTCTTGCATTTTTATTGCATTATTTTGATTTTTTCTTTTTCATTTCATCTTGAAGTACATAAGCAGAAATTCTGGTTCGTTATGCTTGTGTTTCGGAGTGCTACAAAGACAAGTTGAAGTCGTTGTATCTTGCGAGTCGATTGTCATAAACCGTTGGCACCTTTGAGAGGCAAATTCGACTTAAGGACAAAGTGTTCAATACTTGCCTCGACTTTGTCCCTTTCTTCTTTCTTCTTATTTTCCGTGTCGTTATTCCGTCCATTTGTCAGCACGGATTTCATATATAATATATTCTATTTCTTTGACGTCACTATATACAAAATATATCAACAAGAGAAATATAGGAAATCAAAATTATATTAATTATATTGTCCAATCATATTAAGTACGTATTCATATAAATATCAGCTAATTTTTCAGCCTCTTCTTTTAATAATTAATAATTTTTCTTTTCTTTTTTCAAATTCCTAGTCTTAGGATCACAGTTAGTTTTGGTCCAACATGTATAAAATAGAACTGAAGAAAGAATAGTGAGAATTAAAAATTTAGAAGACATCATGGAAATGCATGGTCATTATCGTGTGAGATGTCGACGTAACATCCCAATATTATAGGTACAAGAAAAAAAAATCTCATTTATTTAATTCTAGTTTTCTAACATAGATGGATTGAATCAACTACAATTTATTAAATCAAAACTAGAATTAGTCGGAAAAAAAAGAAATTTTAAAATTTAAAATACATCATAACAATAATTATTAATTAGAGTTAGTTAAATCCCGACCTAACACCATATTCTCATAAAAATAAGAAAAACAAAGAAAACACTTCTTCGTTTTTCTAATATTACATTATAAATTTACAAGCACAAGAAAAACATAGGAAATGCATCTTCATTTTTCTAGAGGAAATGCATTAATTACCGACAAAGGCATCATAAAAATCATTAATGAGGTTTAGATATAAACTACAAGCTTGTTTAATTAGTACAGATTTTCAAAAGGAAAAAAAAAATTTAGACAATTAAAAAATAGAAAATTTGTGGATACCTTGAAATTGGAAATGTAGTTTAATAAGATTTTCAGAAAAAAATAATTTTAAAAAATATCTGACAATATAGTAAGCACAAGAAAAACGTAAAGTATTTATTTTTTATTTTACTATAGAAAATGTATCAAATGGACCATGAATTTATTATTTAATTAACTAAAGAACTATAACAATTCTAGGAAAAAGAGAGATTAATTTAAAATTTTTAGAACATTGTAAAAAAAAAGGTAAGAATTATGGTTAGATACCCACATAACATTATATTATTATAAGCACAATAAAAAATAGAGAATGTTACTCTTTTGTTTCTTTTTCTTTTTTTTTTTCCTACTGTATGTCATCAAAATTCAAATCGTCCACAGATTTATTTGATCATCATGATTAAAATTTTAATTAAAAAGAAATCACAAAAGTAAATTAATCAACTTATTAGGTCTATAAAAAAACTAGAATTAAAAATTGATAAGACATCATAGTATTTATCACTTCTTTTTTTTTTTAAATGGCTGCTAGATACCGACATAACATCAGAGTATTTATTTCACACATCAATTAGAGCACTTTCCATTTAAAATTAAAAAATAAAAAGAAATAAAGAATCACATATTTGATCTTTAATTTGGACGGCACCAAATTTGTATTATCATCATGTTTCATCTTTGATGGACTTTATCATTAATTAAATCATTTATCTTAAATCTTAAATAATTAATATAATCGGTTCCATGATCTAATCTGGAGACTATTGTAAGGAAGAAAAAGTCGACAAGAAGTAGTGGTCTGACAAAGGTTGCATGGTATGTTAATTAATCAGACGAATTTATATTAAAGCATCATTAATTAATTCGAATCCAAATCAGCTCCATATAAGTTTATATACTTGTTCACTTATAAAAATATATACTAGTGGTTGCACGAGCAAGACAATTGCAGAGTTTATACAATTATACTTGACTATAGATTAGAGTGAATAATCTTGTATCTGATGATGTTTATCTTGTAATTTGTTTGGTCAAATGCACAAGTGGAAAAGTTTATTTTGAAGTATCCAAATCTGATTGTTTTAAGTCGAACGTCATTAGTGAAATGAAATAGGGAAATATTCCCACCTATCCATCGATTGTTCATCCCAATTTTGGTACTCAATATTGATATTGTCGAGGCACCTTTTGTTGGGGAATTTAGTTAATCATGTACAGCGAAATATAAAATATTTTCAATTATCAAACGAGGATCTGCTTTGTATTTAGATAGAAATCGTGACAAAAATAATACCTCTTGATTATTTTGTAGAGGGATCTGAGAATCCTGATTCCTTCAATCTACTTGCACACCACAGCTGTCCAATTATCCAGCCTCCAAAGATAATCTACACGAGAGTGTGCTTAGCCCATAACTTAAACATCGACCCGGTCCATGTGATTTAATTAATCCAATTAA
The DNA here is from genome assembly GCA_963555705.1 of Ligustrum vulgare. Lineage (NCBI taxonomy): Eukaryota > Viridiplantae > Streptophyta > Magnoliopsida > Lamiales > Oleaceae > Ligustrum > Ligustrum vulgare. The sequence goes on along the minus strand of OY743169.1, from coordinate 39,257,786 downwards.
TTAAAATGAGACATTAGTTAATCAATCCAATTAATTAACTTGAGCCTATTAATAAACAATATAATTGATTAATTCTACAAATGTCGAATACTTGTTAATTAATTAATTTCAATCACATTCTTCTAGTTCTCCCCTTGTATGTGACCCTTTAGGTTCTCAACTACGATGTAGAAACAACGTCAATTATTATTTTGATCTAATCAAAATAAGATTAATTAAAACTCTCTTTTAAATTAATCATTAATTCTCCTAAATTAATTAATTCACATTAGTTGTCCCAAATTGACATCTAGCAATATGTCGAGCAATACATGTGATGGGAATGTCACGTGGTGTGACAAAACCAAACTAGTTCGTTTATCATGAAACATTAATCCCTTCATCAATATGATCCGATGAATTACGGAATATGGAAATATGTCAATCTCCTTTATTGATCATATTTTTTATTTCGCTCTTAAGTCAATAAACGTCGAAACTATTTTCGACTTTTTTAATTCACCTTTGTCAAGCATTTCGATATCGATTTAACCAAATAAAACGCAGATCATGATCTCTTACTATCTAAGAGTGACAAATCCTATATTGATCATTCACAACCTTCATGCAATTCTTGACATACCCGAATGATATCGTATTAGCGACTCCTTTCAGAGCAACATCCGACATCACCAAAGTATGACTTCCCTCATATAAGGTACTATGATAACCTCAAGTTAAATGATCAATTCCACTAACGAACGTTAGAGATTAACGACTGACACTCAGATAGTTATCCATGTGGAATCTCCGTTGCGGGTCACCAATGTTATGTTCTCTTAACAAAACATACACGTGTTCATTTAGATGTCTCTACTTAGCTTGTGAGATCAGCTACTCACTTCTAAAGTGGGCGAGAACACACGTGTTGGTCTATCCGTAATAAAGATATCCGTATCTCGATATATTACTTTACGACCAAGGATATTTAAGATTCAGTTGTAACTTATATCTCACAATCACAACTCCTTGTGATTAAAAAGCTATCAAGATTTGAATCTACGGATTCTATTGATTTAATTTGCAAGAATAATAATAATATTATAAATCAATTAAATAACATATCTGCCATATATTAAATGCATCAAATATATTAGTAAGTATTTGGTCAAACGATTAGACTTAGGGCATAACACTTATAAACTCCTACTTGCACTAGATCTAATCACTTATGTATTTAATACCATAAGAGTCCATATGACGATCATGTTTATTCTATGACAGCTCTTTGTTAGTAGATCTGCAATGTCTTACACTTGTGGAGATTGTTATTTCCTTTTGTATTACTTCTCTAGTGAGATAATACTGCCTTAACACATGTTTGGGTAATTGATGAGACCTTAGTTTCTTCACTTTACGTGATGGCTCCGTTGTTATCACTATAACAATGTTAGAAACTACTCTAAGTTCATTAATGAACTTACTGATCTAGACCACAACCTTTGTTGCTTCTGAAACAACAATGCATTAGGCTTCTTTTATTGAATCAATGATTGTTTCTTGTTTGAAACATTTCTAACTAATCGCTCCACTGAGGGTAAACATATTGAGATTCTCCATCTTCCTAGTCTAACTGAAAGTTAGCACTAATGAACTCTTAGTTCACTTTCTTCATTTAAAATCTTAAGATTTTATCTATACATGCATATTGGAATAAGCGAGATATTCTTTTAGATCTATCTATATAGATCTTTATCTCTAAGATATAAGTATCTTCTCCCACATCTTGCATGAATAAAATCTTTTACAACCATAATTTTATCGAAGAAACACAAAGATGTCGTTTTCATTAATAATATGTCATCCACATATAATATTAAGAATACGATATCAATACCACTTTCCCTTTATAAACACACAGTTCCTATTTATTTATTTTTGATAAAATCAAACTTTTTGATTATCTCATCAAAATATTCCAGCTCCTAGAGGCTTATTTCGATCCAAACATGGATCGGTCAATCTTGCATACATTGTTAGCATTTTGGATTCAAAACTTTTTGGGTTGTGTCGCATACACTTCCCATTGTATATTCTATCTCAAGAATGCAATTTTTTTTATCCTTCTATCATATCTTATATTTATGATATGCAACTATTTACAAGCAAAATCCAAATGGAAGACTGTAGGTGGAAAGGTCAAAGTCAACTATTTGGCTTTGTTTGTAACATTTCACTATCAGCTTTGCTCTGTATGTGTGGATGTTTCCATGTATCTTGACCTTCTTGTAAACACATTTACAACTTTTGGGGTTTATTCCATCAGTTAGGTCGACCAAGGTCCTTACCTTGTTTACATACATCAAGTCCATCTTGGATCCCATGGCACCTTGCCATCTCCTTAAGTCAACACTTGACTTTATCTTTTGCGTAACTTGTAGGTTCATTATATTTGACAAGTAATCATGAATTCGATCATTCAAGGAATCAAATGATCCTACTAAATTTACGCTGAGCTGTCATGTCATCGGGAGTCTCTATTTCCTGATCATGAGTTTGTCCCTTAGCTGGTGCGAGATCAATCTCAAGCTTATATATTTGGCCAACCAATATTTGTGATCCTTGAACTTCTTTAAGTTATATTTTGCTCCCACTGTCCTCTCCTAGTATAAACTATTTCTCTAGGAAGACAGCATGTCTAGAAACGAAGACTTTCTTCTTAGTGAGATTATGAAATTGATATCCAATTATTCTTCTTGGATATCTCAAAAATATACATTTACAGAGTTAGATCCTAGCTAATCCGATTCAATGCGCTTCGCATAAGCTCCATAACCCTGAACTTTGATATGAAATAAGTCGGGCTTTTTGCCTATCCATAACTCATATGGAGTTTTGTTGACCAATTTAGATGGTACACGATATAGTGTGTAGCATGTGGTATTTAGTGCATGACCCCAAAACGATTTCGGGAGGCTAGCATGGTTCATCACTTATTGTACCATAACTAATAATGTACAATTTCTCTTCTCAGATAAATCGTTGTGCTGTGGTGTATAAGTCGGAGACCACTTCTTGAGAATCTTATTCTCCATTACTTAATCTAAAATTCACCTTGAGATATTATACACATTGATGAAATCTTAGTGATGAATACCTTTACCAAATTATTTCTCTAGTTCTAGCTTGAATTCCTTGAATCTTTCAAGGGCTTCATGCTTGAATTTCATCAAGTATACATAACCATATTTAAATGGTTGTTAGTAAATGTAATGAAGTAAGAGAGACTACCTCTAACATTAATTAATATGGGTCCACATACATCACTATGTATTTGGTCCATTAATTGTGCAGGTCTTTCTTCTTTTTAATAAAACGAGACTCATGTCACCTTGCCTAGCAGGCATGAATTGCATTTGTCAAGTGATTCAAAATCAATTGAACTCAAATCTACATCTCTATGTAATTTTGAAAATGCATTTATGTGACATTAATCTGCAATGCCAGATAGATATATATATATATATATATAATTTTAGATTAACGCCTTATTTTGCTTTTAATTTTCTACACTCTTAATAGAAAACTCATTATAGAATATAAATGTTATTTTGTAATTCACCACAACTATATGATATCTTCTCAAGATAAAAGGGAACAACGATTGTCCTTAACATTAAACAATTCATGTCTAAACATGAAATTGAATTAATGCTCTTAGTAATGGTGAGTATTACATTTCTCTAATTCTAATACAAAGCTATAAGGAAATGACAAGAAGTTTATCCCTATAGGTAATGCAGCAACCCTTGCTCATTTCCGCCAGCCTTGCATTTCTTCCAACAACCTTTCATTCCAAATGAAAACAAGGGTCATTGAAATTTGGACTATCCTTCATTGCTTTGACTGTTGTTTATCTTAGCTTTATTGGACGCTTTCTCAAAGCTTCCTGTAGACTTCCATTTCAGAGGAATCATTGGCCAAGACATGTCCCATTTTCAAACCTGGTATTGGGCTCAATAGTCTTAAGCATATTCAGCAACTTAAGAAGTGTGCGTTCGAGCTCATTCCTGTTAAGATTCATAATGAAATCTAAATAGCTGTTTGGCAGAGATTGCAGAACTAAGTCACTACTTAGTTCATGGTCCACAACTGAACTCAATTGAGACAGCTTCTCAATATAGCCAATCATCATCAATATATCATACTGATTTAAGATTGCTATGCCATTTTGCATAGTATAGATGCTTAGAAATATCATATATTTCAACAGACGATTGATTATCATACATGATGCAAACCACGTAGCAATTGTAGCCACGCAACCCACAAATTATTGGAATCGACCCAAGAACGCCAAAGAATCACGATTTAGAGATTGATTCAAATTAATTGAACCAAGCAACCAATACAATCAATTGATATGTTGACCTCTTGATCACAATGAAAATAAATCTCACCCAAGATTTGAACAAACAAGAATTAAACTCGCAAGTTCGAATTTTATTCAATGAAGAATAAAGATTGTGAAAGCAATTTGCCTCTCAATATTAATATCAAAGTTGTCTGTCGAATAATGAAAATTACACCCCTATATATAGGGTCAAATACTAGGTTAAGAATTCTAATTAAACAAGGAAACAACTACCTAAAATTATGGAAATAAAATAACCTAAAATTTCACGCATTTATAATGTTACGGCCGTGACTAATTTTCTTACGGCCGTAACGTTGCTTCTGATTCACTCTTACGGCCGTGACATATGACTTACGGCCATTAGTCCAAAAAACGTACAATTCCAATTTTAAGCAGCAACTCCTTTACGGCCGTGATATTAACCTTTACAGCCGTGATACTCAATCTTTACGGCCGTGATTATTTATGTCTCGCAAAATCAATTTCAGCAGAAAGTTGGTTACGGCCGTGAGGATTTGTATGTTACGGGCGTAACATTGAAATTTCACCACTTTCTTCGACGCAATGAATAAGGTTGATCCACTCATCATTTTGGCTCGGCCCCAACATGGAACTTGTTTCTTTTGATGACACGAACATTGTTTTGGCCATTGTTTCTTGAACTAACTTGTCCATTGCTTCCTTGGCCCTCTTGGTTTGTAATCGAGTCATCGGTCCTCCTTTGATCTTCAACGGATCTTTGTGCGGGCTTGTATCCGTAGCCTGGATCACATCATCCCCTCCCTCTTCGAAAGGATTCGACCTCGAATCTGTACCTGCATCAAACAGAGATAGGTCAGAAACATTAAATGAAGCCGAAACATTATACTCACCAGGAAGATTGAGTTTATAGGCATTGTTGTTGATCCTTTCAATCACTTGGAATGGACCATCCCCTCGCGGTTGTAACTTTGACTTGCGTTGTTCTGGAAACCGCTCTTTTCTCAAATGTACCCAAACCCAATCACCGGGTTCAAAAATGACGTCTTTTCTTCCTTTGTTAGCCTGCGAAGCATAATGTTCATTTTTCTTTTCAATCGCCAACCTCACCTTGTCGTGGAGTGCTTTAACCATCTCAGCCTTTTTCTTGGCATCTAAACTACTATGTTCATTCACAGGTAAAGGAATTAAATCCAATGGTGTCAGCGGATTTAAACCATAAACAATTTCAAATGGTGAATAAGAAGTAGTAGAATGTATAGCCCTATTATATGCAAATTCAATAAATTGTAAACACTCTTCCCAATTTTTCAGATTTTTATTGATTATCGTGCGCAACAATTGAATCATTGTCCTGTTTACTACCTCGGTTTGTCCATCGGTCTGTGGGTGACAAGTTGTGGAGAAAAGTAGTTTTGTTCCTAATTTGTTCCACAAGACTCTCCAAAAATGACTAAGGAATTTAACATCCCTATCCGAGACAATACTTTTAGGCACCCCATGTAAGCGCACGACTTCCCTAAAGAAAATTTCAGCTATGTTTGTAGCATCGTCAGTTTTGTGGCATGGTATGAAATGTGCCATTTTACTAAAGCGATCTACTACCACAAAAATCGAATCTCGACCCTTCTTAGTCCTAGGCAATCCTAAAACAAAATCCATAGAGATATCGACCCAAGGTTCACTAGGGACGGGTAAAGGCATATATAATCCATGGGGTTTAATCCTAGATTTAGCCTTTTTACAAGTAATGCATCTATTACAAACCCGAACCACATCAATTTTCATTTTAGGCCAATAGAAATGTTCACTTAGGATTTCAATGGTCTTTTTAACCCCAAAATGACCCATTAACCCTCCACTATGGGCCTCTCTCACAAGTAACTCTCTCATTGTACACCTAGGAACACACAAATTATTTTTTCGAAATAAATAATCATCATGCTTAAAGAACCTATCCACAGCCCCCTTACCACATGATTCATAAATATTAGAAAAATCCAGGTCATTAGCATACATGCCCTTAATGTATTCAAATTCAAGCAATTTAGAGTTTAAAGAATTTAAAAGAACATACCTTCGAGACAATGCATCTGCCACCACATTTTCCTTACCTTGTTTGTACCGGATGACATAGGGAAATGTTTCAATGAATTCTACCCACCTTGCATGTCTCTTACTCAGCTTAGCTTGTCCCCTCAAATGCTTCAAGGATTCATGATCAGTGTGTATCACGAACTCCCGTGGCCACAAGTAATGTTGCCATGTTTCCAAAGCGCGCACAAGTGAGTATAACTCCTTGTCGTATGTGGGATAATTAAGTGCAGCCCCTTTTAGTTTTTCACTAAAACAGGCGATTGGCCTTTGATCCTGCATTAAAACAGCTCCAATGCCTAGCCCTGAGGCATCACATTCAATCTCAAAAGCCTTGTCAAAGTTAGGAAGTGATAAAACCGGTGCTTTACATAACATATTTTTGATAGTATCAAATGCATGCTCCTGTTCTACACCCCATTTAAACCCTACACTCTTTTTGACAATTTCTGTGAGTGGTGCGGCAATCGTGCTAAAATTTTTAACAAAGCGCCTATAAAAACTAGCCAAGCCATGAAAACTCCTAACCTCAGTTATGCTTTTAAGTGTTGGCCACTCTTTAATAGCTTTGACTTTCTCTTCATCTACTTCTATCCCTTTAGCACTAACCACATAACCAAGAAACACAACTTTTTCCATGCAAAAATCACACTTTTTAAAATTAGCAAAAAGTTGCTCTTGTCTTAAAACCACAAGCACACACCTAACATGCTCCACATGTTCATTCAAAGTTTTACTGTATATCAAGATATCATCGAAGTAAACTACAACGAATTTACCTATAAATGCACGTAAAACATGATTCATTAAACGCATAAATGTGCTAGGTGCATTAGTAAGTCCAAAAGGCATTACTAACCATTCAAACAGTCCATACTTAGTTTTAAAAGCAGTTTTCCACTCATCTCCTTCTTTCATTCGAATTTGATGATAACCACTCTTAAGGTCAATTTTACTAAATATGCTAGAGCCATGCAATTCATCCAACATATCATCTAACCTAGGAATAGGATGACGATACTTTACCGTTATGTTGTTGATGGCTCTACAATCAACACACATTCTCCACGTCCCGTCCTTCTTCGGCATAAGTAACACGGGTACGGCACATGGGCTCATGCTTTCCCTTATGTACCCCTTACTCATTAATTCCTCCACTTGCTTTTGAAGCTCCTTCGTCTCCTCGGGATTACTCCTATAAGCTGGACGGTTTGGAATGACTGCTCCAGGTATAAAATCAATTTGATGTTCAATACCTCGAATGGGTGGTAACCCACTAGGTATGTCATCTGGAAACACATCCTCGAATTCCTGCAATAAAGAAATAGCCAAGCTAGGGAGGGATTTTTTAGTTTCATCAAATGCAAGGAATGATTCCTTGTACAGCATAAGAACCATCGGTCGTTCTTCCATGAATGCCTTTTTGATTTCACTCATTTTTGCGTAGAAACTCATTTTTCTTTCTTTTCTGGCACTCTTCGCTCCCTCTTCTTTTTTCAAGTGTAATGGTTTTTCCCCCTTTGATAAAGCTATACCTATTTTTATACCCATCATGCGTTACCTTCCTATCATATTGCCAAGGTCTACCCAACAAAATGTGCCCGGTATGCATAGGTACCACATCGCACATAACTTCATCCACATAGCTACCAATAGAAAGATTCACCAACACCCTCCTATTCACCTTAATTTCTCCACTATCATTTAACCATTGAAGCCTATAAGGTTTAGGATGTTTTAACAAAGGTAATCCTAATTTTTCAACAAGTATAGTACTAGCGACATTAGTGCAACTACCACCATCAATAATCATACTACATACCTTGTCATTAACGCGACATCGTGTATGGAATATGTTCTCCTGTTGCTGTTCCAAATCATCCGTGTGGATTTGAGCACTAAGGGCTCGCCTTGCCACTAACAACTCGCCATGCTCCCCGGACAACACATCCTCATCATCACATACTTCCTCCAATGCTGGCATATCGCTATAATCCTCTTCCTCACTATCACTCTCCATAGTTCCATCCTTTCGCAAAAGTACCACTCGCCTATTAGGACATTGAGATGCCACATGTCCTCTCCCCAAGCATTTGAAGCATTGAATGTCTCTGCTCCTAGATGGTTGCGGCTCCCCTTTAGGTACGAATTTACTAACTTGTTCCTCCTTCCCTTTTGGTGCCTCAAATTTCCCTTTTGGCGCTTCAAACTTTCCTTTAGAAACAGCCCCATCTCCTTTACTTTCCCACTTCGGCTTCCAAGAAGAATTAGAACCAGATGGATACCTTGCTGTCCCCTTTTTCTTTATTTGCTTCTCCACCTTTATAGCCATGTGCAACATATCCTCCATCTCCAAATAATGTTGTAGTTCAACCACATTAGCTATATCCCTATTCAACCCATTCAAAAATCGAGCCATCGTAGCCTCCCTATCCTCTTCTACATTGGCTCTAATCATCAACATCTCCATCTCCTTATGATAATCCTCCACACTCTTTGATCCTTGGTAGAGACTTTGTAACTTTTGATGCAGCTCCCGATGGTAATGACTAGGAACGAATCTCTTTCTCATGATAGCTTTTAATTCATCCCAAGTACTAACGGACCTCTCGCGATTCCTTCTCCTAGAAGTGACCAATTGATCCCACCAAGTAATAGCGTAATCGGAGAACTCAAGTACAGCTACTTGAACCTTTTTTTCTTCCGAATAAGTGTAGCAATTAAAAATTAATTCCATCTTCTTCTCCCATTCTAAGTATGCTTCCGGATCACTCCTACCCTTGAATGATGGAATTGTCATTTTGATGTTGCTCATACTACCATCCATTCTATCGCCACCAAGATCTCTATCCCTTCTTCCATGCCTAACTACTCTATCAACAATTGCCCCATCGTCAAAATCACTACCTTCTTCATTCTCATCAACCCCCTCTACTCTACGACCTTGCCCACCTTGCCTACGGGCATTAGGCACTTCCCGAGGTTGCTCAAGCCTTTCTAACCTACCTAACACATCTCCAAACAACCGCTCAAACCGTTGTACCATCTCTTCCGTCATGTTGGCTCGATCGTTGTTCTTTGTAGTAGAAGATTGTTCAGACATCCTAAAACTAAATGTTTTGTGCCTCACGTGTATTTCGCTCGTGTATCACTCAAATTTGGCTTTTACCCTCTACTGATCTCACCTCTCTTTCCACTCAATAGCTTTCACCCCAATTGCTTCAAAGAACGAATCCGAACTCAAACAAGTTTAAACCCAATTGCTTCAAATCGAATGTGAGTGAGAAGTAATGAATTTGTTGGAAAACTCAAAGAAAACCTTTAGAGAATTGAATTTGACTTTATAAGGGACTTGACACTTTTTTATGGAAACTAAAGATTGCTTCAAGAAAGTATTTCTTGAAATCAAATATCAACTATTTTTCTGGAAATGGAATTTTCGTTTTTTTTTTTTTATATTCTCGAAAATTCAACTACGAGAAAGACGCAACAAACGAAATTTAATTTGGATAACAAACGAAGGAAATAACGACTATTGAATTTTTTGTGACACTTTTCTGGATTAAAGACTCAAAGCTGGAAGAACACGAAGAACAAGAATAAGAAACTCAAGAAAACAAAAACAAAGATATAACCTTGATTTTTGGAGCCTAAGCTCTGATACCAGATGATGCAAACCACGTAGCAATTGTAGCTATGTAACCCACAAATTATTGGAATCGACCCAAGAACGCCAAAGAATCACGATTTAGAGATTGATTCAAATTAATTGAACCAAGCAACCAACACAATCAATTGATATGTTGACCTCTTGATCACAATGAAAATAAATCTCACCCAAGATTTGAACAAACAAGAATTAAACTCGCAAGTTCGAATTTTATTCAATGAAGAATAAAGATTGTGAAAGCAATTTGCCTCTCAATATTAACATCAAAGTTGTCTGTCGAATAATGAAAATTACACCCCTATATATAGGGTCAAATACTAGGTTAAGAATTCTAATTAAACAAGGAAACAACTACCTAAAATTATGGAAATAAAATAACCTAAAATTTCACGCGTTTATAATGTTACGGCCGTGACTAATTTTCTTACGGCCGTGACATATGACTTACGGCCGTAAGTCCAAAAAACGTACAATTCCAATTTTAAGCATCAATTCCTTTACGGCCGTGATATTAACCTTTACGGCCGTGATACTCAATCTTTACGGCCGTGATTGTTTATGTCTCACAAAATCAATTTCAGCAGAAAGTTGGTTACGGCCGTGAGGATTTGTATGTTACGGCCGTAACATTGAAATTTCACCACTTTCTTCGACGCAATGAATAAGGTTGATTCACTCATCGTTTTGGCTCGGCCCCAACATGAAACTTGTTTCTTTTGATGACACGAACATTGTTTTGGCCATTGTTTCTTGAACTAACTTGTCCATTGCTTCCTTGGCCCTCTTGGTTTGCAATCGAGTCATCGGTCCTCCTTTGATCTTCAACGGATCTTTGTGCGGGCTTGTATCCGTGGCCTGGATCACATCAATACAACTATGAATAATCACTACATTAGCATCTATACTCTTATTTTGCTTTTGTAACACAGTTGAAATAGTTGCAAGCATTACGTGTGTTGCAATACTATTGTTAATACTGTGTTAAGCAGTCAGCTCTTCCAAAATAGAGTTCTCAACTAAAACTTCTGGAAAGGGTTGCTCAAGGACCATCCAATTAATCATGCTTGAGAACAATTCTCAAATTATGGTGCAATTTCGAAAAATTTGGTCGAGTCAGATAATAGGCATCCAATATGCCTCTCAAGATTATATGATTACTCAATATTCAAAATAATAAATAGAAAAAATAACGAATTAATAAAGATGAGTCAATTAATTTAACATGGACTTGAATTAAATTATTTACGCTCCCACTGTTTAAAATAAATTTATGACCCTCTTTCATAAATTAATAATGAAATCCATACTTTGATTCCCAGTGGGCTAGGATCCCATTTGTTATATCAAGACCTTGAGGGTACTCAACAAGCCTTGATAAAACATTTGGGTAGATACTCTTATCAATTGTATCTCTATACAACTCTTAGATTATTAAATCAACAATTGTTTGTCCACACACATTTTATGTGTTAACTGAATATGCCTCTAAAAATTTTTCCTTGAGTATACTCAACAAAAGATAGATTTTAGTTAAGCCAAACCCATCATTCAGAAATATCTAATATTTCATAGTGTCAAACATATTCCTAATAAACCCACCTTGAGTGTACTCAACAAGCTAAGGTCGATACGAAACTCTCGTTTCCCACAATAATGATGGAAGGCAAAGAGAATTGACTTAATATTAGATTGAGGGATTTAATCATACAAATGTCTCATCAAATTATGTACATATAATTTATCATACATCTAACATGTTAATAAACATACACGTAACAAATATAGTGTGGACGATTATGGACTTTATTCTATCTAGTCTTCCTGAGCCAAAAGGAAGACTAGTTGGTCAATTCCTAGGGGACATTGCATTGATCATACAATGCTCCATCTCCCTGGTATCCTCCATCTTGTATCTTCAACTAATCCAACTGCAACCTATATCCTGTACTAGTTGGCACGCATGCTCAAATAATAAAATAACAACGAACTCGCAAGTCCATAATAATTGTAATAGGCTTGCAGGCCCAATTATTACAATAGACTCGCAGGCCCAAATACTACAAGAAATAAAATTAACCATTCAACACATCCAAATGGTCGAGTCCATAATCATCCACTAGTATAACATTTATCAAATAAATGCAACCCTATATAATATCAAATATTATATATACATGTATTTCAAGTTTCTAGCAAATAAATGTCGTCTAAACATTTTAGACAAAAGGGATCGAAACAATTAATTAATTAATTAATTAAATTAATCAACTTATTTAATTAGCAAGATTTATTTAATCAAAATGAAATTTTAATGAAATATCGAATTAGAGTCTAACTCTAATTATAAGATTTATGGGCAAATAGAATTACTACTTTGATTTAGGATAAACCTCCTAAATAAAATTCATTTCAATAATTAATTAATTAATTAATCAAATTAATCAATTATTAAAATTTAATTAAAATCAAAATTTAATTAAATGCATATTGGAGTCCAACTCCAATATCAAGGTTTTCAGGGCAGTTGACTTTTAATTTAATAATTAATTAATCAAATTAATCAATTATCAAAATTTAATTAAAATCAAATTTTAATTAAATGCATATTAGAGTCCAACTCCAATATCAAGATTTTCAGAGAAGTTGAGTTTTAATTTAATAATTAATTAATTAATCAAATTAATCAATTATCAAATTTATTTAATCAAAATCAAATCAAATTTAATTAAATATTAAATTAGAGTCCAACTCTAATTATTATATCAGGGTAAACTGAATTAATACTTAAATTTAGGATAAGACTACTAAATAAAATAAAATTCAATTTAGCTCAAAGTTACTAAATTTGTTAAAATCATATTTTAACGAAAATTTAAAATCATGAATTTAAATAATAAATTTTAATTGGGTCAAGATTTAAAATCTGGTCAAAATTGAAATTTAGGTCAAACCAATTAAAATCAATTTAGAAAATAATTTAAACTAAACCTTTAGAACCATTTTAACGAATTTGCAATCTGACCTCAATTGAAATTTACAAAGCAGGACCTCAAAACCAATCAAATTGCATAGGAGGCCTTTAAGTTAAATTGCACTTTGAGTAACCGATAAGATATTGCAGACGGGCCCCTTCAACTTCCAAAATTGCAGTGAAACCCCCGTCTCCCTATCACCCAAAACTGAACAATCGGTGGATGGCGACGTGCGTCGCTGCTGTCAAACAGCGACAACGCTGTCTCCTGTTAGCAGCGAGAAGCGCTGCAGCAACGCCTCGCGCTTCTTCCGCATTCGCTGCTACGTATTTGTAGCGGCGAAGGTGCCACCAAGCAGCGGCGCCTACGCCTCGCACTATCGCTCGCTGCTTCCTCCAGTTCGTGAGGTCACCGACGGTGCGCCACTGGTCGTCGCCTCCGCCAATTGCTCCGGTCCTATTTTTTTTCAATTTTTTTTTTAAAAAGGTAAAAATCAAATTTCCAAATTGGTTGAAACATGAAACAAAAACAATTAATAACTTAGAAGATACATAGAACAACTTCTAACAAACACAAAGTAGGCTCTGATACCGCTGTTGGGAATTTAGTTAATTATGCATAGCGAAATATAAAATATTTTCAATTCCCAAACGAGGATCTGCTTTGTGTTTAGATAGAAATCGTGACAAAAATAATACCTCTTGATTATTTTGTAGACGGATCTGAGAATCCTGATTCCTTCAATCTACTTGAACACCACAGTTATCCAATTGTCCAGCCTACAAAAGTGATCCACAGGAGTAAACAAGAATGAGAGGTTAGGGTTTCTCTCTTCTTGTACTAGCAAGAGTAATGAATTATGGTTACCTTTTTCAAACCCTAGTTTTTCATTAATATGAGTTAGAGTGGGCTTAGCTCATAACTTAAACATCGACCCGGTTTATGTGGTTTAATTAATCCAATTAATTAAACATGGGACATTAGTTAACCAATCCAATTAATTAACTCAAGCCTATTAATAAACAATATAATTGATTAATTCTGCAAATGTCGAATACTTGTTAATTAATTAATTTCAATCAAATTCTTCTAGTTCTCCTCTTGTGTGTGACCCTTTAGGTTCCCAACCACGATGTTGAACTACATGAATCTTTATTTTTATCTAATCAAAATAAGATTATTTAAAACTCTATTTTAAATTAGTCTTTAATTCTCCTAAATTAATTAATTTACATTAGTTGTCTCAGATTGACATCTAGAATGTGTCAGGGCAATACATGTGATGGGAAATGTCACGTGGTGTGACAAAACCAAACTAGTTCATTTATCATGAAACTTTAATCCCTTCGTCAATATGATCCGATGAATTACGAGATATGGAAATGTGTCAATCTAGTTTATTGATCATATCTTTTATTTCGATTTTAAGTCAATAAACGTCGAAACTATTTTCGACTTTATTAATTCACCTTGGCAAGCATTTCGATATCAACTTAACCAAATAAAATGTAGATCGTGATCTCTTACTATCTAAGAGTGACGAATCCTATATTGATCATTCACAACCTTCATGTAATTCTTGACATACCCGAACGACATCGTATTAGCGACTCCTTTCAGAGCAACATCCGACATCACCAAAGTATGACTTCCCTCATATAAGATTCCATTGCGGGTCTCCAATGTTTTGTTCTCTTAACAAAACATCCACGTGTTCATTTAGATGTCTCTACATCTTAGCTTGTGAGATCAGCTACTCACTTCTTAAGTGGGTGATGACACACGTGTTGGTCTATCCGTAATAAAGCTATCCGTATCTTAATATATTACTTTATGACCAAGGATATTTAAGATTCAGTTTTAACTTATATCTCACAATTACAACTCCTTGTGATTAACAAGTTATCAAGATTTGAATCTACAGACTCTATTAATTTAATTTGCAAGAATAATAATACTATTATAAATCAATTAAACAATAGATCTTCCATATATTAAATGCATCAAATATATTAGTAAGTGTTTGGTCAAACGATTGAACCTAGGGCATAACACTTACACCTTTCTTTTGGGTATCACCAAGGAGTGGTTCAAAGACAACCTATCTTGCTACGATTAGACATATCAACACAAAATAGCAGTTCATAATATTACACATAATATCAAAGTCAAAATATCGTTTGGAAGACAAAATATCATTTGGAAGCCTATAAAATAACAGCAGTAAAACAGTTCATAATATTACACAAAAAAGAAATCTATTAAGTAGATTTGTTTTAAACCAATGGTAGGTGTTGGTTAACTTGGAAGTTAATGAAAGCACGGTATTTTTCATGTATAATCAAAGCCCAAATATCTATTAGAAAAGAATAACTTAGCTTGCGTATCAGAGAAGATGAAAATAAAATTTCAATTTCAGAAATCCATCGATGTGATGCAACGTTCACATATTCCGCACCCAAAAGAGTTATCTAATGCCAAAAAAAGGATCAAATTTAATCCTTCCAAATTGTAAAGATTTTGTGCTGACAATCGAACCATATTGTATCACATTAAGGCTTGATTGTTAGCAAAAAAAAAAAAAAATTGTAATGATCAAGTTATTTAAAAAATAGAAAAAATAGTTCGAGTAATCAAACATGTCATGCTTTAAAAAAGAAAAGAAAAGAAATCAAATCATATTGGAGATGTAAAGTCTGGCGGTGGGACTTAAAGGAATATATACATACCTATTTGAATTCATTTCAAGACACGCAAATATACAGATACAAAATTGACAGACAGACAGAAGCGAGGCCGAGGGGAAAAAATGAGGAAGAAGGAAAAAAAATTCGGAAAGTTCATCAACGTGGCTGAAAAATGAGTGGGTTATGCTGTTAAGCTTTTTTGGTCGATTTTGAAATGCAAATAATAAGTTATTATTTCAAAATTATGTTAAATTTAGGATTGTTACATCATTAGTTTAAATTTAATTTTATTAAAAGGGGATTGACCTAAAAATGAAAATATTAGATTTTAATATCGCTTTTTCAATTGATGAGCTAGATAATATGGTTAGTTATTGATTTAGAAATTTATATCAATTTCTGGCGGTAACAAATCGATTGTGACAGCTTATCAACCGAATTAGTTATCACTTACATAGACTGTGAGTAGAAAAAATTAATTATTTTCAAATAATGATAAGTTTCTTATATAATTACGTTAAACGTGATTACATGATTTAATTGTCCAATTATTTGATTATTATGAAATGCTGTCATAATATGAGATTTGTGGATTAATTAGAAAGATTTTGAAATTATTATACATTGAAAGAAATGTGAGGCATGTGATATTGAAATCAACCAAAAAAGTACTCATGAATATATATTTAGTCCCTGTTTGGTACAAATTAAAATCTAAATTTTAAATTAAGTCAAACTCAATAATCAATCTCAATCACAGATTTCATGGACCCTACAACTTTTCAACCATACATCTCATCAACTTTTAATCTCCACAAATAGGGGCTTATTCTAGTTCACTGAGACATCTTTGGCCGTGTTCTATACTACATTGAATGGTCTTGATCAAGTATAATATTTCTCTGAAGCGGTCTGACCGTGTATGATATAGTTCACTGAGGCGGTCTTGGTCATGTTCTAGAATTGATTATCAAAGGTCTTGAGACTAACTTGAGAGGCAATCTATATATATGACCAGATTACAGATTTTAGTCAGAGGGTACATTTTTTTTTGGATTTTCCAGCATATTGAGATGTGATGAGATTATATCACTTATTCCATTGTGATTATGAGATGATATTATTAGTATCATGAGTATGTCTCACTTCTTGAGTATGATATATTTTCCTCTAAATTTTTAAGTGATACAAAGTTTATTTTCGATAAAAACGTATAAATGAGAAAGTATAATTATTTTCGAAATTCTCCACTCACTGAGCTATAAACTCATATATTTTCGCCCCGATTTTTCTTATCAGGGTTTGAGTCTCTGGGCAACGTTTGGAGTTGAGCCTTGATTTTGGAGTCAGAGCCACAACTAGCTAGTATGACTCATTTCATAGAGCACATAGTCATTGTTTTGGGACGCATGTTCATTTTTGGATTGCACTTGTGCATCACATTTAGATAGTTAAGGGGCTCACTGTGTATTTTGCATCCATATGTACAATTCATGTTGTTTTCATAATGAAAGTTTGAGAATTTTGCCTATCTCTATTGTCATGGGAATTATGATTCTATTATTGTGATTTTGTACATTGATTATAGGTTGGTTAGTCCAATTTACAATGGAGATAATGCCAAAATGTTAACATAATGAAGATGATAATTTGATCTTGACAGATAATAACATGTTATGTTTAATGAAATATTATATGATTATATGAATTTGAATATTATCTTGATCTTGAATATGTGAGATTAATTCGTATATCTGCAACTATTGAATATATGAACTTGTCTGACTCGACTTGCCTTGACTTGACTTGTACGTGATCTTAATGCTACTTCATGATATGTTTTCATTATGCATTGCATAGAAATGAACTTCTTACATGATATTACAATCATACTCTATCCCCACTTGTTAATATGCATATGGCTCTGGTCTTGATATACGTGACACGGAGTCCAAAAAATAGATTACGATGTGGTTACACTTGTTACTGAATTTCAGGAATCTCGACTTCCTATTTGAAACCCGTGGTATAGAAACCAAGCTTGTCAAAGAACTCGTGGAATAAACTCCACACTTGAACTAGGGGTTACATTCCCTGCTTGTTGCACTCGGGATAGTAGTTGATTTGTAATATGAGACTCATTAAAAGACACGTTTTTTTAAAATACATACATTGACATTAGTCTTGAATATCTTGCACTAGATTTGGACACTTGAATATCTTACACTGGACCTGAATACTTGAATATCTTGACCTGGATACTTGAATATCTTACATTGAACTTGAATATGTTGTGTTCGTTTTGTCTTGCCTTGACTTGTCTTCATTATATGACTTGAGTATATGAATTTACTGGTTTAAATATGTGAGACATGATCTTAAATATATGAAGTATGAATTGACTGGAATATGTGAATTTGATTTGATTTGAATATATGAAATTGACTTGACTAGACTGTATATGACTTGAAATACATATAATCTAAAATGACTTGACTGATCTTGAATATAAGCCTTGTCTTGAATATATGATGTGACTATGAGATATGAATATAGACTTAATTGATTTATAAGTAAACCCTGAATAAATCTTGAATATGTGAGGTTAACTCATCTATGTGTAATAGCACATGTGCACTGTAGTCGACTCACTAGGCGTGTATGCTCATTCCACGACATATCTAACATTTCAAGTAATAGTAGAATGTAAAAGGAATTAGCGTGTATCTTTAGATGGCAAGACAGATAGTGTTGCGTTAGGTGACGACCTGTGAGTTGTGGACTCACTGAATAAGGTTTTATATTTGAACGGCCAAACTCATTATTTTATTATTGTTACTATTTATCGAAAAATTTTAAAAGTCAAAATCTTATATTACATGTTTTATCGTTACTTTCTAAATGAATATTGTATTTTATTTTAAAGTAAAGTTATTTTGAAATCACAGTCAAGTGACGTAGTTTACGTCACTAACTTATGGAAAGAAAGATAAAAGTATTTACGTAAATTATCGTGCACCACATGTTGGCATCAAAATTCTAAAATAAATGAAAAATTTGGACATGCGTTACATACAGTAACTTAAGTCAATTTGGTCCGATTTTTATAGGTGCAAAACATACATAAAAAGTATAATATGTATACAAAAATATTGAATAAATGAAGATACATGTCAAAAAATTAGAATTATGAGCCTAGCAATAAAAAATAAACACGAATGATAAATCTATTTTCTTAAACGAGTTTTGAACATTGTGGCGGTCCATAAATGAAAAACTAATGAAGTCAAGAACACGGCCCTTCTCTCCTAGTGGAAAGCATGTGAAAAATATAATCCCCTACTATATAAAAGGAGGATAGTAGCCAAATTTTTCCCTCCCAAGACCCACAACCAAGTAGAAAAGAGAGGACAAAAAAAAAAAAAAAAAAAAAAAAAACCAAAAAAAAAAAACAAAATTCAAAATCATTGGGCTGCCCGCCACATTCAAATACAAAAAAATTGCGGCTGTCAAATGACAACCGCATTTCTCTAATTTTATTTTATTTTATTTTTTTTACGTTTTGCTTTTTTTTTTTCCTTCATTTGAATATTTGATATAGATAAATATGTGCTCGGTAATTTTGAAAAAATAATTTATTGTCATTTTTATAAATCAAAAAAATTCTGAAATTTTTTTTGACGTAAGATGTATGATTGAAAAATGAAGATAAAATGTGTATGGTTAAAAAATGATTTGGGTAATTGTGTTATTTAAAAATATTTTTTTTTTTAGATTTCCCAAACAGAGGCTAAAAAGTTTTACAACGCACATTTATAATTATTGTGTTAAATTTTTGATCGAAAACTAAAAGAAAAAATGTTAAATACAAGAGTCTAATGCAGAAAATTGTGTAAATTTTCATTTTCAATGAAATTAACAATAATGCATAAAAATTATTGAAATATAAGATCGTTTATTATTTAAATATATAAATTGGCATTTACTAACTAAATAATTTTTAATAATTTGGATTGATTATGTTGTTTTTTAAATTTTAATAATTATGAGTAAATTTTATATATAATGCCCATGTTTGATGATTTTAAAAAAGTTTATTTGAACAAATAGTGTTTTGAATAATTGTTTTTAGGAGAATGTGTAATTAAAAATAGGAAATCTTTATGGATTTATGTATAATATTATTTGAGTACATTTTATATATAATATTACATCAAACATAATATATCATAATGAGACCCATTATTTCAAAATAATGTGGTTTGTAACATCAAAATTTTGGAGAATATGTAGTTGAATATCAGAGAATTTTTTTGAGTTTATATGTAGATTATTTTAGTAATAGAACGATTAGTAAAAATTGAGTTTGAATTCGATCAATATTTATAGTATGAGACTTAAAATTATAATTTATCTTTGAGATATTTTATTTATTTGTTGTTCTTAATATGATAAATAAAATATACTATTTTTTTGGGAAATTATATTTATTCATGTAATAGTCGAAATAAATATATTCTATATAAAAGTGTTACGTTAGAATTGAAAGAATTGGATTAATATATTTTGAAAATAAATAAATAAAATTATTGAAGTTTTACTTCCTAATATGTCAATTAAATGAGTATGTTTTTCAATATGCATATTACAAGAATTGTTAATTTGTTGATATTAACTTTTTGTTATTAATATTATTATTAAATAAAAGGAACAAAAAATTCTGTTCATACACGATAAAATGGAGTAACCGAACAGATCTTTAGACTTTTTTTTTTCCTTTTAGAAAAGAAAAGTGATATTTTAAAATAGTTTAGCATATTATGCCTCTATTTGATATTGATTTTATAGTTATTAGAATTATTATTTAACGGGGGTATTTTGTTTGTTTGTTGTTCTTATTTTAATATTATAAATAATATTTAAATGACTAATTTGAAAAGTGTTATTGGAGAAATGTGTTGTTGAAAAGTAGTGATTGGGATTGGTTTTTTGAATAAAGATTGATAAGTTGAGATAAAAAATTACTATTACAATATTTGAAATAATGGGCCTCAAATATAGGCTAAATTTTTGGAGAATGTGTGAATTAATAGTAGATAATCTTTTGTTTATATCTAATACCGTGCACCGCACAAGTGATAGATCTAGTTATATATATGAAAAGTTAGGGAACGCTAACAATTTGTTGTAAAACTACCAATTTCTAGAAATGAAGAAAGAGGGGTATATATATATATATATATATATATATATATATATATATATAGAGAGAGAGAGAGAGAGAGAGAGAGAGGAGAATTCTTTCTCATTCAATTGGTGTATCCAAAACAAGAAAATAAGGCTCATATTTATAGGAGTGGATAATGGTACAATCGTAATATGTAAAGTTTACAGGGATATAATGGTAATTGGTCATTCACATATTTTATATTATTTATAACACTCTCCCTTGATTGACATATTCTGCAATTATCTGCCTCGTTAAAACCTTGCTAAGAAAACCCAGTGGGATAAAACTTGAGCGAAGGAAAGAGAGTACAGTCACTCCCCCTGATGTTGGCCATTGTCAATCATTGAGTCTAATGTTCGAGTAGAACAAACCATGTACTGAATCTTGAAGTTCTGAAGTACTGCTTCATTAAAACCTTATCAGTAAAACCTAGTAGTACAAAACCTGGACGAAGGAAAAAGAGTAGAACATGATTCTCCCCCTGAAGTGTGCAGTCGAGGATTCATGAACTTTTCGAACATTGATGTCATCTTTTGTCTTGAATATATATATATATATATATATATATCTCCTTGTGTGTAGCCGTTATCATAGTATTCTTCATAAGATGTCTATGATTTTCTTCATTTGTTGATATCATTCCAGTATAACAAAGTGTTGCTGAATTATAGCTCGTCGATAGCTATGATAATGCCTCAAAAACCATGCTAGGAAAATCCGTGGGACAAAATCTTAGCGAAGGAAAAAAGAGTACAATATTCTCATTATTTCTCATTAATACGCCACAACTGCTGCCTCATTAAAAACCTTGCTAGGAAAACCCTATGAGACAAAACATCAGCTAAGGGAAAAAAGAGTGCAACGCGTATTTATTCCTTTCATGGAATGTCATAAGCATATTGATGCAATCACGAATCTTTTCATCAAACATGTATTCATTTTTGGTGAATAATCAAATCTAGAATAATCAAATCTAGAATTCACTTCTGGTGAATAATAAAATCTAGAATTCACTTCGGGTAAATAATCAAATATAGAATTCACTTCTGGTGAATAATTAAATATATTCATTTTCATATTCACTTCTGGTGAATAATAAAATATTCATTTTCAAATTTACTTCTAGTGAATAATCAATTTTTCAGATGTCATAAATAGTACACTCCAGTTTCAATTTCAACATATAATATCATGGAGTTATTTGTATCATTCTATAGTGATACTACTCTGGGTATATTGAATCTTTCAATGATTATACATGTATGTTCTTACATCTCATAAACCATAATTTCTAATTTGTATAAATATAATCAATCATTGAAATAGATATCAATTTCGACATATAATCTACAATCATTTTACTTGAAATCCCAACGTACCGCGATCAACTGGTACATCAAAGAATACTCTCAAAGTACCGAGATGAGAATCATACATTTTGATATCACTCGTTGGTATATCAAAGAGATCAAGCTAGTGATTTAGACTATAGTCTATTCACCATATGTCATGCAAGTTCTATGCACAACGAGTCGTCTTTTACGACTGTGTAATATTTTTAATTTGTACAAATAATTACTGGCTTTACACATTTAAGCATTTGGACTTCAGGTCCTTAAAAAATAATCCCTACACGAGGATTTTATATTTGGCCAAAGTATTACAATTTCATCAACCTCATTTTTACAAGAAAGTTGTGTATGTATTCGATTTATTTATCGATTCCATTTCATCTCAATATAACATATAGAGATCAAGTACGTAAATCTCTTATTATTTAACTATATCCCTTTTACTCACCTTGAGTATTTAGCCTCAAAGGGATAATCTCAATTAATCAAGAGATATTTGTTTTTGGAATCGATTGCCATTATGCTTCAGGCATGATTACGCTTCAGGCGTGTTTTCTCCATAATGTTCACAAATTTTATTTTATATCAATCGGCTAAAAATGCCGCAACATATGTCATTCATATTTAGGGATATAATCTCAATCATATATCTAAGTGCGTTTGGTGGAGTGTATGCATATCGCATTTCTTAGAAATCATAAAAGCTTTCCAAGTTAAACAAGTTATTCTCATAGCAAATAATTTGAGGCTTTTGATGATCTAACCGTTCATTATAGAACTTCTGGTTCAATACAATTTTATTTCACTTCTATATATGAATATTTGATTCAATACAATATTGATGAACTTCTGGTTCAATACAATGTATATTTCACTTATGAACTTCTGGTTCGATACTATATACATATTTCACTTGTACGTATGAACTTCGGTTCAATACAATATTTATTTGTTCAAATTTATAAATCAGTATACCTTGATTTATTGTATCTAAAAAGGTGATAAGACTGAAATCTCAAAAAATGATCCTTGTCCCCATCCTTTTGATTACAAATCTTTTCCCTTTTCTTGATGGAATCAATGATACGCGAGTCACCGCTCTCTTACGCATTAAATAATGGGTTTAAATCAATCATTTGGGAAGAAGATCAGATCCATCAAAATGGATGTTATATTATCAAAGATTCTCAAATACTACTCCAATCTTCCGATAAATGTTTTAAAAAAGATTTACCGAGTTTGACTCGAAAGATTGAGGCTGCTAATGGATCAAGGTATCCCAGAAGATGTTCGTTGGTTCATCGAAGCAAAAGTTCGATTAGATAGTGAATTACTAGATTCATTTTCTAAGTACATGCCTGGCTTAGGTAAGAGTACTTTTGCAAAGAAGTGAAGAGCAAAAAGATTGAAAGGTTGTTACAAATATGCTCGATGGACATGTGATGCCCATTGTAAATCTATAGGATATTCATCCATAAATCGAGATGATAAAATAGATTTCATTAAGGGTGGCCTAAGTAAGGAGTCTTTGGATGATATCCGATTGACTCTTGAGACGCATCCATGTGGGTATGTGCAGCGTGAGCTACTATCTTTATGGGCTCAATTCAACAAGGATTAAGACTGTTATAGTCTCAAATATATAATAGCAAAAGATCCAGTTTCCCAGGCCGTTATAAACAATGATGTTTTGGCTACTCAGCATTGATACAAGGTAAATCAGTAAAGTGTATATATGTATACATATATATTTTAACAAAGTATTTTGTATTTTATTTTTTCGCGTATGAACAGATCGTCTCTGAGAGATCACCGAAAGATTATCCATTATGGAACATTAAATATGCTATCAGAGATATGATCAAAAGTGGTTTCATTTAGTCAAGAGTAAATAGTAACTTTTTCAAAAGACGAGCAGTAAACAGTGAATATTTTGAGTTTAAAAAGTCAGATAATTTCGCAGTTCAATGCATCCCAAAATAACAATTTCTGGTAAGTTTTCCTTCCTTATACTCTTAAAAGATGGAATGATCAAAACTTTGACAAATCAAAACTATTTGTATATTTTGTGGATAAAAAATCGGGAAATGCTTTGAGTAGCTAGAAGCATCAGTGCTTCTAGGGAAGAAGTTGGGAGAGAGAAGTATCAATCTAGTATATGGAGGGGGCAGCAGTTGATTGATGTGTTGTGTTTCACAATCCGCTCAAACAAATAAAGCGAGAGTGATAGATGTTATACATATTCCTTTAGGTGATATCACAGGCAAAACACGAGGCCATGAAGTACAGACGTTATCTATTCATGATCGCATAACTTGCATGTTGTATGGTTCTGATGCCTTCATTTCCATGCCTGGAGGTTTTGGTACTTTAGAGGAAATCTTTAATATTATCTCATGGGCTCAGCTGGTCTCCATGTTAAGCCTATTGGGCTTTTAAATGTTAACAACTTTTTCGATGGTTTACTAAAATATCTTGATTATGCTGTGAAATAGGGATTCATCTCTCCATTTTTTAGGAGGATCCTTATTTCTGCTCCCACTATCGACGAGCTATTGGAAAATTTACAATCATATATTCAAGTACAAGATCCAGCAGGAGTTAAGATAAATTGATCGCAAGGAAGGGGTACCAAGTGAAAATGGAGTCCGGTTAATGCAAATTTAACCTTTTGAATCTTCCAAAATATTGTGGGTGGTAGAGTACAGAGTATTCTTACTTTTGAGACACGCATCTAATATTGATGAATATTTGAACTTAATCTTGTGAATCTTAAAAAGATTAGGAGTGGTAGAGTATGTAGTATTATTACTCTTGAGACATACCTCTACTTTTGAGGATCATAAATGTTTCCCCTTTTTGTGTTTTGCATGTATCTCTTTTCTTGATATGTTTCTGTATGACTCCTTTATGCTTCTTCAGAAGCAATAATAATATAATTTCGGTATGTTTAGATGATAATCTTTACTTCTTCTTGAGTAAATATGTACTTCTTCTGGAGTACATAAGTGCTTGTGCAAGAACTTTGATCAAATTTGTTTATCTCAATCATATAATATTTATCTCATAATACTGATGAGATTATTTTTACATTAGCCATTTTCGTGCTATCATGTGATATTATCTTATCATACATCAAAATTTTCTTGTTGGATAATTTATTTTCATTTGTCCTTTCAATACAGACATTGGTAACTTCTGGTACCGTTTAATAAAATATTTTTCATTAAAATCTAACAATCCTTTTGGTAATGGTTACTTCTGGTACCATTTTGTTGAAATATAAAATAACAATAATATATCAAATTTATATGAATAGAAATATTTAAAACCAATAGAACTAACCATATAGGTGGTAACGTATTATGCTTAAAACTGGTAAAACCAACCATATAAGTTGTAACGTAATATGCTTGAAACTTGTAGAACCAACCATATAGGTGGTAACAACATAATGAAATAATTACCTTTCATAAATGAATAAGTCATATCTCCAAATCCAGCCAAAATATTCATAATAATCCAGTCCGTTACGATAATGAGTTAAACTCAATACATCACGACATGGTAACTATTATATTACTTGTACCTTATTTTAAATCTTTTTAATTTATCATATTGATCACATAATAGTGTTAAATGATTGAGAATATATATTCTATTAGCATTTATCATCAGATCAGTAATCATGATTAATCAAATTCGTCAAATCACGATTAATATACTTTAACATATCATCAAGGGCAAAATCGTCCATATTTTAATATATTGATCATATAACTAAATCGAATATGTCAATAGGTTTGAAATTTGATTTTGAACAAATTTACTTTTGGTCCAAAGTTCAAAATCTCGCCGGAATTGCTTCAAAAATAGTTTTTACGAAGCCGACACGTTCGACCACCGGAAAATGTCCAAAACTGCACAAAAAAAAAGTAAGACCATAGAAAAAAAAAAAAAAAAACATCGATATGAACAAACTGCCTTTTGACATCGTCGTCGGATTCTTCCTCACGCTCCGTCACTCGCCGGTTCGACGTCTACGCGTGGGCATCACGCGCCGTTTCGCCGCTGTCAACAAACGTCGATGCCGGAGGATCGTCCCGTCGCCGTGGTTATGGATTTGGTCTCCGATCGTCGATTGAATATACGATTTTGCGTAGATCGACTTTGAAAGTTTCAAATTTTTCCAATTTTACTTTTTGCACAACATAAAGACCACGTTTCTTTCCTCGTATGAAACTTTTTTGAATTATGCAAAGTTTCCATCTTTCTTGAAATTTTCAGATCTACAATATGTGGTTTATTTTCTAAAGCCAAAAGTGTTTGATTTGAGAAACAAAAACATTGATTGATAATAATCAGGTTTCTGATGCAAAGGTTCATCATTTAGATGCAACTGTAGAGCATACTTCCATCATATTACTCAATTGGCTATAGACTCGTGCTGATAACGTGTTGTAAAACTACCAATTTCTAGAAATGAAGAAAGAGGGATATAGAGAGAGAGAGAGAGAGAGAGAGAGAGAGAGAGAGAGAGAGAGAGAGAGAGAGAGAGAGAGAGAGAGTTGAGAGGAGAATTCTTACTCATTCAATTGGTGTATCCAAAACAAAAAAATAAGACTCCTATTTATAGGAGTGGACAATGATACAATCGTAATATGTAAAGTTTATAGGGGTATAATGGTAATTGGTCATTCACATATTTTATATTATTTATAACACAAATCATATTATTCAAAGCAAACTATAAGTTCAAATAAAATGTAAAGATTTTCTCGTAGAGAAAAAAAAATTAAAAGTTCCTCAAAAACTCAATATTATCAATACATAACATAACCACCAAAACCTTAAAGATTTAAGAAAATCAGCATACAAAAGACTACTACGAGATTCTCATCCTTACTGGGTGCTAATACCATTTCAATAAATCAATAAGAAAATATATAAATCAATGGAGTATAATTAATTTTTTAATTACAAATAACTTTAGTAAAGTGAAGAGTTTTACTTGTTTAAAAAATAAATAGCTTAAAATTTTAGTAACAAACAGACACATCAAATCGACCTGAACAAAAACTAAAATACGGATCAATTAACCCCAGCAATTTCATATTTTTTTTCTACATTTGCAAACGCCAAATTAATAAAATTTATCGAAAATTTAAAGTCAATGTCCTACTTTAAACTTTAAAGTTCAATAAAAGTTCTATCCCAATCACTACAATAAAAATAAATATTTTTTTATTTTTTGCATTTAAATTAGAGACTCACTAAATTTGAGTACAGTGTCATTGTCTCTAAAAATATTTTCTGTGCAATAAATCTCTCTTTTGTCATTTTAGACTCTGGATCTATTAAATTGTTAATATATTAATATTTTTACTTTAGCCTCAAAGTCAAAATAAAATAAAACAGAATGTGAAGTATCGGTAAAAATAATTTAAAATAAGATGAGTTAATGAAGAATATTTTAGAAACATCATAACTACTTTCTTTTATAAAATGTTAAAAAAGCAAAACTTTATGTTCCAAACAAACTTCAAATTATATATATATATATATTTATCATTTTAAGAAATGTATGTGCATTTGTGTTTGAAAACTATCCTCGGCAACGAAGAATTGGGTATAAATAACTATGGACTAAGTCCTCGGATTTGACGTGAACAAATAAAATATGGAACTTGCAACTGAATATAGGCTTAATTAATACTCTAATTGTCCTGGGAAAAAATTGATTTGTAACACTCTTTTATCAATTTATCTAGCTTGTAAATGAAATGATTTTATATGCAAAAATACTAAAAATAAAATAAAATAAAATAAAATCCCCAAAACTGTAATAATTACTAAAAAAGGACCTACAAAACAAGATTAATTATTTTGAAAAGAAAAAGACTTCAATAAATTCATATTTTTGAAGGAATTAGCTATTGAAATTCGATGTGGAATAATAATGTCCATAACGATGCATATTTACGAGGGAAAAATTCCATGCCTTTTTGTTAAAAAATTGAGCTCGACTGTGTAATGTTGAGTATTTAGACAATTATACGTATAATAAAAGCTTGTTCAAAATTTCAATACAAACCAATACGGGTATGTTAGAATTCATACTAAAGGAAATTTTCATTTTGTCATATTTTCTTCTTTAATTGATTATTTTTTACCTAGCTTGTGTCCATATATTTATGCTTTTAAATGATTATAAATTTGATAAGAATACAAATTTAGAGAATATATTATTTTAGGAAAAATAAGATTTTAGTTCCACATTTGTTGAGAAATTTACTTCCCTTACAAATCTCTATTTTATTTTATTGATTTACTTGGTATATGGGACCACATCACAACAATACTAAACCCTCAAAGAAAGATATAAAAGAAAATGAAACTTGAATTTGAGAAAATTAAGCTAGAAGGAATCAAGTAGTGAGAGGAAGCTATGTACAAGAATACAAAACTAATCATAAATAAATAGGACATTTTTATTAGGGTAATTATATTTGCACCACAATTTCTTATAACTGCATCACATTTGAATTGCGTTATTGGTCCTTAATCTTTATAGATTATTATATTTATGTTCTTTATTTTTTCATCAAATTCTTATCATTAAATTTTCAACAATTATTAAATTTTGCCATTCATGATGATTTTCGTCCAATTTTTTTATTATCATTGTGCTTTAAAACAATGAACAGGTATTCAATTAAAATTTTGATTTTTTTTACTTATTAAGTGTACAAGCGATAAATAAATCTTTTTAATCCCTCTTAATAGGTTTTTGACAAAAATCAATAAAAGAGACGAGATATATTAATTAATGAAAGAATTAAAATAAAAATACAATGAAAAGAAGTTGGGGGGACATAATTGTAATATTGATTAAAAATTATTAACATTTTTGCAATTAAAATGTGGTGCTACCAGTACAGAAATAGGAATTCGCGTCGGTTGGAAAACGGAGTACGCGTCGGTTGTAGCGGCGACGCATATGACACAGACGCGTAAAGTCTCGACTTTAGGCGTCGGTTGTAAACCGACGCCCAAAGTCAGTTTTGGGCGTCGGTTCTAGTTTAAAACCGACGCCAAAAGCCCCAAAAAAAAAAAAAAAAAAAAAAAAAACTTTGGGCGTCGGTTTCTATAAAACCGACGCCCAAAGTTTTTTTTTTTTTTTTTTGGACTTTGGGCGTCGGTTTTACCTTTAGAACCGACGCCTAAACTTTTTTTTTTTTTTTGAATATATATTATATGACCTGCAGTGACCTGAACGTGGCCTGCAATGACCTAGGTCACTGCACGTCGTGGCCTGCAGTGACCTGGACGTAACCTGCAATGACCCAGGCCACTGCATGTCGTGACCTGCAGTGGCCTGCAATGACCCAGGCCACTGTACGTCATGACCTGCAATGACCCAGGTCACTGCACGTCGTGGCCTGCAGTCACCTGGACGTAACTTGCAATGACCCAGGCCACTGCAGGTCGTGGCCTGCAGTGACCAGGACGTGGTCTGCGATAACCTGAACATGCGCATCACCAAATATATATATATAATCGATATATACGTAATAAAATTAAATTAACAACAATTATACTTACAAATTGTTAATTTATGATACAAATTAAATATATATGTAAGTGCAAGTTTTGATTACGCTTCGATTTACACAAACCTATGAACGAAGTATTTTGCCCATAAGTTTTGAATCTCGATTACTTCCTCCGTTGAATAATATTCTTTAAATGCCTACAAACAATCAAAATGAATTATTAGTTATTTTTTCATAAAATATAAAGTCATTATTAAAATTCTCATTTTCAATGACTTATACATTTTCTAACGAAGTATGTTTAAAGTGTTCTATGACTATCTCATACATATTTCTCATAACGTAGTAGCCACACTCAGACCCTCCAGGTGGTTGAGGACACTGAAATATTCACATTGAAAAATAACAATATTAGTAATCAAACTAAATAAAATATAGAAATAATTCAAAGATTTTTAATAAAGTTTAAATCCGTGTTTTCATACTTTTATGTTTTTCCACGTTGTATTGGATTTTGTCCTCTTGCCTCCAACTGTCCAATACGTTTTGAAAGCCCTAAAATTTCAATAAATTATATCAACAAGTTACAAAAAAAAATTAAGACTCAAACATCCTACAAAAATTTTAGCAGAGTCTCCCCTATAAATTGAACTTATCCAACCTGTAGGGGGATCCTGCTATTCAAAACTATCAACTTCTCAACAATCACAACTTCACAATCAATTTCACCACAACTCCACAATTATTTCATTAAAAGTTTCCTAACTTACGTGTTCAATATCGGCTTGATATCCAAGTCACGCTTAGATGCAGCAGCTGAATCTAAGAAGTACACCGTATTCTTCCCAGGAGAAATAACTAGCAACATCCAGTGATTCCTACGTATTATGAACGTGTAAATACAACTTTAAATATCATATCATTCAAATTAGGTTAAAAATTAGAGAATATCAACGGTCTTACTCCTGAAAATACGGTGCTAGAATGAATTTCTTAGTTTTCATTGTCTCCATGGTACTGGCCAAGTAATTTATAACACCATTTGCATTTGTTATTACTGAAATCGATGCAATGTGTGTCGGAGACATGAATCCAATCGATTCAATACCGTATTCCTGACACAGCTCATGGAGGTACCTAAAAATTAATAATGCCAATAAATAGAAATAAAATAATGATTTAAATTGAAGTTTTTCTTTTTGATCAGAAGTCTTACAATGAAAACACCTGTAAGATTGATGTATCCAACCATTGCATCGTAAGCAAGTCGGTGATGTCTCCGACTGTAACATAAAAACCATCATCGAATGCAAAGTTGAACACGACGGCATCAACGGGTACCTGGTAGAAGTCATCACCAACAGGAAATTGAATGACCAGAGTGTGTAACATTTTACAATCATCACCCAGACTTTGCAACGTCTCATTGTCAACAATCGCAGGTCGCTGAGTGGATGACATTTCGAAACTCTGGGGTGTTTTTCATTCGTTAAATTTTTTTGCCTGTTGTGGTGACTCTTCCTGCAACAAGATAATTTTTATCATCTTCAGTCGTTATACAAATTTAAAAGAAATTAATATTGACAGAATCTTTTATATAACTAAATGTTTGTACCTCTCCAAAAATCACCAACTCCTTGGGCCATTGCAAGAAGCTTCCAATAGCTTCCCCCACTGTGGTGTGGTATTGAGATGGCACTGTAATACAGAACGCTTCTGCACCATCGAAAATGTGGTCAGTGGACACCTTAGCATGATCAGGCCAAAGAAGTTGATGATGCACCACCGTGTCGGGTCCGACTGGATAAACCATCCCGCTCGCTACTATTTGTTTCTCACCATTAAGACTAATGGCGAGACGACAAGGAGACGGCTTCTATTGTATAACATCATTGAACATATATGTTAGCAACTTCCAGTTGAAATAACATAAATAATGTTAAAAAATTCTAAATAACATAACATTAAATACCTGAAGTCCATGAAATGGATCTAGATCCACGGAGTGGCAACTGCTGTGAGTTGGTGGTCGGGGCTGTGGAGTTACGTCCACCTCGGCCTCAACATTTAAGCCCAGGCGCTGGAGGATAGCATCGTATTTAGTCTGCATACTATGGTAGTCCCTCTGCATATTATCGAATTTACTCTGCATCTCCGACATGGTCTGATGCCTGACCCGCTCGACAATACTATCCTCCATCTCTGACCTGATCATCTCCTTAATATCGTCTACTGAGACGACCCCACAGGAACGTCTAATGTAATCATCAGGCTTGCCGTAAACATCCCTCGTGGTCACATAGACGCCATACCCCCTCACCCTACCAGGGTGATCCGGCTTACCAAGGGCTTCACTTAAAATATCGTGCTGTCTACTTACCACAAATGTCCCCTGCGTGGACTGCTCAGTTTTTTCAACCTATTAACAGAAAAATGAAACATAAATATAAGTATATATTTAAGTAAATTTGAATTTAAATTATGAAAAAATAATCATGATATACTTACAATTTTATCAAACACCCCCCTCGTTTTCTCGTTGGGAATGTAATAACTTCCATCTTCTTTCTTCTTCGATCCAGCTCGAATCCAATCTAAACTTCGATCCTCACTTACAATCGACGAGCTAATCATGTCGCGTGAAGAACTTGAAGAAAGTGGGTCACTGACTACCCACTGTGGCTTCATCCCCGCATAACCAGCTGAGCCCATAAAATGTGGATGCTCGTTTCTCAATTGAGCATCCCTGGCCTTCTTACTTTTTTCCTGAAAATTGTCACATCAAGTATTTAATTTCCAACTCAATAAATCACATGCGTACAATTAAATATATATACCTTAAATTTCTCATTCTGGCGTTCTTTCTTAAACGAGTCCCATTGCTCTTCAGTTATGAAAGAGTAAAGTTGCGTAGGAGATGTGTATTTCGGGTGGACATGTGTAATATAATCATGAACCAGCCAGTCTTGAAATCTTTCCATCGCATCCCCGCAACTTTCAACACCCTTTTTTTGGCTGCGTCATCGGGGATGTTGAACTGTAGCGCCCCGAGTTCCGTATACCCGATTCACTACGTCATTTTCTGTCTAAATTTTTCGAATAATATTTTTGCGGAAGAAATAATTGAAATTCATTTTTGGAAACATTAAATAAACTGTAATGGCCGATAAAATTGAAACATTTATGAAACCATTTGAAATAGTAAATCGAACCATTAATTTTGTAAAGAAATTGACAATGTCATAATTTCTCAAATAAATGAACTTCTCTAAATTATTAGATTGTTTGGAAAAATACGGAAATCATTAACGTCAAACTTTCAACCGTTTAACGATTATTGCCACCATCATTCATCGCTCGCCACCGTCACCGAAATCTGCAAAACTGTTAAAAAGTAGGGTGAGTATTTCATGGGGGAAATACTCAGTAGACTCATCGCAAATTAATTTAATTTATAAGATGATTAAACACATAAATCCCGGCTCTTTATAAAACGGGCATTGATAGAGCTTCTTTATAAAACTGCTCTTGATAAAACTCATATTGTGCATTACAGCACGGGACATATTTTGCAAATCATAGGCTCTTTGAAAATAGCTATTTGAAAACAGCTCTTTGAAAACCATATACTTATAAAACACATTTTAATTATGCCAAGCATAATTTTCTTTTGAAAGCATAACATAGGATAGGATCGAAATTCTCATAAACATAGGGAGACACAAGAATTTTACCGAACTTAGGTGATAAGAATTCTTATGCAGTAAAATCACAGTAAGTTTTCATCATAACATAGGATAGGATTGAAATCCTCATAAACATAAGAATTTTACCGAACTTCGGTGGCAAGAATTCTTATGCAGTAAGTATACCAAGCATAATTTTTGAAATTCATAGGGATCAATTGCATCATAACATAAGATAGGATCGAAATCCTCATAAACATATGCGACAGGAATTTTACCGAACTTAGGTGGCAAATCCTCATAAACATATGGAAACATAGGAATTTTACCGAACTTCGTGGCAAATCCTCATAAACATAGGAGACACAAGAATGTTACCGAACTTCGTGGCAAGAATTCTTATGTGTAGCGCTACTAAAACTCCGGTCCCCTTAACATATCATAACTTATCATATGGGACCCATAACAATCTTGGTAGATTGATTTCATAGCAATGATCCAAAAAAACATTTTCGTGAAGCATAGGGTATACTTACTTTTCGTAAAAACATAAAGTATATTTTCTTTTCATAAAAACATACTTACTTTTCATAAAAACATAAGGTATATTTACCTTTCATAAAAACATACTTGCTTTTCTTAAAAATTGACTTTCACAAGTCACATGACATTCATATGAAATCATAATTTAAATCAATTAATAAGTGCGAGTCTACCTCAAATCCGACG
Organism: Ligustrum vulgare; assembly: GCA_963555705.1. Lineage (NCBI taxonomy): Eukaryota > Viridiplantae > Streptophyta > Magnoliopsida > Lamiales > Oleaceae > Ligustrum > Ligustrum vulgare. Next base: position 39,223,435 of record OY743169.1, on the reverse strand, counting down.
AGTGCAAAGTTGAGCGGGAATGACTTCAATTTCTTTGAATTCTCCGTACGCTTCGTCTTAGCCAATAAGTCACTTTAGTATATCGAATATATAGTTCAAAATGATAAATTATAATTTGAGGACTAAAATTGATGTTTTGAAAGTTGATGGACTAAAATGAATACTTTTGAAAGTCCAGGGACTAAAATAGATATTTTGAAAGTTGAATCGGAAACTCAAAACAATAGGGTTGAAATAATATATTTTAAAACAATAGGGGCTGATTAAAACTCATTTAAAACTTTGGGACTGAAATGGATAATTTTAAAAGCTGAAAGGACTGATTTGAAAACCTTTTAAAATGTCAGGGACTGATTTTGAAACATTTAAAAAAACGTAGGGACCAAAGTGCAAATTTCTGAAAACTTAAAAATCAGATTATCTCTTCTCTCTCTACCATTTCTCTCACTCTCGACCTGACCCTCTCTCACTCGCGATCGGAAAGGAAGAAAAAGAGGTGCACTATCTTCGCCAAAATCCGACCTTTCAGTCGGCGAGTTGCCGGTGAAATACCGGCGCAGAGCAGCGGTTAGTAGCTGCAAGGAAGGGTTAAGATTTTGAGAGGATTCGAGTGCGAAACCGAGGTAAAAACGAAGCTGGGTTCGCGATTTGGGCTGCAACGAATCTTGGGTTTCGATTCTTTTCAATTTTGGGTTTTTATTTGGGATTCGATTGGATATCAAACGAAATGAGCAGGAGGTGGTGATTAGTGGTTCGGTGTGGGCTGGTGGAGGTTACAGATTCAGCAGTGATAGTGGGTTGGTGTGGTTTGAGTTGATGGTGGAACTTCTCCAGGTTGGGCAGCAGTAGTGATTTGGTTATTGCAGTGGCGTGCTGCAGCCTGCAGGGGGTCGCAGTGAGGTTGATGATGATGATGCTGGTGATGATGTTGGGTGGTGACTGTGGTTGGGTTAATTTCCGGTGATGAAATGATGAATACTGTGGTTGATTGCAAATTGGTTGATGGTTATGGTTGAACCGATGAGGTGATGGATCTGCTGGCAAAATGGAAAATTGTTTTGGATGAAGCTGAATTGGAAGTGAATTGTTGGTTGTATATGTATAGATTTTATCAGCCTAATTCCTATCTCACGATCTCCCAAACTTTCCAGTCTGTTCTCTCCATGTGGTGATAATGTGTAAAGAGAGGAAGCATATGAAAAAGAAAGAAAAAGAAAGAAAAGAAAATGGTTAATGGGGTGGGGAATCATGATGAAGAATATTTGGTGTATTATAGTAGGGAAAGTGGGATTGAGTGGGAGGTGTGATGAAAAACGTGGGTGTGATTTTAGGTTTAATTAGATAGGGTCAATTAAAAAATGAGACTAACTTCGATTTGAAATATATTTAAAACTGATATATTTTGGACTGAAAAATGATTTTGAAAATAATACTTTGAATAAATAATTAAAATAACATAATTTTAGAAATTCGGATTTTAATTTAAAATCGAACAAATTCGATATTTCTTGACTTGGCTAGACGAATCCGTCGCGGCGTTAACTTCAAAATAATAGGTGAAATAGTAGCGACACAATTTTCTAAATATTAAAATAATTATTAATTGCGTAAAAATTCTGAGTCGCTACATGAACTCCCTCTGAAAGACGAATATAATATGCAATGTTATAAGAAAAAATTATGAAACGTTATCAATTAACCATGTATGAAGTGATAGTACCTTTATTTCTTCCCACATCAAGTCTTTAAGGCCGGGATCAACCTTGTGTCAATCACTGATGTTAATGTTAACGTGAATATAGGCCAAACACCCGACATAGTGTTTGAAGTTCCCCTTGCCTGGTGCGATTGGCCTATGTTTGTCATCGAACTCGATGACATTCACTTTACCGGCCTTCTTCATGTTCTTACACATTGTTGGCCCTCTAGTCCTTTTGGTGCTGGTAGCACGATGATCATCTGAAGATGATGAAGACTCGGCCATTATATTGAGACTACTTTTAACGTACCTGCACATATAACAACGTATTAATAAATTATTGTTATCAAAACGACAAAAGAAATTATTAAAAATGTATAGAGCATATTTGAAAAATAAAAAAAAGTTTAAGCAAAGACTGTGTAAATAAACTCATACAATTAATAATCAGGAACGACGGTCAATCCATAATCCTTCTTCATGATCCCAACGCATATAATTTGATTCAATGTTATCTTCCCCTAAAGTTGCACTCTGTTGTATACCGATAGAAAATGGAGGGGTTTCATCAAAGTGATCATAATCTTCTTCATCTACTACATCACCAATCCCAACAATGTGTCTCTTTCCTTGAAGGACGACTGACCACTTAGTATCGGCAGGATCAAGAACATAAAATACCTGTTTGGCTTGTGATGCAAGTATGAATGGCTCGTCTAGATAACCCAACCGGCCGAAATCCACCATAGTGAATCCTAATTCATCCACCCGAACACCCCTTCGGTTATCAACCCATTTACATTGGAAGAGAGGAAACTTGAACTCCCTATAATCAAGTTCCCAAATATCTTCAATGATACCATAATAGGACATCGAGGCATCTATTGGCATGGTATCTTTAGCATTTGAAAAATCTCTTGATAGTACTACTTGTGTCACTCCACAGTTTTGCACCGCACTCTTATCATCTTTACGGTTAGTGTAAAACGTATACCCATTAATGTCATATGCTTCATATGACCTCACAATCGTGGTAGGACCGTAAGCTAACTACTTTACCGTTTCAACAATGGTATTCGGTGTTTGTGACAATTCTTTCATGACTTTATCTTTGAACCATTTTGCAAATGAATGATTATGTTCATTAGTTACCCACCTTTCAACTTTTGAAGGATTCTGCTGCCTTATGATGGACATATGCTCGTCCAAATATGGATGAACTTCAGGAAGGTGTTGTAATACAAGGAGGTGTGCTTTATATCGCATTTCAACATTAGGGACGATTGACTTGCATCCAATAGTACCTTTACCTTCAAGTCTTCCATCATGGCGAGATTTAGGAACACCAATAGTCTCAACGTCATCCAAGTAATCAGTACAAAATTCAATAGCCTCCTCAGCAGCATAACCTTCAATGATACTACCTTCAGGTCGAAATCGATTTCTCACATATCCTTTCAATAAACCCATGTATCTCTCAAATGGATACATATACCTCAAGAATACTGGACCACAAATCTTAATTTCTCTCACCAAGTGAACAAGTGCACCATAACGTCAAAAAATGATGGCGAAAAATACATTTCAAATTGACATAGAGTGATAACAATATCGGCCTGCAAATCATCCAACTCCTCCGGATCAATAACTTTGCTGCAAATTGCATTGAAGAAAAAACAAAGTTTTATAATGATTTGTCTAACATGTTTTAGGAGAATGCCTCGAATTGCAACTGGTAACAATTGTTGCATTACGACATGACAATCATGAGACTTCATACCAACCAATTTTAAGTCCTTCATCGAGACAAGACTTTTAATGTTTGATGAGTACCCAGATGGAACCTTAATAGTATGCAGGCACTCACAAAAACTTGTTTTCTCTTTTCTCGACAAAGTATAGCAAGCTGGGGGTAAATAAGTACGCTTTTCCGACTCTTACGGTGCTAATTGATCCCTTATCCCCCTTTCTACCATGTCCTTCCTGACTTTAATACCATCTTTCGTCTTTACTGGAATGTTCAACAATGTCCCAATGATGCTATCACAAACATTTTTCTCCACGTGCATTACATCAAGACAATGCCTTACAAATAAGTGTTTCCAATGAGGTAGATCCCAGAATATGGACCTTTTCTTCCAAAGACTCTTCTGAGGAGGCTTAAAAGTTTTTCCAAACGAAACATCAAAATTTTTAACTCGTTCATATACCTCACCTCCTGTTAATGGTAAGCGAGCTGTTCGAGCCTCGATTTTTCCATTGAATGGCTTTTTCTTCTTGTGATAAGGGTGGTCAATAGGGAGAAATCTTCTATGACTCATGAAGACATTTTTCTTGCAGTTTTTCAACCAAAGATCAATCATGTCTTCTTCACAAATGGGACATGCTTTAGGTCCTTTGTTAGTATAACCCGACAAGTTACCATAAGCTGGAAAATCATTTACGGTGCAAAATATCATAGCACGTAAGGTGAAATTCATCTAAGTATATGCATCAAACACAGACACGCCTTCATCCCACAATAGTTTTAAATCTTCAATTAGTGGGGCTAGATAAACATCTATGTCATTACCCGGTTGTTTGGGCCCTGATATTAACAAAGATAACATGATATACTTGCGCTTCATACATAACCAAGGAGGAAGATTGTAAATAGTCAAAAGAACCGGCCAAGTGCTATGTCGACTACTCATATTACCGTGTGGGTTCATCCCATCTGTACATAGTCCCAGCCTAAGATTTCTATCTTCCCCCCCAAACTCGGGAAACAACCTATTAATATTCCTCCATTGAGGAGAATCAGCCATGTGTCTTAGTTTTCCATCTTCTTTTCTCCCGTCGACATGCCACCGCAAGTTCTTTGCATCCTTTGCATTGGCAAACAAACGTTTAAATCTTGGTATTACAAGTAAATACCATAACACCTTTGTCGGAGGGCTTTTCTTATCACCACAATTATCATTCACGGTCTTTCGTTTATATTGTGATCCCCCACACTTTGGACATAGACGTAAGTCCTTGTAATCATTTCGATACAGTATACAATCATTTGGACATGCATGTATCCTCTCAATCTCCATACCCATAGGGCACAACAATTTCCTTGCCTCGTAAATTGAACTAGGAAGTTCGTTATCTTCCGGAAGCATCTCTCGTAACAATCCCAATAAAGCCGTGAAACTTTTATCACTTCACCTATTGCTTGCTTTCAAGTTATACAATTTTAGTACCGCGGACAATTTAGTGAATTTATTACAACCAGAAAACAAAGGCTTCTCATACTCGTTGAACAAGTTATCTAATACATGAGGTTTTTCAATGTATTCCCCTTGTATATCACGCATCATATCGTCTATCATATCATTCTCGTCATTTTCCAAATCATTCTCACAAATATTGCTTGAATTATTCTGCTGCTAATCACCAACATCGTCACCCGTGCTCGTCCTGCGAAGCATACTCTCACCATGCCATATCCATCGTGTATAACCTTCTTTAAACCCACGACGAATCAAATGACTCTTCACTTGATCAAAACTACGAAACTTTCTCGAATTCTTACAATCGTAACAAGGACACAAAATCATTGTTTCACCTTTTTTCTCTTGTTTTCATCCGCACATTTCATAAACTCTTCAACACCTTTTACATATTCATGTCTATTACGCCTGCCATACATTCAACCCCGATCCATATCAATGACCTATATGTGAAGATATAACTAAATTTTTTATTAGTTTTGAGTAAATATTTATTTAGTATGGTCAATTCTGTAATAGTGAAAATCACTTTAAACTATAATTCTCATTTTTTATTTACAAAATTTTACAAATTTTTTGACACAACCTCCCCTAAAAATCGGACTTAACCAACCTATAGGAATAATCAACATATCACAGTAAACCAAAATGTTCATCCTCGACATATTCAGAAATCTAATACAACTCAAATCAAACTTCAACATCATCAACTACTCCAAGTTTAATTCGAAATCTATTCTCAATTCCTAAAAAGTGAAGCTAAGATTTCATGACTTAATATCTCATAATTTCAACTCCAATCATTAAAATATTAAAACTTATCTATCTACTAACTTAAAATCAACAATATAAATTTAACACACAAATTTATATATATTAAAATTTAATTAACACATTTATACATATTAAAATGTAATTATCATATTTATATATAACACAAATATATATATATATATATATATATATATATATATATATACATACATACATATCTATATATACATACATACATACACACACAAATATATACACAGTCATATATATATATATACACACACACACACAAATATATATATACACGCAGACACATATATATACACATAAATATATATACACAAATACATATACATACTTATAAACAAAAATGAGAATCGGATCTTACAATGTAGGAGGTGGCGGCGGTAGAAGAGTACCGGGCGGTGGAGGCGGCAGTAGAAGAGTGAGGGCGGTGGAGCCGGCGACGTTCACAAGAGAGGGAGAGGCGTGAGAGTAGAGAGAAATTGTGAGAGAGAGAGAGAGAGAGAGTATAGAGAGAAGTGTACTGAAAGAGAGAAAGAGACGCGAGAGTGTGTATGAAAATACCGGGAGAAAAAATTTATAAGAATAGGCATCGGTTTAAGGAAAAATCGACTCGAGACACGCCGGTTTCTCTCGTCGGTTCAAGGTGAACCGACGCGCAAAGTCGGCCGATCCGACTTTGCGCGTCGGTTTAAAATAGAAACCGACGCCTGTTCCTAAATTTTAATTACGAAAATGCCACCGTCCTATTTTATGCGTCGATTTTTTGAAAAACCGACGTATGTTCCTCATTTTTTTTATGCCCTTTTGTACCATGCACATATAAAAAGATGTGGTGGCAATATATTTAGCCTTTTTATTAAGCACATATTTCGTATCGCTAAAAATTCAAATTTTAATCTAAGTCAAAGTCAAAATTTAATTTTAACTAAACATTTTGTGAATCCCACAACTTTTCAACCACAAATTTCATCAACTTTTATTAAAATTTACTAAAAATCTAATTTTCATCTACACCAAACGGGGGCTAAACATAACTATTAATGATACATTCAATGACATTTTAATTGTTTCAAAAACTTCCAATAAATCTAATTCTAAAAAATAAGTTCTTCATTTCAATTTAAAAAAAACTGTATTTCTCATTTACCCCATCTATATTTGAATTATCTTTTAAATTGTCATTAAAATATATTTAATATAAATTTTGTTTCGTGCAAATTTTATTTTGCTTATGCTAAGAATTAAAAGGGATCAGATGAAAGTATAAGAGACAAACCTCTTAAGACAAAGTCTCAAAAAAGGGGTTTGCACTAAAGAAATTTTGATTTACAAGACGCCTCCAAGTGGCGTAAGCACACAAATTAAACTAGGATGGTTCTAAATCTAAGATAAAAAATACATCTCCGTTCTGGGTGTTTTAATTTGTTAGTCTTCTAAATGTCTAACTTTACACAATATATACAAGTTTGTGTAACTACTTTAAACTTTTGATTTGCGGCCTTAGCTTCGCAAATTACTTTTGATAATTGCTATCCACTATTTTTCCTAACCTTCATCCACTCCTTTGCATCAAATAATTTTCCATGATCTTCTCAAATTGTTCACATTGTGGTAACTGCTCACAGATAGTTCCAATAGATTGCCTTAAATTGTGATGAAAGTTGTGAAAACTGCTTCTTTGTTCGTCCAACCGCCCAGGCTCCTCCACATCGCCCTGTAATTTGTATATGGTTCTCATGTTTTGGACTTCCATGTTGGGCCTTCAAATTGTATTTTTATGTGTCAACAATTACCCCCCAATATGACTGAATTAATGTGCAAACATTAATTTTATCATATTCAAAGTATATTCTGCACAACTTTACAATCTCAGATTCCTAAAAAATGTGGAACTTTTGATATTCCTTCTAATCTTTATGCTCCAACATGTGTCTTGTCCCCGACGATCCTTCTCCAAATATTTGACCCTTTGGTTTTCATTACCTCATAAATAAATAGTCGTTTGTATACTTACTCTTTAGCTTCTGGTCTTCCATAAATAGGGTTGAACCATTATTATTCAATCATCTCCCTTTGTTTGCATCTTTAATTCCCTCTAGAAAACATCATTCCATATATAAACATTGAAGTGATTAGTCCTGTGACCTCAGTGAACCAAATATTTCCTATTTTTATCAGAAATGAACTATTTTAGCTGTATCAATTCTACTCATTTCCTTGATACTTTCATTAGTATGGGAGATAAAAGAAATATTTTTGTACAAATAATAAAAGTCTTCTCAGCCCCCTTACATTTATGGTCCCTAGTTGGGATTCTTGTGAGGAGGTCGTGACTTGCTGAGAGTGCTTCTCAGGCTATCGCTTATTGAGAGTGCTTCCCAATCTGTTGTCAGACAACTTGATCTTCGTGGCATTTTGACTCTTTCGATAGGACTATGGAGTATTTCTTACAGCAATGCATTTAGGAAGGTCATGAAGATTGGTCCTTAATTATTGATAAGAGGACAATAATGACTTGCTTTTATATAAACTCTTTTGAGATTACAGCCGGTAGGACATTTGTATCTTATTTTTTCAATTGTAAGGAATTATTCTGTTAAAAAAAAATCCTTGTCTGAACATCAGTCGCTTTGTTCTTCTTTTGAACATTTTCGTCCAGTTTCCTAGGCATGGACCAAATACAAACAAATGTAGAAAGGATATGCTATGACGATATCGTCCTTTTATCTTGCAAAATAAAAGGATGGGACGATGATATCCTAATTGTATATTAAACATACATTTATTTGCGTGTAATATCAGTTTTTAGTTGTTCACTTTCCCATACAAAAGGAACTTATTTTTTTCAAAAACTTTCTATTGATAGCTTTCATATGCTTAGTTTTATCTAAATCTTCCAAATGGTATGCTTATACATACATTTATTTGCGTGTAATATCAGTTTTTAGTTGTTCACCTTCCCATACAAAACAAACTTATTTTTTTCAAATACTTTCTATTGATAGCTTTCATATGCTTAGTTTTATCTAAATCTTCCAAATGGTATGCTCCATCAGGTAGCACACTTTTGACCCTATATGGACCTTCAAAGTTGGGTGACCACTTCCCACTTCCGATTAGGTAGCACGCATATTAAAGAATGACTTTGACCCACTTAGTGAAAAATTTTGTGGCTACAATGATAAACATGTGTCGTTTGGACAAGGGAGGATGGATTTTTCTTGTCAACTCTATTGGCCATCCTTTGAATGGCCACGATTTAATAATAGGAGTCATTTTACTTGTTGGCACACGTTGAATTTGTCCATGTATTTGACATGCTAAACAACTTTTAGAATATTGGGCACATAATTCGCTTATTATTGAGAAAACTATCCACTTCTGATGATCAGCTATCTCATCTTCTGGCCTATTGGAGAGCTCCACTTGTTCCCTCTCACACTTCTACTATAATTATCTTAGCATCAAATAGGTTTACACATCTTAACATGATTCCATCTGCACGCTTCTTTTGTAACTCTCTGTCTATCAATGCGATGTTTAGGGTGTGCTATTTAATTTTTTGGTCACCATTTCCCTCAGGTTTCTTTAAAAACCTTTTGATTTCTTCTCTCCAATCAATTGCTTCTCTAAGTTCTATACAGTTCAGACCTCTTGCTCTTCATTGTACTACAGGCATTATTCTTCCATAAGTCGATTTCACACAAGTCGATTTCTAACTCAATTTCCCTTGGGACATAAACACATGGATGGTCAGACAAGAAGTCTACCTATGCTTGATTTTAATTGTCTTCCGTGACACGTATTATATTTCGAATTTAGATAAACCCAAAGTACACAACTCAATTCTTTAATGCAATACAGGGCAAGAAAACATGTACTTAATTAAATTTACCTTTGAAATCAAATACACAGTTATAGGCTAAAGACCGATCCTTAGTTTTTTACATGTGAAATAAATAGCTAAGCATAACTTTCCTATGAAATTAATTTGTCCACTAAGATAATAAATTGCTCTTTCTTCACCCCAAGTGGCATTCTTGTGTGATCATTCTGGTTATGGAGTCATGTTTAGCCGATATGTATATCTTTCTTGGCTTTCCTTGAATGGATGAGACTAACACTGGTGGACTTGAAAAGTATACCTTCAAGTTGTCAAAAAGCTTTTTATGTTCTTCTTTCTAGATGAACTCACCCTGATTTTTGAACTTTAGAAGAAGCGAAAAAGCCTAATTTTTGAACTTTAGAAGAAGCGAAAAAGCTTTTGTTCGCCTATACAATTGGAAGTAAAATGCCTTAAAAAGTTAACTTGACCTAAAAATCTTTACAACTCCTTCTTACTGTTAGGTGGTTTGGCCTCCAATATTGCTTTTGATTTGTTCTTATTGAGCTCAATACCCCTATTTTGTACTAAGAGACCTAAAATTTGCTTGAATTCATACAAAATGCACACTTTAGACGATTATGCTTCAATTTGTATTACCTCATTCGCTCAAAGGAACGTCTTATTTGGTGAAAATGACATTCTTTTTTAAGTAATTTGACCACTATATCATCTACATAAACCTCAATAAATTACCAATCATGTCATGACAAATCGGATTCATTGCTCTATGATAAGTACCCCCAGCATTTTTTAGGCCAAGAAACATGACTACCCATTCATAACATCTTAGGGCTCCTGGGCATCTAAAAGGAGTTTTATGTATATCCCCTTTAACTATATAGATCTAATTATATACATAATAGTTATCCATAAAAGAATACATAGTGTGACCAATAGTGGAATCAACCAGAGAATCTACCGTTGGCATTGGATATTCGTCCTTAGGCATTGCTAGATTTAAACTTCTAAAGTCTATCCACATCCTTGTTTTTCCATTCTTTTTTAAGACGGGTACAATATTAGACAACCATTCCACATATCTAGCTATTCTAACAAAACTTGTTTTTAGTAATTGCTCAATTTCCTTCTTTATTTCAGACAATACAATTGGTGCAAAACAGGTGGTTCTTTATGATGTTTAAAATTTAGTTTATTGGGTAATCTATCTTCTATCAAATTTCTATTTAAATCGAGCATTTGCTCATATTCCCAAGCACAACAATTTTTATGTTCTTTCAGCAAAGAAATTAACTTATTGCTAACCTCTTCATTGGCTAATAAAAGTTGAATAGTCTTCCCCTTCATAACCAATGTTTACTTTCAGCAATGGGTCTTGTGCTTGAGCATACCTTTGATTTTCAATCCTCATCAAATCACATCGCAAGTCTATAGGGGTTTCTTCTTCCAAGCACTCCACCTTATTGAATTCACTTCGTAGATCATGCCCCATGCCGAATACAGTCATTTTATTCTTTCAACAATGCAAGTGTTTTTTTTCTTTTCATATTTTCTTTGAACTCATCTTCATAAACCATTAACTTGGTCTTAAGGGCCGTGATCTCATCCAAAATATTTTGGTTTTGACCTTGTATTACACTTCTTTGATTATTTTCTTGCCAATTACTAGATCTTGAAAGGCTATAATGTTTGGCCCCATTTGTATAAACAACTTTGTAAGAGCCTCTACTAAGTATAGCACTTCGTTACATGCTATAAATTGTGCTTCTTCTTCTACTTGGACCACCCTGACTGGTCCATAGTTACCTTCATACATAAATTGTTCCATCGAATTGGCTTCTTCTACAAAAGGTCATTGATTAGCTTCCACGACTTTAGTATCTCCCTTATCGTTCCAAAATATTAAGCATTGATGGAGCATTGATGGTATACATTGATTTCTATGTATCCAATCCCTTCCCAACAATACATTATAACTAGTGGGACTATCTATTATGAAGAAGACATTATTTTTCGTTGTGCTCCCTACAATTATCTCCAATGGTATTACTTCTTTGGCTGAAGTTGCTTGTCCATTGAAGCTCATTAACACATCCTCTTTTGGAATTATATCTATGTCGAATTGGGAAAACTTCCTTAATATTTTATATGGAATTGTGTTGATGGCTCCCATTGTTATGAGTACCTTGAAAACTGGAATGCCATCATCTGAGGCATTTATGTACAAGGGACTTAAGTGTTTAGTTAGACTTAAGGAAGGTTTTATAAACACTACCTTCTCAGTTGAATCAAGCTCTACCTTTTACTTTCCTTTTTTCTAATTCACCTCTGCAAAACACATCCACTTGTAGCATTTCTTCACTCTGGATTTCACTAACTTTGTCTACTTGCATAGAACTTCCTGGCGTTTCTCTCAGACCGGTAGGTGGAGGGAACATCCTTGGAGGTGACCCATATTTTCAACGCGAGGTACCCTTATTTTCCTTTTGGGTTCTCCATACAGAACAAATAATCGAACGATCGTCTAGATATTCACCCAACAAACCTACTGCTAGATTGCCTTCTTTGATATAGTTGCTTGAGTAGTCTTCCAAGTTCCACGTGATACCCTCCTCGTCCTGCATTCTGCTTCTAAATCCATTTCTTCTTCTATGTCGGTCATCCCATCATATAAGTCCATGTTGCTTCTTCGAATTCTTATATGGCTATTTCGTTGTTTTCCAAGTTTTGAAACTCATTGGTCAGTACATAATTGTTGGCCATGTTTGGAGGTAAAGTGTCAAACTAGACTCTGCTTGATCACCCAACATCATTTTCATCCTCGTCTTTCTGCTATGCTAAAATTTTGATCTCCAAACATACTTAATGATGCTTCTTTCATTGATTCTTTTGAACCACTACCTTTTTTGGTTTTTAAAACATTTTGATTCTCCACACGAACGAGGTTTGCAGGCTTAAGTTGTTCTATACCCCCCTGTTGTCTTATCATTCACCCATAATTCATTTGATATCGCCATGTTGCATCCTGGTCATCTTATCAAATGGGATTACTGTAGCGATCAAGAATTTTCTGTGACTTATTTAAATATTATTTAAAAACGTATCGCTACGACTTTACCTATTTATTTTAAACACAATTTCGTCTAACCAATTTAAGTTAAAATTTAAATTATTTAAATTTATCGTAGTTCAATTTCAATTTTTATGAAAGTATCTTATTTTCATTATTTCATTATTTATGTATATTAATTTAAATTTGAATGATTTTAAAGTCCCAATTCATGTATTCCCACATTTCCAATAATTCCACCTCCCATTTCCATTTTTCACACTCCCTTTTACACACTCCCTGATCCTCACCCTCTTTCCCCTAAATCTCCCATGTTCCTATTTCAAATTCACACACGTTTTGATCACATCCACCAGCCTGCACTGCCAATTATCAAATCTCTCCCTCAATTCTGCATTCAGTGATTTCAGTTCCTGCAATCCATCCTCAATCAGCATGTTACCAACTTCAACAAAGCAATCTTCCATCTTCATAATTCAAACTCCCTGATTCTCTCCCTCTTTTCCCTAATAGAAATGGCAAATGCCTGCAATCCATCCTCAATCCTGCATTTCTATCCTAATCTCCCTTTTTGCAGCCCCCTCAATCCTGCATTTCAACTAATCAGCATTTCCTACACTTCACCCTCAATCAACATGACTCCCTCAACCTACCAAAATTAATCAGACAACCTAAGTTTATTTTCTTTCAATCCTCACACAACCGAGAAACCACACCAAGCTCCAACCTCTTGGTAAGCTCTCGACCCTGTCAACTGCTGCACACAAACTTCCACAATCTCAAAATCCAATCACCACGTTGCCTCAGCATCACCACCAGCCACTGCACTAAACCGACCACACCTCCACTGCACACCCATTTTCGTCATCAAGCCAATACCAATCAACGCTACCACCTGCAGCACTACCACCAAACCGGTCACTGCCTTCTATCATCATCATCATCATCATCATCATCATCACCTCGACCAACCATACCTCCAAACCATTTTCATCCCCACCTCAATCACCACAATCAGCCATTTCCCTGCAACCAAGAAATCAAACCAGTCGCCACCACCATCACCGCAGACCACAAACCTGCAACCACTGCCATCTCCCTACTACCATAGCCACCTCCATCACAACCCAAACACCACCACCCAAAAACCTGCACAAATCACCACTGCACCCAAATTCGAAACTCGCACACCACACAGTCCACACTCCTCAGTCCCAACTCGAAATACCCTCAAAATCAAACTCAAAACCAAGAAGAGAAGAACCCAAAACCCAAGAATACCCAAATACTTACCTCGACCATTAATTTCCTCGCCGGAAAACTCAGCTCCAAGCCGCGATTTTGCCTCGGTATCTCGCACCAAATCCTCTCAAAGCCTTAACCCTACCTTGCCGTCACTCGCCGCAACCAGCGGCGACTACCCGCCGGCTATAGCACCGTTTTTCCCTAAACTTCCGCCCGTCGAGCCCTTCGTTTCTCTTCGGTCCGATTTAGAGAGAGAGAGATATTAGAGATAGATATTATTATGTATATGTATAAGTATAAATGATATGATTTTTAAGAGTTTCATTTTAGTCCCCAAAGTTCCAAATGATTCATTTCAACCCACGAGTTCAAATATTTTAAAAAACTCTATCCCTTAATTTAAAAATCTGATTATTTCAGCCTGAATATTTTAATGGCATTCTAATTGATTCCTTAAAGTTTTGAAAATTTACATTTTAGTCCCTCAACTTTCAAAAGTATTCATTTTAGTCTCTCAACTTTCAAAAGTATTCATTTTAGTCTCTCAACTTTCAAAAAGTATTCACTTTAGTCCCCAACTTTCAAATCATCAATTTCAGTCCCAAAATTGTAAATTATCATTTTTAAACTATGAATTTCAAAAGACTAATGTAACTTATGGGCTAGACGAAGCGTACGGAGATTTAAAGGAAATTGATGTTATTTCCCGCTCAACTTTGCACTCGTCGGATTTAAGGTAGATTCGCCCCCACTAATTGATTTATATTATAATTGCATGTGTTATGTGGATTTGTGTGATTTTATGCTTAATTGCATGAGAAAAGAATATCTCTTTTGAGATAAAGAATTATGTTATGCTGGGCATAACTTATCTGCTAGCCAAGAAAAGAAAAGAATGTGTTCATTTGCGTTCACTATGTGATGCCTATGAATAAAAAAAGAATGTCACTACATTATTTGCATAATTACTTGTTCAATTATCTTGTAGATTAATTATTGGCGATGAGTCTACTGAGTATTTCATTTTGAAATGATTAACCCGTTATTTTAACAATTTTTGCAGATTTCAGAGACGGTGGCGAGTGATGGGCAATGACGGTAAATTACAAATTGATATTTTTCTAAAAGTCGTGAACTTTGAAATGATTGTTTTATTTTATCAAGAATTATCATTTTTACAAATTTGTACGAAAATACTTATTCCATTTGAATTATCGCTAATTTTTTTATTCGATAAATGCGATATTTAATATTTAATCATTTTTCCGCAACAAAGTTTATTCAAGAATTTAGAAAAGTGACGTTCCCGCGCTCCTCAAAATTCGGGGCGTTACAATTACCTCCCTGCTTTTGGATTGTACTAGTGCCATACAGTTTGGTGAAATGGTTGTAGCCTGAACATCTTGAGATTCGTTGGAGGACTAGGTGATCTTGCAAAAGTCTTTGCATATAACCATGGGCTATATGGTCTCCTAGGACCTAGCCTTACTTTCCAATTGAACTACTGCAACTTAGCTTAAAGCAGTGGTTGCCTATTTGTCTTCGCTTCATTCATTGTCTTACAGTCTATTTCTGGCATCTAATGCATAGGTTCTCCTCTTCTTTGTCAGTACCTTTTCCTTTTACTCGCTCAAAAACACTGGGCCATGATTCGTCCACCAGTTTAAAATTTGGTAAATCCTACTTTTGAACTTGGTAATGACCATGTCAATATCAACTGATTGAGGGAAAAGATTCTCATCTATTGCCATCTTTTTTTTAAAATCAAAGGTAATTCACATATATTCAATGGTATCGTGTATTATATTACGAAATACCAAGCAACTGTTAGTCATATGAGACTATGCATTGTGTCATTAACAATATTTTTTGCCCTTGATTTGTTCAGGGTTTGGCAACCTATGCTTATCTCTCAGATTGATCTACTTATCTTTGTATAGCAAGTCAAATATTATATCAACATTTCCTACATCAAATGAAAACATCCTGATTTTTTGGTTTTGTTCTTTTTCTACTTCGCTTTTATTGATGTTTCTAAATTTGTTACTATGAGACATTCATAAGTGTCTTCTTTGACCAATTTGGCTAAACAAACTTCAACTTTATCTTGACCAGTATCAACGACATGTATATCAAAATTAGGATCTCTGTAATGTCCTTTTACTAGCATTTTTCATTTTTCCTTCCTCAAAAAATGCTCATATCTAACGACATTTATGCTAAGTTGAAAGGAACTCCCCATTTTGGAACTTATTTTTTTAACTCAAAACTAAAGCAGCTTAAGGCAATTTTGACGAACTCTTTTTCAGATAAGGGAACAAAGCACTTGGTCCTAGCCATTTTAAATTTTTAGAAAAAGGATTGAACTCATTCATTTGACAATTGATGTAAGTTTGCTAAATCTACCAAACTGAGTTCTAATTTAGTTTTGTAAAATTGAGCATGGAATTACTATTCTAACTATTGCCAATTTTGAACAAAATTTGATTGCAAGTTAGTAAATCATGAGAATGCAACCCCAATAAGTGAGCTTGGGAAAAGTCTCATTTTATAATAATTCATAACTTCACCACATTGTAACATAAAATTTCATATGTGCTCCAAAGTAGACACTTTCTCAAACCAGTAAATAAAGATAATTCAGGTACTCTAAATACTCTTGGCCATGGATATGCTTGATCTATCCAATCGTATAAGACTTCATATATGTTGGACGAATTACTAGCAGAGTTTCAAAAGCCATTTGGTCCTCTAAGATCTCTGTTATTTGCTCCCAAACCCATAATAATTACTAAAAAAGGACCTATAAACACCATTACTTATTTCGGAAAGAAAAAGACTTCAATAAATTCATATTTTTGAGGTAATTAGCGATTGAATTTCGTTTTGTAATAATAATGTCCATAACAACGCATATTTATGAGGGAAAAATTCCACTTCTTATTGTTAAACAATTGAGTTCTATTGTGTAATGTTGAATATTTTTATAATAACTTGTTCAAAATTTCTATTCTGACCAATTAGATTTCATACTAAAGGGAATTTTCATTTTGTGATATTTTCTTCTTTAATTGATTATTTTTTACCTAGCTTATGTCTATATATTTGTGTTTTTAAATGATTACAAATTTGGTAAGAATATAAATTTAAAGAAATATATTATTTTAGGAAAAATAAGATTTTAGTTCCACATTTGTTCAGAAATTTACTTCTCTTGCAAATTTCTATTTTATTTTATTGATTACTCGATAAATGGAATTACATCACGACAACACTAAACCCTCAAGAGAGATATAAAAACTTGCATTTGAAAAAAAATTAAGCTAGAAGGAATCCAGTGAGAGGAAATTATGTACAAGAAGACAAAACAAAGGGTCATAAATAAATACTACACCATTCGTCCCGCAAAGATAGACTTACTTCTATTTTAATATGAATTAAGAAAACATAATTAATATATGTTGGAACTATAAATTTACCTACATTCTACCTAATATACTCATATATTAAACAATGAGTTGTTTATATTTGTTGATAACAATATATATTAAATAGGAACATATTAGAAAATGAAGACATTAATATACTCTAAAAAGGGAAAGTGACATATCTTTATGAGACAAACAAAAAAGGAAAACAAATCTATCTTTGTGGGACGGAGGGGAGTACATTTTTATTAAGCCCATGATTTTATTTTTTTATTTTTTTTTTTTTTTTGACGTCATTAAGCCCATGTTTTGTACCACTACAAATTCATATTTTAATCTAAGTCAAAATTTAATTATAACTACACATTTTATGGGCCCATAACTTCTTAACCACATATTTAATCAATTTTTTTCAAAATTTACTAAAAATCTGATTTTCATCTACATCAAATAGGGGCTAACATAGCTCTTAATCTGACATTCAACGACATTTTAATTGTTTCAAAAACTTCCAACGAATTTCATTCTGAACAATAAGTTCTCAATTTCAATTAAAAAACAAAATTGTGTTCCTCATTTTACACAATCTGTATTTGAATTATCTTTTAAATTATCACTAAAATATATTTAATATAAATTCTATTTCGCTTCAAGCATTGTTTCACTCGTGTTAACAATTAAAAGTGATCTGATAAAAATGTAAGGGAAAAATCTTTTAGGACAAAGTCTCAAAAAGGGGTAGTTCACTAAAGAAAGCTTGATTTACAAGACGCCTCAAGGGGATCAAGTACACAAACTAAACTAGGATAATTCTAAAATCTAATATAAGAAAATTACATCTCATTTTTTAGGGTTTTGATTTGTTGGTATTCTAAATGTTTAACTTTCCATTGATATACAAGTTGGGTTAAACTGCTTACTACTTTGAACTTTTGATTTACTATCTTAGCTTCGTAACTTGCTTGTGATAATCATTGTCCACTACTTTGCCTAATCATGTCCACTCTTTCACATCAAATAATTTATCATGATCTTCTCCAACTGTTCACGTTTTGGTAACTGCTCACAGAAGGTTCCAAAAGATTGCCTAAGATTGTGGATTATGTTGTGCGAACTACTTCTTTGTTCGCCTGATCGCCCATTCATCTAGGAACTTCTGCAATCGCTTAATCTCTCTGGCTCCTCCACATCGCCGTGTCATTTGTATTTGGCTCTCATGTTTTGGACTTCCATGTTGGACCTTCATATTGGATATTTTTATGTGCTAACAAATACTTTTAACTCTTTTTTCTCATTTTTTAAAAGAAAAAAAATTATAAATGAATCATGTTGATTTATTTCCAGTATAAGAATAAAAAAAAATGTGTTTAGCAAAAAAAATAATGGAGTGCAACGAGTGTGGATTAAACTTGCAACCTTCCTATTTTCAATTTTACGCTCTCCTAACTTAACTGACCCCAATGTTGTGTTATTTGCCTAATCAATTGAAACTTATTCTTATAAATTAAAAGGTTTTAAAGAACTTGCAAAACCGGATGGAGTGCGGTGAGGCGGAATCGAACACAAGACCTTTGTTCAATTTGAACGCTCTTCCAACTAAGTTATCCTTACTTTTATTTTGTATTATAGGAATAGTTCTTAAAAAATAGAAGCATAACCAATGACAGAAAAAAAAAATGCATATTAATTCCCAAAGTGACTATTTTTAAGTGTGTAGGATAGGAGATGTACGAAATCATTTTGTTAATTTAATTTACTTTCTAATCTCATGTTTAAATTTAAAATGTTATTGTAACTATGGCTCTGATGTGCATCAATACCTGAACTCTCTCTACCTAGGACCCGAACATATGAAACATAGCCCCATACACAAAATGAGAACCCCAAGGACCTACCATTAAAACCGACCTCCACTTACACCCCGAGCATGTCCCTAGCCCCTAAAGTAATATGTCATCTTCAGGGTCATGTTTCCCAGGCTACAGATCCAACATGGGTTCAAGATCATTCTTTTAGCTTCGCACTCGAGCCAACCTCCTATTTTCATTAGGACTCTGAGTCCACAAGTCCTAACCTAATATACACTGCAATCCTTCAACTCGACAAAGACTCTTACGTCTAATGGAATTTCTAAGTCTCTTAACCACTCATCTATATTTGAATTATCACTAAAATATATTTAATATAAATTATGTTTCGCTTCAGGTGTTGTTTCACTCCTGCTAAAAATTAAAAGGGATCTGACAAAAATGTAAGGAAAAATTCTCTTAAAACAAAGTCCCAAAAAAGGGATTTGCATTAAAGAAAGCTTGACTTACAAGATGCCTCCAAGGGGCATGAGCACACAACTTAAACCATAATAGTTCTAAAATCAAAGGTAAGAAAATTACATTTCATTTTTTATGGTTTTGATTTGTTGGTCTTCTAAGAGTCTAACTTTTTACAATATACACAAGTTGGATTAAACTGCTTACTACTTTAAACTTCTAATTTACCGCCTTAGCTTCGTTACTTGTGATAACCATTGTCAACTGCTTTACCTAACGCGTCCACTCTTACGTCTAATGGGATTTCTAAGTCTCTTAACCACCCAGGCAACCTAATCCTACCGGGATTACACCACATATCTCTACAAATAAGACTTTTGATCATTATATAGGTATATAATTATTATTCCAATTCATAGACTTACGCTTAAGATTTTCTCTCTCTTCACTAATTTAAGCATCGGAGGGGTGATGATGATACACCTTACTTCCTTTGTTTCAAGTATTAGAGATCCAGATCGTGCTTGTTTTTTGATCAAGTTGGAGAAATCATGGGTGCTGATTTTTTGTAGCATCACTGTTGTTATTTGTGGAAGCTCAAGCTCTACCTCTTATATAGCGAGCTCATATGCTCAAGCTCCACCTCTTATTAGGGACACACAAGTCCCTCCAGAATCACATAGCCAGAGGTGCATAAACCTCCACCCCAGCATGCTACGCAGGCCACATTAGAGGAGCTTTGTCAAAATGTTTCCACTCTGACTCAGTTATTAACTCAATAGAACCTACTTCTAATATCGACACTCGAAGAATGGAACATCTCTTAGGCCTGATCGTAGAACGATGCCCACAAAGGTGATGGAGCAAGTTTCGTAAGATTACCCCGAACACCTTCTATAGTGATAAAATCGAGGGCCGTAGTCGTGACACCTGTCGAGCTCACAAGAATCATTCAAGATGGAATAACAGCAGGAATAAGATAGAATACTCAAACTCTAGTCGGTTTCACACCATTAACCCTTGAGGTCTTAACTTATTTTCTCCCTAACAAATTTAAATATCTTGAAATCAAATAATATGATGGAACGACTTACCTATTGAATCACCTTAATGTGTATACCAAGGTCATGAACTTACAGGTTGCCCCAGACCAAGTGATGCGCAAGGCCTTTCTACAAACACTGACCAACACTTCTACGAATTAGTTCTCTACCCTTGAGTCCAATTTCATCCCATCATTTTTAGGTCTTTCCAACAAGTTATACATGTTCTTCGCTAGTGGTAAGCGCATTGAGAAAATGATTGCATCCCTCATGAGGCTCAATCAGGGACAAAACGACTCTATGTGTGATTTTATGACTAGATTCAACTTAGAAAGGCTTCAGATCCTAGATTGTATATTAAAACTACCATATCCGTCTTTGTACATGATGTGAGATGCAAATCCTTCAAGATTTCTTTGTCGAAGACCCCCACCGAAGATAGTAACCAAGCTCCTCATCTGGGGGAAGAAGTACATCTTCAAGGTGGAAACGATGTACCCAGGAAGAATGGAGGAAATGATGTACCCCAGGAAGAATGGACTGATCACTGAAAGGTTCGATCCTATAGAAAGCAAGCCCAACATAAGAGACAACATGATGGTGGTGCAAAGAAAGATCAGTCCCTGGGAAACCAGAGGCATGACCCTCCAACACCATTCAGGCATTTGAACGTCCCAAGGGCCAACATCCTCATGGAAATCAAGGACATGAAGGAACTGAAAAGGCTATCCAGGATCATGTCCCCTCCAAATGCATGAGACAAGAGAAAGTATTGAAAATTTTACTGTGACCATGGACATACCACCAAGACATCCTATGCATTGTAGTGGAAGGTTGAGTCTTTGATAAAGCATGTGTTTCTCCAATCTTATGTCAATAATGAAAGATGCTTGAGGAATAACAATGCACAATGAAAATCACCCGAGGGAAATACAAACCTATAACAGGAACAATAAACGTCATCATTAGTAGGACAACTTCAAGAGGAGACTCGCTGAACGGGAGCAAAATATAAGCTATACAAAACCCAGTACCTCAATCCATTACCTTGAAGACATCACGTTCATTCCAGAGGTTATGAAATGAGTTTTTACTCCTCGTGACAACATTATGGTCATAAATCAATCATAGCCAACATTGAAGTAAGGAGGATCTTGGATGACAATAGGAGTGCAGTCAATGTGTTATCCCATCTGGCATTCACAAGGATTGGGTTATTGATAAGCCTCTTAAGCCCATTAAAACCCCTCCTCAAGGCTTAGGGAGAAGTGTTATCATGCTTGAAGGTATTACCGAACTTCATCTTACACTTGAATCAAACCCGAAGAAGGTAACAGAAATCACACATTCCATGTAGTGGAAGTCCTCATGGCCTACAACACCATCCTTGGTCGCCCAAATAAGATCAAAAATATCTTCTCAAATTTTCACATCGTCATGAAGTTTCCAACAGAGAACGGTGTAGGGATAGTCTGTTGGGATCAAGCCATGGCCAAAAGTATTATGTTACAAGTTTTAGAGGCATAGCATCCGATGTCTCCCAAATCTCAATGCTCGAATTTGACCTCGACAATCGAGGTAGTCTCTCTCTAGTAGAGGAGCATTTGGAACTCGACCCTAGGAAAAAAGTTAGTATTGGTCAAGATCTAGACGATGAGATAAAATCCAACCTCCTACGTTCTTTGAATTAGAACCTTTATGTGCTTGTTATGAGTGTGGACAACATGCCATTGATTGATCAAAAAGGTGTTCTCCTGATTGATAGGGAAAACAATGAAACATATGATAAGTGTATTTTATACACTTATTTGTATCCTAAAAGTATGATTTTATGTGTTTGTTTTAGAATATTAGCTATTCATTTTGTTATTATCTGTTTATATTTTATTTTAGAAATAATCCCAAAGTCATGAATGTAAAGGAATTGGAGCAAAAACTGAGTCAATTGGATGATAAACGTACTAAAGTGTGAAAATCAAGAGTTGATGATGTTAATTAAGGTGCCAATTAGAAGAAAAATCAAAGAAGAAATCAGAAGTTTAGGGGCTAAATTGCAACAATCGAAAGTTGAGGGACTTGCTTGCAATAAAACAATGGGATCAACTTGTAGCACAAAGAAAGATGAAATTGCACTTAACGATTCTACCGCGCGATTGCAATCCTACATACTGCGTGATTGCAAGCCCGAAGTAGAAAAAGTCAGAATGTAAAAATGATAACCATGCGATCGCGCAACTTTGTACTGTGTGATCACATGGATAATTCCTAGGCTGATTGCTGGGGTTTTTTTTGTAGATTTTCAACAGAATTTTCATATCTTTTGACGTAACTTCGAGCATACCTATAAATACATGACTTAAGTCACAAAATTAGGGGTTCCTAACTTTTTGATTACATGCCAAAACGTTGTGCAATTGTTGAGGAATCCATGCAAATTCGAAGGCACAATTGAAGATCAAGAATCAAAATCATGAATAGGGTGACATCACTTCATACTTCTTGTGATTTATATTAAATTATATATCTAGGCTAGGTTTTTATTGTTAGAATTGTGATGAAACATTAATTTTCGGATTTTATGTATTACTTTATCGTTTAATTTATTTAATTCTTGGGTTTGAGCAATTGATTTATGCTTTTATTATCATATGATTATTTGGATAATTGTTATATGATTGTTGTGATATTTTTCTAAGTTCGAAAGATTAAAAATTCATTAGACAAATTTTAATTGCCACAAAGTCTGACATGGGACAAAAATATACCCCTACAATTTTGTATTATCTACAAAAACGATCACAAATATTTTAATGCTTTTCTATAAATTCAAATTCGACATAAAATATAGTCAGGTTATGTGTGGGGAAATGTGCTAATTTTTGTCTGAAATGGAGTTTTAACAGTATTAGGAATATGGATTTTTAAAACCTCGTGAATTATCGTTAGACACTTGAAATAATGCATACTTGATGGAATTAAAGTAGATTCATAATTCTAACATGTTTCTTTCATAGGTTTCATAAAAATAAATAAAAAATAAAAAATTCTTGCTTTTTAGTTTAGTTGTTCATTTAGTTTTCAACAAAAAAAATTCCCAAATCAAAAATCATCTAGTTCTGGTTAAGGAAAATAATCTAAAACACAATTTGCTCAATCCCTGTGGGTACGATACTTGTACTCATAATCCACTTTATTACTTGTGCAATTTGTACATTCGTGGTCAGCAACAGCATACATAGATGACATGGTCGTCAGGAGTACTGAGACGAAAGAAACATACCCGACCTCGAAGATTTACTATCCATGCTAAGAAAATATATAATGAAGTTAAACCCCTTGAAATGCATGTTCAGGGTTCGCTTATAAAAGTTCCTAGGCTTGATGATCACCCACCATGGCATCGAGGTCAATCCTGATAAAATACAAGCCCTAACATCAATGGAGTCTCCTAAGAGAAGAAAAGATGTCCAAAATTTATAGGTCGGGTTGCAGCTATTAACAAGTTCTATGTCTAGAGCAATTCATAAGTGTTTTTCTTTCTTCGATGTCCTTAGGAGAAATCGGGCATTCAATTGGAATTGGAATGATGAGTACAAGCACGCCTTCCAAGAGATGAAGATCTCACTAGCAACACCCCATTTCTTACCAAACCGAATCCTAAAGATACATTGTCTCTATACTTGGAAGTTTCCAAATGTCATCACGCCATCCAAGAGCCGAAGACATCATTCGTAAGATTCTACTAGACGTCGAGATAGGCTACACTTTGGCCAAACAACTAGCCCTGGTTATAACAACAAGTAAAGTACGAAAATACTTCCAATCTCATTTGATAATAGTGCTAAACGATCAACTCGTCAAGCACATACTACGGAAGCCCAATGTATCGCATAGGCTTCTCAAGTGGGCCATCGAACTTGGAAAATTTGACATTGAATTCAAACTCGGACCTTCAATAGAGGTTCAGGTCCTTGTGAATTTCATCACCGAACTCAGCATAAGGCCTCACAGGCCATTGGATATCCCCACCAGCACCAACATTAACTATTGGGAGTTATTTGTTGATGGGGCCTCAAACTCATCGGTTTGGATACCGGGATCATCATCATTAGACCGAAAAACCTCACAGAGATACAATGTGCTTTAAGGTTCAATTTTGGACAAACTAATAATGAAGAAGGATATATGTTGAGTGCATTTTACATGCATATTTCATACATTTATGGTAGTACTTTTTTAGCAATTTGGACAAATATATATTTAATTGTGCATATTTTGTGGTTAAATAGGTTTAACCTTCAACTTCATTGAGAAAGCACAAGATAGAAGCTAAATGGATGAATAGTTGAAGAAATTGAGGAAAAAAGAGTAAAATCTTTCAAAGATTCAAAGTTTGGGGATCAATTTGTCACTTCCAGAAAGTTGTGTACCGCATGTGCAATTGACCGAGGGACTAAATTTCAAGTTTTCAAAAGTTGAAGGACCTCAAATAAAATTTTAGAAGGACATATTTGAAAGAAATCAAAAATTTTGGGGACCAAGTTGATCGACTTTGATAGTTGGAGGACCTTGATGGCAATTAATTGAAGGACCAGACAGCAAACACTCACTCAGCTGAACTACGCGAATGCGTGGTCCGAACCAGGTGGCACGCGCGGCTCAAGGAAAAAATCGGATCAGAGCCGTTTCCAAGTGTGCCGCGCGAAATGAAAGAAAAAAAAAATTAACTGGGCCTACCCGATTCAGCCCAAACGCTGTTGTACACGGATCTACGCGATTTTGGACGTTTTTTAGTGATTTTGCTAGGGTTTGAGTTATAATTCTTACCTTATTTCCAATCCAAACTCTTTTTCTCTCATTTTTCTTCATGTTCTTCACTTTTATCTTGTACTTTTCTCTTGTATTTGTATAGTTTGGGTGACGAATGTTGATTGAGGGGAGAAATACCTACAACATTTTGGAAGAATATTGATATTTTGAAGCAAGAATCATTGTTGAAAGGAAGTGTTTATTGCTTAATCTTCATATTTCTCTATTTACTTTACTTCATAGTTGAAATGATGCCTTTAATTCTTGAATTTTATTGTTATTTCACTATGGGCTAAATTATTTTGTGTTGGAATGATTGATGAAGCTTGACCTAGCTTAGTTGATGTTAATGCTTGTATTGAGAATTTAAGTTATTTATTATCTTGTACATTTATTGTTGTATTTATTGACTTGCATTTATTGTGGTCAAATTTATGCTTGAATTTCATAGGATGTGCAATTATTGGGAAATTGTTGTGTATTCTAGATCAATATAATATTTGCTCTAGGTTCTTGTTAAGGATAGAGATATACCTTAAACTCATTTCAATTTGCTTGTTGAGAATTCAATTAGGTAATGGTCAAGTGGAATCAAGAATTTCAACACTCCTTTATTACCAAGTTATCACCATTTTCTATTTTTTTAGTTAACAGTGTGAATTTAATTTACGTACTAGAACATTTCCAAAACCAAACTTTATTGTGTGTGTTTATTGTTGAAATTGATTAAATTAGAGTGTAATTGAAATAGACAATCCTTGTGGGATCGATAAACCGGACTTATTTAGTCCACTATTACTTGTATGCGATACGTGCACTTGTGGTGTATTTCTAGCGAACAAGTTTTTGGCGTCGTTGCCGAAGATTGTTTCTATTTGAATTACATTTTATTTGAAATTAGTTTTGAAAATTAGTTACTTTTATTTCTTGTACAAATTTTCTTTTGTTTTGTGTAGGAAACTTCTAATTTCTCTTGTTGTTCTAGGTTGTCAAATGTGCATGCGTCGAACTAGAAGTCTTGATCTAGTTGAATTAGATCTGGATATCGAGGGAACTTTTTGACGTAGATTAAAGGAACAACGGAAAGCTAGGAGACAACTTCTTACTGGGATGGAAGGAGAAAGAGTTAACATCGAGCATAATGCTCCACCTGCAATTCCTCCAAGGTGTGGAATTCCACTCGGTTTTGATCATCAAGCGGGTAGAGTTCAAGATCCCGTTGTTAATGAAGAAGACGTGATTTTTGGAGATTTCATGAATCCCCCTATTGTCGAGAATCAGTCAAGCATTGTCTATCCCTCCTATAATCATCCAAATTTTCAACTTCGGCCGGATGTCATCAATTTGTTCTCCAACACTATCTCATTCTATGAGAGGATCGATGAGAATCCACTTTCTCATGTAGCATGCTTCCTTGAGATTTGTAGCAACTTCAACTATGATGGTGTGAATGTGGAAGCAATTCGAATGAGATTATTTGTGCACACCTTGAAAGACAAGGCAAGAGAATGGCTTGACACTTTGCCTCTGGGGAGCATCACTACTTGGGTGGAGTTTGTCCAAAGATTTACCACAAAAATTTTCCCACCTTCTCGAGTTGCTAAACTCAAGCATGATATTACTACATTTCAACAATTCGAGATGGAGAGTTTTTATGAAGCTTGAGAGAACTTCAAAGTATGCTTAGGAAGTGTACAAATCATGGGATCACATTGGAGCAACAAGTCAACCACTTCTATGCCGGGTTAACTCCTCCTTGCCACTCAAATGTGGATTCATCTTCTAATGGGTCCATCAAAACAAAGAGTATTCGAGAGGCTTATGACTTGTTTGGGATCATAAGTGAACAAAGTGCAATGTGGCCGGATAGAAGTGCACCAAGGAGTTCTAGTGGTGCACGTAGGGGTGATGATTATGCACTCGTCTTGTCAATGATTGACTCCTTAGCCAAGAAAGTGGAAGGGCTATCTACTTCAAACTCTCGGCCCATCAACATGGTTCAAACCCCTTAGGTATGTGAGATATGTGGAGCTAATCATCAAAGCTCAATGTGTCCATTGGTGGCAAGTTGTTCTTCATCTACCGAGCAAGTTGCTTATGCTCAAAATTTCCAACGCCAAGGGATCAATCCATATTCTCCTACCTATAATCCCGGTTGGAGGAGTCATCACAATCTATCTTATGGCAAGAATCAAAATGTGTTGAATCCAAAGCCACAAGAAAAGAAAGAGGGATGGAAAGAGGCTATCACCAAGCTAGTAAATTATCAATTGCAATATCAAGAAGGCAATGATGCCTCTTTTGAAAAATTTGGACAAGCAAGTGGGCCAAATAGCAAAACTTATCTCAGAAAGGCAACAAGGAGCTTTACCTAGCAATACCGAAACAAATCCTAGGGAGAATGTTCAAGCTATTACAACAAGGAGTAGAGTACAATTTCCCGAGTACAAGGCTCCACAACCAACAACTCAATCAAGCAAGGCCCCCATTGAAGAAAATGAGCCTATTCAAACACCCGAAAAATTTGTTGAAGTGCCCAAGGAGAGTGAACCGGAATCATCAACATCAAAGACACACCAATCAAAGCTTATGTGCCTCCTATTCCCTTTTCTCAAAGGTTGCAAAAGCAAAAGCTTGATAGCCAATTTGGAAAATTTTTGGAAGTGTTCAAGAAGCTACACATCAACATTCATTTTGCCGATGCCTTGGCTCAAATGCCAAGCTATGTCAAGTTCATGAAGGACATTCTATCCAACAAAAGAAGACTTGAAGAGCATGAGACGGTGATGCTAATTGAGGAATGTAGTGCAATCATTCAAAATAAGCTACCTCCAAAAATCAAAAATCCAGGGAGTTTTACTATTCCATGCACTATTGGTGATGTTAATTTTAGTAAAACTTTATGTGATCTTGGTGCTAGCATTAATTTGATGCATTTGTCCATTTTCAGGAAATTGGAATTGGAAGAAGCTAAAGCAACCACCGTGTCTCTACAATTGGCGGATGAATCCATCAAATATCCTTGAGGTATTATTGAGAATGTTCTTGTAAATGTGGGTAAATTCATCTTCCTTGCGGATTTCATTATTCTTGACATGGAAGAAGATCATGTTCTTGTAAAGGTTGGTAAAGTAACTTGATGCGAGTATTATCTATCCAATCTCGGATAGTGCATGGGTAAGCCCGGTGCAAGTAATTCCAAATAAAGGAGGTGTCATGGTGGTGGAGAATGAAAATAATGAGCTTATTCCAATAAGGCCAGTGACAGGGTGGAGAGTTTATATTGACTATCGCAAGCTCAAATATTTTAGTAGGAATGATCATTTTCCCCTTCCATTCATTGATCAAATACTTGAGCGATTAGCGGGTCACTCTCACTATTGCTTCCTAGATGGGTATTCGGGTTATAATCAAATTTCTATAGCCCCGGAGGATCAAGAGAAGACAACATTCACATGCCATAAGGAACTTTTCCATATAGGAGGATGCCCTTCGGTCTTTGTAATGCTCCCGCCACTTTCCAACGGTGCATGATGGCCATCTTCTCCGACATGGTGGAGAAGTTTATTGAGATTTTTATGGATGACTTCTCGGTTTTTGGTACTTCATTTGATGATTATTTGAATAATTTGAATATTGTGCTTAAAAGATGTGAGGATACCTATTTAGTGTTGCATTGGGAAAAATGTCACTTCATAGTTCAAGAAGGGATAGTTCTTGGACACCGGATTTCGATCCAGGGGATTAAAGTCGATAAGGCAAAAATTCAAGTTATTGAAAAAATACCTCCTCCAACCTCGGTGAAGGGCATAAGAAGTTTCTTGGGGCATGCGGGATTTTATAGGCGGTTCGTTAAGGATTTCTCAAAAATCACGAAGCCACTTTGCTCATTACTTGAGAAGAGTGCCACATTTTATTTCTCTAAAGAGTGTATTCAAGCTTTTAACATTCTTAAAGAGAAACTCATCACGGCACCTATTATTATGGCTCCGGATTGGAGTTTACCCTTCGAGCTTATGCATGATGCAAGTGACTATGCCGTGGGGGCGATATTGGGGCAAAGGAAGGACAAAATCTTGCATGTCATCTATTACGCTAGTAGAACATTGACCAATGCCCAATTGAATTATGCTACTACCGAGAAGGAGATGCTAGCGGTGGTCTTTACCTTTTACAAGTTTCGGTCATATCTCATTGGTTCCAAGGTGATTGTGTATACCCACTCGGCCCAAAAGTATTTGTTGGCAAAGAAAGATGCCAAGCTGTAGTTGATTAGATGGGTTCTTCTTCTCCAAGAGTTTGATTTGGAGATTCGTAACAAGAAGAGAACCGAGAATCTTGTAGCTGTTCAGTTGTCTAGACTTGAGCAAACCGAGGAAGTTATTGATGAAGAGATAAGTGAGGTATTCCGGATGAGCAAATTTTCCAAATCATGGATCTTCTACAAGCTTCTAGTGTGCCATGGTATACGGACCATGTTAATTTTCTTGCAAGTGGCATCACTCCCCCAGACCGCTCTTATCAACAAAGGAAAAAGTTCTTTGCCGATATTAAGCATTATTTTTGGGATGACCCATTGTTATTCAAAAGAGGTCCGGATCAAATCATTCAAAGATGTGTGCCCGAGGAAGAGATAGAGAATATTCTTGAGCAATGTCACTCTTCACCTTATGGAGGTCATTTTGGTGCAGTGAAAACCGCATCAAAGGTTCTTCAATCGGGATTTTATTGGCCCACCTTATTCAAGGATGCTCACACACTTGTATCCAAATGTGATCATTGCCAACGCCTAGGTAATATCTCTAATCAAAATTAAATGCCTTTAAATTCTATTTTGGAAGTGGAAATATTCAATATTTGGGGTATTGACTTCATGGGACCTTTCCCATCTTTTTTTTCAAATCAATACATTTTGGTTGTGGTGGACTATGTGTCAAAGTGGGTAGAAGCGGTGGCACTCCCCACCAATGATGCTCGAGTGGTGGTGAACTTTTTAAAGAAAAACATTTTTACTTGTTATGGCACCCCTCGAGCTATCATTAGTGATGGAGGAAAACACTTTTGTAACCGCCTCTTTGACTCACTTTTGACCAAATATGGAGTCAAATATCGAATATACACTCCTTATCATCCACAAACAAATGGCAAGTGGAGATTTCAAATAGAGAGTTGAAGAAAATTTTTGAAGTGACGGTGAATGCCTCGAGGAAAGATTGGTCCAAGAAATTGGATGATGCATTATGGGCATACCGCACTACCTTCAAAACCCCCATTGGTATGTATCCATTTCACCTCTTATTTGGAAAAGCATGTCACCTTCCGGTTGAGCTCAAGCACTGAGCCTATTGGGCAACAAAAATCTTGAATTTTGATATGAAGTTAGCCGGTGCGAAAATACTACTCCAACTCAATGAACTTGATGAGTTTCGTCTTGAGTCATATGAGAATGCTCGGATTTACAAAGAGAAGACAAAAAGGTGGCATGAAAAGAACATTGTGAAGCGAGACTTCCATGTTGGGCAACAAGTACTTCTTTACAACTCTAGACTTCGATTGTTTCCCGGTAAACTCTGCTCTAGATGGTCGGGACCTTTCACTATTGCTCAAATCTTCTCACATGGAGCGGTCGAACTTTATCATGAGAGTAAAGGGAACTTCAAAGTCAATGGGAAACGCTTGAAGCCATACTTGTGTGGTGATTATGAAAATGAGAAGTCATCCATCCCTCTTGTAGATACGGAGTGATTGTATCCTAAAGTGGAGCTTATGACTTTAACCAAGCATTTTTTTGAGAGGCAACCTAAATTTCTACTCTTTTGCTTACTTTTTGATATTTACTTGTTTCATTTTTATTATTTCAAATTTGGTTAATCATCAACTTTTGCAGGTTCAATATTTTTGAAATCCTAAGCGACCTTGTCCTCAACAAGTTTGGGGGAGATTTGCTTGCCAAGAGAATCAAAAGCTTAGGTCAATGTTGAACATCATTCATGCATCAATCAAGGGAAGTTCCATCACCCATTCCTTTCTTTATATTATGATCTTGTCAACATTGAGGACAATTGTTAATTTAAGATTGGAGGTGTTGGGATCATGTTGCTATGTGAACACTTTAGATTGCCTTGCCAGCTCTTGGTGTTTTGATGTTTGAATTTCTTATTTTGTTTGGAATATTGACATGCTAGATACCTTGTCGGCTTAAGAGATTTTGATGTTTAAAACTGTTGTTAATTCATGAGTTATGACCAAATTTGATACTTGTGCTACTACTCTCTATAAAATGCTTATCCATGCTGCATGCAAGACATTGAGCACAATTGTCATGTTTGATTGTTGGTGAGTTTAGGAATTGTTGAAGGGTGAAGAGGTTAAAGGAGTAGAAAAACTAGGTTGTGAGCTTGTATTTTAATTTTTATCAACCTATCCAATGTTTCCTAATATATGACAAGTTTGGGGGTGGTCGACCCGACGAAGGAAACGGTCTAGACGTGTGGTGACTCCATGCATGTGGAAGTAAATTTTTATTGTGGAGTGTCTTTCACCAAGTATAAGTTAAGTAATGACCGTATGCTAAAGTTCTAAGCCCATTTTAATTTTTGCATTGCATTACCCTATCTCGAAGCCTTTTTTACTCAAGTAATTAAGCCAGTAGGAGTATCTTGAAACTTGGTGCCTTAATTTTGAAACTTGGGAGTCACCGGTCTAAAGCTCGCTACATGGGTCAATTAGAAAGCTTAATGAGTAGGGTACTCTGACACACACTTGGAAAAAAAACCACATCATCATTGCATTTGCTTAATAAGTCTACCCCACTTCGTAGTCTTTTTGACTCGAGTTATTAAGTCCGTAGGGGTATTTTGAAACTTGGTACCCTTTGATCTTAAAACAATCGGGGAGCTACCGACTGAAAGCTCACTACATGGGTCAATTGGAAAGCTTAAGGGAGTGGGGAAGGCATGAGCAATCATCATATTAGTTTTTAGAAATCATGCATTTGTACTTGCATAAGGGCTTAGATTAATAGTGGGTTTGAATTACTTAGTATAAACTTGAATTTCGAAGCACTCATTTAGTGGAGAGTCACTGCATTTCTAGGTTGTCGAGATTGTCTGTAAAACACACCCAAAGTAGAGTGGGAAAAGAAAATAGTGATTTGAGAGTACCCTCTAGAATTGCATCCCGGGAGAGGAAAGAAATATCTATTAGGGGTGAATGTCAAGAGTGGGAAACGAAAGAATTGACCACTCATGGTGGGTTAGATTTGATGTGAAACCTCTTTATTCATCAACATTCTCGAACTTATTGACGATTGAAAGTGGATATGCACACACACACCGATCGAACATCGGATAAGCCAAACTCATTTTTGTAGCATTATTTGGGAACATATTTGTGAATTAACTGTGCAAATTCACACTCATCGAAGATTGCAAATTATCTATCATTGTTGATCATTATGTCATTATTTTTGTAGATGCATGTAAATATTCTTGCGCGGGACGAGAAAGAGTTCAAGTTTGGGGGAATTTGTTGAGTACATTTTACATGCATATTTTCATACATTTATGGTAGTACTTTTTGAGTAATTTGGATAAATATCTATTTAATTGTGCATATTTTGTGGTTAAATAAGTTTAACCTTCAACTTCATGGAGAAAACACAAGAAAGAAGCTAAATGGATGAATAATTGAAGAAATTGAGGAAAAAAGAGTAAAAATCTTTCAAAGATTCAAAGTTTGGGGATCAATTTGTCACTTTCGAAAAGTTGTGTACCGCATGTGATTTTGATCAAGGACTAAATTGCAAGTTTTCAAAAGTTGAAGGACCTCAATAACAAATTTAGAAGGACAAATTTGAAAGAAACTGAAAATTTTGGGGACAAAGTTGACTGACTTTGATAGTTGGAGGACCGTGATGGCAATTAATTGAAGGACCAGACTGCAAACACTCACTCAATTGAACCACGTGAACACGTGGTCCGAACCAAGTGGCACGTGCGGCTCAAGGAAAAAATTGGATTAGACCCGTTTGCAAGTGTGCCGCGCAAATAAAAAAAAATTAACCGATGCGACCCGGTTCAGCCCAAACGCTATTTTACGCGGATCTACACAATTTTGGGCGTTTTTTAGTGATTTTGCTAGGGTTTGAGTCATAATTCTTACCTCTTTTCCAATCCAAACCCTTTTTATCTCATTTTTCTTCATCTTCTTCACTTTTATCTTGTACTTTTCTCTTGTATTTGTATAGTTTGGGTGATGAATGTTGATTGCGGGGAGAAATACCTATAACATTGTGGAAGAATATTGATATTTTGAAGCAAGAATCATTGTTGAAGGGAAGTGTTTATTACTTAATCTTCATATTTCTCTATTTACTTTACTTCATAGTTGAAATGATGCATTTAATTCTTGAATTTTATTGTTATTTCACTATGGGCTAAATTATTTTGTGTTGGGATGATTGATGAGACTTGACCTAGCTTAGTTGATATTAATGCTTGTATTGAGAATTTAAGCTATTTATTATCTCGTGCATTTATTGTTTTATTTATTGACTTGCATTTATTGTGGCCAAATTTATACTTGAGTTTCATGGGATGTGCAATTATTGAGAAATTGTTGTGTATTCTAGATCAATACAATATTTTCTCTAGATTCTTGTTAAGGATAGAGATATACCTTAAACCCTAGATGATCCATTGAGTTATTTTCATGAAGGTTTAATGCAATTGGTGTGTTTTTAATCGACATAGAAATATAGTATGTTAATTCCACTAATTAGGATTGATTTCACTCGAGAGAGGTAATTGACTAATCTTGAAAAATCGTATCTAACATGTTTAATAAATTACATTTCAATTTGCATGTTGAGAATTCAATTAGGTAATGGTCAAGTGGAATCAAGAATCCCAACACTCCTTTATCACCAAGTTATCATCATTTTCCACTTATTTAGTTAATATTGTGAATTTAATTTACATACTAGAACATTTTCAAAATCAAACTTTATTGTGTGTGTTTATTGTTGAAATTGATTAAATTAGAGTGTAATAGACAATCCTTGTGGGATCGATAAACCAGACTTTATCCACTATTACTTGTATGCGATACGTGCACTTACGGTATGTTTCTAGCAAACAATATAAAGCGATCATCATCGGTCTTGAGCTCACCATCAATCTCGAATACGTCATAATTTTTAGCCATTCTCAATTTATTGTAGGGCAGATTGATGGCACTTTCAAACGGAAAGATGAGAAGATGAGCTTGTATTTCCTACGTGTCCATGATCTTTAGAGAAAATCCAATAATTGCGAGATATTGAAAATTCCCGATTAGAGAACATTAAGGCTGACGTCCTCTCCAGGTTAGTGTCCATGGGACTTCATATAAAGTTTGTAAAATATCTGAGCATAGCTTCAAAAATTTCGATCATGGATATCGATCGCGAACTTTCGTGGATGGACCCAATAATTGATTTGATTTCTAATGGAAGTCTTTCGGTGAACCCTGAGAAGCAAGAAAGCATCAAATATAGAGCAACAAGATATTGTCTAGTCAAGAGCTTTCGCTTTCGTAGGAGCTTAACACTACCCTACCCCAGGTGCCTCAGGATGTCGAAATCCATTCAAGCACTTTGCCAAAGTAAATGAAGGGATACGTGGAAATCATAAGGGTGCTTTAGCATTAGCTTTCAAACTTCTCAGGTATGGTTACTACTAGCATACCATGAAGAAATATGCCTTGAGCTATGTAAAAAGGTGTGACAATTGCCAAAGGTTTGTAAACAACATCCACACTCCCGCTGAAGTCCTCACTAAATTTAGTACCTAGTCCTTTTTAAACAATGGAAAGTGGACATCTTAGGTCTTTTTTCTTTGGCTAAAGGATAGTTCAAGTTCATTGTTGTAACAATAAAGTACTTTGCAAAGTGGGTAGAAGTGGAACCCTTGGCCGTTATTTTGAAGCCCAAATTCAGGGATTTCATTTGGAAATCCATTGTATGCATGTTCAGTCTACTATAAGTGTAGGTAACAGGCAACAATAGATAGTTCAATAACTTCCGGTTCAGAGACTTTTGCACCAACCTCGGATTTATCACCATCTAACATGAGTCTCAGTAGGATAATTCTCCATGATATTCACACTCGGATTGAGGATGTATGAGGGACTTCGCCTAAGGACCTTCCATCCATACTGTAAGCATATAGGGCCTCACACAAGACAACCACTGAAGAAATCTCGTTTATGCTCACTTTCGAGCTAGAAGCGATAATATATACAAAGTTGGTATACCCAGTTTTAGATGTCATGTCCACGAGTTCGAAGGGAACACCTCTGAGCATCTTGACCTTATAGAAGAAGTCTATGAACACTCCCCCCTAAAGATGACATCTTACCAGTGTAGGACAGCTAAATACTTCAATGTCAAGGTTGACCTGAGGAAGTTTAGGGTTGGACGCCTTGTACTAAGAAAGGCAGAAACTACTAGATACCCCAATACAGTCTCCAAGACCTTGGAATGCGGATAATCTGAAGATTTACTACAAGTAGTCAGCTCAAGCCCTCTTGCTCGCCTCTACTATTTGCTGGTCACGTATTATTTTATTAGTTGGATGGGTTTATACTTCCAAGTCTTTATCATTTATTTTCTTTATTTGATTTCTCATAGTATTTAGGCTTACGAGCCCACTTTTAATTCTGTATTATGTAGGCTACATCTTTAAATATAAGTTTTTCAGGGTCCCATTTGCAACAAATTAAAATGTATCCACCATCGATGACTATACCAAAGTCTTGCACCATGCAAATAAACAAAAAGTCTTGCCCCACGCAATTAAACAAAAATTCTTGCCCCACACAAGCATAAAAAAGTCTTATTCCATACGAGCAAACCAAACATTGCCCCGTGCAAGCATACAATAGTCTTGCCCCTGCATGCAAACAAAGTCTTGCCCTGTGTAAACATACAAAACCTTTGTTCCACTCAAGCATAAAAAATCCATGGCTCATAGAAGCTCGACTGGATTATGCTCTACTAACCCTGACACTTCCAGACCGGAGCTACCTAGGAATCAAATCTTGGAAATATTCATCGAGTTACACAATTCGACGACATCACTTTTCTTAGTGTAAGTACGATCTCTGTAAAATGAGAAAATCATTGTCATGCTCGGGCTAGAACATTTTCGACATAAAATAGGCATCTAACATATTCGATCTTGCTACTTATAGTATGTTCAAATGTTATTCATGCTCGGGTTCATTACTTGGTCATTGCTAGCTTATAATGGGTTCAAATAGTATTCATGTTGGGGCTCATTACTTGGTCATTGCTTGCTTACGATGTGTTTGAATATTATTCATGTTCGGGCTAATTACTTGACCATTGCTTCCAATAGGTTCGGACACTAATCATTTTCAGGCTTCTTACTTGGTTATTGATTGCTTTCAATTGGGACGTGATGAGATTCGAAGGAAATGCCGGAAAGTTCCGAACTCAGGTTGTGGTTGGACGGGTGAATCATGACCCGATATTCACGACGTGATGGCTAGACGATGCGAAATAAAGAGCCATGACTTTCGAAACGTCACAAGGATTTTCCCAATCTCCTTGATGAGTTTCTGGTTTTGAACGCCACAAATATTCTCGTGAATATTTGATAAGTACGGGATGAACGCCACAAGATGGTAATCTTGATAAGTTCGAAAAACATAGGAATCCACCTACAATTTTATTGAATCACTCAATAAACTGTTTATATCCAAAATCAAATCTGAATGGAAATGAATATAAATAAGTAAAATAACATAGCCGATAATTGACTCAAAATAGAATTCTAATTAGACTAGAATTCTAAAATAGGCAAACAAATAATTAAAAACAAGATTTAACCTAAAAATACGCAAAAACCTAATTTTCGTCTGCATAATTGACTTGCTGTTTTGAAGCCCCAAATGATGGAATTTGGCCATAAAATTAGTCGGCTCAAGGGCTTTAGCCCATGAGTTTTGTTTAGTGGCCCATTTCTACTCGAAAAATACCTATTATGCATCTAATTTCGACATGGTTGACTGGATTGCACTTTTATTTAGCTTGAATATTTAACTTTTTCCGTCAAGCCTGCTATAACTCCAATTGTCGAGGGTCTGGAACACATCATACCCTCCTTCTATAGGATGATTCGTCCCGAATCACAACTTTGTTCCTGTTATTTCACTTCACCTCCTAGATCAAACGGAAAATTATTGCTTCCATGCCAGAGGGATGACCAATAGTATCCTGTAAATTGGGTTACATGAATGGATTGAAGTAGAAACTCCTGTGGGCATTGGTGGTGTTGCCCAAATTTCCAAGTACATTTAACCTGCAAGAGAAAATTAAATAAAGCGGGGAGGGGAATGTTAGTTTCATGAGGTACAAGGTATGAATCCTTGTATCCATGATTAATCACCATCTTCAATTCTTCTTTAAGAACCACGAGGCCCTCCTCTTCACCTCGTTCTTCCTTTGCATCTTCAACCACCTTTTCAAAATCTTCACTCTCAAATTCAACCACATCTCCTATCTCCACATTTTTATCACCAGGCTCGTGCACTACCTCATTGCTACCCAAATGTGGATCGTCCAATTCAACACTCAAATCTTGAACTTCAACCTCAACTCCCAATTCCACCTTCTCCTCATCAGATTTTGGAGTTTGTTTATTTGTTTTTAA
This sequence comes from Ligustrum vulgare, assembly GCA_963555705.1. Lineage (NCBI taxonomy): Eukaryota > Viridiplantae > Streptophyta > Magnoliopsida > Lamiales > Oleaceae > Ligustrum > Ligustrum vulgare. Next base: position 39,185,250 of record OY743169.1, on the reverse strand, counting down.
TTTCAAGTCTCCCTCCTTCTTATCAATATCCTTATCCCTACGATACCTCCTATTACACCACTTTTCACTCTCCTTCCTTACCCTGCGTGAATCTTCTAGTGCTTCCTCTAATGTTAACTCATATAGTACGCATGTTTTCCCTTTCTTAAGGAATTGGTATATGTGCATACTCTTATCATAAACAGCCTCCCTCCTATGTCTCCAAGGTTTTTCCAATAAAATATGATAAGATTTCAATGGCACTACATCACACCATACATTCTCACTATACCTTCACTGGGTGATAGGCACTAGAACTTGTTTGGTTACATTGAAATTCCCAAACTCCCTCATTCACGTTATCCTATAAGGTTTATAGTGTGGTTCTAGGGGCAATCCTAATTTTTCAACCACGGTGCTACTAACGAAATTAGTAAAGCACTTTCCATCAATTGCCAAACTGCACCCCTTATGATCCACATAACATCTAGTTTGGAATAAAGAGTCTGGATCATAATCCATTCCTTATGTGGCGTTTCAAAAATTCAAGAACGAAGAGGATTTAGATATCAAATAGCAAGAACGAATTTTATTGATTTGGAAGGAAATGAATATCAAGAATTTTAAATAAACTCAAGAAAGTGGTTTTTGAATTTGGAATAACTTTTTTTTTTTTTTTCAATAATGAATTTTTCGGAATTAAATAAAAAATTAAAAATATATATATTTTTTTTAATAAATCCGAAAATTCGACACGAACACAACAAAACAAACGGAACTTAATTCGGATAAGAATTAAGCAAAACAAACACTTTTAAAAAAAAATTTGGAACTATTTTCTGGATTTAAAGACTCAACAAATTTAAGAATACGAAGAACGCCAAAAACTGAAAACAAAATACTCAACAAGATATGGATGATGTTTATGGGACTCGATGATAAACATAAAAATCAAATTGGATAGAAAAACCTGAATTCAGAGTCGAGCTCTGATACCAGATGATGAGATTCGAAGCGCGGAAGAAAGGCCGAAAAGTTCCGAACTCAGGTTGTGGTTGGACGGATGAATCATGACCCGATATTCACGACGCGATGGCTCGGCGATGCGGAATAAAGAACCACGACTTTCGAAACGCCACAAAGATTTGCCCAATCTCCTTGATGACTTTCTGGTTTTGAACGCCACAAATATTCTCGCGAATATTTGATAAGTTCGGGATGAACGCCACAAGATGGTAATCTTGATAAGTTCAAAAAACATAGAAATCCACCTATAATTTTATTGAATCACTCAATAAACTGTTTATATCCAAAATCAAATCTGAATTACAATGAATAGAAAGGAATATAAATAAGTAAAATAACCTAGCCGATAATTGACTCAAAATATAATTCTAATTAGACTAAAATTCTAAAATAGGCAAACAAATAATTAAAAACAAAATTTAACCTAAAAATATGCAAAAACCCTAATTTCCGTCTGCATAATTGACTTACTGTTTTGAAGCCCCAAATGATGGAATTTGGCCATAAAATCAGTCGGTTCAAGGGCTTTAGCCCATGAGTTTTGCTTAGTGGCTCATTTCTACTCGAAAAATACATATTATGCATCTAATTCCGACATGATTAACTAGATTGCACATTTATTTGGCTTGAATATTTAACTTTTTCTGTCAAGCTTACTATGACTCCGATTGTCGAGGGTCTGGAACACATCAGGGTGGGTATTGGCCATTCTCGTAGTCACACCGATCATTTTCGTACCTATTACTTGTTTACAATTAGAGTGAACTTAGTGCATCCTCAGGCTAATTAGTTAGTTAAAACCTTTTAAATATACGAACAACGTCACATTACCAAAACAAGCACGCATACAAACTTCATCGGACCAAAAAAAATTGTTGTTTCATTGATTTGAAAAATTACAATAGTTATTACAAAATATCAGGGGGGCTTTGTGTAATTTTATAACTGCAAGTGTACAGTGTCAAGTTTTGTAATATAATGGTAAAATAGGATGTCGAACCCACATAGGTTTTAATTTGGTTTTATACTAAGTAATATAATTGATTAGCTCTTATTTTATTTAGAAAAATCGAATTATAAGATCAATGATTTTAATCTATTCTAGTAATGAATATGGTGATGAATTCAACAAATAAATGCAAGTTCAAAGATAAACAAGATGAGAAAGCCTAGGATTTGATTTCACCTAACTATCGATTATGATTCACAATTATCTAGCTATCTTTTATCAACTTTCACATGTTTATAAGCAAGAGCCTCAATTGTACTTCTATCCCCTCTCTCGAGTGTCGGCTAGAAATTAATCCTAAATTTCAATTCCAGTATCTCTATTCTGAATTAAAAGCAAGAATTTATCAAGTTCATAGTTCTTTTATGGAGTAAACTTCGTAAATTCTACACTTTCTTTCGAAACCTATAAAATATATGTTGTGTTAATCCTATGATCATGCCTACATTCCCCTGTCTCAAGTGTCAGAATTGACTAGCATCTACTCATTCAATTAGTGGCCAATTAATTGAAAGCATTAAAATCATAACACAGATAAACAGAATGGAAAATTTCATAGAAATAAATAAAATAAATTCAAATCATATACTCAAGTTATGGCTAATCAAACCCTAGAAAAATAATTTAGTTCATGATAAGAAACAAGAAATCTATATAATTCAAAATAAACGACATAAAGAAGAGAATAGAAAAAACTAGTTTTTGGATAGATCTTCAATCTTCTTCCTTGATGTTGTTCTTGCCTCCCTTTGATTTCTTGAATCTTTTCCTTTTTAGCCCGGCTAAATCCCCCTCTACTATGGTCTTTTGGTTTTTATTTATATTCTTTTGAAGTCAAAGAAGAGTTAGGGTTGAATTGGGCTTAAGAACAGAGTTTTTGGAGTTTGAAACAGTAGTGTAGCGCCTCGGCTCTGCATGGGTAGCGCCTAGGTGCTAACAATCTGAAAATTTTTAGCAATGGGAAGTGCCTAGGTGCTTCCTAGGGCACCTCGGCACTGTCTCGAAGCGGTTTGATCCGTCGAATGAACTTTAAACGTGCATAACTTTTGATTTACAAGTCTAAATTGAGCTCTGTTTTTTGCAATGAACTCCAATTCAATTATATTTCCAATAATATACTATACAAGTCATGAAGATATCTATAGAAAGAGTTATACGCTAATTTCTTAACATACTCCGCACTTAGCTTTCGGGTTTGACCTAAAATAACCAAAAAAAATGCAAAATAAAGAATAAAAACACTTAAGAAGACCAATAATTACTCACTTTTGATTGTCTAAATAAGTGTAAAATTACACTTATCAAGGCTAATTTATGTTCTCTAGATACTAGCCATGGATTGGGCTTTTTCTCTCGACTTCTTTCTCATCGGCATCATCTTCATCCTCCATCACACAACCCTCAAAAGCAGACATGTCAAGGACGTTTTGGGCCTTGGGATCATCAATAAGGTCGTAAGGCTAGACTTTAGGACCTATGCTCGAACGACGGCTCGAGCCTGCTTGAAGGAAAAATTTTATGAGCCCAGCGCATACTCTCCATTCATCAGGGTGCAACCCTCAAACTTTTTAAAATCTTCAACAACCTGGACCCAGGCTTCCACAACTTAGCTTCGAACTCGTTTTACTTGTGAATAAGCTCGATTTTGTACTCCTCAACCTAGTCTTTTAAACACCCAATCTAATCATGGACCCTTCTCAACTCAGCATTGGACTGGTCGACCACCTTCCTTTTGAAGATCCTCAATTCTCTTGTCCCGAAGCTCCACTGACTAGATGAGCTCAGCCACTTTGTGGGAATCGCCCATGCCTCTCAAATAAATATCTTGGGCCACACTGAGAGCCAGAACACACAAGAACAAAATGTCAAACCGAAATAAGAAAGTTGAAATGAAAATACGTTATGAAGGTCAAGGATATACCTTCAATATTTTCACTTCCATTACCTTAAGACCCTCTTCGTTGTCAATGTTTGTCTAGTATCTCCCGATCACATTCGAGAGCAGGTGGAAACATCGAAAATCTTCAAGGATCATAGCTATAGGACCTCGAGATAGAAGATCTCAAGATTCCGTTTTTGTAGGAGGAACCCCGAGGCACCTGCCTTTGTGGTCAAGAAAAAGCATTGGAAGCACTCGTCTGGAGGGGTCAACCCTCTAATAATTGGAGGTCTCTCCAAAAACCACTTACTTCTGACCCATAACTCGGGAAATTCTTGCCTCCTTCTACCCAGGGGCCCAAGCTTCTAATTTTTGGGCCTTAGCCTTCTTAGCCACAACTTGGAGAGCTGATGGATTGAATGTCCTATCTGCGAAAAAGAAAACATACAAGTAATTAGTACGAGGAAAGATCAGTAAAAGAAGGAACAGAAATAATGACAAGAACCGAATTCCTACCCCTAACACTATGCATCCCAACAAGATTGAGGACGTTATCCCCAAGGAGATCATCTAGATCATGATGCAAAGGGCTGGAGATCCTCTAGCTTTTGTCTATCCCTCTTTAAAACCTCAATAAGTAAGCTCCTCATTAAACTTCCCAATGTTCGAGACAACCCATCTCGGTTAGAAGGGATGCCCTGGCTCTTAAGAAATAACATAAAAACCCTTCTCTTTTCACCCCTTCCGAGAGCTCAAGATCTTGGGGATCCTAAACCTGCCCCGATTAGAAAGGTAAACAAAGCATGTGAAATGTGAGAGTTATTTTATCTCGAAGACCAACCTACATAGGTCGAGATTAGAAGCTATTGATAGGTACCTAGAAGTTATGAACAAATAAACAAGCATCCTCCACCCTTTTGGCATTAGCTGCCTCAAGCACATCGAGTGCTCAATCAAGAACTCAAGGAAGAAATGGTGAAGAGGCCACCTATGTCCACCCTATAATGCATCTCTGAAAACTAAAAACTCATCATCTCGAGCTCGTACTATCTTGTTTTTTGGGCTCAAAGGCCCTTACATCACACCGGAGCATCAACAAAAACTTTCTAGCCACCTCAATCACCTTGTGTTCCTTAAACACACAAGGTAGGTTGGGATAAGTAAGGAGTGGGGTATTCTCTCCTTGAGCACAGGGCCAAGCATCTAGAGAGACAATGATATGAATAACTGAATTTCCTAATTCTTCGAGTTCTATCAAACTCGTGACCACTTTCCTCACTAGACATCTTTCAAAAAAAAAAAACTGTTAACTTAAAGTCTCGAGCTCTTACCTCAATACCTAATGCACAAAACCCTCTATTTATCTTGAGCATGATCTTTTGGTCTCTCTTGAAACAATTGTGAAAGTACAAAAGGACAGACCCCCTATTTATAGAAGTCCACGAAAATCCCAAGGATCTCCAACGATGCCATGTGTCACCCATCCATGGCCACGTCGTCCAGCCAAACGTCATGTCATGTCAGAACGTTTTGTCACCTAACAAGCCATCACATCATGTCATATCACATGACATCTCTACTCGAGCATAGAGAATTTCCAGGGTTATTTGTCAAAAACCCAACTAGTACAATAATAGCACACATTGCATATCTACCATATCTTCGAACTCGACGATGGATGCACTAGGGCCTATGATAAGCATATCCCTATCCGCTAAAGTTATAATTCGTGTTCGGGGTCGTATTGCCTGAGCTACAGATCCAACATAGGTTCGAGATCATTTCTTTTCTTTCAGACTCAAGCTAACCTCCTACTTTTGTTGGACTCTGAATCCACGAGTCCTAACCTAATATAACCACTGCAATCCTATAACCTTATCTAGATTCCATTGGCAAAGACTCCTATGTCTAATGGGCTTTTTAAGTGTCTTAACCACTCAGCAAACTAATCCTACCCGGATTACAGACTTGTCTCTATAAATACATGGTGTTCGGTTATTATTCGGGTATACAATTAATATTTCAATTCATAGCCTTACATTCAATATTTTCTCTCTATTCGTTAACTTGAGCATCGAATGGGGGATGCAGATATACCTCTTTTCCTTTATTTTAGGTATTGTAGATCTAAAACGTGCTTGTTTATTGACCAAGTTCGAGAAATAATAGGTTAAGATTTTTGGTAACATTAGGCTCAATGAATCCTAAAAGTTGTTGTAAAAAAAGTAATAACGAGTTTTGTTATAAACTAGAGAGAGGAGAGGGAAGAAATAAAGAAGCCAATAAATTTATGTATTTTATTATAAACTAGAGCACCATATATATAGAGGAGAGTAGGGATATACAAAGTATAATGTCTAGGGTTAATTGGATACAATTGTCATTCACAAATACAAGATAATATTTTAAACACTCCCCTTGAATGACATATTATAAAATATCTGTCTCGTTAAAACCTTGTTTGATAAAAACTCAATGAGACAAAAATATCAAACGAAGGAAAAAGAGTACAGTTATTCTTGGAGTATTAAGATAAATGCAGCCTTGTCAAAACTTAGCCAAGAAAAACCAATGGGACAAAACCTTGATTAAGAAAAAAGAATACAGCTACTGCATTTAGTGTTGATCACTGTAAATCATCGAGTCGATACATCCCAATCTTGTGAACTGATTTCTTGAATGTAGATGTTGATAGTGTTTTTTGTAGATAAATCAGCTACATTGTCACTTGAGTGAATATGTTGAAAATTTTGGAATATTTTGATACTGCCTCATTAAATCTTGTCAGAAAAACTTAATAGGACAAAACCTGAACGAAGAAAAAAGAGTACAGCTACCCCATCTGATTTAATCAGTATTGAATCATCCATATAGCTACTCCCCCTGATTCAATCTCTTTAGAATCATACATATTTTGATCTCCTTAGGAGAGTATATACATTGACATTGATAATGGCTAAACTCTCCTGTGGGACAAAACCTCAGCTAAGGAAAAAAGAGTGTATCGCATATTAGCTCCCCTCATGGGAACATTACAATAATATTGACATTGCATGTAATTATTTCAACTATTAAGCTCGAATATGTTCACCAAGCATATATAAATGACACATATCCCATATTATTTGTTCTTCGAATATAAACTCAATTATTCATTTGAACGTGAAGAATTATAAAATATTTACAATCATTTGAAAATGCTACATCGAGCCATGTTCTATAATCAATATTCATCAATGCATTTAATGCAATTCTCAAATCTGGAAGTGACTTATTCACTCCAATGAACGATTAATTTATTCACTTTAGATGAATAATTAACCATAAATTTGAATCTTAAAAGTCAATTGTCACTATTTTCAAATATGATTCACAACAATGGTACATCTTAATTTCAACACTTTGTCATATAGAGTCATTTATACCATTCTTCATGTAATCTAATTTTATATTACCAATCAGATTTCAGTACAAATTGAATCTTTTAAAGGCATATTAAATATTTCGATGGCAAAATATCTATATGCTTTCATCAAACAAGTTTCTTAAAAACTTGAACTATATATTTCAGATATATTTAATCCTTCAAGGATTACACTGTATGCTTCAGGCATCATTTATGTTTCACATTGCAATTGTCAAATGGATCTTCTTTAATCACTTCATCGCAATCCCAAATTACTGAGGTATTGATTACTCATTTTAATCTCACTTATTGGTACTTCAAATAGTACTCCCAACGAACCGAGTTGATGATCCTACATTTTGATATCACTCATTGATAGATCAAAGAGTGCAAGCTAGTAGTTAGAGTCAATCATCTTTCAGTAATTACATTTCTAATAATTATATATTTATTAGCACTTATTATGTATTTGTTAGACAAATAAAATTTTGCATCTGGGCCAGATCTTTGAAACATTCGTTGCACAACAAGTCGTGTATTACGACTATACCTATAGGTATTTTACTAGCTTAACACTACATGTTTAGACTTCAGGTCCCAAAACTCTAGGTTTTGTAGTAAGATTAATTTAACCTGAATGCATACTCTTGCCAGCTATTTTTATGTTGATTTTCTTCGACATATTTTCTTTTATTATCCTCGTTATCATTCATATTATGATGCAATCTGCTTTGCAATTTGCTTTTGTATAAGAGCTTTATAAAGTGTGTCGACACAATTATCATCTCAATTCGATTTCTTTCCCCACAAGACATAACTATAAAGATCTCAATTTTTCAATATTTCAAGTGCTTGAACCTCTTCTGGAGATTAACAATTAGTTATATCAATATATACTCTCTCACGAGTATATGCCTCCTTTATAAGACCTTCATAATAATTTGCTCTATTTTTGTTTATTTGGGATCTTCATTCGAATAAGATATTGCTACTCTTTAGGCGTTCCATATATCAATATAAGATAGAACATTTGTAGCTAATAGATTTTATTAACCTCTTATGCATCTTGTAATTATGTTATCTTTTGAACTTTTCGTTCGTATTTTCAATCGAACTTCTGGTTGGTATTTTCAGTTGCGAGGATATAAATAACATAATATGATGCATTTGTATGATATTCAACTTCTAATCGCCCCTAATGCTGAGAAATTGTCCAATCAAATTGACATTTATTTTTTTAGTGTTATAAAATATCACTCATTTGGGATATACGTTTAAACCAAGCATTTATTCTCAGCGTTCTTTATTTTCAATTTCAGTGCAATGTGTGGATCAATTACACTATAAAAAAAATTAGATGAAAAAATTAGGCTCTAGCCAAAACCAACTATGACAAGGAGAACTATGATGTTAGCATGATGTGTAATAGAATTCCCTAAACAAAAAGGAAAGTACTTTGTTCTCAACTATATTATTTGGATGCGTTTAACAAGCAATAATGTTAAACTATTTATCAACATCCCAACTAACACTTGTTGAAATTTATGTCCACTAACATTAACAAGACACAATTTTGATTATATAATCTGAAAATTATGCTCATAATTTAAAATTTGAGCAATAATTTCACAAACTTTAGGTTGCAAACACCATGCAATCATCTAATATATGTATCAAATCTATTAGATACAAATAATATTTTGATGATCAACGTGGAGGATGATGGGGAACCATTTATCACGCTAATTAATTTTCAGAAATATAGGAAATTTAATACTTATTTTAGCTAGTGATAGTCAATGAAGAATTTCATGAAAGAGAACAAACATCATATATGATTGAATTGAAGAATCTTCTAGTTCTTCATGGAGTATTCATTTTAATTTCGCATCATTATTGATCCACTTATGGTCCAACTAGTCTTGTCAAATAATAAAATCAAATTCAACTTCTTGTTCAATATAAGATATAATTCAATGATTAAACATTATATATATCATTCAAGTAGTCAAACTAATCAAAGTCCTTATAACATTAGTTATATGTTTTTCTTCAGGGATAAACATGAACTCAAATTATATATTCTTCAAAACACGTGCTACTTCAAAAGCACATTTTTATTGCTCTATCAAAATCAATATGTCAATATTCTTCTGAATATTGAAATTGTAATAATATCATACTTTTCAAGAGTAGTTAATATTATTTTATAATTGTTTGCTTCTTTCGGAGCAACAACATATTAAATTTGAATATTCAATGTGAAATAAGATTTTGCTTCTTCAAGAGCAAAAAGAAATATTTTTCTAAAATGTTTTATTAAATAACTCAAATGAGATATTTCTAATGCTACAATATTTATCTGAAATATTGATTTAGATTGTTTCTTTTTTTAGAATAGTGATACAATATTTTATATTCTTCTAGAAAATTGTTCTATATTATTAAATGTAAAGCATACACTCAAACAAATATTTATTGTAAGCTGGTATAATCAAAACGATATGATAAGATCGAATAACTATACCACTTCTATGGAAATTCAAAGTTAATAGAATACTATCATCTTCTTTGAGCAGAAAAAGAAACTATGTTATTCGTGAACAAGTAACAAAATAATTGAAATATTTATCATAAAATAAAGTTGTTATTCTTTAGGAGTAACAACAAAATATTTTTTTCAAAATATCAAATTAATAACATATCTCTTAATATTGGGCTCTTCGAGAACAAATTATATTCCGTTATAATATTTAATATGAGATAAAATTATGATTCTTCAAGAATCATCACAACAATATATTATTCTACATCATAATAATCTTTTTGATTATTGATAAATTCAAAAATTCAAATTTCTTTGAGAACAAGAATGCAATATTTATACATGAGCAATAAAATAATATACTTCTAGAATATTGAAACGTAGCAATAATAAAATATTCTTCCAGGATATTGATTTGAATCTCATTCAGTTATAACAATAATTAATATCTGTTGTGCTATTTAGGAGCAAAAAAAAAAATTATTCTTCTAGAATAATTATATTTTTAAAATTGTTATTCTTCAAGAACAATAAGTCAATATTCTAGAAATTATGCTATCCGGGTGCAAATAAATATTCTTCCAAAATATTGACATTAACGATTCGTTTTATCTTTTGAACTAACAATATTTGTGCTCTACACGAGTGACGATAAATACTATTTGAAATATTTATCTTACGTGGGTTGTGTTTCTTCGTGAACACCAACACCATATTCATTTAAAATATACTTTAAATTATACTTTTTCAGGAACATTGAGTCAATATTCGTCTGAAATATTGAAATTGTAATATACTGCTCTTCACGAGCAAGTAATATTTTTCTAGAATATCAATAATATTGTCCTACTTCGTGAGCAACAAAATGATACATTATCAATTCAAAATTTATGAATGAACATTACAAATATTTAATCAGTTTAAAGAATATTAATCACCATATAAATTAATTACCAAACATACATCTGAAAAAAAAAAAAAAAAGTATCCATACATAGAAGTTATTAAAATTGACTAAATTTTTTATTGGCTAAATCTTTTACCAATAAGCAAAAGATACTGAACATGCACGTGAATTCCATATATAAAAATTAAAGGTATAACTAATATGTGGTAGAATCAAAAGGCATAAATCTAAATATTCTATGTGGAAATTCAAAATAATGTATTGATTGCCAACGATAGGATTGAAAGAGAAAATGCAAACTTAATGGTACAGGCAAACATAATTGATATAAGAAAAAAGAGACAATGACAAATTTTATTACCTTTTAGAATGAAAATTAATGCGCTGGAACAAAATATGTCTTATTCCGCTAACACGAACTTATTTCGATTATTCAAAAATAATAAATTAATATTCTTCTGAAATATTTGAAATTATAATTTATGTTCTTCATGAGCAAACAATATTCTTGTGGCATATTAATTATAATGATGTACTACTTCAGTCAGGAGTAACAACAAATTATTTATAATAGACAATTATATAATTAATAATATTTTGGAATATTAATTATCCGTTGTGTTCTTCAGGCGCAACAACATAATGAATTATCAATTTAAATCAATAATAACAATAATACTTGTAATTGAAATATCTACAATTATTATTCTTCTGGAATATTAATATATATATTGTTTTGCTACTTCAGGAGAAACAACACAATAAATCAATAACTCGGTAAATTTGTAATGGACAAATATATGATTAATATTCTTCTGGAACATTAATACTCACTCCGTCCCATAAAGATAAACTTGTTTCTATTTTTACACAGATTAAGAAAACATAATTAATATATATTTGAACTATAAATTTACTTATATTTTACCTAATATGCCCCTATATTGAATAATGGATCATTCATATTGTTGATAACAATACATATTAAATATGAGTATATTAGAAAATCTAGAAATTAATATTCTTTTAATAAGGAAAGTGGTATATAATTTGGGACAGACAAATAAGGTAAACGAGCCACTCTGTGGGACAGATGTAGTACATTATTTTGCTATTTCAGGAGCAACAACATAATATAATAATAAATAAATAAATATGCCTACAAAATCTTTTACATCCTCCCTATTACTACCGTACCTAAATGACTTAACACGTCATTAGTAAGGGCCCACACAGCACTCGCTGGCTATCAGTGGGGCCCTAGGCTGGAACAAATTATTATTGGCCGAGGTGCCATATTATTAGAAGCCCCATATAGTCAGGTTGCTAGTGTCGAAGTGGAATTATATGGAGCCATGCCAGGGACCAATGACGAGACCGGTCGGTGTGACAGAGAGATGGGACCGCTCTGCAAATTATGGCTTGATGTGACGACATCTTTAAAAGGATGTGATGGTTACTTTATTCCTAGGTAGGTAGTAATGATTATAATTAAATAAATGATTTGTCTCATAAAGTGTTAGGAGATTGCCATGTATAAAGCACAACATGTGTCACCATCCAAGATGATTACTTCTACTATAAATAGATCAATAGTGTCTCCAAGTAAAGGGTTAGAAACTTTCTATTCAAATTCAATATACAAATTTCACTCCCTTTTCTCTCCAATAATAAGAAACTATTTTCAATCTAAACCACCAAGGTGCTTCTAACTAATATTTTGATATGTGAGATTTTTAGAAATTTTTCTAACTCATTTTGATATAAACTGGTGTTAATAACGTGTTATAAACTAGAGAGAAAAGAGGGAAGAAATAAAAAGACAAATAAACTTGCATGTTTTATTATAAATCAGAGCCTCATATATATAAGAGAGAATAGAGATATACAAAGTAATAATATCTAGGGTTATAGGGGTACAATTATCATTCATGTGGCTGTGACCTCGTCTAGGTTGGTGTGACCTATTTTAGATGATGGCAGGGACGTGGTAACACGTACATGAAACCCTATGAAATTAGGTCTGTTGATGGTAAGTTAGATAAACTGATGAATTCTTGTGAATGCAACCTAACGGTATTGTTGGGAAGTGAGTTGAAATAGTTGGTTTGCACATGAAATTTATGCCTTTAGTAATCTGAAGAATGTTGATTGCTTGGTAATTATCTGAAGAATGTTCAATGACATATATCATATGCACATGATATGTATTTATGTTTTATCAATGTTGTTTTATCAATTTGTCATACTTCAATGGCACAAACTATGCTGCGATTATGACATTGCTTCTAAAAAATGTGACATGATATAGATTCATAAAGAATGCTCACTGACATATATTATATGTCCATGTGTATTACACCCAAGTTCTATAATGTTGGTCTGACTCATGCTACTTTTCATCAGGTGTGATCATATTCTATCCTCGAGGGAGAATGGTTTCCGGGGAAAATTACATCAAATGCAACGAGTAATGCCCCGAAAAATCTTAAATCCAAGTTAAAGAATAGGAAACTACGCATTCGATGTAGCAACAACTCTCCACAAGCATTGCCAGTTTGAAGAAGAGGACACATTGCATTAACAGAATGTAGAAAGCATTTTGATTGATGACTAGTGATTGTATATGTAATCAGACATTGGTTATTTGTATAATGCCAATGCTTTTAATTAAATTCCAAATATATATTTGTGCTTGTGCTGACATAGTGCGCTGAATATTCATTTTAAATATAAAGTGTTTTATGAGTTTAAGATATATTTTGTTTATCATTGCATTTTCTAGAGGTTTGTTGATTTTGAATACTCATTTTTTGTCTATTATTCCTGAATTAAAAATTCAATATGAACATTCGTTTTAAGTCACATTATATATAAATCAGGTCATATGTTATCATTTTTCAAGTCATTTATTATCAACATTAAGTCATATTTAAATATATTTATTGCACATTGTAGGTGTCCACTACACATGTTTCATCATGTGGTCACACATTTGAAATGAGTTCAAGTATTTTTCATTATCCATAGGTCGGCCAAAATAAAGTCTTTAAGCAAGCTAAATATCTCTTTTACATTCCAAATCCTATCTCTAGAAACGACGGCGCTTGTGGAATAATTCGGGTTACAGTAATCGTATTATTATTATTATTATTATTATTATTATTATTATTATTATTATTATTATAATATCCTTTGAGTTTGACAAAATTTGAATTGATTGCTACAAAGGTCAGTCCAAAAGCTCCTTAGTTTAACGAAAGAGTAATTAATTAAAATAATTGTGTCAATATAGCTTAGGAGTCACGCAAAGTTTGATAAGCCAGCAAGAGTAAGCTACTCAGATTCTACACGACTCTCGATAGGGCCCTTAATTAAGGAGTTGCTAAGCAACGTCATCTTTACGGTTCGTTACGCTAATTCCTCACAAATCCCGATTAATTTGTTTAACAATTGGTACAATTCTGGAATTAGAGAATGATGCAAATTTACGTTACCTACAAGGACAGGAAATCTTTTTAATTTAATATATTTTATTTTATTTTATTCCTTCTAAATAATCACTAACCATTGTTGCTTATCCCCCCTTCCTCCCTCGGCTGTAGACCAAGATTAAAAATATTCCTATACAAGAAATTCAACCATACAAAAACAAAAATAAATATATATCACTTTTATAACAAAAAATTTGATCAATATATCATCGACTGTCTCTAAATATATAATGTGCTAAAACCCGATCACTTATTATAATTTTTAAGAAAAAGACGCATGACACATGTATCTATTACACAGATCACTCCGGACATAGTATTTGGTAAAAAAAATGTATATACGAGCAAGAGTCAGTAACCTACCTTGGTGATTGGGATGAATATTATCATTTTTAACCCCGGCTAATTTGGATTTACTTAACCACAGGGCTCCACAGGCAAAGAAAAAAAAAATTAAATTTAAGGACCTATCATTCAGTGTTTTAAGGACAAATTATAAGAATTAAAAATAATTCGACGGCGCCAAATCCAATCTACCATGTCGAGGCGCATGCTAGAAATGGTTAGGTTCCTAAATTCTTCCACATCAGTCTTATCATCATGTTCTAATGCAAGTACAACAAATGGATTAATCCAGGAACGACCCGATTCAAAGGATCCAAATTAGTAAAAAATTCAAATTGTTTAATCTGATTTTCTCAAATAATCTACGGTACCTGAAATTTTAATATTTTACTAAAGGACTGCTTAGGAAAAAGATTAAAAGGGTTTTTTTATATATATATAATTATTTCATTTAAAAGGACTTTTTTTTTTTAACCAACGGTGAATTATATGGAAGATCAACGTTTAGATTTTAATAAAATTCTTTTACCTGTCTATAATATACTTATATCATTCTATCATCATTTACTCACGCTCACATTACTTGCAGCATTCGAGTTCTCTAACATTCAAGCACTCTCTCTCTCTCTCTCAAATTTTTGCCCCTTTTTTTCACAAATTTTTATAAGAAAGGATTTCATGTTTATCTCGGAAATTTCACTTAATTTACTCTTATATTGGCATATTCACTCTTTATTGGCATTTTAGTTCAATCAATTTCAAAATGTCATGTCATGTCATTTTTAAGTACAATATTTTCTTTGATTTAATATTCTTATTACTTTTGTATAAGAAACAACTCCGGACTCTATTTAATAAAGAATTGTTTATAAACTATTAAAATTATAAATAGATATAAATTAATGATGAGAAATTGAGTATTACTTGTTAATTATTCAAATATGCTATGAACCAAACATAATGAATCTTGAATGACTTTTTTTTTTTTTTTTTTTTTTAACATTTCTATATTTATATTCACTTTAGATATTAATTTATTAAGCAATTCATAAACCTATAGTAAAACCTCTCTCCTCATATTCAATTAATCTCTTAAAATATCAAACCTCTTTAATCATAACCTTATAATATTCATGTTAATCGAACTTATTAAACAACAATACTTGTTATCTTAAAAAAGTAAAAATTTGATCATTGAACCAAATGTCACTTAGTTGGAACACTTCACCAACATCAATATATGCACAAAGTGAAAAGAAAAATAATATATTATTTTAATAATAATATTATTATTATTATTATGAAAGTGGTGAAGATTATAGGGATATGTATTCCACCCACTCCTCATCTATAACCTTATCTCCTTCTTACCATTTAGCTCCCAACTCCATATTATATTCTTTAAAAAAATAGATATTTATAGACTGTGATAATAATTTGTAACCCTCAAAAAGTTTTGGTCAATACAAGAAAAATGATTGCAATTAAAGTTTACCTCATGGCTCATGCTCTCCAGCTGTAATGACAAGAATACCCTTGGTTAATTTTTAGGTCACGTAAAGGGGTTTTAACATTTGTCCCTTAATGGGGAGGCAAAAAGCAATTTGATTTTTACTCTTGTATTTATATAAAAACAAATTGTGAATATAAAACCCATATAATGTATGATATAAGTTTGTGCATCTTCGCTTAGATTTAAGGGATTCATTAACGTGGAATTGATTAATTTGTGCTAAGTTATACATGTAATGATAATTTTTGAAGCATATAATATTATTTAGGTTGTGATATAGAGAAGGAATTGTCATTTTTTAAATTTATTGAAGATTTAAGTAATTAACGAATATTATTATTATTTGTATAAAGACATAGGAAAATCTGTGTGGTAAGGAAGAAAGAAGGAGTCCATTTGACCACTCTTTAATCTTTATCTGCGCCAAATTTTCGATGTGAAGAGTCATACCAATTTTTGGATGGAATTATTTTATTTTTAAGTTAACATAATAATAATGAGAGAGAGAGAGAGAGATAAGTTTCATTAATTAATTATATCTTCCGTGCATCGCAAGTGTACGATTACTAGTAATTTGTTATATTAATTAGCTGATTTGTCTTAAACAAAATTTTATGTATTTTTATATATCTTAATTGCTATTTAATATTCTAAAAATCTAACTAAGGGTAAATATGAGCATTTTGGTCATGGATAATTGATTCTCAAGATTCAGTCCACGTTGAAGGGTTTGTATTAAACCATCATCTCTTTCGAATTATTAATTGATAATCTTAAATTAGTTTTACATAATTAAAAAACTGAAAATAAATGATACACACATCACGTGCGCAGGCGGTTTCAAGAAATGGAATATGCGTTAAGCAACATCGTCCAGCAAGAGGTTGTTTTTGTTTTAATTAAATTAATTAATTGATTAATTAAGGCCGGTTTCTTGGAATTAATGCTGTCGAATTGACTCCATACCAGTTTGAGGTGTATTATAAATTAAGAAGGAAAACATGTTAACTGACTAAATGATTAAATTAGTATTCAATTATTCCATTTAGAAACTTCCATTATATCGATAGCTATCGGTTCTTTTAATAGCACGTGAAGAAATACAAAAGAAAAAAAAAATAAAAGTAATTCTGGAAAGACATTATTTATGGACATTTTTAGGAGATATTATGATATGACGCATACTCATTGGTTGATGAAAAAGTAAATGATGGAATATTTATTTTTATCAACTAATGAATGTATGTCACGTCATAATATTTCATAAAAATATTTATAAATAATGTCTTCCTAAAATTATTTTAAAAAAAAATTGTTATCAATTCCAGTACACAAGATCGTCAATAGAGGGTGGTTACAATGAGTCCAAGAGGACGGAAATCGAGAAGAGTAAAAGAAGCAAATTTGTAGGCTACTCCATTTCCTTCAAGTTGAATGAATTGACACGTGTCATATCCAACTTGTTCAAGAGTAAAACTACATGAAAATTCATATTTCAAAGACGAAGGGAGTCGCTCTCAACACAATGGATCATTATTCCAGTTTCCATGGCCATTGGCAAGCTTTCTTTCATAGCAAGAGCTTCAGCGCCTTCACGAGAAAAGGAGCCAAAATACAAACCGATCAAGTCACCAATACTCACTACTAAAAATCGACTCTGTAGGCACGGATATTTAGCAACGAAATTAGTTCGTTGGTAATCAACAACGAATTATCTTATCCTTTGATAGAAGTGATTACTTTTCATTAACAGAAATTAGTAACTAATATTCCATTTGTAATGTGGATAGTTTTTTACCAGTTGAAATTTCGTACTTAATGAAATGCGTTCTCCACTAACAGTTATCAGCAACGATCATTCAGTTTGTAGATTTCATTAACGAAAAGTGACTGTTGACGCCACCAGCCTCTGGGGTACTTACGGCTCGACCAACACACGGATTGTCCACCGCATGGTGTGGATTTGTTCCACGCGAGGTGGACACGTCCCCAGGGGGTTTCGAACCTTGGACCTTTGGAATATATGAATTCCAAAGGCCTCCCTGGTAACCACATGAATTCCAAAGGCCTCCCTGGTAACCACTAAGCTAAGTTAGCTTAGTGGTTACCAGGGAGGCCTTTGGAATTCATATATTCCAAAGGTCCAAGGTTCGAAACCCCCTGGGGACGCGTCCACCTCACGTGGAACAAATTCACACCATGCGGTGGACAATCCGTGTGTTGGCCGAGCCGTAAGTACCCCAGAGGCTGGTGGCGTCAACATAAAATATATTCCAAAGGTCCAAGGTTCGAAACCCCCTGGGGACGCGTCCACCTCGCGTGGAACAAATCCACACCATGCGGTGGACAATCCGTGTGTTGGCCGAGCCGTAAGTACCCCAGAGGCTGGTGGCGTCAACAAATAAAAGTAGTAGGATCTCCCAAATTGAAAGATAAGTTGTATATTCTTTGATTAATTTGTCTAAGTATGCAGCTCTTGAATGAAAGGATCGACGTTGTAATAAAGTTTGAAATATAACAGGAGGTGGGAAAAGCCACGGATCGAAAGCGAACTGAGATTAAAGTTTCATAAATTCACGTCCAGTTCGATACCGATCTGACAGCCAGGTCGAATCAACGAAAACAAATAGCAAGAGTTTTGAGAGGTGATATAGAAAAAACCTCTCAAAACTCTTGCTATTTGTTTTCGTTGATTCGACCTGGCTGTCAGATCGGTATCGAACTGGACGTGAATTTATGAAACTTTAATCTCAGTTCGCTTTCGATCTGTGGCTTTTCCCACCTCCTGTTATATTTCAAACTTTATTACAACGTCGATCCTTTCATTCAAGAGCTGCATACTTAGACAAATTAATCAAAGAATATACAACTTATCTTTCAATTTGGGAGATCCTACTACTTTTATTTGTTGACAAAAACAGACGTCAACAGTGACCAATAGAATGATTTTGTTAGTAATTAGTAACAGAATTTTCTGTTTGTAATGTTAATAGCACACAGTAACCAAAATTTCATATCTCGAAAGTTGAAGATGGCATGATAGGATTGCAGAGGAAGTAGAGATTCCGTGCAATGATGTTGTGTGTCTGGATTGAGGGCAGTGTTGTTGTACATGTAATATATATGGGTAAGGAGAAACATTTGCACTTGGTGCAGTCATTAAGTGCCATTACATGGTATTTGAATTCATGCTTTTAATGAGTTAAAAATTTAAAAAAATAAAATAAAAAATGTAAGAGAGAATTTTACAAAATGTGGCCAATTTCTAAACTATTTGATCTGACATTCGTGTACGCAACAAGTTACGTGGCCAAGTCGGTACAAGATTTGCACCCCCTCTAAATTTACAATTACAAATTATAATAATCATATTTAAGTCGGTCCACAATAAATTATTTAACCTATGTGAGATAGCCAGTTAAGCTTTCCCCATAATGACATGTTTTATCAATTTTTCAATGTGGGATGACACTGTTTATATCCTTCACTTACTCTCGCTTTTTCATTTCTAAACAATGCAGAATTGTAATTCTTTTTTAAAACTCCTATTCAAATCCAACCTCTTTTCTATGTAGAATTAATTTCACATCCACAAGTGAATGTTTCATAGCTAACATATAAATTTTCCAACAAATAACTACAAGAATCTCAATTTAACTTGTTAAATTAATTTTCACTCTACATACGTACAATGAACTAATTCCTTATTTCATGTTTAATGCCCCCCAGGGCAAATCTCACAATGGCAAAGGGGAGGGGTGGTAAATGTTCAGCGCAACAGTGTATAGAGTTCGATTCCCAACAAGGTAGAATTGACTTTATTGTAAACGGGAGTTATTGAGGAATGCTCATACTTACACAATCCTCTTCACCCTGGTCCTTAGGAGACATAACATGGATTTACAATCTCGAACCAATAACCTTGGACGTGGTCGGTTCGGGCCCTCAGGGTGTGGGATATACCTTATTTCATGTTTAATAACTTAAACCGGTTTTGTCTTGTTGTCAAAAAAAAAAAAAAAAAAAAAAACCGGTTTTGTCTTATTATTTGATCTTCCATTACAAATTTACAGTCTAACGTCCATGTACGTGTTGTGAAATTGTTGAACAATGAATATCGTGATAAGTCATTATAATATAAGATTTTTCAATCTTTTGGGCTTTCCTATTCGTTTTAAGTAATCATGAAAACATTTACAAGATCATACGAATCAACACTGCATAAATGTAATTTATTATCAAATATTAAAAATAGCTTGTATCTTTATTTGAAATCTAATTAAGCTTTAAAGTCGTTCAAATCATGTTTAATGAATATTGAGATAGAACTTTTTCTCTTACCCCTGTTTGGTGGGAATTAAAATGAGATTTTTAGTAGATTTGGATAGAAATTAATAAAATATGTGGCTATATAATTATTGGTCTAATAAAATATAGGGTTAAAATTAAATATTAATTTTGATTTCAATTAAAATCTTATTTCTAGTTTATCAAAAAGGGACTTAATCATTTCTATTATCTCAAAAACTTCTATCAAATCATAGTCGAATACGGATAAATATCATGTAAATGTTGTATGATGTATGTGTCTAACTGTGTTTTAATGTAGTTTATAATAATATACTTAAAGATCGTTCAAATCATGTTTAACGTAATTTATAATATTTTTGAAAATCGTTCAAATCATGTTTAACAATTCGAAAAAAGATGTTAAAAGTGAAAAGTTCTCTCAATCACTCGTAAAATTTCCAAAAAAATTTGCCGATCATACTCAAGTATGAAGGAATACTATCACGTAATCGTTACATCTAATCTAACAAGAAAAGAGAAGCAAAATTGAATCCCAACTGTAGAAGATAGAATACGATAATGTGGGGGAGTTTGTTAAAGGAGGTGTGCAGTTGAGTTCTGTTTTGGGCCCACATTTTGTTGGGCGGTTTGGGAACAAGTTTCGAGTAGTTTGGTTCCTCGTACTGCACGGCTCCTTTTAGGAACGTACGACGTGGCAAAATATTTGTACCCTCTTAGGATCATCATATGTGACGTGGCTTCTGCATGTAAGTGCCACGTTTTATGAGAAGATGACAAATTGAAGGTGTGAGGTGAGGAATATGAGAGCGTACGTAATTTGACGAATAGTCAGCTAAAAGCAAAGAAATGTAGCCTTTTTTGTGTAAAATAAAATAAATGTGTCATTTATAAACTGATTTATTTATATTTTTTAGATAATAAGTATGGATTGAAAATTAGAGAAATAAAATATGTATTGTTAAAATGTAATTTAAAAAATTATGTAATTTATAAATCAATTTATATAATTTACCAAAACGGATGTTTAATTTCAAGTCCACCAACTTACAAAAAGTCTATTTTTCTTCTCACTATTAATCAACTTTAGGCTATGTTAGATAATACTGCATCAATTATAAATTATTTTATTTATATTTTTGAGATAAAATGTATGGTTGAAAAATGAAGAAAAAAATATATTATGTGATTAAAAATTGATTTGGGGAATTGTTTTTGTCCATTTTCTGCTTAATTTATTTTGTTTAGTTTACTTTTATTTTGTTATTGTTTAACAAATTTTCCTACATTATTTATCTTCAATTTTACATAAATGGATTACTTACTTGTTATGCATTTGTTTCTAATATTTGTTGAGAAATTGGCATAATCTACGTAACAAGTGATTGTCAAGATTGGCTTCATCAATAGGTTACTCTCAATTTTCCTTTTGTCAAGGGAAATTTACACGAAGAAATGTATAAAAATGACACTATCCTAAAAAAAAAAAAAAAAAACGTATTATATCTTCTAATATTTTATTGAACTTGTGTCGTTAGTATCAAAGAAATGGCAAGTCGGGGAAGTACCTCAATAATATACCAAGGTAAAAACTCAGTCAAAAACGTTTTTTCCATAACGACGTGAATTTAAACTTTTTCATTCGTAATCAAATAATTTTTTATTCACACAATTTTTTTAAACCATATATTTTACTTTGAAAACATCACATTATTATTTATTTATAAACAATTTTTTTTACAAAACACAGTACTGGCAAAAGAAAACCCATCGTATTTCACGGAGGCTGTAAGGCCTGAATACTACTCTTTATATTTTTATTTGTCTTAATACTTTTATTTGTTGGATCTAAATATGTTAGTGCGAAGCTATATCACTCCCATAATGAGATTCAACAAATAGAGCACTTGTAATACTATTTTTCGTTCAACATGCTTTCTTGAATTTCACGTAATATTTAAGTTGATACCTTTATGAATTATTTAATTGTAATTATTATTTTCAATGAATAAATTATTTTGAAGCGAAAAGGACTAGGTTGTCATTACAATCAATGTGTCAATTAGAACATTTATAAACTATTTATGTTCAATTCAATGTATAATTATTTTGTTTGGTAAGCCTGTTATATTTCTATTTAATAAAGTTGTAAGTTGTCAAAATTGTATTTATTTGATATTGCGAAAAAGTTTATATGACATTTTGAAATTTAATAGAAGTTTTGGGGTCAAATTACACATTCCCTAATGTTATGGGCAAAATTACAAATTTAAAAGATAAAAATTAAAATCTAACATAAACATCCCAACTCCCCATTCCCTCCCTCTCAATCGCCTCTCACTTTTGCTCAAGTCCCCCCCAACCCACCCCACCCCACCCCACCCGCTTCGACTCCCTCTTCTCGCTTCCTCTCACCAGTAGGCCAGCTGTCGACCACCACCAGACGGCCACCATTACTGTAACCTCTTTTTCCCTCCCTTTATAGCACACACATGCACACAGATTTGAAAATTGATGAATTTTTTTATTTTTTATTTTTTACCTCCAAGATAAAGGAAATATAGCAACTGATAAAAAACGAAGTGGAAGAAATAAAAGGGGAAAACATGCCCTGTACATCAAAAGAATAAAAGATAAAAACTAGACTAATCCTCTGAAGCTGGGAAGTCCATGTCTGTCAATCTGTAGAAGTGCCCTGATGCTGCGTGGTAGATCCTGCGGTCCATACTTTCTAGGAGAGGCATGTGCTCAATCTGCAAAAGGTTATTTATTATGCCAAAGGCAAGAGCCAACCCAAAGAGCCCCTGCAAGGAGTATAGCTCACATGATCAAATATTGGTCATTTTGAGGTTGAGCGTTGGATATGATAGGAAACATTTATCCACCTCGATCCAAGTATCACACTTTCATCATAGTATCCACAAATTTCTTTACTAAGTGGGTGGATTTTGTTTTCCTTAGAGAGATTTTACAGCAAAACATTATCATCTTCATTAGAGACCACATCATATATAGGTTTGGGATTCCTCAGATCATAATGATGGATCATAGAACGTGATAAAATGGTGAAAGATTCAAACAGTTCTTGGACGAGTTTGAGATTTAATTGGTAAAGTCAATACTATGCCCAATTCGAAAGGCCAAGCGGAGCCATCAAACAAAGAGTTTAAAAATATTATTAGAAAAATGATCAATGGTAATGTCAAATAGTGGCGTAAATATTTAAACTAGACTTAATGGGCTTACAGAATGTCCACTAGCTCAAGTACCAAAATTACACACTTTTAGGAAGCAAATATGTAATAAGCATTTTTGTCTCTGGAGGTTAATATTTGACCCATTAGAGTAGCTTTTCAATACTATTTTGACCATGAAATTATACTGAAATCATATTTTAAAATCTACTAGACTTGGACAAAATAAAGTTGCATGTCCTGAATAGGTTAGAAGTTCAAAAGATGATAATGACCAACTATTAGAATAAAAGTTGGTTGCCAAGTCTTTTGATCAAGGCGAATTAGAGTGGAAAGCCATCTTACCTTCGAAGGAAAAGATCCTAAGTTTTGAAAATGCTTACACAAGTGGAAAGGACAATAGGAAGTAGATATCACTAGTACAGAAACAAGAATACGCGTCGGTTGAAAAACGAAATACGCGTCGGTTGTAGCGGCGACGTCTATGACGCAGACGCTTAAAGTCTCGACTTTAGGCGTCGGTTGTAAAACGACGCTCAAAGTCAGTTTTGGGCGTCGGTTCTAATTTAGAACCGACGCCTAAAGTCAAAAAAAAAAAAAAAAAAAAAATTAACTTTGGGCGTCGATTTTATGTAAAGTATGTTTTGGACGTTGGTTCTAAATGTAGAACCGACGCCTAAAGTCTTTTTTTTTTTTTTTTTTTTTTTGCGGGGGAAGCATCACATTTCTTTCATCCATTCCGTTGCAATAAAAATTCAATAATTCAAATATTGCAATTTATCCATCTAATAACTAAAAATGAACAATACAAAATTAAATTAATAACTAGTTGAAACACCCATACATATATACAAACACATCTATAATATAAATACCCATATATATATATAGACATATATACATTTTATATAGAGGGAGGTGGGTCTCTTACGAGATGGTGGAGGCGCGCGACGGTGGCGAAAGTGCGAGTCCGGTGATTCGGGGAGAGGAAGAGATAAAGAGCGAGGGGAGGAATGTGGTGATGAACGTTGCCGGGAAATGGAGGAATGGTGGTGGTGGTGGTGGTGGCGGCGGCGGCATAGTGCGGTGGTTCGGGTGAGAGAAAAATAAAGAGAGAGGCGGGAAGAGATCGAGTAGTGAAAAAAATAGAGATGATATGCGCCTTTTCCGTATAAGTAAATAAAGGAATACGCGTCGGTTCTTCAAGACGCCTAAAGTTTTAAAAAAAATGGGCGAAGAATGGGCGTCGGTTGTAATATTACAACCGACGCCTAAAGTTTTAAAAAAAAAAAAAATTGTTTTTTTTTTTTTTTTTTTTTTGTTCCTACAAGAATACGCGTCGGTTCTTCAAGAACCGACGCGTATTCTCCGGTTTTACGCGTCGATTCTTTTACAACCGACGTCTAAAGTTTTTTTTTTTCCTAAAGAATAGGCGTCGGTTCTTCAAAAACCGACGCGTATTCTCCGGTTTTACGCGTCGGTTCTTGAAGAACCGACGCTTATTCTTAAGGTTTAAACTTTACACGTCGGTTGTAATATTACAACCGACGCCCATTCTTCGATTATATTTACAAAAATGTCACCGTCCTTTTATAGGCGTCGGTTTTAATAAAAATCGACGTATATTCCTCATTTTTTTTGGTGATTTCTGTACTAGTGTATTGTCTTACCTAATGGGGTTTGTCACTTAAGAGATCTAGATGGCAAGTTGCGATTACTTAAAAATACTTACAAAAAATATGTTCCTTCCTTTTGGGAAAGGGAACAAGTGCGCGCGAATTAGGACAAAAACATTCAAGCAAGAAAGTAAAAAAACTTAAATAAAACAATAAAGTTATGGATAAATACTTCATTTGATTAAGTTGAAATTAAGGGAATTACAAGAAACTAGGACTAAAGAGTCCTGATCAAACAGATCATAGCCACTACTCAAATAGCATCTCTAGTAAATTATGCCTAGAAGTCCTTATAAATCCCCAATCATAGCATGACTGGATACCCACAGAGGCAATGTCGACCATCATTGCTTCGGCATCAACTTGATCCAATGTGCTAAGCAAGCTAGGTCGGTCTTTAAAAGGGATACAGTCAAAGTTAGGGTTAATCAGTCCAACACCAAGAAAAATAGGAAGCGCGGCCAAAATCTCAAGCGATAGAAAATGCCTTCAGAGGTCAAGAACATGAAGACTCCCAACAAGCCTTAAGATTTTGGGATCCCGAACTCGGTTGGATCATGTATTTGACCTTCTTAATGTAAATCAAAATGTGAAGGATCAATTTTCTATTGACCAGGCTAAGGAAAGAATTTCACAAAGAATTTAAGGACAATGATGAGGCCTACCAACCAAGAGTATAAATATCTGCATTTAGGGAAGCCCCTCCCCCCCCCCCCCCCACCCGAACGATTATTTTCATTAAAGCGGAAAAAGAGGGAGCATGTGAAAATGGGAGGGTTTGGACGATGAGAACCCTATCAACTACATCTTCTGCATTAAAAGCAAGGCACAAGCCAAGGGAGTCGTTTTCGGAGTCAAGGAAGATAATGTAACCAGTAGTGACAAAATGCTCTTTCAATAAATCTTGGTAATCCTTAAAGGAGGAAATATAGGCAGTCATACCTAAGGTTGCTGAGAAGAAAGCTAGGGCTTGAAGTATGAAGAAGGCAGCGATCCCTTATATAGAGGTATGATGGGTCAATGAAAGGCTAAAGAACGTTTCTCGATTGTTGAGATTGACCGTTATCTTCGACTGGAAGTGATATTTACGAGCCTACTGAAACTAAGAGTTACAACACATAATAGGAACACCAAACGGTGCATAGGTAATGACAATAGCTTCTCATGGATATGAAAGAATTAAGCCCCTGTTTAAGACTCATTATTTCAAATAATGTAGTTCGTAATAGTAATTTTTGAAAAATATGTGGTCGAAAACTAGGGATTTTTCTTAAGTTTATGTGTAAATTATTTTATTGATAGAATGTGTGCACATGGTTGAAAATGAGTTTAAAAAAAATGAGATCTTGAATAATGGGAACCAACCAGGGGCTAAATGTAGTTGTAGTTAAGGACATTGAAAAGACAATTTGAGAACAAATTGTTCAAAAGTATGGAAAATCGATGTTGACCTTTGGACATTAAAATAGTTAGCATTGGGAAAGATGCCACCTGACATAGAGGCAAGTACGACCGATTAGGGATAACAAGGCGAGGCAAGATTTGCAAAGCTAGGGAGATTGAATCAAAGAGGAAAAGATATCTTAGGTGAGATTCCAGCGAAATGTATCCAGAAAAAGAGGAAAACATGGAGTAAAGTTGGCAAAATGATGGGGCAATTGTTTCTCTCCCCTATGATCTGGTAGATATTGGAAAAAAAAGTTACTGGTACATCGTTAGAAGCGCATACTCATGAATTACAAGCAGTAGGATCACTCAAATGATGTCATGGTGGTTACAAGATCAAGCAACAATTTTAAGGAAGTGGGTACAACACGTATAAAGGTAAGAAATCAAGATATTTTGAAGGACCAATAAATTAACTCTCAAAACCTTTTTTGTTAATAGTTAATCTACACTTTCTCGTAATTGTGGGCTTGCGCCCCTTTGAAGTAACGACTATATTCTCAATTGCACCCATTTTTTCAACTTTGTCTCAAAAGACTTTTTTATGCACACAATCATCCGAGTTTTCTATTTAATTGTTTTGCACGAAACCACATGCGAACAATTTGTAAGTTAGAATTTTATACTTCTCTTCTACAAAGATAGAGAAACATAAATGCTTGATTCTTTTTATAAAGTGAGATGTAAATACAGATAAATGATTTAATTGTTGGAAATGAGTAAAGTTTGACCGAAATCGGGTAGGTCTCGGTATCTGTTTTGAACGTATGAGTGGTCAAACACATTTTACTCTGTGAATAGGTATTCGCAATATATTTAATTTCACAAAAACATTTCCAAATAAATGAGACATTTATGCTAGAAGTTGGCAACTTGAAAGTGGAAATTAGAATTTGGAAGCTAGTGTGGAAACTTAATCCCACATAGGAAGTTGAAAGAATTTTGGACCAATTTATATACCTCTAGTTTGGATATCGGTTTGGGCTCCAAAAAATACCAATAATATTTGGAGGAGGGGGAGTCTTAGACAATGTCCAGACTAGTCCAAAGCACACGCACGTCACCGTCCGTTAGACTAGCCGACTCGAGCTTGGTCTCGGTTCGGGTCCTAGGTCATGGGTCTTTCCAAATTCAAAATTAATTTGAAAAGGTGTGTTGAAAATAAATATGTCTTTTCGGACTAAAACGGCACAAACAAATATTTGTGTCTATTCTGAGTGGTCTATTGAAGAGTTGCAACACTTGGCCCGCAAGTTTTGGCTTCCTATATATAGGACCCCTGATTTTCGATTTCATTCATTCCAAATCATTCATATCATTATCATTCTGCATTATTCTCCATTTCGAAATAATCTTTTTGCATCCATTGTCGATAGTATGAGACTTTTCTGGTTCGTTGTTCTTGCTGTTCAGAGCACCAGAGCATGTCAAAATCGTCTTAAGGTAATAGAGTCAAATTCTAGCCTTAATATATATACTCTGCAAGTTGATTCGACGTACATTTATATGGTTTACCATTTCCTTCTTTTAATCTCTATTTATTTTTCTCAGAATATAACTCGCATGCTAAATAATATTGAACATTAATGAGTACCAACTTCATATTGTGTTATATACCGATATTATGTCATATCAATTCATTTGTAGATATGTGCATTGATAAGATGAGTACCGATATTCATTATATCATTCATATATATATGTGGAAAAATAATACTTTGTATCCATCACTTTTTTGTGTTGTCTTTTATTGAACAATTTTAATTGAAAACTTTAAATGTCATATTTAGCCTTCTTTTGGGGAAAAAAACTATAGATCAATTTATAAATCGAAAAAGTAATGAATCTTACAAAATATGTTGGCAATAATGAGTAATAGTAATGAATATTTGATTGGAATTAATTATTGATTTTTACTGAATTTATAAATCAATTTAGAAATAATATTTAAAATGATGTTAAATACTTATTTCACTTATCCCAAATCATTTAAATATTAAATAAATAACTACATATAATTCCAAGTTCAATATGATATCGAAACTTATAGTTCTCTAAATAATAATTCGTTTGTCTTGAACAATTGGATTCAAATATAGGGTTATTTGATTGTCTATATTTTTCATGAAAAATGTCTAATCAAAGAGTTTCACTTTTCCTTGTTTCTTGTTTGATTGACAAATTTTTCATGCAAAAGATTTTCTAGGTACAAGCAAATGAAGCATGTTTTAGTCAATTTTCTTCCAAATATTTTCTCTAGTTTTAGGTTAGTAAATAAAAGATGGACTTTTCATTTTCCATCTTTCATTAAACACACCCTTAAAGTTTTCAGCCACTCTTTCGAGAGATATTTTAAGAGTGAATTTCCACTTTTTTTTTTTTTTAAATGAAGAGATTCTTAAAACTCTTTTATTTAAAAGTAGACAAAGACGCTTAACAAAAACTTGTGCAAAAATGACAAATGAAGAATCATTTATTTATTTATTTTTTTGATAGAAGAAGTGAAAAAGAAAAAGAAAAAAAAAGGATAAGGTACTGTAAAACAATTTTTTTTGTACATTTTTGACTTGTTGGAGAAAGTGACATGATGAAATATTTATTG
Organism: Ligustrum vulgare; assembly: GCA_963555705.1. NCBI lineage: Eukaryota > Viridiplantae > Streptophyta > Magnoliopsida > Lamiales > Oleaceae > Ligustrum > Ligustrum vulgare. Next base: position 39,155,921 of record OY743169.1, on the reverse strand, counting down.
TAACTTCCCTCCCTTTAAGTCAAGGAAACCTATTTACCCAAACTAATTAAGATGCCTGTTATACGATAATTTTGTCCACATAAAACGTAGTCAACATCATATACCTCTGTTTGATAAAATAATATTATTTATAAATAAAAAATGTGATATTTTCAGGGTAAAATGTGTGATTGAAAAATGATTTTTAAAAATGTGTGTGGTTGAAAAATGATTTAAGAAAATGTGTTATTTATAAAGTACTTACCAATCTGCGTCTAAATTATTACATAATTTGCAAATAATAAGAATATTGTTATTACATATTTTCAAATCAATTTTTAACCCCACACATCTTCAGAATCACTTTTCAAAACAAGAAGTTTTTTATTTATAAAGTAAAATAAAAAAATTACCAACCATAGGCAGACTTTAATCAATTTGAGGAGTGTTTATAAAATCTTGGCAGGTGTAATAATTTTTCAATAACATCACATATAGGAGCCATTCAGCTGATTGTTCAGCTATAAAGCCTTCGTTTGGTGTCAAAAGTTTCGTTCAATTTTATTTTATTTTATTTATTTATTTTGGGTTAAATGTTGTATAATTAACTACATGTAGTTGAGAAATAGTTTTGAAAATATTCGTAGTTAAAAATTAATTTGATAAAATGTGATATTTAAAAACAAATTTATCTGTTTGGCAATTTTTATTTATTTACAAATAAAGAATTTGATGATTTTTAGATAAATATGTGGTTGAGAAATTGTATGAAAAAATGTATGTAGTCAGTGGCGGATCCAGAATTTCCAACTAGACCGAGCTGAATTCTAAAAAGTGTAATGTAACAAAAGTTATATGTATTACAAAAATAGTAGTTACATCGAAATGTTCAATGAAATTGCGAACGACGAGGTTTCAAAGCATAAAATTCATCTATAATAGATTCTACATCTATTTTCTTAACTAAACATTGTTCAATGTGGATCGACAAACAATCTGCGAGAAAATCATCCTCCATTTTGTTACGAAGTGCCGTCTTCACATGTTTCATTACTGAAAATGCTCGATCAGCAGTGGCAGTAGAAACTGGTAATGTCAAAATAAGATGAATCAATCTAGTCAACATGACGTAAATCTTTGACCTTCCACTCTTGGTCAACTTCTTGCTTAACTCAACTAGAGAGGATACCTGAAACTGAGGATGAGGTATCACATCATGCTGAAAATGTCTCAACTCATATTCTAAAGCAATTATGTCTTGATCTATGAAATCTACAGGATATAAAGTCTTTGCAAGCTTGCATATATCATCACTATTAAATGATTCAAAAGAATTTTTAGGATCCATAGCCACCATCAGAGAAAGGAATTCTAATGATGTGTCATTAAACCTCGTATTTAACTCTATCAGGATGTAATCAATTGCTTCATTGAAATTCATTGAAAACATCAAAGTGGTAATGATGCTCGACTGTAATTTTCTCACGAATGCAACCAATCTTATATAAAAAATCCAGGTCCGGCGATTCAATGTCCCAACCACTTTCTCTCATTTGTTGAAGAACGGCCTTTGTAGACTTGACAAATCTAATCGCACACAAAATGTCAAGAGATTTTGTTTGAAGGATTTGAAAAAGAATATCAGTAATCCTAAAGATCGCATGCATCAAATGCAAGATGAACATAAATTCGAACTTTTCCATATTTCCATAAGTTCCACGAACTTTGGACTTGGAGCTTGCATTTGTAGAATGTTCTATAAGGTATTCAAATACTTTACAAGTTGCACCATACATATCTATCAAGCTCTTTATAGATTCGTAATGAGAGCTCCAACGAGTAGCTCCAGATCGCTGTAAATTACCCATTTGATTTAACCCACGTCCAGATTCACGCTCTCCAACATTTAACATATTTTGAACTTCAGTTATGTGAGCATCTTTCAACTCAGCAATTCACTTAGGAGAGGAAGTGATAATAATAACGACATTATCCAAATGAGAGAAGAATTCCCAAATAATACTTACATCCTTAGCTGCAGCAACCAAAGTCAACTGTAATCGATGGGCAAAGCAATGTATATAGTATGCATACGGGCAATCTCTAAGAAATAATGCTTGAAATCCATTCCATGCACCATGCATATTGTTAGCACCGCCGTACCCTTGACCTCTCAATTTCTGAACTTGGAGGTTATGAAGGACAAAAACATCATCTATCTCCTTCTTCGAGTTAATGAAGTTGTGTCACTGACACTTTTAATTGCCAAAAAGTGTTCTTTTAGATCTCCATCATTATCCACAAACCTCAAAATAATAGCCATTTGTTCTTGATCAGATACATCCTTTGCTTCATCAACAAGAATACAAAAGTATCCATCCCCAAATTCTTAACGAATCATCTGTCATATTCTTCTACCCATGATGTTCAAAATATCTTTTTGGATATCTGGAGCAATGTATTGGGCATTTTTAGGAGCATTCTCCAATGCGACTTTATCAATTTCCATATTCATTTCTGCAAAAGCCTTCTCCAATTCAATGAAAATCTCACGGTTTGATGAAGATGCAGATTCATTGTGACCTCTAAAAGAACAATTTTGAAGTCCTAGCCACTTACAAGACTTTATGGAAGTCTTCAAGAGAAAACAAGCCTTGTCCTTTTCCTCTTGTGTTTGGGAAAATATGACGTGCTCAATATGTTGAGAGGGCTTCATCAAATCCTCGGCCTTTCTTACACATGTCATATGAGGTGATGACAATGTACAACCAATATGTGTAAGAAACACACATTTGTCTCCTTGGTTCACCCTTTTCCAATTGTCAAACCCTTCATTTTCCAGCGATGAAATATTACTCATTGAAACATCATTCAGAAAAAGAAAGCAATAAAAACAATAAGCCTTATTTGATGTAGGCGAATACTCCAGCCAATTCCACTTTTGGAACCAATTTTTCTGAAACCGACGTTTTTGACTTCCAAAAGTTGTACCCAGATACTCCAACAAGATTGATTGATAAGGCCCAGCTATTAGATATTTTTGTCTTATCTCATCCCTTAAATTAGAAGGATATGCACATATCTTCATTTTCTTCTTAGGATCCCTTTCAATAGAAGCATATGATTGTAAATTTGGATTTGGAGATGATTGATTTTCATTCTGCGGAGTGGATGTTGAAGGATTTAGCATAGAAGGAATCGAAGTTGCTTCATTAGATTGTTGTCCCTCGACATGACCCAAAGTGCTATCACTAGGCAGTCTAGGTTGATGATCCTTTTTTTTTTTTTTTGAAAAATGGGGATGTCAATAGTTTCGGTTTCTTGCCCAATTGGCGTCGTTCCATTTTGCAGCTAAGTCGCACCGGAGTTAATCAATACTGAAACTAAAAATCACATTCTATTATTCTAATATCACATTCTCAATTCAAAAATTAAAAATCAATATCACATTCCCAAATTATCTAATGAGTAATGATTATATTCACATTCTCAAATTAAAAATCTAAATATCACATTCTCAATTCAAAAATTCAAAATCAATATCACTTTCTCAAATTATCTAATGATTATATTTACATTCTCAAATTAAAAATCTAAATATCACATTCTCAATTCAAAATCACAAATAATCAATATCAAATTAAATTCCAATTTGCAATAACATCATGATCTTATATGATTATATCTAATCTAACAGTAACATTCTTACATTCAAAGACTCACGGACTAAAATTAAATCAAATGGCTTATGGATGTAGGCACTAACCTTTTTATTGTTGCTAGTTGCTGGTAAGAGGTAAGTGGTGTGGTAAATTAATTGGCAGCCAAATGCAATTGCCAATTAGAGTTACTTGCATTGCACTTACACGGTTGCACCTACAATTTCTCAAGCTCAGGCTGCTCAGCAAGACAACAACTTTGCCTAATTTGAAATTTCTAATTTCTAATTCTTTCTGGTCCTTCCTTCCTGCAATTGCAATTTGCAAATTGATATTAACATTAAACTTACAATTACAAATTATTTATAATATTGAATTTGAAATTTTGAAGCAGCCAGCTAGCAAAAGTTAGAAGAAGTTAACAGGAGAAGAACTGAAGAAGAACTGAAGAAGTGATTCAGTGAAGAACTTATGATAAGATTCGAAGCGCGGAAGAAACGCCGGAAAGTTCACTACGCGATGGCTCGACGATGCGGAATAAAGAACCACGACTTTCGAAACACCACAAGGAATTGCCCAATCTCCTTGATAAGTCTCTTATTTGAACGCCACAAATATTCTCAAGAAATATTTGATAAGTTCGATATTTGAACGCCACAAGAAATATTCTTGATAAGTTCGAAAAAATATAGGAATCCACCTATAACTTTTATTGAATCCTCAATAAAAACTGTTTATATCAAAATCAAAGTCTCAAGTCTGAATTACAATGAATGGAAAGGAATATAAATAAGTAAAATAACCTAGCCGCTAATTGACTCAAAATAGAATTCTAATTAGACTAAAATTATAAAATAGGCAAACAAATAATTAAAAACAAAATTTAACCTAAAAATACACAAAATCCCTAATTTCGGTCTGCATAATTGACTTTCTGTTTTGAAGCTCCAAATGATGGAATTTGGCCATAAAATCAGTCGGCTCAAAGGCTTTAACCTATGAGTTTTCCTCAATGGCCGATTTCTACTCGAAAAACACATATTATACATCTAATTCCGACATGGTTGACTGGATTGCACTTTTATTTGGCTTGAATATTTAACTTTTTCCGTCAAGCCTGCTATGACTACGATTGTCGAGGGTCCGGAACACATCATACCCTCCTTCTTTAGGATGATTCGTCCCGAATCATAGCTTTGTTCATGTTGTTTCACTTCACCTCCTGGATCAAACGGAAAATTATTACTTCCATGCCAAAGGGATGACCAATAGTATCCTGTAACTTGGGTTACATGAATTGATTGAAGTAGAAACTCCTGTGGGCATTGGTGGTGTTGCCCAAATTTCCAAGTACATTTAACCTGCAAGATAAAATTAAATAAAGTGGGGAGGGAAATGTTAGGTTCATGAGGTACAAGGTATGGATCCTTGTATTCATGAATTATCACCGTCAATTCCACCCTTTGAACCATGAGGCCCTTCTCTTCACCTTGTTCTCCTTTTGCAACTTCTTGCTCACCCCCTATCTCTTTTCTCTCAAGCTCGGTTACTTCCTCTAACTCAAGATTTTCTAGCTCATCCACCTCTTCAATTTTTTTTTTTCAAATTCAACCACATCTTCTACCTCCACATTCGTATCACCATGTTCGCACACTACCTCATCACTATCCAAATGTGGATCTACCAATTCAAAACCCAAATTTTGAACTTCTACCCCAACTTCTAATTCCTCATCAAATCTTGGAGTTTGTTCACCTAACTCCACTTTTTCAACTCCTACCACAAAGTTCGGGGTCTCTTCAACTAAATCATGTCTCAAGCCTCCCTCCTTCTTTTCAACTTTCATATCCCAAGGCTCAACATGATTTTCACTCTCTTCTAACCATCTAATTACCGCTTTTCGTTTCTCCTCCTTCCTTTGTACTTTAGCCAAATATTTTTTTTCTGCCTCTCGTTCACACCTCAATTTTTCTTCATAAATTTCCTTTTGAATTTAAAAAATTGCTTTTGGATCAATGTCGGCTCCTCTCTTAACTCCGATTTCATCCCTAGGTTTATGATCGCGCCTATATTCCCTCCTAGATCTAGAATCCGATTGAGATCGCTCATTTTTCAATTTCCCTTCCCTTTCATCTAGTTTATCCAACCTCATCAAAGCATCATTCAAAAATTTCCACATACGATCTTTGGCATTTTCATGGGAATTGGACATTGTGAAATTTATGTGGGAGGACACAGAAAAAGAAAAATTAAAACAAAGAATCAAGAAATTCAAGAAAGTGGTTCTTGAATGAACCTTTTTTTTTAATTTTGGATGAATTTTCGGATTAAATAAATAAAAATAAAAATAATAATTTTTTTTATAAATCCAGAAAATTCGATACGAACGCAACAAAACAAACGGCACATGATTCGGATAAGAATTAAATAAAAAAACACTTTTGAATTTTGGTAGAACGATTTTCTGGATTAAAGACTCAACAAACTCAAGAAGAACACAAAAAAAAAAAACGCAAAAAAAAACTGTAAACAAAACACTCAACAAGATATGGATGATTTTTATGAGACTCGATGATAAACAAAAAAATCAAACTGGATAGAAAAACCTGAATTCAGAGTCCAGCTCTGATACCAAATGATAAGATTCGAAGCGCGGAAGAAACGCCGGAAAGTTCCGAACCCAGGTTGTGGTTGGACAGATGAATCATGACCCGATATTCACGACGCGATGGCTTGACGATGCGGAATAAAGAACCACGACTTTCGAAACATCACAAGGAATTGCCCAATCTCCTTGATAAGTTCGATATTTGAACGCCACAAGAAATATTCTTGATAAGTTCAAAAAACATAGGAATCTACTTATAACTTTTATTGAATCCTCAATAAAAACTGTTTATATCAAAATCAAAGTCTCAAGTCTGAATTACAATGAATGGAAAGAAATATAAATAAGTAAAATAACCTAACCGCTAATTGACTCAAAATAGAATTTTAATTAGACTAAAATTCCAAAATAGGCAAACAAGTAAATAAAAACAAAATTTAACCTAAAAATACGCAAAAATCCTAATTTCCGTCTGCATAATTGACTTGCTGTTTTGAATCCTCAAATGATGGAATTTGACCATAAAATCAGTCGGCTCAAGGGCTTTGGCCCATGAGTTTATAATATTCTCCAATACAAGTGATCATCTCCAACTAGTACTCAATTCGTTCTCAAAATAATCAAGATTCTTCTCAATAACACCATAATATTTATCTTCACTCATATTTCAAAATGTACCTTGACATCCCAGTAGTTGTATACACCATCTTGTTTTGAAATTGTGCAACAAGGAGATCATTTCAATATAACTATCTCCAATACAAAATGATTATGCTTCGAATAAGCCAAAAATATCTCAAGAGTTATTATCCCTCTATATCACTTACTAAATCTTGCTTGCGGTGTAAATGTACTTGCAAGTCTAACCTCAATTCTCTTAGTTGGTTGCTTTACCATACCATGCTCTTAACTCAAACTGATAAAATTCCGGACAGAGTCTCCCTTGTAATTTGGACTTATCCAACTTGTAGGTATACTTCATAACCAACAATAACAACCTGTAGTTATATTCCACATCTGACCACCATAATTTAAATATTGACAACAATTCCAACGAACTTCAATACCACAAAATATCCCAGAAAATCATTTCATCATTCCTCAACATAACAATTTCAAATCATATTTTCCAACATCACGATATCACTTCTTCAATACATTAATTGGCTCAAAATGACCACTAATTCATCATACTTATAAAATATATGCCACAAATCAATATTTCCAAAATTTCTTCACAAGGTCAAACATTCTTCAACACAGAGGCATAATTCACTTACTCAAACACAATATCAATTCTTAATTCCCAATAATTTAGAATCAAAACTTTAAATCTCAAATTTCATAATTCTTCTCATACAAGTCTCAATAAAATCATATTACTCATAATCGCAACATCTCATCACATCTTCATAAAATTGGCTTGCTATCTCTCGTTGATATATTCCGAAAATATTGTCTAATCTTTTCTATTGACTTCTCGTAAATGGTGCCATGTCTAAAATAAATTATGCAAAGTCCAGTTAGGGTTCATCATTTCTAAGTTCGAGGACAAAAATTATTATAAAATCATTCTTAAGTCATATTATTCCCATTATGCTCAACACTCGTTCTCTTTCTTTTCTTTTCTTTCTGAAAAAAAAAAATTTCTCGTTATGCTTCAAAACTTATTTCTTTCTTTCTTATTCGGATAAAATCTCTTTCTCTTTAGTAACGACCCGGCTCCCTCGCTAGGGCCTTATCCGAGTCGTACTCATAGTCTTTACTTCTATCTCATGCATTTAAGCAAGTAAGTTTTAACAAGCATAACGACATCATAAATCTTCTTTCTCTTTCTCATAAATCATTAAAATAAGTATCCGAAATACTCTTCATTCTTTCTCATAAATCAGTAAAATAAGTATTCGAAATACTGAAATAACTTTAAACATCTTATATTTCTTTACCTCGGAGTCGGTGGAACGAATGATGGCAGTGGCAATCTTCATTAATAATTACATAACGGAAAACGTTTTCTTGAAAATTTCTTTTTGAAACTTACCAGTCTACAGAAACGCAGACTGGCTCTGATACCAAGCTGTAGCGCCCCGAGTTCCGTATACCCGGTTCACCACGTCATTTTCTGATTTAATTTTTTTTCGAAAAATATTTTAACGGAAGAAATAACTGAAATTCATTTTTGGCAACATTAAATAAGCTGTAATGGTCGATAAGATTGAAAACATTTATGAAACAACTTGAAATGGGAAATCGAACCATTAATTTTGTAAAGCAGTTAACGATGTCATAACTTCTCAAATAATTGAGATTCTCAAAATTATCTATTGTTGGAAATTACGGAAATCATTAAAGTAAGACATTTCAACCCTTTAACGGTTATTGCCACCATCATCCATCACTTGCCACCATCTCCGAGATCTGCAAAACTGTTAAAATAACAGGTTGAGCATTTCGAATGAAATACTCAGTAGACTCATCGCCAATTAATTAATTTACAATATAATTGAACACATAAATGCAGGCTCTTTAGAAAACATAGGGTGTGGGTTGCTCTTCTTGTGCATTTAAGCACTTGGCTTCTTTCTGAAAAATCATAGGCTCTTTATAAATTGGCTCTTGATAGATCTCATGTTGTGCATTTCAGCACGGGTCTTCTTACTTCTTTTCTTTCTTGTGCACATAAGGCACATGTTATGCATAACATCATTTCTCTAGTACCGGGTGGGCTCCCTCAAGGGGCCTTTTCCCAATCATGCCCGCGTACTCATTAACATCATAATTATTTTCGAAGAAATACATTCTCATCGCCTTTTCTTACAAAAAAATATGACTTTTACAAGTCATGATACATTCACATGCAATCATAATTTAAATCAATTAATAGGGGCGAGTCTACCTTAAACTTGACGAGTGTGATTGAGCGGGAAACGACTTCCATTCTTTAATTCTCCGTACGCTTCGTCTAGCCAATTAGAAGATTAAATCGAATTAGTCTTTTGAATTTTATAGTTAAAATGATAGAGTATAATTTAGGGATTGAAATCGCTAATTTTGAAAGTTGGAGGACTAAAATGAATACTTTGAAAATTGAAGGACTAAAATGAATATCTTTGAAACTCGAGTTTTATAAATATACGTGTACATGTATTTATCATCAATATGGACCAAATCGAAAGACTTTAAAATATGAAGGCTTAAATGATTGCTATTAAACATTTGGGACTAAAATGTAAACCTTTTAAAAGTTGGGTCGTAAACTCAAAACAATGGGGTTGAAATAATATATTTTAAAAATAAGGGGTTGATTAAAATCATTTCGAAACATAAGGGGCTGAAATGATAAGTTTATAAAGCTATAGGGGCTGATGTGAAACAATTGAAAACTATGGGGGCTAAAATGTAAATCTTTTAAAACTTAGGCTTAAAATCAAATAGATTAAATCAGCAAGGACTAAAATAAAATGGGTTTGATACTTAGGGTTAAAATAATAACTTTTGAAACTTTAAAGTAAGATTTAAAAATATTTAAGCTGTAGGGACTGCTATAGATTATTTTAAAACTTGAGGACTGATTTGAAACAATTTAAAACTTCAGGGACCAAGCTGCAAATTTGAAAAATCAAAATTTTATAAAATCAAATCTTTCTCTCTCTCCTACCCATTTCATCGGAGCAGAGGGAGGAGAGACGCGACGGAGGAGGAAGAAGTCCGTCTTCCAGCCGGCGGTTCGCCGGCGCAACGCCGGCGCAGGATGCGGCCAACGGCGAGGGTTCCAATAGGCTAGGTTTGTGTGGATTTGGTGCAGTTTTGGGTGCTGGAAAATGGCGTGAAACCGAAGTCAAAACGAGCTGGGTTAGTGATCTTTCCGGCGAAGGAACCGGCGATCGAGGTAGGTAAGTATGGGTTATGTCTTATTTTGTGGTTTTGGGTTTTTGATTTTGGATCGCGATTGAAGTTGGGTTCGCGGAGGTGATGATGATGATGGCGTGATTCTGGCTTCTATGTGCAGTGGTTGTGCGATGAGTGGTGGCGGCTGCTGGAATGTGCCAGTGGTGGTTGAGGTGGTGCGTTGGGTGGTGGCGTGATGGATGTGGTGAGTTGGAGGTTTGTGGTGGTGCTGCAGGTGATGAGGTAAACGGTGGGTCGAAGTGGTTGTGTTGGTGATGCTGGGAAGAGGCAGTGGCTGCGTTGGGGGCGGTGCAGTGGTGCGGGTAATGGTGATGGTGATGGTGATGGTGATGATGATGATGAAGGAGAAGGGGGCGTTACCTTGCTGGAGTGGAGGCTGAAAATGGAGCTGCGAGGAGCTAAGTTGGTTGCTGGAAATGGGATTGCGATGGAGTTGGGAGGAGGCCGCTGGTGGAGGTGAGTTGGAGGTGGCGGTGGTGATGATTGGGATCTTGGCAGTGTGCTGGTGGTGATGATGATGATTGATGGGGGAGGGCTGGCGACTGGGCTGTTGTGCGGTGGTGATGATGGTGAAGATGATGAAGATGAGGAAGGAGGTGGTGGTGGCGGTTTGGAGTTGAGTTGCTGGACAGAATGGTGGTTGCTTGGTCGAGAGGTTGCTGGAATTGCTGAAACTGAAGGGGGACGGGATGCGTATAAAGAGGGTGTTGGGTGATGTGAAGAGTATGGGTTTAGGTTAGTGGGGGTTTGATAGGTATGGGGTGGAGTATGGGTTGGTGGGGTATGTTGGAAAATTTATGGGTTGAAACACAAGGAACGGAAATCGAGAAATTAATACGCGTGAATTCAACTGAGTTGAGAAAAATGGATCTGATAAAATAAGCTAAACATGATTTGGACTTTAAAACAAGTTTGAAAGAAATAAAATAAATAAATAAATAAAAATGATATAATTTTAGAAATTCGGAATATATTTTTAAAATGGAATTAATTCGATATTTCTCGATGTGGCTAGACGAACGCGTCGTGACGTTAACTTAAAAATGGATGAGATCGCAGCGACACGTTTTTCGAAACTTTGAAATAATTATTAAATTGCATAAAAATTCTTGGTCGCTACAACCTTACCCCCTTAAAATAATTTCGTCCTCGAAATTAAACTTTCTTGATCTATTCTTTCTGGATACTTGGCTAGGATCTCTTCTTCATTTCCCAAGTAACTTCATCATTATTGTGTCTACCCCACTGGACTTTGACTAAAGGAATTTCTTTGTTTCTTAAGACATGGACTTCTTCTCTCTACTATGCACATAGGTGCCTCTCTATAAGTCAAATCTTTCTGAACTGCAAGAGACTGATAATTCACCACATGACTAGAATTATGAACATACTCTCTCAATAGAGAAACATGAAAAACATTGTGAACAACTGCAAGTTCTGGTGGCAAAGCCAACAATAAGCCACAATATCCACTTCTCTAGTATTTCAAATGGTCCGATGAAACAAGAACTTAAATTTTTCTTCCTTGCCGAAACAAAAGTACCCTTCATAGGAATTTCTTTCAAGAACACTTTCTCTCTGATCCCAAACATTAAGTCTCTTCTTTGATCGGCATAGCTATCTGTCTATCTTGGGCAGCTTTAATTCGTACTCTGATCTTTCTCAATAGCATCGACTGTTCTTCTCAATTAATTCTGAACCCAATGATTTCTTCTCATTAACTTCATCCCACTCGATTGGCGATCAACATCGCCGTCCATACAAAGCTTCATAGGGTGCCATACCAAAGGTAGCTCGAAAATTATTTGTTGTAGGCAATCTCTACTGATAGAAAATGTATCTCTCAATTACCATTTGGGTCTAGAACACATGCCTTAAGCATAACTTTCACTGTCTGAATCTGAAGATGGTAGGCAGTACTAAAATTTAACTTAGTACCTATTGCCACATGTAAACTGTTCCAAATCTCGAAGTAAATCTCGAATCTCTATCCGAAAAAAAATGAACACTAACAATACATGAAATCGGACAATCTCTCTAACATATATCTGTACCTCATACGAAGCTATCAAAAAGACACTGGATAGCTATTGAGTAGAACTCAATCAGTCATCCGTCATTATCCAACTTATTAACTCATTCATTAACCTTCTATTCCCAAAACTTTCCAGAATCTATACTGATATCGAATCCACGATATAAACATCAATTATTCAAATGCTTAAACTAGAAACCAAGAAGATTGATCAAGAATAATACCTTATCACCCAAAACATAGAAACACGGTATCAATTCCAAAACATTTGGGTACAAACTCAAACTTGGCAGAATCTTTCTGAAGAGATTTACAAACGAAATCATTTCCAAACTCGACTGAACCTTCCCTTTCAAGATGAAAGAATTCAAACTTAAATCCTTTAGTCCATACTTTTAAATCATGTATCAAGTACTTGATATCACATACTCATTCTAGCTGAGGACAAAGGTACTTACTTAAAGTATCATCATAAGAATCAAATCTGATATTCTCAAACTTTAGAAATCTCCCTATCTTCCCAATCTGAAGTTCATGATACAATTTCCCTGTTCACCCAAAGCTTCAATTCATGTCACAATTTGAACAAATACTCTGATTAAGTCTATCACCATTGGATAAGACTTCTGTGAATTATATAGGATTCCTCATCAAGTTTACTTAACCCAAAGATACAATCTCTTTTATAAGAAAAAGTCACGCAACTGATCATCTCAAGTTTTCCATCATTGTAGTAAAATATTTTACTCACATCAAAAAAAATACAACCGATAAGAAGTAATCGAAACTGCATAACCAAAAATCTTAAATAAATCCATATATCTTATGACTCAAAATGAAGATTCTCAATCGTAGGTAACATTTCACCATAATGCAATAACCCATCAAAATGAGATCAATTGACTCCATATATTCACACAATCCTTCGCGGGATAACCATAACATCTATTACCCGTCTAGTCCCCATATCTTGTAGTAATCATGTAATATGTCACTTATCGTTGCATCATATGACCTCAAATAATCATATCAATCTCTCTAAGATTACAATATAATAACCATCATATCTATTACGTGAACCTTGTACGTCAATCTGCTCACTAAGATTATATATCAATCTCTTAAACTAAATAAATCTTGGATTCTGTCATTGCCGCTCTTTCTGCACACTACTCCGTAATAAGTCATTACAGTGAAGTCTGATCCTCATTTCCACAAGGAAAATTACATAAAATTGCATTTCTTATTTTCGAACCAAGATACCATTAGTAACTCTTTCCAAAATTTCAAGGTAGGATCTTATCATAAACTTTCCTCCGTTCCAATGCATTACTTCTGCAATACTTGAGCAAATTTAGGACCTGATAAAATTTCTGTCATCACTTTCTTCTAACAATTTTCTCTCATGATCTTCTAATATCATAAATGAAAACTTATTGTATATCCGTGAATCGTTCACTGATCACGAGGCAATCCCGATTTTCCATGACTGAGACTTGTCTTTCCTCGAATTCCACTTAGAACCAAACATAGCATAACTGATTCGATACGAACGCAACAAAACAAACGGCACATGATTCGGATAAGAATTAAATAAAAAAACACTTTTGAATTTTGGTAGAACGATTTTCTGGATTAAAGACTCAACAAACTCAAGAAGAACACAAAAAAAAAACGCAAAAAAAAACTGTAAACAAAACACTCAACAAGATATGGATGATTTTTATGAGACTCGATGATAAACAAAAAAATCAAACTGGATAGAAAAACCTGAATTCAGAGTCCAGCTCTGATACCAAATGATAAGATTCGAAGCGCGGAAGAAACGCCGGAAAGTTCCGAACCCAGGTTGTGGTTGGACAGATGAATCATGACCCGATATTCACGACGCGATGGCTTGACGATGCGGAATAAAGAACCACGACTTTCGAAACACCACAAGGAATTGCCCAATCTCCTTGATAAGTTCGATATTTGAACGCCACAAGAAATATTCTTGATAAGTTCAAAAAACATAGGAATCTACTTATAACTTTTATTGAATCCTCAATAAAAACTGTTTATATCAAAATCAAAGTCTCAAGTCTGAATTACAATGAATGGAAAGAAATATAAATAAGTAAAATAACCTAACCGCTAATTGACTCAAAATAGAATTTTAATTAGACTAAAATTCCAAAATAGGCAAACAAGTAAATAAAAACAAAATTTAACCTAAAAATACGCAAAAATCCTAATTTCCGTCTGCATAATTGACTTGCTGTTTTGAATCCTCAAATGATGGAATTTGACCATAAAATCAGTCGGCTCAAGGGCTTTGGCCCATGAGTTTATAATATTCTCCAATACAAGTGATCATCTCCAACTAGTACTCAATTCGTTCTCAAAATAATCAAGATTCTTCTCAATAACACCATAATATTTATCTTCACTCATATTTCAAAATGTACCTTGACATCCCAGTAGTTGTATACACCATCTTGTTTTGAAATTGTGCAACAAGGAGATCATTTCAATATAACTATCTCCAATACAAAATGATTATGCTTCGAATAAGCCAAAAATATCTCAAGAGTTATTATCCCTCTATATCACTTACTAAATCTTGCTTGCGGTGTAAATGTACTTGCAAGTCTAACCTCAATTCTCTTAGTTGGTTGCTTTACCATACCATGCTCTTAACTCAAACTGATAAAATTCCGGACAGAGTCTCCCTTGTAATTTGGACTTATCCAACTTGTAGGTATACTTCATAACCAACAATAACAACCTGTAGTTATATTCCACATCTGACCACCATAATTTAAATATTGACAACAATTCCAACGAACTTCAATACCACAAAATATCCCAGAAAATCATTTCATCATTCCTCAACATAACAATTTCAAATCATATTTTCCAACATCACGATATCACTTCTTCAATACATTAATTGGCTCAAAATGACCACTAATTCATCATACTTATAAAATATATGCCACAAATCAATATTTCCAAAATTTCTTCACAAGGTCAAACATTCTTCAACACAGAGGCATAATTCACTTACTCAAACACAATATCAATTCTTAATTCCCAATAATTTAGAATCAAAACTTTAAATCTCAAATTTCATAATTCTTCTCATACAAGTCTCAATAAAATCATATTACTCATAATCGCAACATCTCATCACATCTTCATAAAATTGGCTTGCTATCTCTCGTTGATATATTCCGAAAATATTGTCTAATCTTTTCTATTGACTTCTCGTAAATGGTGTCATGTCTAAAATAAATTATGCAAAGTCCAGTTAGGGTTCATCATTTCTAAGTTCGAGGACAAAAATTATTATAAAATCATTCTTAAGTCATATTATTCCCATTATGCTCAACACTCGTTCTCTTTCTTTTCTTTTCTTTCTGAAAAAAAAAAATTTCTCGTTATGCTTCAAAACTTATTTCTTTCTTTCTTATTCGGATAAAATCTCTTTCTCTTTAGTAACGACCCGGCTCCCTCGCTAGGGCCTTATCCGAGTCGTACTCATAGTCTTTACTTCTATCTCATGCATTTAAGCAAGTAAGTTTTAACAAGCATAACGACATCATAAATCTTCTTTCTCTTTCTCATAAATCATTAAAATAAGTATCCGAAATACTCTTCATTCTTTCTCATAAATCAGTAAAATAAGTATTCGAAATACTGAAATAACTTTAAACATCTTATATTTCTTTACCTCGGAGTCGGTGGAACGAATGATGGCAGTGGCAATCTTCATTAATAATTACATAACGGAAAACGTTTTCTTGAAAATTTCTTTTTGAAACTTACCAGTCTACAGAAACGCAGACTGGCTCTGATACCAAGCTGTAGCGCCCCGAGTTCCGTATACCCGGTTCACCACGTCATTTTCTGATTTAATTTTTTTTCGAAAAATATTTTAACGGAAGAAATAACTGAAATTCATTTTTGGCAACATTAAATAAGCTGTAATGGTCGATAAGATTGAAAACATTTATGAAACAACTTGAAATGGGAAATCGAACCATTAATTTTGTAAAGCAGTTAACGATGTCATAACTTCTCAAATAATTGAGATTCTCAAAATTATCTATTGTTGGAAATTACGGAAATCATTAAAGTAAGACATTTCAACCCTTTAACGGTTATTGCCACCATCATCCATCACTTGCCACCATCTCCGAGATCTGCAAAACTGTTAAAATAACAGGTTGAGCATTTCGAATGAAATACTCAGTAGACTCATCGCCAATTAATTAATCTACAATATAATTGAACACATAAATGCAGGCTCTTTAGAAAACATAGGGTGTGGGTTGCTCTTCTTGTGCATTTAAGCACTTGGCTTCTTTCTGAAAAATCATAGGCTCTTTATAAATTGGCTCTTGATAGATCTCATGTTGTGCATTTCAGCACGGGTCTTCTTACTTCTTTTCTTTCTTGTGCACATAAGGCACATGTTATGCATAACATCATTTCTCTAGTACCGGGTGGGCTCCCTCAAGGGGCCTTTTCCCAATCATGCCCGCGTACTCATTAACATCATAATTATTTTCGAAGAAATACATTCTCATCGCCTTTTCTTACAAAAAAATATGACTTTTACAAGTCATGATACATTCACATGCAATCATAATTTAAATCAATTAATAGGGGCGAGTCTACCTTAAACTTGACGAGTGTGATTGAGCGGGAAACGACTTCCATTCTTTAATTCTCCGTACGCTTCGTCTAGCCAATTAGAAGATTAAATCGAATTAGTCTTTTGAATTTTATAGTTAAAATGATAGAGTATAATTTAGGGATTGAAATCGCTAATTTTGAAAGTTGGAGGACTAAAATGAATACTTTGAAAATTGAAGGACTAAAATGAATATCTTTGAAACTCGAGTTTTATAAATATACATGTACATGTATTTATCATCAATATGGACCAAATCGAAAGACTTTAAAATATGAAGGCTTAAATGATTGCTATTAAACATTTGGGACTAAAATGTAAACCTTTTAAAAGTTGGGTCGTAAACTCAAAACAATGGGGTTGAAATAATATATTTTAAAAATAAGGGGTTGATTAAAATCATTTCGAAACATAAGGGGCTGAAATGATAAGTTTATAAAGCTATAGGGGCTGATGTGAAACAATTGAAAACTATGGGGGCTAAAATGTAAATCTTTTAAAACTTAGGCTTAAAATCAAATAGATTAAATCAGCAAGGACTAAAATAAAATGGGTTTGATACTTAGGGTTAAAATAATAACTTTTGAAACTTTAAAGTAAGATTTAAAAATATTTAAGCTGTAGGGACTGCTATAGATTATTTTAAAACTTGAGGACTGATTTGAAACAATTTAAAACTTCAGGGACCAAGCTGCAAATTTGAAAAATCAAAATTTTATAAAATCAAATCTTTCTCTCTCTCCTACCCATTTCATCGGAGCAGAGGGAGGAGAGACGCGACGGAGGAGGAAGAAGTCCGTCTTCCAGCCGGCGGTTCGCCGGCGCAACGCCGGCGCAGGATGCGGCCAACGGCGAGGGTTCCAATAGGCTAGGTTTGTGTGGACTTGGTGCAGTTTTGGGTGCTGGAAAATGGCGTGAAACCGAAGTCAAAACGAGCTGGGTTAGTGATCTTTCCGGCGAAGGAACCGGCGATCGAGGTAGGTAAGTATGGGTTATGTCTTATTTTGTGGTTTTGGGTTTTTGATTTTGGATCGCGATTGAAGTTGGGTTCGCGGAGGTGATGATGATGATGGCGTGATTCTGGCTTCTATGTGCAGTGGTTGTGCGATGAGTGGTGGCGGCTGCTGGAATGTGCCAGTGGTGGTTGAGGTGGTGCGTTGGGTGGTGGCGTGATGGATGTGGTGAGTTGGAGGTTTGTGGTGGTGCTGCAGGTGATGAGGTAAACGGTGGGTCGAAGTGGTTGTGTTGGTGATGCTGGGAAGAGGCAGTGGCTGCGTTGGGGGCGGTGCAGTGGTGCGGGTAATGGTGATGGTGATGGTGATGGTGATGATGATGATGAAGGAGAAGGGGGCGTTACCTTGCTGGAGTGGAGGCTGAAAATGGAGCTGCGAGGAGCTAAGTTGGTTGCTGGAAATGGGATTGCGATGGAGTTGGGAGGAGGCCGCTGGTGGAGGTGAGTTGGAGGTGGCGGTGGTGATGATTGGGATCTTGGCAGTGTGCTGGTGGTGATGATGATGATTGATGGGGGAGGGCTGGCGACTGGGCTGTTGTGCGGTGGTGATGATGGTGAAGATGATGAAGATGAGGAAGGAGGTGGTGGTGGCGGTTTGGAGTTGAGTTGCTGGACAGAATGGTGGTTGCTTGGTCGAGAGGTTGCTGGAATTGCTGAAACTGAAGGGGGACGGGATGCGTATAAAGAGGGTGTTGGGTGATGTGAAGAGTATGGGTTTAGGTTAGTGGGGGTTTGATAGGTATGGGGTGGAGTATGGGTTGGTGGGGTATGTTGGAAAATTTATGGGTTGAAACACAAGGAACGGAAATCGAGAAATTAATACGCGTGAATTCAACTGAGTTGAGAAAAATGGATCTGATAAAATAAGCTAAACATGATTTGGACTTTAAAACAAGTTTGAAAGAAATAAAATAAATAAATAAATAAAAATGATATAATTTTAGAAATTCGGAATATATTTTTAAAATGGAATTAATTCGATATTTCTCGATGTGGCTAGACGAACGCGTCGTGACGTTAACTTAAAAATGGATGAGATCGCAGCGACACGTTTTTCGAAACTTTGAAATAATTATTAAATTGCATAAAAATTCTTGGTCGCTACAACCTTACCCCCTTAAAATAATTTCGTCCTCGAAATTAAACTTTCTTGATCTATTCTTTCTGGATACTTGGCTAGGATCTCTTCTTCATTTCCCAAGTAACTTCATCATTATTGTGTCTACCCCACTGGACTTTGACTAAAGGAATTTCTTTGTTTCTTAAGACATGGACTTCTTCTCTCTACTATGCACATAGGTGCCTCTCTATAAGTCAAATCTTTCTGAACTGCAAGAGACTGATAATTCACCACATGACTAGAATTATGAACATACTCTCTCAATAGAGAAACATGAAAAACATTGTGAACAACTGCAAGTTCTGGTGGCAAAGCCAACAATAAGCCACAATATCCACTTCTCTAGTATTTCAAATGGTCCGATGAAACAAGAACTTAAATTTTTCTTCCTTGCCGAAACAAAAGTACCCTTCATAGGAATTTCTTTCAAGAACACTTTCTCTCTGATCCCAAACATTAAGTCTCTTCTTTGATCGGCATAGCTATCTGTCTATCTTGGGCAGCTTTAATTCGTACTCTGATCTTTCTCAATAGCATCGACTGTTCTTCTCAATTAATTCTGAACCCAATGATTTCTTCTCATTAACTTCATCCCACTCGATTGGCGATCAACATCGCCGTCCATACAAAGCTTCATAGGGTGCCATACCAAAGGTAGCTCGAAAATTATTTGTTGTAGGCAATCTCTTCTGATAGAAAATGTATCTCTCAATTACCATTTGGGTCTAGAACACATGCCTTAAGCATAACTTTCACTGTCTGAATCTGAAGATGGTAGGCAGTACTAAAATTTAACTTAGTACCTATTGCCACATGTAAACTGTTCCAAATCTCGAAGTAAATCTCGAATCTCTATCCGAAAAAAAATGAACACTAACAATACATGAAATCGGACAATCTCTCTAACATATATCTGTACCTCATACGAAGCTATCAAAAAGACACTGGATAGCTATTGAGTAGAACTCAATCAGTCATCCGTCATTATCCAACTTATTAACTCATTCATTAACCTTCTATTCCCAAAACTTTCCAGAATCTATACTGATATCGAATCCACGATATAAACATCAATTATTCAAATGCTTAAACTAGAAACCAAGAAGATTGATCAAGAATAATACCTTATCACCCAAAACATAGAAACACGGTATCAATTCCAAAACATTTGGGTACAAACTCAAACTTGGCAGAATCTTTCTGAAGAGATTTACAAACGAAATCATTTCCAAACTCGACTGAACCTTCCCTTTCAAGATGAAAGAATTCAAACTTAAATCCTTTAGTCCATACTTTTAAATCATGTATCAAGTACTTGATATCACATACTCATTCTAGCTGAGGACAAAGGTACTTACTTAAAGTATCATCATAAGAATCAAATCTGATATTCTCAAACTTTAGAAATCTCCCTATCTTCCCAATCTGAAGTTCATGATACAATTTCCCTGTTCACCCAAAGCTTCAATTCATGTCACAATTTGAACAAATACTCTGATTAAGTCTATCACCATTGGATAAGACTTCTGTGAATTATATAGGATTCCTCATCAAGTTTACTTAACCCAAAGATACAATCTCTTTTATAAGAAAAAGTCACGCAACTGATCATCTCAAGTTTTCCATCATTGTAGTAAAATATTTTACTCACATCAAAAAAAATACAACCGATAAGAAGTAATCGAAACTGCATAACCAAAAATCTTAAATAAATCCATATATCTTATGACTCAAAATGAAGATTCTCAATCGTAGGTAACATTTCACCATAATGCAATAACCCATCAAAATGAGATCAATTGACTCCATATATTCACACAATCCTTCGCGGGATAACCATAACATCTATTACCCGTCTAGTCCCCATATCTTGTAGTAATCATGTAATATGTCACTTATCGTTGCATCATATGACCTCAAATAATCATATCAATCTCTCTAAGATTACAATATAATAACCATCATATCTATTACGTGAACCTTGTACGTCAATCTGCTCACTAAGATTATATATCAATCTCTTAAACTAAATAAATCTTGGATTCTGTCATTGCCGCTCTTTCTGCACACTACTCCGTAATAAGTCATTACAGTGAAGTCTGATCCTCATTTCCACAAGGAAAATTACATAAAATTGCATTTCTTATTTTCGAACCAAGATACCATTAGTAACTCTTTCCAAAATTTCAAGGTAGGATCTTATCATAAACTTTCCTCCGTTCCAATGCATTACTTCTGCAATACTTGAGCAAATTTAGGACCTGATAAAATTTCTGTCATCACTTTCTTCTAACAATTTTCTCTCATGATCTTCTAATATCATAAATGAAAACTTATTGTATATCCGTGAATCGTTCACTGATCACGAGGCAATCCCGATTTTCCATGACTGAGACTTGTCTTTCCTCGAATTCCACTTAGAACCAAACATAGCATAACTGATTCATGAAAAGTCAACTTACTTCATAATCTCAATACATCGTCACCTTCAGTTCTCATCATCACATTACTCCTTAAAATCATCTATTGCACCCTTAATATTCAAACGACCTTATGACCATTATCATAATCTCACATAGTCCCAATCATTCGATCATATGTCTCCAAATTCTCACTATAATAAATCTCGATACTTTAAGGGCGTCATACTGTAAAATACTTCCAATATCTCTCATTCATGATAACTGACTTTTCCAAATAATCTTATTACTTGTAAACAACCAAATCTTACGCATCATCTACCAATCAACTTCCAAAACAAATCGACAGTATTATCATATATCCTCATCATTTATAATATTCTCCAATACAAGTGATCATCTCCAACTAGTACTCAATTCGTTCTCAAAATAATCAAGATTCTTCTCAATAACACCATAATATTTATCTTCACTCATATTTCAAAATGTACCTTGACATCCCAGTAGTTGTATACACCATCTTGTTTTGAAATTGTGCAACAAGGAGATCATTTCAATATAACTATCTCCAATACAAAATGATTATGCTTCGAATAAGCCAAAAATATCTCAAGAGTTATTATCCCTCTATATCACTTACTAAATCTTGCTTGCGGTGTAAATGTACTTGCAAGTCTAACCTCAATTCTCTTAGTTGGTTGCTTTACCATACCATGCTCTTAACTCAAACTGATAAAATTCCGGACAGAGTCTCCCTTGTAATTTGGACTTATCCAACTTGTAGGTATACTTCATAACCAACAATAACAACCTGTAGTTATATTCCACATCTGACCACCATAATTTAAATATTGACAACAATTCCAACGAACTTCAATACCACAAAATATCCCAGAAAATCATTTCATCATTCCTCAACATAACAATTTCAAATCATATTTTCCAACATCACGATATCACTTCTTCAATACATTAATTGGCTCAAAATGACCACTAATTCATCATACTTATAAAATATATGCCACAAATCAATATTTCCAAAATTTCTTCACAAGGTCAAACATTCTTCAACACAGAGGCATAATTCACTTACTCAAACACAATATCAATTCTTAATTCCCAATAATTTAGAATCAAAACTTTAAATCTCAAATTTCATAATTCTTCTCATACAAGTCTCAATAAAATCATATTACTCATAATCGCAACATCTCATCACATCTTCATAAAATTGGCTTGCTATCTCTCGTTGATATATTCCGAAAATATTGTCTAATCTTTTCTATTGACTTCTCGTAAATGGTGCCATGTCTAAAATAAATTATGCAAAGTCCAGTTAGGGTTCATCATTTCTAAGTTCGAGGACAAAAATTATTATAAAATCATTCTTAAGTCATATTATTCCCATTATGCTCAACACTCGTTCTCTTTCTTTTCTTTTCTTTCTGAAAAAAAAAAATTTCTCGTTATGCTTCAAAACTTATTTCTTTCTTTCTTATTCGGATAAAATCTCTTTCTCTTTAGTAACGACCCGGCTCCCTCGCTAGGGCCTTATCCGAGTCGTACTCATAGTCTTTACTTCTATCTCATGCATTTAAGCAAGTAAGTTTTAACAAGCATAACGACATCATAAATCTTCTTTCTCTTTCTCATAAATCATTAAAATAAGTATCCGAAATACTCTTCATTCTTTCTCATAAATCAGTAAAATAAGTATTCGAAATACTGAAATAACTTTAAACATCTTATATTTCTTTACCTCGGAGTCGGTGGAACGAATGATGGCAGTGGCAATCTTCATTAATAATTACATAACGGAAAACGTTTTCTTGAAAATTTCTTTTTGAAACTTACCAGTCTACAGAAACGCAGACTGGCTCTGATACCAAGCTGTAGCGCCCCGAGTTCCGTATACCCGGTTCACCACGTCATTTTCTGATTTAATTTTTTTTCGAAAAATATTTTAACGGAAGAAATAACTGAAATTCATTTTTGGCAACATTAAATAAGCTGTAATGGTCGATAAGATTGAAAACATTTATGAAACAACTTGAAATGGGAAATCGAACCATTAATTTTGTAAAGCAGTTAACGATGTCATAACTTCTCAAATAATTGAGATTCTCAAAATTATCTATTGTTGGAAATTACGGAAATCATTAAAGTAAGACATTTCAACCCTTTAACGGTTATTGCCACCATCATCCATCACTTGCCACCATCTCCGAGATCTGCAAAACTGTTAAAATAACAGGTTGAGCATTTCGAATGAAATACTCAGTAGACTCATCGCCAATTAATTAATCTACAATATAATTGAACACATAAATGCAGGCTCTTTAGAAAACATAGGGTGTGGGTTGCTCTTCTTGTGCATTTAAGCACTTGGCTTCTTTCTGAAAAATCATAGGCTCTTTATAAATTGGCTCTTGATAGATCTCATGTTGTGCATTTCAGCACGGGTCTTCTTACTTCTTTTCTTTCTTGTGCACATAAGGCACATGTTATGCATAACATCATTTCTCTAGTACCGGGTGGGCTCCCTCAAGGGGCCTTTTCCCAATCATGCCCGCGTACTCATTAACATCATAATTATTTTCGAAGAAATACATTCTCATCGCCTTTTCTTACAAAAAAATATGACTTTTACAAGTCATGATACATTCACATGCAATCATAATTTAAATCAATTAATAGGGGCGAGTCTACCTTAAACTTGACGAGTGTGATTGAGCGGGAAACGACTTCCATTCTTTAATTCTCCGTACGCTTCGTCTAGCCAATTAGAAGATTAAATCGAATTAGTCTTTTGAATTTTATAGTTAAAATGATAGAGTATAATTTAGGGATTGAAATCGCTAATTTTGAAAGTTGGAGGACTAAAATGAATACTTTGAAAATTGAAGGACTAAAATGAATATCTTTGAAACTCGAGTTTTATAAATATACGTGTACATGTATTTATCATCAATATGGACCAAATCGAAAGACTTTAAAATATGAAGGCTTAAATGATTGCTATTAAACATTTGGGACTAAAATGTAAACCTTTTAAAAGTTGGGTCGTAAACTCAAAACAATGGGGTTGAAATAATATATTTTAAAAATAAGGGGTTGATTAAAATCATTTCGAAACATAAGGGGCTGAAATGATAAGTTTATAAAGCTATAGGGGCTGATGTGAAACAATTGAAAACTATGGGGGCTAAAATGTAAATCTTTTAAAACTTAGGCTTAAAATCAAATAGATTAAATCAGCAAGGACTAAAATAAAATGGGTTTGATACTTAGGGTTAAAATAATAACTTTTGAAACTTTAAAGTAAGATTTAAAAATATTTAAGCTGTAGGGACTGCTATAGATTATTTTAAAACTTGAGGACTGATTTGAAACAATTTAAAACTTCAGGGACCAAGCTGCAAATTTGAAAAATCAAAATTTTATAAAATCAAATCTTTCTCTCTCTCCTACCCATTTCATCGGAGCAGAGGGAGGAGAGACGCGACGGAGGAGGAAGAAGTCCGTCTTCCAGCCGGCGGTTCGCCGGCGCAACGCCGGCGCAGGATGCGGCCAACGGCGAGGGTTCCAATAGGCTAGGTTTGTGTGGATTTGGTGCAGTTTTGGGTGCTGGAAAATGGCGTGAAACCGAAGTCAAAACGAGCTGGGTTAGTGATCTTTCCGGCGAAGGAACCGGCGATCGAGGTAGGTAAGTATGGGTTATGTCTTATTTTGTGGTTTTGGGTTTTTGATTTTGGATCGCGATTGAAGTTGGGTTCGCGGAGGTGATGATGATGATGGCGTGATTCTGGCTTCTATGTGCAGTGGTTGTGCGATGAGTGGTGGCGGCTGCTGGAATGTGCCAGTGGTGGTTGAGGTGGTGCGTTGGGTGGTGGCGTGATGGATGTGGTGAGTTGGAGGTTTGTGGTGGTGCTGCAGGTGATGAGGTAAACGGTGGGTCGAAGTGGTTGTGTTGGTGATGCTGGGAAGAGGCAGTGGCTGCGTTGGGGGCGGTGCAGTGGTGCGGGTAATGGTGATGGTGATGGTGATGGTGATGATGATGATGAAGGAGAAGGGGGCGTTACCTTGCTGGAGTGGAGGCTGAAAATGGAGCTGCGAGGAGCTAAGTTGGTTGCTGGAAATGGGATTGCGATGGAGTTGGGAGGAGGCCGCTGGTGGAGGTGAGTTGGAGGTGGCGGTGGTGATGATTGGGATCTTGGCAGTGTGCTGGTGGTGATGATGATGATTGATGGGGGAGGGCTGGCGACTGGGCTGTTGTGCGGTGGTGATGATGGTGAAGATGATGAAGATGAGGAAGGAGGTGGTGGTGGCGGTTTGGAGTTGAGTTGCTGGACAGAATGGTGGTTGCTTGGTCGAGAGGTTGCTGGAATTGCTGAAACTGAAGGGGGACGGGATGCGTATAAAGAGGGTGTTGGGTGATGTGAAGAGTATGGGTTTAGGTTAGTGGGGGTTTGATAGGTATGGGGTGGAGTATGGGTTGGTGGGGTATGTTGGAAAATTTATGGGTTGAAACACAAGGAACGGAAATCGAGAAATTAATACGCGTGAATTCAACTGAGTTGAGAAAAATGGATCTGATAAAATAAGCTAAACATGATTTGGACTTTAAAACAAGTTTGAAAGAAATAAAATAAATAAATAAATAAAAATGATATAATTTTAGAAATTCGGAATATATTTTTAAAATGGAATTAATTCGATATTTCTCGATGTGGCTAGACGAACGCGTCGTGACGTTAACTTAAAAATGGATGAGATCGCAGCGACACGTTTTTCGAAACTTTGAAATAATTATTAAATTGCATAAAAATTCTTGGTCGCTACAACGCGTTTGACCAATTTGATAGCTATGGAAGTATGCAATAGAGGTTTCAGTCAACTTCTTAAGTCTATAGGCCTATGGCATAATGTGGATACTTTTCAGATCATTTACGCCACCTTAAACCTTGGACAATTGGGGATTATCATCTTATTATGATTGATCTGTGACCCGATAAGATGAGCGCCATCTTTTTCATTCTTATATATAAGCTTAAATTTGAGTCTTTCAATGCTAATGTAATTTTGCACTTCAAAAACTAGGTTGCTTGGTACATTCTCTTCCACCCGAATCCAAATATTCTTGCTCTCATTCATTTTTCATACTGCACTCAAATAATACTTTTCAATCGTAGACTAACTTGAGTTTCAAAGTGGCCGCGGTTGCCTCTCTCAACCGGGCTTGTGTACCTAACTTTTGCGCAAGAACTTTGCTTGTAGACGAAAGTTGAGTTGAAATATTGGCCAGATGTTCTCACCAAATCTCGGGTCAGTAGAGTTAACTCACTAAATTGTGTGTTTATTTCTACTTCTATATATTTATATTAGGCTATTGTTTCACAAGAAAAAATTTCAAACATAGTTTCAATAAGCACTTGTCTCCATCTTTATCTTATTCTATCCGTCGATAAAAGTACTACAAATGACATCTTTATTTTTCAACGAGGTTTTGATTGATGCGGTACAAGGGTTAACTAACTATATAATAGAAGTGGTAACTAGGGTGAAGCTACTTGAAGAGGGGTTAAGTCATCATCATCTCTCAAAATTTGAAAGCACATTACTGACGATAAATATATGCAAGACATTTTGCAGTAACTCTGTTTGATTAAATTTTTTTTATTTAAAAATATGTTTTTTTATATTTTTTAGACAAAATGTGTTTTTAAAAACTGGAGAGCGAAAATGTTTGTGATTAAAAAGTAATTTAAAAAATTGTGTTGAAAAAACATATTTGTCAATCAGAGGCTAAGCCCCTGTTCTCTTTGCTGTTTTGAGGTCGTTTTCTGTTTTTATTTTCGAAAACGCTAAAAACGCGTTCTCTTTACCATTTTCGAAAACGCATTTTGGAAAAAAAAAAAAATTTGTACACAAAACGCAAAACGCCCAAAACCTCGTTTTGGACGTTTTGTGTGTATTTCGACAAAAAATGTCCAAAACGCGAAAAACGCGTTTTGAGATTTTTTTTTTTTAAAGAATTATCTTAACTTAGAACTAAGCTTAATATAAAGTTTTTATTTTTTTATTTATTTATTACTGTTTTTAGAATTATCCTAACTTGGAACTAAGTTTAAATAAAGTTTTATTGAATTCAATATCAACATTACAAAAAAAAATTAAGTGAGAATTCTTGTTATTATATTTCAAAAAATGCACTGATAAATAGATTCTGGTGGTTTTGAAAGAACTTGTATTTTCTGAATTTTAATAGAAGTAGAACTTTTTCAAATCCCGAACCTGACCAAACCGTGTTAATATAGACTCTTAATGTTTATATTAGTGTGTTGCATTTAACCATGTTTTCAGTGTATTGTGAAAGAAAATTTGAGTTTGAATTAGTAGTATTCTGCAAGCAAATTAATTAAAAATAGTTTAAGTAGTATTCTGCAAAATTTCAAACAGGGCGTGTTTTCCAGCTTTTCATTTTCAAAAACAGTTTTCAGAAATGACAAACCAAACGCGTTTTCAACAAATTTGAAAACAAAAATGAAAACGGGAAATACAAAACATTTTCGAAAATGAAAATACAAAATAAAATACAAACAGAACGCCACCTAAATGTACAAATGCACCAACACCAAACTATATGGTTCTAACTTAATAACGTATAATAATACATTGAACTCGATACCTTCATTTTGGTCTAGACTCGTACAATCTTGTATCAAACTCAATCTCCATGATATCAGTTAACATTAGATCAATGTTGTGTAGTCTAATCGTCAACACCTTGTGCCACATCAAAATTGGTGTAACAATTTCCTTTTTCTTTTTATTCTTTCTCAAATATGAACAAGAGGAAACTCCATTTAATTCACATCTGATTAGGTAATGTATTGACAATTCAATTGTTAGCAGAAATTGTTGTTTTGTGCGTAGAATCAGCTGAAAAATCCCAAACAAAAGGGTAAAAAAGGAATCCACAAATTAATGCAGCAAAATGGCGAGTAAAAACAAACAACAGTAACTGAACCTCCGTTAATGCTGAATCATAGATTTGACCTTCAGTGTTTAGCTCATCCAAGACAAGCCCAGAATTTGCTATGTTTAATCCCCACTCTCGCCAGCAACGCGTGATTACCTTTCATTTCTAACAAGTTCAAAGTTTTATCTGTAGATTAACCAAACAAATTATTAAATTAACTGCCATTTGGAAATTATTACTGCATTATGTTCAATATACAACGAGATTAACCAATTCTAAACCTGTCATACAGAATTTAGCAAGAAGTTACTTCCAAACTGTATCTCTCTTTAACAGGTAAAGTTGTTCAAACTTCAAAATTAACTACTTTTTAATCACACGTACTTTTCTCTCCAATTTTGAATTATTACTTTCTACCTCAAAATCATAAAGAAACCAGTTTATAAACCGAACTTGTTACCAAACAGAGGCTTATCCCAATCAGTTTTCATTATACATATTTTACCTCGAAAACACCTTATTCTTGATTCTTTTACCATACATTTATTTTTTTTAATGAGAATGTGGTTAAAAAGTAGAATACATGATAAAAATGTGTTTGAGAAAAAATGTATTTTGAATGATTGACCTCAAACAGGGTTTAAAAATTCTATCTTGACGCCAATAGGAGTTAATTGTTTCACTCAGGTCCTTTTTTCGTCCAAGAAAAATTTAGGGTGCGTTTGATACGCACTTAGTTTCATAAAAAATCATATTTTTCATGTGATTTTTTAATTTTGCGCTGTTTGGTTGCTTAAGTTTTCCATGAAATTCATTTTCCACTTGCCTCGAAATTCCGTATTTTCCTTGTTTTGAATGAATTTATTTTTCAAGGGGAGGAGGAGGTTTTATTTTTCATGGAAAATAATATACCATTTTCATTACGTTTGATCATTTCTGTTATTGTTAATTGATTTATTTTTTTTCTAAAAACTAACATTATTATTATCAAGTACAAATGTGTGAAAAAAAATTTAAAAAAATTTTTTTTTATTAAAATTGATCAATTTTACTTTATTTTCATGGAAAATAATGTCAATCAAACAACAAAAGTTAAAAAATTCCATATTTTTTTCACCTAGGAAATTAAATCAATCAAACACATTAAACTTTCAATTCCCAGAAATTCAATTCCCTTCAATTCCCTAGAATTCATTTTCTTTCCACCCAAATTCCACCATCGCTATCAAACGCAACCTTAATAACTTTTTCTTCAAATTTATTTTCAATACATTTTATGAGACTGTTCACTGATATCTCGCGATAGGAGATATCCTCACAAGTGTACAAGTCGTGAAGAGTAGTAAAATGGACCTAAGAGTCCCGATTATCGTCCCACAAGGACTGCTATTAATTACCAAAATATGTTAGTTCTTATCCTTATTTGAACAAACGAAAGATTTTGAGAATTTAAACTAAAACTAGATAATATAAACTAAAGAATTAAAATGAAACAAGATTGATTTTTTTTAAAAAAAAAAACGATTGTAAAGTAGTTGGAAATCCTGATTTCACCTAATCAATTAAATTAATTTCAATTCCATGTTTTATTTCCTAATTATGTACTCGGTCGAATACACTAATTTATATTGAAATTCCTCTCTCAAGTTTAAATCAATTCTACCTAAATAAGTCAACATATATCTCTATAGTAGGTCTGAATATTCCTTATCTAGATGCAATAAATACAAGAATTCACACATGAACGCAGTAATAACAAAAGTATATCTCTATCTCTTGTTCAATTACCGAATTTATTACCACGTTCTAAATTATTAACTCACCTCTCGAATTATGGAAATAACTCAATATATCATGAATTGGTGAACAAGCAATTCAAGCATTAAGAACAATAATAAATCAATACATGCAACAAAATATTAGAACAATGGAATTTGGAATTAAAATAATATGACTAGTCTATATCGTTCATCCCAACATTAAATTTAGTTACACATCATTAATAAAGAACAAGAACAATAAAAATAAAAATAAACGTTCATTGAAAATAATATAAAGAGTGAAAATCTTGCACCAAGTTTTGAATCTTCAATTATCTTCAATTCGCGTCCCTTTGCGATGCCTGATTCTCCAAAAATCTAATGTTGAATTCTCAATTGAGGCTCGTTTTATGGAGAGGCAAATGTCATGATTTCGTACCTCATGAGTTGTATTTATAGATTAGGGATAAAACCTAGGTCAAAAAGCCCAAAACCTGTTAAAAATAACGAGAAAAATCTGATCTACGGCCCAGTCGTATAACCTCGCGACCGCGTGGTTAAACATCGCGCGATTGTGCGGTTCAGGGTAAAAGTCTCGGGTGAAGAATTTGAGGCATTGCGCGATCGCTCAGCAGGAATCCTGCGATCGCTTGACGTGCAATTTCAATCTTTCCCCGGCTATTTAAGTTAGTCCCTGACTTTTAATTGCATCTTCAATCCTCAACTTCTAATTGTTGCGATTTAGTCCTCAAACTTTGGAATCTTCTCAATTTGCTCATTTTAGCTTTCAATTCCTTCAATTAGGTCCTCCCACTTCTGATTAGTTCACTTTGGCACCATGTACACTTCCCGATTGATTTCACAAACTTATCAACTGCTCATTTTAGCTCCATTTAGCATCCAAATATGCAATTTTTCCTATTGTTTGCTTCATTCTTCGCAATTTGGGATATTTTCTACAAAGTGTCAAATAAACACAAATTAAATAGCGTATATTTTAAAACGACAATAATATATTCTAATTTACACATATAAATAAGTGTATAAAATACACTTATCAGGAACCCCACAACATTACACACACCCTTTAATAACTTTTCAATCATAAATTAAAAAAATTTCTCCTACACCAAAGAGGCTTTCAGGACAAAATTAATAACAAACCCATCAAAATTCAAGGGAATTGTATTACTATCAAATTCTTTAGATATTGAGGTCCGTTTGATAGTTATGGTGGAATTTGGGTGTAAAAATTTCTTGGGAATTGAAAGTTTAATGTATCTAATTGAATTAATTTTTTAGGCGAAAAAAGTGAAAAAAATTTCAAGTTTTATTGTTTGATTGACATTATTTTTCATGAAAAACTTGACAAACGTCCCAAATATCTTGCTCACGGTGCAAGAACGACCTTGATACTCAACTCACGGTGCCAAGAAAACCTAGTTTGATTGCTGGACAAAATTCATGTCTTTATTATGCTCTCTGGCCAAATAAATAGGAAACAAGATAATGAAATGTAAAAGGAATTACAACAACAAATCATCTAACCAGCTAAGAAATAAAGGCAATAAGGAAATGAATCCCAAAATATGGAAAGGACAGCACAATATGGAAATAAGCATTTACGGAATGAAACAATTAAGCAACTAATCCTCATAATTGTTAAGTGCATTTTATACACTTTTTATACCTTTAAATTAGAATATTTTGGAACATCTTGAGCAAATATCTACTAATTTATGCATATTTTGTGTTTAAATAGGTTAATATCCAAGTTTGAGGCAAAAAACCACAAAAGAAGTGCAAATTACGCTGAAATTGGAAGTTTGTGGACCATTTTGTCACCTCCGGGAAGTATTGGACAAGCCATGCAATTAATCAACGAACCATATTGAAAGATTTCAAAAGTTGAAGGGCCAAAAGTGCAATTTTAGAAGGACATATTTGAAAGAAATCTAAAAATTTGGGGACTAAATTGCTCGAGATTAAAAGATGGAGGACTTGATGGCAATTACGGAATGGACTTAGCTGCAAAACCATCATTTAGCTGAGCCACGCGATCGCGTGGCTTGAACCAAGTCGCGAACGCGACTTGGACCTCAAAACGGACCCGAGACTAACTTATCGCCGAAAAATAAGGCACACGATTGCGCGCCTTTAGAAATAAAAAATATATATTTTATTTCCGGGCCGGATCGGGTCAACCCGGACGACCCAGTTCGGCCCAGATAGCTGTTTTTCGCGGATCTAAGCAATATTTAGGATTTTTGGATGATTTTTAGGGTTGTATAAATAGGAAAGATCAGATTTTTGAGAAGACCCATGTAAGTTCTTGCCTCTTTAACTTTTCTTTGTAATTTTCATCTTGATTTTCATATTTTTATTGCAATGTTAAGTTAATATTTTTATGTTTAGTAAAGTTATTGTGCATTTAAGTTGCTTATTATTGTTGGGCTTTTGATTATTGTTATTTTTTTTATATTTCCATCAAGAAGATCATTTATTTCTTATGCATTTGTGCTTTGTGTTTGAGTTGTTGAAGATATTAATGGTTGATGAAGAAACTTGATTCAAAGTGAAGAATTCTCGGGTTTTCACTTCAAGAACTTTACAAAAAGGGGGAGTTTTCTTTATTCTCTTATTTTTAATCTTTATGTTGAGTATTATTCATATGTTTATGTTGTTTGTTAAATATTGTTGTTAGTTTATTATGGGTTAATATTATTGTGTTGGAATTGTTGACTAGTTTTTCTCTTATTAAGTATTTTAGGTTGTTTATGGATGTTGAGCATTTATGTTTATGTTTTTGTGATTATGAATGTTGTTTTAGGTTTTTGTAATTTTTAAATGTGTGTTATTATTTTAAGTTGTAATTGGAATTTATTACACAAGTTAGGTAATGTTAAAAATTTCCCATGTAATTTGGTTGATTAATTAACTAGTACTAATTGATTTTTGAAAAGAAGAAATTAGTATAGTTATGAAAACTAATGTAACGCCCCAAATTCCGTGAAACTCAGGACGTCACTTCTCCTTTAAATCTAGTTTTATTGCGAAAAATAATTGAATTCTAAACATCATATTTATGTGAAAAATTTCAGTAGTAAATAAATTAAATTTTATAAATGCGTAAAAACATTGAAATCTTAACTTTCAAAGAAAGTAACGACAAATAATTAAATTGACGATGTTCATGACTTTAAATATCATATTTAAAATAACGACATATAAATAAATTGACACTATTCATGAATCGTGACTTTAAAAATATAGCTTCATTATTATTTGCCACCACTGCCCTTTCATTCGCCACCTTCTCCAAAATCTGCAATTTGTAAGTTTAAAAATAGGGGTGAGCATTTCATAGAAATACTCGGTAGGTTCAGCGCAAATTAAATAAACTGTACAGTAAATAACACATATAATCATGCAATTTAAATCATAAATTCTAATTCTCATGCAATAAGCAAGTGGATCTCATACATCATAAATTTTCATGCCCGAAGACATGTGGATCTGGGCCCGAAGGCAACTGTTCCATGCCCGAAGACATGTGGATCTAGGCCCGAAGGCAATTGGTTCTCATAAATTACGTAATCACATGCATAAATTTACAATACGGGTTTACTTAATATTGCGCATTTAACATAAAAGATTTTTGAAGTAATGAACCTACCTTAAGATATTTCTGAATTTGCTTAAAAAAAATGATTCTAGCTTTCTTGAAAATCTCGCGCCTCGTCTAGGCCTAAAATAAATAATTTTCTATTAGAAACTTGAAATTAAAGTTTTATAAATAAAAGTAAATTCGAGGGTTGAATTGAAAGAATTTAAATGTGTAAAGCTCGGATTAAAATGGTAATGTGTAAAGATTTGGGGTTTTTGTGCAAATAATTGAAATTAGGGACTAAATCGATAAACTGGGAAAGTTCCTGACCAAATTATATTTTAGTCAAAACTCAGGGTCATATTATATTCAATTGAAGATTTGGGGACTAATTTGTGAAATTAATTGAAATTAGGAACTAAATTGACCAACTCAAAAAGTTTATGACCAAATTAGATTTCAGCAGAAACTTTGGGTAAAAATAAACTCAATTGAAAATTTGGGACTAAGGATAAATATTTTAAAACTAAAGGACTGAAATAACTTAATTTAAGAATAGAGGCTGAAATAAGACATTTTAAACATTGTAAGGACTGAATTAAATGATTTTAAGACTTCAGGGACTGAAATGATCACTTTCAAACATTGGGGCTGGCTAATTTATTTTAAATAAAAGTGCAGGGCTAAATCAAACAATTTAAAATCACAGGACTAGAATAAGACTTTTAAAATTAGGGGGCTGAACTAAACGGTTTTTAAACCAAAAAGGACTGAAACAAATACTTTTAAACTAACAGGGACTAAAATAAATAACTTTTAAAACTTGCAGGACCAAAGGGAAAAAGTTGGAAATCATGTTTTAAAATAACAAATCATTGCACTCTCTTTCAGTTGAAGCCGAGAGAGAGAGATATACGACGGAAGAGAGCCTCTTCTGTCACGGCCGGTGTCCGGCCAATACACCGGCGATGGCACCGCCGGAACCTGGCGGTGATGAGTGTGGGATGGGTGTGCGAAGATTTATGAAGTGGGGCTCGATTTGGGTACAAGAAACCGCGACGGGAAGTTTGGGTTTCGAAGTTTTCCGGTGATTAATCCGGTCGAAGATTAGACCAACCAGGCGACGGTCGAAGGTAAGGTATTTGGAGGGTTCATTCTTTGACTTTTGGGTTGATTTGTGTGTTAAGTTGATGGAAGATTGAGTGGCGTTATGCGGTGTCTTGAG
Organism: Ligustrum vulgare; assembly: GCA_963555705.1. Classification (NCBI taxonomy): domain Eukaryota; kingdom Viridiplantae; phylum Streptophyta; class Magnoliopsida; order Lamiales; family Oleaceae; genus Ligustrum; species Ligustrum vulgare. Next base: position 39,120,921 of record OY743169.1, on the reverse strand, counting down.
GGTTTTGGATGCTACAGCTTGAAGGGGTGGCTCGAGGTACGGGTTTGGTGATTTCTAAAAGTGGGCAGTGCGAGGCGATTGTTGATGGCGGTTCTTGGTGGGTTTCTGAATCTGAATTGTGCATCAGTGTCATGTTTGCTGTTGAATTGAAGGTGTTTCAAATCGATTTGGTGGTTCTTCGGAACGAATGGCAATAGGTAGAGGTTGGTTTGGTGGTGTTGTGGAGATACCCAGCTGGCAGCGGAGGTTGGTCTCGAGGTTGAAGGTGGTTGTGAAATTGTGTTCTGCTCGTGGTGTTGATTTGTTGGTTTTCAGGCTGGTGGTTGGCACTGGCGATGGATGCAGGTACCAAGCTTCGGCTATGGTAGAAAATTGAGAGAAAATTATACCGGCTGGAGGTCTGGGTGTCCTGAATGCAAGGGATAGGCATCCAATTAATAGTTGATTTAGGTGTTAAACATAGTAACTTAGGTTAACATCTTGGTTTATGGAAAACTTGTAAGAATTTTGGAAATGAGTATCGATCGTGTAAGGAAAAACTTGGGAAGGAAGAAGCTGTTGAATTGGTTGGGCCAAGAAATGACTTATTGGGTTTTAAATGGGCTTGAATGATTGGTAAAGACATTTGGATTTAGGGAGTAGGATTGGACCCAAAAATAGTTTGAACTCGAAATAATTAAAGTTTGGACTTCAAATAAATTGTGACATTTGAAATACTTTTGATAAAGATTGAAATTTGACTAAGTTTTTAAATAAATTTAATTTCACTTAATTGGCTAGACGAGCATGCGTTTAAAAATAAATGAATGAATGAACAAAGTCGAAGCGACACGTTTTTTAAAATAAAAATATTTATTTGAATAAAATCACGAAAATTCTCGGTCGCTACAACTAAATTCACTTTGTTTTATGTTATGTAACTTATTTAAATTATCAAGTTTATATTGTCATCAAAGTATTTAGATTAATTAGTTTTATTCTAAGTTTCATGTTGTTATCTATTTGCTTTGGTTAACTAGTTTACATATTGCCATGTTTCTTATTTGTGTCACTTAGTTAGTAATTCACCACCAAACCATAATTTTTATGTTACTTGACTTTTCTTTTAAAATGAAATCAATAACTTTAGTTACAAATCAATCAATCCTTGTGGGTACGATAACCCGGACTTTTCTAGTCCACTTTACTACTTGAACGTGAACCGTGCACTTGCGGTATACGATTTTAGCAAACAATAATGCTTTGGTCTGTTGATTTGGCGAGAGCTACGCATATGACCAGCCTCTTCTCCTCCTTTGTTCCTATTATTCCTTCCCTCTTCGAAACGAACCTTGTCCTTAAGGTTGAAGTTAGGGAAGTGACCGCGCAGCATGGCGACTGGTTCCCACGTGGCATTGTCGAGTGATAAAGAAGTCCATTGAACTAATGCTTCCCTAACCTTGCCACGTGCACTTTGAATCCAACGGTAGTCTAAAATATGTTGTGGTTGTAGAATAGGTACGCCATCCCCGGAATATGGAGGCAATATAGGAACTACCATTTTATCCACTCCCACGCGCCACTTAAGATGAGAGGCATGAAAAACCTGGTGTATGCGGGAATTTTCCGGTAGTCAAGTTTGTAGGAAACACTTCCCAGTCGAGCAATCACCTTAAAGGGTCCCAAAAACCTACTTGCGAGCTTCTGATAAGCGCGCTTGAATACAGATTGTTGACAGTATGGTTGGATCTTGAGATACACATAGTCCCCAACGTGAGAAACTTCGTCTCGACGCCCACGATCCGCATACTGTTTCATTTGATTGGAAGCAAGCATCAAATTACTCTCTATTTCTTGTATAATCTCGTCCTTGTCTCGCAATGCACGACCACCTCTTCTACTGGTGAACTTCCCAGCGTATATGCATGAAGTATAGGGGGTTCCGTTCCATATAACCCTCGAAATGGAGACATACCAATAGAGTGATGATAAGAGATATTGTACTAGAATTCGGCCCAGGCTAGGAACTGTTCCCATTTCTTTGGTTGCCTACTGACAAAACAACGAAGATATTGCTCCAAGCAACAATTAACAACTTTCGTCTGACCATCCATTTCAGGGTTATAAGCTGAACTTGTCTTCAACCTAGCACCCTGCAACTTGAATAATTCACGCCTAAAATGACTTATGAAAATTTTGTCATAATCACTTAGAATAGATTCAGGAATCCCATGTAGCCGAACAATGTTGCAGACAAAAATGTTTGCCACCCCCTTAGCCATATAAGGATGTGAAAGAGCAATGAAGTGAGCATACTTGGTCAATCGGTCCACCACTACCATGATCGAGTCATATCCTCCCTATTTTGGTAGTCCATCAATAGAATCCATAGATATGTCAGGCCACACCTTCTCTGGAATCGATAATGGTTGCAACAGGCCAGACGACGTGCGGATATCATATTTATTTCGCTGAAAAATGTAGCATTCTTGGACGTACTTAGTGACATCTTTCCGAAGTCCTTCCCAAGAGAAACTTTGTGCAACCCGTCGATAGGTCCTTAAGATTCCCGGATGACCTCCCATAGTTGTATCGTGAAGTTCATGTAATAGAGACTTACGTATCCAAGGATCATCTGGTATTCAAAGCCGCCCATGTTTTAAGACACACCCATCTCGCAATGTATATCCTTCCATGGCTTGAGGATCTCCCTGTAATTTTTGAATTATCATTCCCAGTTTAGGGTCACTACTTGTGGCAGCTTGTATGTCAACCCAAAAAGCCCAATGAGGTTTAGAAATGAGGCATAATGTTCCCTCTTTTGTAAGAGATAATTCTGACTGGTCCATCTCCCTTCGTGATAGTGCATCAACGAATTGTTCTCACGTCCTGGTTTGTACATAATTTCATAGTCAAAGCCCATAAGCTTGGCGATCCAACGTCCTGTTCAGGAGTAGTGATGCGTGCTCGAGCAAATAACGTAAACTCTTCTGGTCCGTGCAAATCTTGAAACGCCTCCCCAATAAGTATGGTCGCCACAAGCGAATAGCTTCTAGAATCGCCAGCATCTCTTTCTCATAGGTTGACCATGCCCGTTTTGAGGGTCCGATAGCTTTATTGAGGAAGGCTATGGGGCGGCCCTTCTATGTTAACACGACTCCAAGCCCTTCCCCAGATGCATCGATTTCAATTGTGAATTCTTTAGTGAAGTTTGGAAGAATCAGAACCGGGGTAGTAGTCATTGCAATCTTGAGCTTGTCAAAGGCGACAATAGCCTCCTCATTCCACACAAACATCCCCTTTTTTAACAGTTGGGTTAATGGCTTAGCTATAGCCCCATAGCCTTGAACAAATTTTCTATAGTACCCCATCAAGCGAAGAAACCTATGAAGGCCAGTGATATTTTTTGGAATAGGCCAGCGAACCATAGCCTCAATTTTCTTTGGATCCACCCAATTGCCCTCATAGGTAATTATGTGACCTATGTATTCGACTTCCTATTGCCCAAAAGCGCACTTACTTGGTTTAATAAAAAATTCATGTGTAGCGAGAATTCCCAGAGTTGTCCTCAAATGCATCAAATGTTCATCCCATGTTTTGCTGTATACAAGAATATCATCGAAAAAAACTAAAATAAATTCTCATAAATAAGCTTTATATACCGAGTTCATGGCCGCTTGAAAGGTGGAGGGATCATTACACAACCCAAAGGGCTTGACCAAATATTCATAATGGCCACTATGAGTACGGAAATCCGTCTTGTGAATGTCATTCGGATGCACACAAATTTGGTGGTAACCAGCCCTTAAGTCCAACTTGGAGAAGTAAGCAGCCCCAAATAATTCGTCGAGCATGTCTTCGATTGTGGGAATAGGGAATCGATCCTTAATGGTTACCTCATTTAGAGCTCGATAATCTGTGCAAAATCTCCACGAGCCATCCTTCTTTTTAACCAATAGCACTGGTGATGAAAAAGGGCTTGTACTTGGCCTGATTAGTCCGGACTGGAGCATTTCTTCAACTTGGCGTTCTATTTCATTCTTCTAGAAATGAGCATATCTATACGGGGCCACATTAACTGAACACGACTCATCATTAAGCCGAATTCGATGGTCAAATGGCTGTTGAGGGGGAAGTGACGATGGCTCCGTAATAATATGTTTGATGTCACCCAATATCTATTGAATGTCCTTCGGGATATCTTCTTCAAGTGGCCTTAACGTTGTAGTGCATTCATTAGTTGTTGCCAATATAAAGAGTTCCGCCTCGTACTTCCATTCCTGCATAATAGAGTTGACATTTACAATCTTTGAAGCTTGGACAGACGCTACCGTTAAGTGGAATGGCTTTCCTGCCACCTGGAACTCCATGGTCATGCTGCTTTAATCAAAGATAATTTTTCCAAGACTTTTTAACCATTGCACCCCAAGGACAACGTCCATGCCTGTGATTGGTAAAACATATAGCGTGGTGAAAATTTTGAACCCCTGGATATTTAGTGGAACCCGGTTATACATCTCCTTGCATTCCAATTGTTCTCCGCTAGCCACACGAACCACAAAACGGTGCAATGGAAGTCACGGGAAATTTTAACCATCTTACCACATTCGGATGAATGAAGTTATGCATTGATCCAGTATCCACGAGCACATTGACAGTTTGTTGGTTCACTTGTGCTTACAGGTGCATAGTTCGAGGTCCTGACCCTCCAGCTAACGCATGTAGGGAAATTTGGGGGTCATCACTATCCAATCCAATATCAAATTGTCCCCCTCCATCCACCTCGGTCATCTCATCAACGACCACCATGAAGGCCTGCACCACCTTGTACCTATGTCCTGGCGTAAATTTCTCATCACAATTGAAGCATGAATTCTTCTCCCTTTGTGCCCACATCTCCTCCTATGTCAGTCGCTTCATCGTAGTTGGTGGTAATGGACGACTAGTAACAGCTTCGGCCTTAGGGGTTATCGTGGTAGTGGCACGAGTATTCATCTTTCCTACCGACCCTCGCCTGCTGCGCTGTAACTTCTGCTCCTTTCATTTTGCGAGTTCAATGGCCTCTGTGAGTTTCCTGGGGCAAAAATGCGGACGTCGGGTACAAGATCATCTAATAACCCTCCCATGAACGCACCCAATTACTCCTTCGAAGGCCATTTTTCCACTCTTGTTGAGAGCTGCTCAAATTCCCTAAGGTAATCTCGGAAGGATCTGGTTTGTTTTATTTTATTGAGAGCTTCATCAAAGTCTTCGAAATCGGTTGGTCTGAACCATTTTAACAAAGCTGATTCAAATTTTTTCCACGTGATTTGCTTACACTTCATCCGCCCGGAATACCACTGCCACCATTAATTTGCTTCCCATTCGAGATGGTACGAGGCTAGTAGGATTTTCTTCCTGCCTTGAATTTCTTGTGTGGAAAAACATTGCCGGACCCTGTCGAGCCTAACGTTTGGTTCGTTACTAGAGAAACGAGGGAAATCCATCTTGAGGCGGGGCCTTGGCTTGAATGCCTTTTCTCCTTCACTGTTGTCACTCTTCGCTGTTGCAGACGAGCCTTTTTGAGGTAACTGAGTCACTATTGTCGAACTTGTTGGAATGCTCCGAACTAGAGCTCTGTTGGAATGCTCCGAACTAGAGCTCGGAACTGGAAGATGAAGATGACAGAGCCTTCTTGGGATGATGCGGCTTCTTGGTTTTATTAGCATTTGACCGTATCTTGGTTCCAGATAGGGTTTGTAGTTGTTCTTGTAGTTGATGGTTGATGTTGGTCTGGCTTGTAACAAATTCATTCATAGTTCGTTGGAAGTCCTGCAATGTTGTCTCAAGCGACTCCATACATTCACGGTTCATCATTAATGGTGGATCGTGGCTCTGATACCAATCGATGGAACAAACGTCCCAAATATCTTGCTGCAAGAACGACCTTGATACTTAACTCACGGTGTCAAGAAGACCTAGTTTGGCTGCAGGACAAAATTCATGTCTTTATTGTGCTCTCTAGCCAAATAGGAAACAAGATAACGAAATGTAAAAGGAATTACAACAACAAATCATCTAACCAGCTAAGGAATAAAGCCAATAAGGAAATGAGTCCCAAAATATGGAAAGGACAACACAATATGGAAATAAGCATTTACGGAAAGAAACAATTAAGCAACTAAACCTCATAACGCTTTGGTCGGTTGATTTTGTGAGAGCTATGCCTATGACCAGCCTCTTCTCCTCCTTTGTTCCCATCATCAATTTATTTATTTTTTCACACATTTATACTTGATAATAATAATGTTAATTTCTAGAATCAAATAAGTCAGTTAACAATAATAAAAAGGACAAAATGAGACAAAATAAATTTCTCCAACAACATGAAAAACACAATGCTTTATATGGTGCATTGAAAATATTTTTCATGAAAAACTTTGGCTATCAAACAACCCAAAAATGTGAAAAATGAAAAATATTTTCCAACTTCATGAAAAATAAAGTCTATCAGACGGGTCTAACTCAAGTAAATTGCCCTCCCACGACGAATTTAACCACTTTTAATACAAACCCACTTTTATTTTATTATTTAGAAATTTCATCTTTAGATTATCTTAAGTTGTGTTTGATTGCTAGGGTGAAAATAAATATTTTTCAAGAAATTGATTTTGCTTGAAAAATATTTTCGTGGAAAATTAATTGAAAGTATTTGATTAATTTAATTTTCCAGGTGGAAAAAAGTGAAAATTTTTCTAACCTTCGTTGTTTGATTGACATTATTTTCCATAGAAAATAAAGTAAATTTTAGCTCTCTCTCTATATATATATATATATATATATATATATATATATATATATATATATATATATATATATATATATATATATTACTTTTTTCGTTATATTTGTACTTGATAATGATAATGTTATTTATTTTAAAAAAAATAAATAATATTAATAACAACAAAATTGTTCAAACGCGATGAAAACGCTTTTCCTAGTAGCAATGAAAATAATTTCTCAACAAACCCCTAGGAAAATCATTTCTCAGTTGTATGGAAAATGGGCGCGTGAGTTGGTTCCAAGGAAAATGTTTTCCATGTCAAATGTTTGCAATCAAACAGCAAAAAGTAGAAAAGAAAGAAATTATTTTCATTTGGCTTGGAAAAAGAAGGCCAATCAAAAAGACTCTTAAATTATGCTCTTCTCGACTGTCTTTTAAAAAATTATAATGATTTTTTGTTATGTTTGAAGGTAAACTGTGTATTTAAAAAGTAAATTTGAAAATGTGTTATTAAAAAATAATTTAAAAAATTGTATTTATAAATTAATTTATAAATGAAAAATAATTAAGTGAGCCTTAATTACTATCTTACAACAAATTTAACCACAAACCTAACAAGTGAAAAAAGAGACTCAACAAAGGCAAAGTTTGGAAACAATTAAGTCATTCAAATATCAACAAGACTCTGTTTGATAGGCATCCAATTTCAGGGAAAATCATTTTCTTTCCCCTTTTTTTCAAATTTTGGACGTTTGATTTGCAATATTTTCCTAGCAATTCGATTTCCAACTTTGTAGCACACGTGCGTCTTTTCCTTGTTTTTGAGGAAATTGTTTTTCAAAGTAGGTAGGAGATTTTATTTTTCAGGTAAATTTTTTTTACCATTTTCATGTTTGATTCTTTTTGTCGTTGTTAATTGATTTTATTTTTTTTTACCAAAAATTAACATTATTATTATCACGCACAAATGTATTAAAAAAATTAATTTTTTTTATTAAATAGCTAATTTTTGTTTTATTTTTCATAAAAAATAATGCATATTAAACAACAAAAGTTGAAAAATTCTCAATTTTTTCCACCTAGAAAATTAAACAAATCAAACACATTAAACTTCGAATTTCCAGGAATTGATCAATTCTCTTGAATTCATTTTCTTTCCATCCAAATTTCACCCTCATTATCAAATGTAGTCTAAGTCTATTCTCACAATCCCTTGATAATAAATTTGACAAAAACTTTCACACATCACAGTGTAACCCACACATCATATGTAAGAACTTTTATCAAGCTTATTATCAAGAGAATTGTTCAAATGTAATAATTCTTAAAATATTCAGGTTTAGGGTTGAGCATAGTCTGATATAGGGCTGCACAAAAAAAATAGCGAAACCGCAAATCAAACCTAAATCATTGGTTTGAAACCACGTGGATCCGTGATTTTTTTTCCTCAAACCGAACCAAACCGTTTCAAAATGGTTTGATTTAGGTTTTGATTTTCGAAAACCTCAAAAAACCAAACCAAACCGCTTTTATATTTTTAAATTAAAAATTAATTTTATTAGGTTATAAAGAAAATAAAATAAGTACACATTATGAACATATAGTTGCCTAATATTGTTAACAATGTTTCCAAAAATGCTTTATTCTATTAACTCTAACTCTAAGTCCATGATTATTGTGGAAATATCTTTACCTTTCAAGAGTAATAATTATATTACAATTCTGAGTGTTAAACCTATTGCCGTGTGACACATCCAAGAGAGCTCAATTTGTTGTTAAATGCTTTATGATTTGCTATATGCTTGTATTTTCAATGCATTATCCCAGGAAACCATTTTGGAAACAAGATTGGAACTGAACTGATACAATTCTGAGTGTTAAACCTATATTATGTTCATATATCTTATTAGTTTCCGTTTTATCTTATATATTAACTTATTTTAGCTTTATAAATTAAAAAATATGAAATGGTTTTATTTGGTTTGGTTTGTAAAATGAAATGGTTTGATTTGATTTGATTTAGAAAAATATCAAATGGCTTGAATTGATTTGATTTGAAAATATGTCAAAAATCGTTCAAATCGAATCGCGTTCACTTGGTATGATATGGGAGATTATTAGGATCAAATACAGATGTTAAAAACTTAAAAGTCGTAGAACATAGTACAGATACTGAATTTCGTAGAAGATAGTACAGATACTGAATTACTGATTGGGGGGAGAGGGGGGGGGGGGGCGACGTATGTGGGGATCTAGTCAACGCTCTTTGACCATGTTCTCTAGGTAAATAAAGACAAACCCGAAACATAAAGGGTAATATTGTAAATTCAGTATAAATCTCATTCTTTAATTTGTTCGGCCACCACACGTCGCTGTTTTTGTTGTCTTCTTTTTACTTCCCCTTCCCTTATATATGAAGCTTCAACTTCTCTTTATCTCCTTGAAGATAGAAAGAAAAAGAAGAGACACACAAACACGCAGGCTCCAAAATCCAAACGTTAAACATATACATACAGTTGTGTATAAATTAGAGAGAGAGAGAGAGAGAGAGAGAGAGAGAGAGAGAGAGACTAGGAATGAGAACAAGGAGAGGGCAGTGTTATCCTGAAGTGAACATGTGTATCGGAAATGATAATAGAGCGGTAAAGAGAAGAGTGGAGCTTTGTAAAGAGCAAATGGGTCGCCGGAAAAGATTGAAGGTCTCGTCGAAGTTTGCCGGGAAGTGTGATTTCTTCGATGCCTTGCCAGACGATCTTGTCCTTTATGTTTTGTTCAAACTCAGTTCGACGGCTGGATGCCCTGCCGATTTCGCCAACGTTTTGATAACGTATGTCAAATTTTCAGTTTTAAATGAAAAAATGGATTTTTTTATAATTTGATTTTTAGGTATTTATTCTGCAACCATTTTCTTAGCGTTTGAATCTGAAGGGTTGGATTTTTGATTGAACAGATGCAAAAGGCTAAATGGGTTGGGTCTCCATTCGCTGGTTTTATCCAAAGCTTCTCAAAAAATGTTAGCTGTGAAAGCCAAAAACTGGTCTGAGCCGGCTCACCGATTCCTCAAACTCTGTGCCGATGCGGGGAATGTTGATGCCTGTTATACTCTTGGCATGGTAAATATATTCGAAGCATTTAAATTTAATAAAAATACTTTTGGAAAGATTGCATTTAATGGTAACAAATCAGAATATTAACTGGCAATATTATTGTTGGACGCAGATTCGATTCTACTGTTTGCAAAACCGAGGAAGCGGAGCATCTTTAATGGCCAAGGCGGCGATTAGCTCTTACGCTCCGGCTCTTTACTCCCTCGCCGTTATCCAGTTTAACGGCAGCGGTGGCTCAAAGAACGACAAGGATCTCCGAGCCGGTGTGGCGCTATGTGCACGCGCCGCCTTCCTGGGGCATATTGATGCGCTGAGAGAACTTGGCCACTGCCTGCAAGACGGTTACGGTGTCAAGCAAAACATAGCGGAAGGACGCCGATTTCTGGTCCAGGCCAACGCCCGTGAATTAGCTTCCGTTTTAGCTGCAACCCCATCGGCGGCTCTGGCTCCCGGTTCTTGGCTTACTTGGAACTCTGTCGAACATCAACGCCACCTTATTGGCGCTGGATGTCCTTTGTTGAGTGATTTCGGATGCAATATCCCGGTGCCGGAGCCTCACCCGGCGAGCCGGTTCTTGTCTGACTGGTTTTCAATTGAGGACGGAAAGCCGTGTCCAGGGTTCCGTTTGTGTTCTCATTCCGGCTGCGGGCGACCAGAGACTCGAAGGCATGAATTTCGGCGGTGTTCTGCATGCGGAGCAGTGAATTACTGCTCACGTGCTTGCCAGGCGCTGGACTGGAAATTGCGCCACAAGGTGGAATGCGCACCCGCGGAGAGGTGGGCTGAAGAAGAAGCTGTAAATGAACATAACGGAGACGGTGGAGTTGTTGACGGCAACGGCAATGACGGAGAGTTGAGTTAACGGTAAGGGGTGAGTGGGGACGATAACGACAGGGGTATTTGGAAAAGAAATAGATATTGTGGGGGATGAAAAGAGAAAATAGAAAAGAGTTGAGGCCAAATTTTGGGGGGAAGAAATAATTTTAATCTTTTGAAGTGGTCCGTCAATGTTTTTTTGAATAGAGACTTGAAAGCGGCATCGGGAAGGGAAGGGAAGGGAAGGGGGATCTTTAATATTTTTTTTTTGACAATTAAGTTAAAATTAATTGCTCCTTTAGTTTGTTTTGTTTCGCAGATCGGATACAACATTGTACATAAGTGGGGTGGGGGGAAAAAGGATGAAATTATTCATTATATTGTCTTAAATCTTTAATGACAAAGTTGGGCATGAGGCTTAAATTGAATTTCCATCACTAATTATATTATATATATCAAATTATGTTAATGCAGTTTTACGCATGACCAACACAATAAGACTAATACAATGCAAACAACATAATTTCAAGACAAAATTAGGGTTTTGAACTCTTGTGTTTTTTTTTTTTTTTAGTATATAATATATATTGTGAATTGTGAAGTAAAAAGAGGGATGATTGTGGTTAATTTGCCCATGGGCGTAGGACTGGTTAAAAAAAAAAAGATCAATTTCACAAGACATTCAGTCAATTCCGAGTTGGCTTGGATCCAACTCAGTATTCTCAGCTCGCTAGTCAATTCTGAAAAGAAAAATTGATTTTAAGAGTAATAAACATGAAATCGAGTTATCGACAATCCAATTTAAGTCGAACGGAGATTTTCACCCAACCCAAATATTGATTTGATGGTCGGACTGAACCGTACGCAACCCGACATGTGCACCAGTTTTAGCATTAATTGGTTGGAATGTATTGGTTCTAGGTACTAAAATCGTTACAAAATTTTCTGTAGAACTTAAAAGAATGTGTTTGACAAACATGTTTTTTTCTATATAATTTCTTAAATTACTTTTTAATCATACATATTTTTTCTCTTCAATTTTCAATCATACATTTTACCTAGAAACCACAAAAAACTATATTTTTAAATAAAAACTTTTAACAAACAGACGCTAACATTGCGTTCGATTATGGGTTTTAAACCATATTATAGCCTCTCTTCGGATAACATGATTTTTTTTTGATTTTTTTGTTTTTAAACCAATTTTTAAATTACACAATTCTCCAAATCAATCTCTAATCCTACATATTTTTTTTTTCTCCCTCTCTCTCTAATTTTTAACTATCCATCTATCTAAAAAAAAAAACAAAAAAATTATTTTTTTTTCCTTGGTAGCCGCTGAACTTTTTAGACACACACATTTTATCTTTTCAATTTTTAACCATATATTTTACCTAAAAAATACAAAAAAACACCATAAAAAGGGTCCCAAGAGCCACCGAACAAGCTGTAACTGATTTTGGTTCGGCTAGAATGATCGGTTGATTTTGATTTTTTTTTTTTTTTTTTTCTATTAATGCAAATCAACCAAGGTGTTCAGTCTGACTGACATAATGTTTATAGGATTACATATAAACAAAGGAATAATTTACCAAATCTCTCTAATAAGGACACACACACACACACACACACACACACACACACACACACACACACACACACACACTCACACTTTGGCTAATTGCCAATCAATTTACTATTGAGCTATTAAGATCATCTCCAATGCACACTATCAATTGGTAAAAAAACTGATACGTTAGCAAATTGATGGAATGAGTTAAAAATATCTCTCTAATGCATAATGTCAATTACAATGTTAAGCTGTCGTGGCTGAAAAAATTTGAAAATGTCAAGTGCTCCGTCTACATCTTGACGTTCTATCTGACCCGATGAATCATCATTTATTTTTATTATATAATTACTTTAACAAATGAATAAATGAATGTTATAGATAAATATATACATACATCTCTCTCTCTCTCTCTCTCTCTCTCTATATATATATATATATATATATATTAATTATTTTTAAATTAAAAAAATGCCACATAATTAATAGTATTTAAATGTAGACGGAACTATTGGAGATGAAATTTTACACTTTTTCGTCAATTTATCCACGTTCTCTAGATATCTGTCAATTTCATTGCTACATCAACTTCAATCCACAAAGTGCATTGTAGATGCTCTAAGGAATGAGATTAAAACGTGAAATATACATTGAGCGTTTCAATAAGCATGGAAAATTATGTTTTAATTTACTTAATTGATGATGGGTTTTCCCTTGTACTGTGATCTTGAAAGGGTGAATCTTCTTTATGTTGCCTTGGAACCAAATGATAAGTGGGTGTTCAGTTTGCTGGACTTTTTCCCAACCATAGAATGGCAGTATCACATGAAGTGTGGGTCATTGATGTGAAAAAAATTAAATTTCCATGAAGTAATTGTGTTGTACTATGGCTTCCAAAAGTTGTACATACAAGCAGAGCTGTACTTGCGACTTTGTAGACCTGAAACAAATAGTAGTTCTTCGAAATATAGGCCCTGAGTTTGACGGGGGTTCGGGGGCAGCGCCCCCGAAATTTTATTTTTTTTTAAGGAAAAAACTGAAAATAAATATTAAATTCATATTCACATAAAACAAACTATACAAATTCACCATAAAATTGCAAAAAAAATAAAAAGTTCAAAAGTATTAATTAATATAAAACGACCAACAAAATATTATATTCCATATACCTTAAAGTTTTATATTCAAACAAATCCCAATTTTATGGACATGGGCCGGAAAAAAAAAAAAAGTCCAAAAATAACATGGGTCAGTGGGCTCTGAAGCAATGGGCTCACCTGCCTCTAGGCAGGTCCGGCCATGCATACAAGACAGTACCATTAGGTGAAGAGATGGGATGTGAAATATGTGAATAACCAACCATATTAATGTGGTTTTACTTTGCTTTAACTTTAGGGTAAAAACTGAAGGATCTAAAAAACTTGAACATGAAACTCATCTTTCAAATTAATGTTCAATCCACCATTAATGAGTACTGGGCGAAAATAAAGGAAAGTATCATAGAGAATGCTTATCTCTTCATTCAATGCGAAAATTTTGTCAACAGTTAAGCACGTGACCTATTTTAAGCCTATTTTACCTAAGTGAGCATTGGTGATATGATCATATGCAAGTATTTTCTTTACACCTTACTCGTGGCGTTGGTGAATGTCAGTTGTTAGGGCTTGGCGGCTTAAAAATGAGAGGTAAGCTACCTTGAGGCATGGAACATCGGAAACTGAACTTGCGATCTATGAAAGAAAGTACATATCAAATATTCATCTCTATCTTATAGTAACTCGCCAAATATGACCAGAAACTAAAATAAGTTCAAGAATTGATATTTGAAATATTTGTATATCTATATATTTGTATTAAGAGTCTAGAAATAGAAACTCACAAGATATGACTAGTAGATAATATAAAGAAATAGATACCCGTGAGATGTGTATCTAGTCTTATCAAATCTAGAATATATATTTGTTCTCAACTTTTAATAATGTTAATGAGAATCAGTTCACGATAAACATGCTTGGAGTTATTTATGAATTTAATTGTAGGGTAGTAAAGGTGACATATAGGTAGCAAAGAAGGGATCCTAGGTTAGTCATAAACAACGACCATGTTCTTTTAAATGTTGGGTTTTATATGGGTCAAAAAATGGGATGGGGGAAAAAAAAAAAATGGACTGAAAATGGGGATAAAGGCGAAACAATTGTTGGTGGATATATAGTGCATTGTCTGAGTGGATTTCAAGGATACCTTTTTTACCCAAAAAGAGAAAAAGAAAAAAAATTGAGAGAGTAATCCAAAAAAGGATTGATTTATTCTTTCTTTTTTAATTTGGGGAAATGTCACAATTACTTTACAAGCAATTCACTGCACTAGCCATTCATCAACCTTTCATGAACGCACATTTAATTTAAATAAATAAAATTAAATTAAATTAAATTCTCATTAAATCATCACGTGACTCATAAGGCTTTACTTCCCATTTGTAGACATTGATTTCAATTTAATGAATAAGACCTAGTTAATTTTATGAAGTTGAACGTGTCAGAGTTACCTGATGAGTTAATGAAAATTTACACGACTTCGTTGTTAGAGAATGATTATTATACAATGGATATGATATATTCCCCACAAGTGAGGAAGATGACATTCCCGGGGTGGGTGGCAGTGGGACCCACCCACCCCAACGAATCCGAATCGACTGTGGGAACCATAAGTCTTTTCCATGATATGGAAGATATCATTCCTCGATTATACAAATATATTGAGAGGTTCATTGCAAATTTGTTCATTTTTTAATGTTAGATTAGATTAGAAACTTAATTATTATGTTTAAGACCAAGGGAAATGATCCAAAATCCATCGTGGGTTTCTTATGAAACCCACACCCCACCCCCCTATGGTGGGTGAGCAGTGGGGTCCGCCCACCATTATCCAACCTCCATCCGTCATGTGGCGGATGAGTTTTATAACTAGTGCCCGCACTAGATCATTCCCCTTAAGACCAATGGTGCAATTTTTCTATATTTTATTTTTTCCTAAAATCTATTTTTATTAACAAATGTAACAAAATCAGAATTCAAACCAAGGAAGAGAAAAAGGTGGTCCAAATTAAAGCCCAATCCATTTATAGCTGTTTTTGTTGGTTGGAACTTCATCTAATTCGTGCAAGTGCAACAAATGGGTCAACAGTGTATAAATATTCCCAACTCCTGCGGTTTTCTGCAATTTATCCAACTAACCACACCAGCATTGGAGCCAAATATATAATTTATAAGCAGTGTTCTAAAAAGCGTAAAACGTAAAAAAATGATAGGGTTGAGTTTCAAGTTTAAGCACATTTCGGCTCGAAAAAGCTCGATAATGCGCAAGCGATGAAACGTTAATAACAAATTTCGAGCCTAAATACGCCTAAACATAAGTGAACTTTTTAGAACATAGCTTATAAGAGCATTTACAATGGACTAACCAAATTTAACTCGCCACATGAGAAAAAAGCAAATGTTAAGTGACACATATCTATATCTATATACTATATAAAAGTAGCTGAGTTTTGATAGGAAAATTTAGCTTTTATTGTGTTCACACTCCAAAACTCAGCTTTTATTGTGTTCACACTGCTACTACCACTTAAGTACTTTTATGAAGACTAGTGTTTCACCCTGCGATGCACGGTATCATGTCGAAACATATAATTGTGACTTCATTATTTTCTAAATTTAATAAAATAAATAGAAAAATAATAAAATGATATTGTAATTAATAGAGTTGCAATGTTTCCACTATAAATTTTGAAAAACTTCTATATAAATTACATTCGTAGTTGAATTTGTTCTATTTCCATCTTTGTCGTAAATGATCATCTTCAAACCACTGCGATTCGTCATTCTAGAGATTACAAAGTAAAATTGTCCATGGCTGAAGATTGACTTCTTTAAATAAAGACCAACCTTGAAAAGTGATTTCCCTTGACTCTTGTTGATATTCATAGTATGCGAAACTACCAACTGAAATTGTCTCCTATTGAACTTGAAAGACAATCTTGCATATGTTTGATTGAAAAGAAGGAAAATGGATGGTAAGAAAATATTTCTAGGAAATGATTTGCCTGTAAATTATTTTCTTAAAAAATGTCAATTGAAATTGTCGGGTGAAAAAGTAGGAAATTTTCCTAAATTTGTTGTTTGATTGATATTATTTTCCTTTATAAATAAAACAAAATTTAGCTATTTTAATTAAAAAAAAATTTTATTATTATTATTATTATTATTATTATTATTATTATTATTATTCACTCATTTGTACTTGATGGTAGTAATCAAACATGACGAAATAATATGTTTTCTACCTGAGGAAAATGTTTTCTCACCAAATAGGTGAGAAAATATCTTCGTGGTGAGAAAACATTTTCGAGGAAAATGAGTTAAGTGTGCTTTAATTAGTTGTACATTGAAAATGTTTTCCAAGGTAAATTTTTCAATCAAACGTCAAACAAATACAAAAGGGGAAAAACATTTTTCATGATTTGATATTTTTCATGCAAATGACAGTGAATCAAACACATCCAAAATTGTGTCAGTGCATCCTTGAAATAAAAATTTGTACCTTACAAGATTGCTATCTAGAAATTTTGTTTCAACAACGTGATTTCTAAGTTTTGTAATAATTAATCTCGTACCATTACACATCTCTACAAAGTGATCAACATTCCGCAACAATATAAAGATATAATCATTACATAATAAATTTGAAAATATTTTTTTTTGTACTTACAAAAAAGGAGAAAACTTTTGCAACAAAAATTACATGAACTATTTAATTTAAAAAATAAATAATTAGAAATTAATAAACATAAAAAATTCAATAAACCTAGGAAAATATAGTAGGGGGTCGAATGTACAATATAAATAACATGTAATATACAAATTCAATAGTCGTACATAAATCTATAATTCGTTCAAAATTAAAATTTCTAATTACTAAAGGATACAAAGTACAAACAATGGTAAAAAATAATATAAAAAAGTTAAGTGAAAAAGTTGTAAATTAAAATAACATAAAGATTTAATCATATAATAATAAGTTTGAAAATAATTTTTGTTTTTACTTACAAAAAAAAGGAAAATAATTTTTAAAATATACATTCAATTATTGCTACAAAATTACTTTAACTATTTAATTTAAAAAATAAATAATAAATAATATTTTAAAAAGTAAAAAAATTAATAAGTATAAGTAAATATAGTAGTAGTTCAAATATAATACAAATGTAAACTTAAATAATCAACACATGAATTAACCTAATAGTTAACCATATTGTAATCAAACATATTAACCAAATAAATATTAATCAAATAGTTAATAACATTGTATTAAAACACTTTATTTATACCGAGCCATTAAATATCAACCAAATAGTTAATTATATTGTAGTCAAACATTTATTAACCAAATATAGTTAATATAAAGATTTAATCATTACATAGTAAACCCCTGTTTGGTATTCATTAAAAAGAAAAAAAAAATATTTTTATTATAGTAATCAATTTTAATCACACATTTCAATATTAAAAATATACATCCCGAAAAGTGTTGCTACAAAAATTACTTTAACTATTTAATTTAAAAATTTAATAAACTTAGGTAAATATAATAGTGGTTTGAAAAAAATTTAAATGCAAACTTAAATAATTAAGCATTCATTAACCAAATAAATATTTATCACATAATTAATCATATTGCAGTAAAAAATTAATTAATCAAAAGTTAAACCACATTGTGTTCACAACATGTGTTCACACTAAACCACTTCCTTATATATATATATATATATATATATATACTTATTTATATTTAATTATTTGTGTTTAAATCGCTCTTTTCATAAAATTATTCTTATCTTTTAATGTTTTGAATCTTAAAAATAAGTATTTGCATTCAGTCATACAAATTTAATGTAAAATTTTCAGTTCAAAATTATATCGAAATTGTATTACGCATCTAATACTAAATAAACCTTATTGTATAAAACTTTTTATAAGTAATCTTATTTTTTTAGTTATTTAGTACTTCTAAAAATTCAAGCTCATTTGTATTGCGTTCTATTAAATTAATTAGAATTTTTATAGAAAGATACATTTAATACGTAAATAATTTTTTACAATAATTGTGATATTTTATTGGTCTCAATCTTATGGATGAATAATTTCGTTCGGTCATACCAATCTAATATATAATTTTCATTTACATTTATATCGAATATTTAATCAAGTTGTATTAAATTTTGTTATAAATAATCATACTTTTAACTTCTTTATTACATATACATAATAACCTTCTTTTCTATATCAGATTATTTATCAAAATAATTTTATTTACAATTTCATTTAATTATTATTTAATTTTTTATTCCAAAAAGTCTCATATCACATTTTTTAAAATTAACGGCTAATAAATTTATTTATATTACTTTGAAATTATATAGTTATTAATAGTTTTTTGTCTAAACTGTTAAGTCTAAATTTTAAAAAATAATTAACTATGACATGATATTAATTGTTATATTTTAATTCAATATTTATGATTCTTAAATTTCTACATCAATAAGTAAATTGTCTCCCAATTTATTTAACTGAAAATTGAGATGATCAATGTTATATTATATTTTTCATCAAAAAATAATTACGTTATATAAATATTGCAAAAACCTATAATACCATGAATTTGATGCATCTTTGTCAATCTCACAATTTTAGTTTTTTTTTTTCATTTTTCATTTTTCATTTTTTTTATGATTATCGAATTCATTTCTTATACGTGTTGTTTTTAATTGTCAATTGTCAAAACAGTAAACCTTATCTTTTATACGCATGATCTATATTATTAACTTTTTCATCTATTGTTTGATTGCTCAGAGCACATGGACATTGGAAATCCTACATTTAAGTGTTTATTTTACAAGGCAAATTTTTTGTGCGAGGGGAGAGTGGATAAGCGTTATAAAACATGTTGTAATCCGAAATTCTCACTTTGTTGTGGGGGTGAACACGGGTTGATTTGGGAAATTTGTAGTAATATTTCAAACCAAACACTTTATAACAGTTTGAAATTTTTTCAAATCAAACCAAACAATTTCATTTTCTAAACAAAACTAAGTCAAACTATTTTTTGCGGTTGGTGCGGTTTGAAACTGTTGATTGCCAATGAATGAATTAGTATATTTCAAAGCGAGCTCAAAGACACATATTCGTCTAAAATTTCCAGTTGAAATTAGCTCAATAATAGTATTAAGTTTCTAATTGAGTGCTTTATTGTGAATCAATTCATGTTGACAAACAAACTAATTATATAAAAGCAAATTGGAGTTAGCTCTTATATTAAAAAAATTATTTTAAGAAAATATCCTGGATGATGATTATGAATTGTAGGAGCAAGAATTATTTTCAAATGGTTGTGAATTTGAACAAATTAATTTTTAACTCCTTAATTTTGATTTGTTGACAATAAAAAGCGTGTTACATTTTTTTTTTTAAAAAAATTGAACGATTACCTTTATTTTTATTTTTTTAATTTTTTAAAATTTGGCGGGTTAGCTGTTTGATACCGTGGTTTTGACAACTGAAACCTAAACCAAATCATTTAAGGCGGTTTGAAATTTTTCCAAACTGCACCAAACCAAACCATTTGTTGCGGTTTAGTTCGATTTCACGGTTTATTTGTTCACCCCTACTTTGTTGTATGTAAGAGAAAGTGAAGATTCCTCTTATATAAGACCATCCTCTTATTTTGAAAGATTTGTTATATGGCAGTGATGACAGGATTAAGAATTTCGTTGAGAACATTCAGACATATAATATGATGTTTTCGTTCACTTCTATGGGGGAATAGATAATGGGCTAAATGATGGTAGAGGGCCTCCCGTTTTCAGATTAGACGGTCAAAATTGCCCTAAGATTGGGAGTCTGGTGCTTGATGACAGTTCAATTCTACAATTTGCTCGCTTTACATTATTGACAATGTGAATGAGGTTAAAAGTAGAAAAATGGTAGTGGGGTACGTATTATGTATTTATTGCTTTTATATTTATATTGTTTAGAGATAATTTTGTTTTGTAGTCTAAAATTTAATTTATATCTTTTAATGTCCTCCGGTAGGAGTGAATCATGCGATTCAATGTTGTATGATTGTATAGTTTCTGGTTTGAAGGATATGCTAGACAAATACAACAAATTGTTAAGGCAGTTTAGGTCGATGTGAGAAAAGATGATTAAGGAAAACACTTCAAATGTAAGACTTATACTTATTGGTTGGTAAGCGACCGATGATAACCAATATGATTTTCTTATTGTCGATGAAATTATAGAATTGATTGTCGGTAGATTTTGATACACGACCTGGACACAGTGATATCATTATTGCCCACGTGGTGGACCTTTGCAGCGGATGAGTGAAGGACACAAGTTCTTTATGAGAAATATTGATCATACAAAGGGATTGTGCAATGGATCAAGGTTAATAATTACAAAATTTGGCGACCATGTTCAAAAAGGTCAAATTCTTTCTGGCATCAATGCAGAACACAAATTCTTTATTCCAATGATATCGTTGAGCCCTACTGATTCTAGGATACCTATTAGACTTCAAAGAAGATAATTTCTGTTGATGGTGTCATATGCCATGACTATCAATAAGAGTCAGACAATCATTCTCGCATGTGAGACTTCTTAAACGGTTGGTGTTTACGCGTGGGCAACTTTGTGTTGCGATTTCTAAGGTGACAAATCATTCTGGATTAAAGATGTTGATTTGTGATAAGAATGGAAGACCAATAAAATCAACAAACAATGTTGTGTACAAAGAAATATTCCAGAATTTGTAGTCATATGAAACCAATAAATGATGATTTTATCTCTTATTTATGAAATTTATTTATTTTATTTAAATGATTCATCTAATTTCATATTGAATTATCTTTATCCGGACGTTTCTTCCCGTGCATTGCATGGGTGATTCACTAGTACATGTTAAAACTAATCATTAACTTTTGCTACAATGCATATGTTAATTTCTAATTAAGTTCAAGAATACAATAAATATTTATTTTTAAAATATCAAAATGTATATATTAATATGGTACTCTGAAGATCTCATTAAATTATATAAATATGAAATCAACAAAAAAATATTTTATTTATCGACATTAAAAAATTTAACGAAGAAAGAAGAAAAGAAAAAAAGAATAAGATTTTAGGAGATTTTTTTAACATAAATTGTCATGTCATCAATTAAGTTGCTAGTCAAATTTAACAAAGAAGTTAACATATGATTAAAAAGATTCACTTAATATGTGAGTTAACCTATCAATTGTAGATTAATATTCAACAACTAACTAATTTATTCCAGTAACATGTAGTTTAAAACATTCATTGTGGATCCTCTGAGTAAATTACACTAATAATATTTCTCAATTCTTTTTTTTTTTTTTTTATTCCTAAAAAATGACTGAAGTGCTTCTTGAATGTAAATATGTGAAGTTATTGGTTTTCTCAGGAATATATATTTTCAGTTCCGACGAAAGAGATTCCTAAAAAATGTCACACTCCGTTCGGCAACTGCTACACGATTTTTTAGGTGTTTTTAATGTTTTCTAGGTAAGATGTGTGGTTAAAAATTGAAGAGAAAAAATGTATATGTTTAAAAATGTTGACCTATGGTTAACTCTTAACCTTATTGTTTTGATAATAACAAACAAGATTATATTATGTTATTAACAAGTGTGCTTCAAGTGTTTCATGTAATGATAATCTTCAAAGTATTCAAAGTACAAATCATCTCTCGAAAATAAAAGATCAAAAACACAAGATGCGATAGTATGAAGATCGAGGAATGAAGCCTACAAAGAATTGAGCGCTTACAAATTACTTTTTAATCTTATGTAAGATTAATGCATCAATAGTTAGCAATGCACTTCTTAAACTCAAGAAACATTTTTAAAGCCATTAAAATATCTTTTTCAAAATCAACTTTGATCAGAAAACCTTGAAAAATCAAAATCATGAAATCCTGATTTTTCAAGTTGACCGCAAATTTATGAGGTCAACCGCATGACACTTTCAAGTCGACCGCAAATTTTTTTCAAGTCGACCGCACTGCATATTTTTGAACTCCAACGACTATTTTCTTGCAAAGACTATATTGAGGTCGACCGCATGGCTGAATAGGTCGACCGCAAGAGTCAGTATATGCGAAATTTGCTCTATAAATAGCTCTCTCTTTTGCATTCAATTCTACTAACTTACAAGAGCATTCAAAGAGAAAATCATTGAGCTTACTTTGTTTACATTCTATTTCATTTATTGCAAAGAATTTCTTGATTGATCAAAAATTTTCATATCTTTATCAATAATTCTATTTTGTAGAAAACTCAAAACTCTTACTTCATTATTGATCATTGATTGAGTTCATCATCACCAAACACTTATTGAAGTGTAAATCTCTCTTCATACTTAACTAAGTATTATTTGGAAAGAGAGATCATTGGTTGAAAAACTTTGATTCAAGCAAAACTATCTCATATCGTTTTTCAAAGTTTTCATAAATACTTGAGCTTTAAATATTTGCTATCTATTGAAGTGTTATCCTAAAACTCTCAAGATACTTGACTTGATCATATCATTTGTTAAGAGAGTTTATTCAATTGTAAAATTCTCATTTGTATTTTGCTTATGGTTTTGAGATCCTTGTGAAAACTCGATTGTAAAGGATAGGTGCTCCTTGTTGTAAAGTTACCTAAGGATAATTGCTCATTGTTGTAAGTCACTTAAGGATTCGATACTCCTTGTTGTAAGTTATCAATATAGTGGATTTGACCTTGCTCGTGACGGAGAGCTCGGTAATGGAGGATGTAGATCACATTGGTTGATTGAACCTCCCTAAATCGCGTTTGCATTCTCTTATCCCTTTTACTTACTCTATTCTATCAATTTATATTGTGCAACACTATATCTGTAATACTGCTATTAATTTTTATGTGCTTTCTTGAATATTACCCAATTTCTATGATGGCACTATGATGAATTATTTATTTGACAATTATTATTGATAATAAGTTGAATTATTTTGCAGTGGAAGGACTTGGATGCCGTCTCGATCAATGTGCCATTTAAAATGTTTATAAATTGTTTACGTACAATTCTATGTCTAATTGTTTATTTTAATTGTTACTTGCCATTTCTATTTTAATTGAGTAGTAAGTTGCCTAAATTGCATTAAATTGAAGTTGGGAAAAGTTTGGTGACACTTTGGAATTTTATTTGAGGGTCATGGACTTAAATTACCAATTTATGAGAGTTGAGGGACTGAATTGCAATTTACCAAAAGTTAAAAATTTAAACCTAACCCCCACCCTCACTCTCGCAATCGACATCTCACGCTCAACTCTCTCTCTCCCTCATCTCACCGAACGCAGTCGCCCTCCCTCGGAACTCTCACCATCGCCACCGCACCAGAAGCCACCATCATAACCATCGGCGACCACAACCTCGGCCTCCACCACTTCCCAGCCCTCGGTGAGGCCCTATTTCGCCCCCCTTCACCGCTGCCACACAACACACGCGCGCACACACACACACACACACACACACACAATTTCACCCACACACGAATGTATGTATTGGTATGAAGCTTCCAGATTTTTTCAGATTGAGTTCTAGTGGAATTCCGAATTTTAATTGTTAACCTCAGATTTGGGGCCATATATGTATGTGTGTATGTATAGGTATGTGTGTGTGCACTTTTCAGATTTTGGCAATGGAATTTTTTTTTTTACATATGTAAATTTCAGATTTGTATGTATATGCATATATATATATATAAATTCCGATTCAAATTTTTAGTTAAAGTTCCAAATTTTGATTTTTGTTTAGATTTTAAATCATGGATTGTCAAATTGAGAATTTTTGTTTGGAACCATGATGAATTATTGAAATTTTAATTTGTAAATGTATATAATGTTAAAGTTGTGAAATTTGAAGTTTAGTTAACTGTTTTTGGTAAATGATTATGGAATTTGGGAATGTAATTAACTTAATTGTAATTTTAGTGTGACCGTGAATAAAAATTGTAATTCCTAGATTTTGGAAAAATTGTAAAGGCGTGTACATTTTTCAGACCTTGGTATGGAAGTATTTAAGTATTTAATATATTTTATTAAATGAAAATATATTTTATTAAATGAATGGATACAACTAGGATTTTGATACATTGACGACACGGGCAGCCGAGGCTCCTCCACTTGCAAATCCAGATAACGGTAAATATTAAGGACGTCAGGTAAGTAAACTTCCCCCTATTTTTATCAAAAGTTGAATGTAAAGGTGAAATTAATGTGTAAACGACTGTCTTGCAACTTACTTGCTTTGATGAATTTCATTTACTTTATGAAAGTATATGTTATTAGGAAGAATGTTCAAGCATGCACATTATCATGTCATTGCATCATCAAGCATGCATTGACATCGAAATTGGGAAGTCAAATATTTTTAAAATGAAAGAAATGTGTCAAGGTGAAAGTTTGTTCAAAAGTTATGTATCCCAAGTTTTTAAGAAATGGATGGGTGTACTTCTAGTTCATGAAAGATGCGAGTGGGAAATGGGGCGCGGGGGACCAGCGTACCCGAATTAAGTCGTTTTGCGACGGAATGTTCAATCGTTTTACGGTGGACTGTTAAACCGCTTTGCGGTGGGAAAGTGAATGTTAAACCGCTTTGCGGTGGAAATGTGAATGTTAATCTGGTTCCAAATAAGAATTGCCCACTGTTGTCTGATTGGCTAGAAGATACACCAAGTGAGCTCACGATGGAAATGAAGTGAAAGTTTTGAAATGAAGTGAAAGTTTGAAAATGAAAAGTTTAAATGATTTAAATGATTATTTCCGCATATAATGTGAATGGAAGTTAACACGCCTAGGTTCAAGATTTTAAACTTAGGGTGTTACAATATCTAAGTGTTATACTTGTTTTATCAATTAAGTTTACACATTTATAGCACACTACATTGATAGTTAAGTTACTTGCAACACTAAATGCTCATACTTATACCCATTGGTTTTATGGTTTAAGATTATTTATCGAAAAAATTTTATAAGCCAATTCACCCCCCTCTTGGTTAGGTTATCTTGGGCTAACAAAAAAGTGATTTGGAATATTATATAAAAAAAACTTGATTATAAACCCAAAAAATAAAATAAAAAATGACTAAAGTGCTTCTTGATTGTAAATATGTGAAGTTATCGATTTTCTCAAGAATATATATTTTCAGTTCTGACGAAAGAGACATGAGCAAGAGTTAAGCAATGGTTGTCACAATTTAATTCTTTTTGTCATCAGTTGAGTTTTAATACAAGGGTTTGCATTTAGAGTAATGCTATTTATCTCAAGTAGAGATTGATTTTTACTAGAGTTAGTACATATTTATTGAAGAATGGAAAAGTGTCCATGTGCACATGTAAAAGGAAAAAGTGCTAACTGGGTAGAGATCAATCTCAATGTTGAGATAAATATCATTATTCTTGCATTTAAATCTACAAAAAGCCAAAAAAATACTTTCAGCACAATATATATATATATATATTCAAAATCAACATATAATCGAGCAAACCTATATAATTAATGTTATTTCTTCGCATAAAAAATAGCTCATTAATTACTTCAATAGTTTTCAAAATTAACACAAATCTAGAAAATCTCAAAATTAATTATTCATTTCGTTCCAATTACATAAGCTTATTTGACTTTTCACATAGATTAAAAAAACATACTCCACCCGTTTCAATTATATAGACTGTCTTTCCTTTTTCGTTTGTCACAATTATATAAATTTGTTTATTTATTGAGGAGTATTTATTTTATTTGTTTACCAATATATCCCTATTTATTACTTTCAATTTAATAGTTTTGATATTAAATAAAGGTAGGTTGAAAATTTTCTTTACAAAAATTACTTTTTCATTGACATTAAATATGTTTTCTTAATCTGTGTGAAAAGTCAAATAAACTTATATAATTGGGACGGAGGGAGTATTTAATGTCATTGAAAAAGTAATTTTTGTAAAGAAAAATTTCAACTTACGCTTATTTAATATCAAAACTATTATATTCGAAGTAATAAATAGGGGTACATTGGTAAATAAACAAAATGAATACTTCCCAATAAAGAAACGAGTCTATATAAAATAAAAAATAAAAAAATTATATAATTGGGACGGATGTTTGGTGAGGGAAATATAATAATTTGGTAAAAAAGTACACCATTCCCAAATAAAAGCAGCCGGAGTTGTTTAATGTCCAGTGGATGTGTCACCAGAAAAATAGCTGGACAATAGCTACTCCTTAATGGTACATAGTTGGAGTTGGAAGTGATTAAGAATGAGAGACGTATAAATAAATATTTATTTTTATTAATAATCATAGTTACTTCATATTTCTTGTTAATAATTACACTAACATTTGAACAAACATTATTAATTAGAAGATACCAATTAATTTTCTCTCTTCTGTATGAGGAGCTTTCTCTCTGGTCTCTTGACAAGTTTTCATTATCTCCTAAATCTTTACAGCAAATAGTTTCTTGTTGATTCAAATCATGTCCCTTGAAGATCTGTACACGAAAATAACGATAGAGGATGAAGAACAAGGCATCGAGTTGCAGGAAGACGATGTCCCACAGGAAAATGATGAATATTGCTATTGTTAGGTTGGTAGATTTCTCATTGATCGTGTTATCCATTTCATCTCGATGATGAGCACCATGGCATCAATTTGGCGACCGAACAAAGGGAACTGTATAAAAGACGTGGGGATGGGAATCTACGTCTTCCAATTCTTCTATACCATTTATATGAATTGAGTGCTCGATAATGGACCATGGACTTTCAACAATCATCTTCTACTCCTAAAACATCTCTAAGGAGGATGAAATCCTATGAAAGTTTACATATCTGAGACAAGCTTATGGGTGCAAGTTCATGAAGTGCCTGCTGGATTTCGTTCAGAACGAGTGATGGTGCAGATTGGCAACTGCATTGGGAAATTCCTCTCTTCTGACCCCAAGATTTTTTCGGATGTCAAAATAACCATGGATATAATAAGGGTCCAATTGAAAAGAAGGATGAAACTCAAAAAACCTGGAGGGGAATGGATTTGGATGAAATTCAAGTATGAACGAGCCCCGACGTTCTGCTTCATATGTGGAAAGATTGGCCATTCTGATTCAAACTGCGAAAAGCTCTATGAAGTCAAAGGAGAAGAGATTGAACGACCATACGGCCCTTCCCTCCGAGCCCCGCTTCAAAACAACCTTGGACTGGCTGGTGAAAGATGGCTCCGGATAGCAGCCATGGAAGCTCCAAAATCTAATCTTGGAAAGGATGCATCTCAGCACACCAAGAAGAAAATTCCATGCACGCAGGCGGAAATCACGTTCTAGTCACTAAAGGAAAGGGGGTGATTCAAGGAGTTGACACAATCTATTCTTTCCTTAATCCACCGCCACCTTCCATGCTGAGCATTAAGGAGAATCCTTTATTCAAGGAAGGAATTGTCGGAGATCCGCAACTTGAGGAAAGTAGCGAAGATTTGGGGATCACTATCTTGGACCAAAAAAGATGTCGGATGGATAATTATTCGGAAGTCAATTTAAATAACCCGGCTACTGAGCTCGAACCTATACATGAGGATGCAAAAAATGCATTAGCGGTGGGCCCTGCGCCCTACAGGTCCACCGATCAACATGAGTGTCCTTAGTTGAAATTGTCATGGACTGAGCAATTCATGACCAGTTCAAGTCCTTTCTCATTCTTAATAAGCCCAATTTCATTTTTCTTATTGAGACATTGGCTTGTAACCAGAAAATGTCATTTATAAAAAATAAGTTGAATTATGATTGTTGTGTTGTTGTTGACTACATTAGACACAGTGGAGACCTTGCTCTCTTATGGAAGAAACCAAATATGGCTTCTCTCATAAGCTTATCCCGTTTCACATCGATGTTTAAGTCTCACTACTAGGCCAACCGAAATGGTGCCTCACCGGATATTATGGAAATCTGGATTGAAATAAATGGCGAGAGAGGTTGGACCAACTTAGACTTCTTGCTATATCATATACACTCCCATGGGTTTGCCTCAGAGATTTCAATGATCTTCTCTTCCAAGACGAGAAGATAGGCCAACATGAACATCCGAATTGGCTTCTTAACGGTTTCAAGGAAACCATAGAAGATTGTCATTTATGCAACTTAGGAATGGAGGGTTATCAATTTACATGGTTTAAAAGTAGGGGCTCAGCTGGATGGATCGAAGAACGATTGGATAGGGCTTTGGCATCCCCAAAGTGGATTGATATCTTCCAATTTGCTCGGGTACATAATCTGGGACAATTCTCATCCGATCATGCCCCTATCCTTCTGCAATCAAATACTGTGGGGGAAGATCTTCTTCGATGGGGAGGTTCTGGAATTAGAAAACTGAATTTCAATATTCAAAACTCAGCAAAGCAAATCAGATATACACCGGCTACAAAGAAGATCAGATCCAGAAGCTATTGAAAAATTTCAGAAGGCTCAAGCAAAATATTTTCAAGCCTTACACCATAAAGAAGTCTACTGGAAACAAAGGTCTAGGAAGTTTTGACTTAGAGATGGGGATTCAAACACAAAATACTTCCACAAAGCTAACTCCTCTCGAAAACGGATGAACAAAATAGATCGCCTTCCACCACATTATCTCTAATTATTATCAGGATCTTTCCAAATCATCAAACCATGGTGATGTTCCAGGTCCAGTGGTAAACGAAATTGAAGCTAGAATCTCTGACTCAAACTTGGATATACTGGCTGCCCCATTCTCGGCACAAGAAATCCAAAAGGCTGTGTTCGATATGCACCCCAATAAGGCTCCAGGACTGGGTGGAATGAGTCCGACGTTCTACCAAAAATTATGGGATGTCGTTTGGAAGGATGTGATTCCAGTTTGCTTAAACTGGCTCAACACAGGTATTTTCCCTATTGTTTTAAATGATACTTCCATTGTTCTAATTCCTAGAAAGAGAACCCAGGATTGATGCAGGTCTTTAGACCTATTTCTCTCTGCAATGTAATGTACAAGATTGTGGCTAAAATACTTGCAAACTGCCTAAAACTTATATTGCTGGATATTATATCAGGAACTCAGTGTGCATTTGTCCCTGTCTAATCCATCCATGATAATATTATGCTGGAATTTGAAACTTTGCATCATATGAAGAAGAAACATAGTGGAACATTGTATGGCCACCCTCTAGATTGACATTAGCAATGCATATGATTGCCTCGAATGGATCTTCTTGAAACAGGTGATGAACCGCATGGGATTTCCCCAAAACTAGATTAATCCGATAGCCGCATGTGTCTTAATGGTCTGCTATCATGTCACCCATGGAGGTTATGATATCGAACCCATTATTCCGGAGCGAGGCCTACGTCAAGGTTGCCCATTATTGCCATACTTGTTGATTCTTTGCTCCGAAAGACTATACTCACTCATCCAGTCTAAAGAGAGATCGAAGATATACATGGATGTAAAGTTGCACGACATGTCCCCTCTCACATATCTGTTCTTCACGGACTTTAGCTTATTATTTTTTCGAGCCAACACGAGGGAATGTGGAGTGATTAAGGAGTTCTTACACATATATGAAATGGAATCTGAACAAGCCATAAACTACAACAAATCCACACTATATTTTAGTGGCAACGTAGTTCAGGAGGGACAGAATTCTATCCGGTCGATGTTGGGAATTCAAGCCTTCTAGGGACACGAAAATATCTCGGCTTGCCGTCTATCATAGGGAAGAAGAAGAGAGAAGTTTTCTCGTTCATTAAAGATTGGATTTGGAAATGAATGCAAGGATGGAAAGAGAAGTGGCTCTCTAGAGCCGGGAAGGAAATTCTTATCAGCAATCCCAAATTTCATCATGAGTGTGTTCTTGCTACCAAAACAGCTCTGTGAGGAAATTGAGAGAATTGTGAAAAAGTTTTGGAAGCAATCCAACCAAGGGAGGAGGATGGGTATAAACTGGACAGCATGGGACAAAATCTGTCTTCCAAAGGCTAAAGGTGGCATGGGTTTCAAAAAACTACAAGAAACTAATCTAGCTCTTCTTGGGAAGTTGAGCTGGAAATTCATTACACAGCCGGCATCCTTGGTCACACGTATTTACAAGGCACGCTATTTCCCTTCGACATCTTTTTTGGATGCCAAAATTGGTTATAGACTGAGTTACATTTGGAGAAGCTTACTCATTGTTCAACCTCTCCTAAAAAATGGCATCAGATTCAGTGTGGGTGATAGCTCCTCCATTAGAATTTGGCATGGTCCTTGGCTTCCTAAACACGGCCAAGGCTTTTTTAATTCAGCACTATTCCCAAGTTTTGAAAATTCAACCCTTGCTAATCTTTTTAGTAGTGAGGACTATAATCAAATTATGAATATTCCCCTAACCGTCCACGTGAGAGAAGACAAAATACTTTGGATCCATGAAAGGAAGGGGGCTTATTCGGTTAAGAGCGGTTACTAACAGCTGATGGCAGATTCATTCCTACACTCCCACACAGCAATGGATAGTTTCTGGAACAATCTGTGGCCCCTCAAAATTCCAGCAAAGGTTCAAAATCTACTATGGAGAGCCTCGTGGAATTTACTTCCAACAGCTGATCAACTGAGGATTAAAAAAGTTGATATGGACAACCGCTGCCTAGTCTGTTCCTCACGGGATGAATCGGCCTTCCATGTCCTTGTTGAATGTGATTTTCCACAAAAGGTTTGGGCTAGGGTGGGTATTGAAAGTTCTTCTCCCATGACTGGAAACCTCAAAGATTTGCTCACATTAAAACTCAAAAATCACCACCAGCAACATGAAATTATTGCTATGATCTGCATAGCACTATGGAAGAATCGTACTGAAGCAGTCTGGAAGAATAATTGTTTTACAGTCCCTAAGGTGATTACCATGGCAGAAAATCTTCTCTGGCAATGGTGTGATGCAAACAAACCCATAAACTTTCCCACGACTACCTCAAATATACAAGTGAATGTTAAATGGAAACCACCCTCAACTGGTTCCTTCAAACTCAATGTTGATGCGGCTATCTTCGATGACCACGAGAAAGCTGGAATTAGTTTAGTGATTAGAGATGATATGGGGGCCTTTGTTGCTGCTAGAATTGTTCCCATCTAAGGAATTATCGATCCACTTATTGTGGAAGCGTTGAGGGTCCACGAGGCTCTTTCATGGATAAAAGCTAATTTGCCAGAGGTGAAAAATATCGAGATGTATTCCCTTTTGGTTTGCACAGCATTACAGAATCAAGGAGTGGATAACTCATATTTTGGTAGCTTAATCGATGAATGTCGTCTACTTGTGAAAGATGTTTCAAACCTCACATTCAATTGGGTCAGGAGATTGGCTAACCAAGTAGCCACACACTAGCTAAGGCCGATGGTTCATTACATGATAGTGTCAGTTGGTCTTATTTTCTGCCTTTTCATTTCAAATGTACTTCTTACTGATTTGATGAATGAATAAGTTTGCTTCTTTCAAAAAAAAAAAAAAAAAAAACACTATTGTTATAAATAATATATAAATATGTGAATGACATTACCATTATATCCCTGTAAGCTTTACAATATTACGATTGTGCCATTGTCCACTCCTATAAATAGGAGCCATTTCCTTTGTAATAAATACACCTTGGAAGAGAATTCTCTCCTCTCTATTCTCTCCATCTCCATATCTTTGTTATGATTTTAATAGTTTTATAACACGTTATCAGCACGAGTCTCTAGCCAATTGAGTAATACGACGGGAGTATGCTCTACAGTTGCATCTAAATGATGAGCCTCTGTATCAGAAACCTGATTTTTACAAATCAATGTTTTCCTCTCTCAAATCAAATACTTTTGGCTTTAGAAAACAACCCACATATTGTAGATCTGAAAAACTCGAAACTTTCAAAGCCGATTTACGCAAAACCGTATATCCAATTAACGATCGGAGACCGGATCTGAAATCACGGTGGCAAGACGAACCTCCGACACCGGCGCGTGTCACCGACGGCGACAGACGGCGGTGGCGCGTGAGGCGCGTGAATCCCACGCGCTGACGTCGATCGGGAGCGTGCGGGCGCGTGGAGCCGTTTCTGGCGACGGTGTCAAAAGACAGTTTGTTCAGTTCGACGTTTTGAATTTTTCTATGATCTTACTTTTCTGTTTGGTACAGTTTTGGACATTTTCCGGCGGTCGAACATGGCGGTTTTCTTAAAAACTGTTTTTGGAGCAATCCTGACGAGATTTTGAACTTCGGACCAAAAGTAAGTTTGTTCTAAATTAAATTTTAAACCTATTGACGGTTTCAATTTATTCATATGAGCAATATATTAAAATATGGACGATTTTGCCCTTAATAATACATACAAGTATAATAATCGTAAATTAACGATTAATATGTGATCAATTGAATTATATTATGCTGCCACCTACATGGTTGGTTTTACCACCTACATGGTTGGCTTTACCCGGTTTAATTATTTCATTATGTCGATTCCGCCTATATGGCCGGTTTAATTGTTTCATCTCGTTGATACCGTCTATATGGCTGGTTTAATTATTTCATCACGTTGACACCGCCTATATGGTCGGTATATCAATTGAATACATATAAACACCTCAGTTGTTGGTTAATTCTAACATATTAGAGGGTTGTTGTCAACATATATACTTGGTGGTATAACCCCAGTATCGTTATTGTTAATATATATATACAATATTATTGTTATTTGATACTTCATTAAATGATACCAGAAGTTATCAATACTAAAGTTAGAAAATATTTTATCAAATGATACCAGAAGTTATCATTACCAAAAGGTTGATAAATATTAATAAAATGTTTTATCCAATGGTACCAGAAGTTACCAATATCTGAATTTGAATGGGTGGATGAAAATTATTCAACAAGAGAATGTTGATGTATGATAAGATAATATCACATGATAGCACGGATATAGCTAATGTGAAAATAATCTCATCAGTATTATGAGATGAATGTTAGATGATAAGTGCCTGGAAAAGTTCTTGCACGAGCACTTATATATTCCAGAAGAAGTACATATTTACTCCAGAAGAAGTAAAAATTATCATCTAAACATACTGAAATGATATTATTATTGCTCCTGAAGAAGCATAAACGAGACATACATGCAAAATGCAAAAGGGGAAAACATTTATGATCCTCAAAATTAGAGATGTGTTTCGGGAGTAGCCGTATCCTACCACCTCTGACCTTTTGAGGAAATAAAGAAAAAAGTGTGTTTCAAGAGTAAGAAATACTCCATACTCTACCACTTTAAATCTTTGAGGTACACAAGATTAATACATTGATAAAATC
Source organism: Ligustrum vulgare (assembly GCA_963555705.1). Lineage (NCBI taxonomy): Eukaryota > Viridiplantae > Streptophyta > Magnoliopsida > Lamiales > Oleaceae > Ligustrum > Ligustrum vulgare. The sequence continues at coordinate 39,087,213 of OY743169.1, read as the reverse complement.
CTAGAAATTTATGGTGTGTCTCAAGAGTGAGAATACTCCGTACTCTACCACCACCTATTCTAGAGTTCACAAAGATAAATTTACATTAACCGGACTCCATTTTCGCTTGATTCCCCTTCCTTGCGACCAATCTATCTTTACTCCTGCTGGATCTTGTATTGGAATATATGATTGCAACTTATCCAGCAGTTCCTCGATAGTAGGAGCAGAAATAAGGATTCTCCTAGAAAATGGAGATATGAATCCCTGTTCCACAGCATAATCAAGAAATGTTAGCAAACCATCAAAGAAATTGTTTACATTTAAAAGCCCTATAGGCTTAGTATGGAGATCTAGTTGAGCCCATGAAGTAATATTAAAGATTTCTTCTAAAGTACCAAAACCTCCAGGCAGGGCTATGAAGGCATCAGAACCATATAACATGCAAGTTATGCGTTCATGGATAGATAAGGTTTGTACTTCATGCCCTCGTGTTTTGCCTGCAATATCAGCTAAAGGAGTAGGTATAACACCTATCACTCTTGCTTTCTCTACTAGAGCGGATTGTGAAACACAACCCATCAATCCACTGCTACCTCCTCCATACACGAGAGTGATACCTTTCTCTCCCAATTTCTTTCCTAAATCCACGGCTGCTTCTAGATACCCAAAACCTTTTCCCACTTTTGATCCACAAAATACACAGATAGTTTTGATCTGTCGAAATTTTGGTCCTTCCATTTTTGAAAGTAAAGAAGGAAAATGTTATTTTGGGATGCATGAACTATGAAAAATGTTTGGCTATTTAAAACCGAAAAACTTCACTATTTACTGGTCGTTTTTCGAAAAAGTGAAGATTTACTTTTGACAAAATCATCCTACTCACCTTTCGGCGATTTAATATTTTTAACCAGCCTTTATCAAAACTCGTGAAAGGAAACAGAAAAAAAATATTTTATATGTGCATATATATCAAATGATTTACCTTGTATTAATGCTGCATAGCCAAAGCATCATTGTTTATAACAGCATGGCAAACAGGATCTTTTGCTATTATATTTTTGAGACTATATCTCTCTTTATCGCTGATGAATTTAGCCCATAAAGATAGTAGCTCACGCTGCACATATCCACTAGGGTGCGTCTCAAGAGTCAATCGGATATCATCCAATGACTCCTTACTCAGTCCACCCTTAATGAAGTCTATCTTATCATCTCGATTTATGGATGAATATCCTATTGATTTACAACGGGTATCACATGTCCATCGAGCACATTTGTAGCAACTATTTAATCTTTTTGCTCTTCGCTTCTTTGCAAAAGTACTCTTACCTAAGCCAGGCTTGTGCTTAGAAAATGAATCTGGTAATTCACCAGCTAATCGAACTTTTGCTTCGATCAACCAGCGAACATCTTCTGGCATGCCATGATCCATCAGCAACCTCAATCTTTCGAGCCTAATTCGATAAATTTTTCTCAAATCATTTACTGGAAGATTGGAATAATATTTGCGAATATTTGAAAGTATGATATCCATTTTTGATGGATCTAGCCTTCTTCCCAAATCATCTATTTAAATGCATTATTCAACGCGTAAAAGAGCGGCGGCTCCGCGTGTCAGTGATATGGATTCCATCAAGAAATAATGGAATAAATTATTGAAAAGGTGATATAATATGCCATTACCTTTTTCGATATAAGGGAAGATTTGGCGACAAGATTGAGATTATGAGATATTTCCTTGGATATTGTACCTGATTTTTCGGTATACTAAAAGTAATAAAGGTATACTGATTTGAACTATATAGAATACTGATGAAATAAATGTTGTATTGAACCAGAAGTTCATACATATGTACAAGTGAAATATCTTATTGAACCAGAAGTTCATACGTACAAGTGAAATATGTATATAGTATGAACCAGAAGCTCATAAATGAAATATACATTGTATTGAACCAGAAGTTTAGCGATATTGTATTGAATCAAATATTCATACATAGAAATGAAATAAAACCGTATAGAACCAGAAGTTCTATAATAAACGGTTAGATTATCAAAAGTTCCAAATTATTTTCTATGAGAATAACTTATTCAGAAATTGTTTATCATACAACAATATTCTATGTCAAACAGGGAATAGCTCAAGAAGCTTTATTATTTGTAAAAGTGCGATATGCATACACTCCACCAAAGCGCACTGAGATATATGATTGAAATTACATCCTTAAAAGAATGACATGTGTTATGGCATTTTAGCCGATTGATAATATTTGAGAACATTATGGTGAAAACACGCCTGAAGCGTAATTATGCCTGAAGCATAATGACTATCGATTCCAAAAATAAATATCTCTTGAATGATTGAAATGATTCCTTTGAGGCTAAATACTCAAAGTAAGTAAAAGGGACATAGTCAAATGATGAGATATTCAGGTACCTGATGATAGAACATATAAAGAGATCTCTCCACGTTATATTGAGATGGAATCGATAAATAAGTCGACTGCATACCCTCTTATGAAATAAGATTGATGAAATTATAATTCTTTGGCCAAGTATGAAACCCTAATGTAGGAATTATTGTTCAAGGACCTGAAGTCCAAATGCTTAAATGTGTAAAGCCAGTAATTATATGTACAAATGAAAAATATTTCACAGTTGTAAAAGACGACTAGTTGCGCGCGAAATTTTTCATAGAACTGGCATGACATATGGTGGATAGACTATAGTCTAAATCACTAGCTTGAGCTCCTTGATATACCAATGAGTGAGATCAAAATGTATGATTCTCATCTCGGTACTTTGGGAGTATTCTTTGATGTACCAGTTGATCGCGGTACGTTGGGATTTCAAGTAAAATGATTGTAGATTATATGTCGAAATTGATATCTATTTCAATGATTGATTATGCTCCTGCAAAATTAGAAATTGCAGTTTATAAAGTGCAAGAACATACATGTATAAATCATTGAAAGATTCAATATGCCCAGATTAGTATCACTATAGAATGATACAAATGACTCCATGATATAATATGTTGAAAGTGAAATTGGAGTGTACTATTTATGACATCTGGGAAATTGATTATTCACTAGAAGTGAATACGAAAATGAATATTCACCAGAAGTGAATTTGAAATTGATTATTCACTAGAAGTGAATTTGAAAATGAATATTTAATTATTCACTAGAAGTGAAAGATGCAATCTATGAAAGTGAATTATAGATTTGATTATTCACCAGAAGTGAATTCTAAATTTGATTATTCACCAGAAGTGAAAAAATACAATGAAAAGATTCGTGATTGCACCAATATACATGTAATATTCCATGAAAGGAATAAATACGCGTTGCACTCTTTTTCCCTTAGCTGAGGTTTTGTCCCACAGGGTTTTCATAGCAAGTTTTTTTTAATGAGGCAACAGTTGAGGCGTATTGATGAAAATTAATGAGAATAATGCACTCTTTTTCCCTTCGCTGAGGTTTTGTCCCACAGGGTTTTCCTAGCAAGGTTTTTGAGGCATCATCATAGCTATCAACAAGCTATAATTCAGCAACACATTGTTATACTGGAATGATATCAACAAATGAAGAAAATCATACACATCTTATGAAGAATGTTATGATATCGACTACACACAAGAAGATTTTCATATATATTCCAGAAGAAAGATGATATCATTATTCAAAAGGTTCATGAATACTTGATTGCACACTTCAGGGGGAGAATCATGCTGTCATGCTGTACTCTTTTTCCTTCGTCAAGGTTTTGTCCCACAGGGTTTTCCTGACAAGGTTTTAACGAGGCAGCGGCTGTACTCTTTTTCCTTCGTTCAGATTTTGTCCCATTGGGTTTTACTGACAAGGTTTTAACGAGGCAGCACTGAAGCACTGAAGAACCTCAAAGATTCAATACATGATTTGTTCTACTTGAACATTAAGACTCAACGATTGACGATGGCCAATATCAGGGGGAGCAACTGTACTCTTTTTCCTTCGCTCAAGTTTTATCCCATTGGGTTTTCTTAGCAAGGTTTTAACGAGGCAGACAATTGCGGAATATGTCATTCAAGGGGGAGTGTTATAAATAATATATAAATATGTGAATGACATTACCATTATATCCCTGTAAGCTTTACAATATTACGATTGTGCCATTGTCCACTCCTATAAATAGGAGCCATTTCCTTTGTAATAAATACACCTTGGAAGAGAATTCTCTCCTCTCTATTCTCTCCATCTCCATATCTTTGTTATGATTTTAATAGTTTTATAACAACTATAACATTTTGTTAATTTTCGTGATATCCCTAACATTTTTTATTGCATTCTTGTTTCTTATCGGGAGAATTTGTTTTCACAATTTATTATGATAAATTGCCTTTTGAATTTAGAAATTTCACTGACTTAATCCCCAATATCATTCTTCAAACCTCCCTCCTCCTCTCTCAAAAGCTCCTGCCATCCCCACCCAACGATAACCATCCCCACCGGAAAACCATTTGACGAGATCATTTTCTTCACCTCCCACAACCGTCACCTACACACATAGTGACATTTCAGTCGGAGTGCACTAGAGTTTGATGCAACCATACCCACCTAGCGAACCACCCCGATGTCATCATCTTATTCACTTTCAACCACTACCACCTCCACACACGACAACATTTAAGCCGAAGTGAAATGAAATTTCGAAATCTTTACAATGTCAGGGACTATTGATGAAATAGGTATTATCCAATTCCTTAATTTTCAGCAAAAGAGTGGTTGAAATAGAATGAAATAATTAATTTTTTAGGCTCATTATCTAGAATTTAATATAACTTATTCTGATGTAAACTCATTTTGAACAGAACATGATTTAGACCGATTATTTGTGCGTGAAGAACAACATCTATGAAGCATAATAAGTAATTTAATGTGTCAAGAACATGAATTTTGATTTGTTGACTTGAAGTCCACTTATTTGATTATTTTAAATATTTAAATGTAGTAACAAAATATTTTAGTATGACATGTTGCAATTAGGTATCTATGTTTAGTTTGATGTGCTGAATATGTTTATGCTGAAATTCTGTAATATGTATTTTTTGTTGTTCAGGACATGAATCTGCATTGGTTGTTGAGGATGATGTAGTAATAGAGAACAATTGCATGGAAATGAATGAGATAATACCGGGGAATCGGGATGCAGTCAGTGATGAAATGGACTTTGAGGATATTGAGATGCAACCGAAAGTTGGGATGAAGTTTTCCAGCTATGATGAGGCGTTTCAGTTTTATATGAAATATGCTTATAAGGTGGGATTCCCTGTAAGGAAAAGAAATTTGGAAAAAGGACCTGATGGGATGTTGTTGTACATAACATTTGCTTGTAGCTGAAAGGGAGGAGATGTAATGCAACAAGCAATTCATTAAAACCTCATCCAACTATTCAAACATGATGCAAAGCTAAGATGACAACATGTTCAGACTTGATGGGAAAATGGCATGTGAAGAAGGTTATTCTTGAGCATAACCACAAGACAAGTCCATCAAAATCAAGGATGTCCTGATGTAATCGATAGTTGAATGACCAGGTTAAACGGAAGCTTGAAATAAGGAATTCCATTGTACAAGAGTTTCAACTCATCCGTCATTGAAGCTGGGGGATATGAGGAGCTAACTTTCATCGAGAAGGACTGTAGAAACTATATTGACGAAGTAGGAGATTAAGGCTTGGGAAAGGAGATGCAACTCCAATACAAGCTTACTTCTCTAAAATGCAAGCACAATATTGTGGTTTTTTTCTTTAATGTAGATTTGGACGACGACTCTCGATTGAAGAATGTGTTTTGGGCTGATAATAGGTGTAGATAGGTATACAAGGAGTTTGGGGATGTTGTCACATTTGACACAACATATTTCACCAATAGATATGACATGTTGTTTTCACCTTTCGTTGGGGGTGAACCATCACGGCCAATCCACACTTCTTGGATGTGGTTTAGTTTCCAATGAGAATATTGAGACATTTGTTTGGATATTTAGGACATGGATTGAGTGCATGGAGGGTAATGCCCCAGCCAGCGTTATTGCCGATCAGGATAGGGCAATGCAGAATGCCATTCATATTGTGTTCTCAAATACACATAGATGGTGTTTGTGGCACATACTTAAAAAATTGCCTGAAAAGTTTGGAGGTCACCCTCAGAAGGGTTCAATACTGTCAACTTGCATGAATTTGTATACAGATCTCAAACCCCGATGGACTTTGAAAACGGTTGGAAATCAATGATTGATAAGTCTTCACTGCATGAAAATGATTGGTTGTTCGAACTGTTTCGAGAATGAGGTCGGTGGGTACCAAGTTTTTTGTGAACCAGCTTCTAGGCTAGGATGTCCACCACATGGAGGAGTGAGAGTATTAATGCATTCTTCGATGGGTATGGCCATTCAAAGACGTCATTGAAGCAATTTGTTGAACAATTGAGCGAGCATTGAGGTGTAAGGTTGAGAAGGAGTTCCATGCGGATTTTAAATCATACTCCTAGATGGTCCCCTTTGCTACGAGGTTCGTCTTGGAGAAACAATTTCGAGACGTGTATAAATTTTGAAATCCAAGAAATTTCAAGAAGAGCTAACAGGGAAGGTAGAATGTGATGTTATGTGTATCGATAATAGTCATCTAGATAATCGTACTAGGTATGCAGTCCAAGTCTCCAAGAAGCTGTCATATTAAATGAACACACGAAATTCAAGGGTTTCACAGTAGTTTATGAGAAAGACACAGGTAATATTTCATGCAGTTGCCACTTATTTGAATTTCTAGGAATCCTATGTAGACACGCCCTTTTGATACTTCTCCGGACTAATGTCAAAGTACTTCCTGAGAGATATGTCTTAAGGAGATGGAGAAGAGATGTTGTTAGAGCGTACACGTGTGTGAAAATCAATTACTATGGTTAGGTTAGCACTCTTGTGCAAATTAGATATGAAAAGCTATGTAAGACTTTTGACAATATGGCATTATTGGTAGAAGATGATGAGGTGCGCACTAAAGAGATAATGGAATGGATGTAAGTTCAAATGATTGAACTACGGATCAAAAAACTAAGAACATGCTATGGTAGTGATCTAATAGTATTTAAGGATTTGCAGACCACGAGGGATAAATTGTGGACAAATAAGATCTTAGGTGCACTAAATCGAAGGGGAAACCAAGGTAATTGGGTAAAAAAGGACCATTGGAATCATGTTTGAAGAAGGCCAAGGTATATGTTACATGTTTACATTAGTACTTCACATTTTCACACATGTTATTGAGTTTCTTAAATTCATATCATTTGCTTGTGTTCTGCTTCAGGTAAAATCAAAGTAAGGAAAAGGAAATAATTCCATGAAGCAAAATTTCAAACAAAGGCTTTGCATTATTCAACTATTACACGAACAACAATTGCAGGCCTTAAACCAATATTCTTTGACACAACCGATTTTTGTGAGTATTGGTGTCATCTACTATTGTTCTATAAATATTTGTGCACAAAACCATTTCAGAAATCGAATTGCTTGTGATGATGTTTTGGGAGATCAACTTCAAACATGGGGTGGAGCTTATGCAGTAAACTGGATAACATCGTATGTTTTGAATCAACCATCCATGGCCATCTACGGTGCTCAAATCTTGCTTAACCTGGGAGATTTTTAGGGAGCTTGTGTGGTTTCTAATTATAAATCATATTCATTGTTTTATTTACTTATTGTATTCACTAAGGTGTAATTGAGTTAATTGGGATGTATTTTGCTGTGTTATAAAGATCAAGAATTGTCCAATTTAATTCAAAGATGTTTGACATTATCATTCAAAAATGTTGTGCTTCATTCCATTCGAATTCAGTTTTTGTACAAATTCTAGTGACTCATTGCAGCAAATTCTATTGTGTACATAGGCATACATCAAATTATGAGTACATTGAGCAACCTCACAACATATTGTATTGATGAACAAAATAGCATCTTAGGTTATAAACTGCATTGTGAGGCCCCTGAGTTTACAAACTTAAAAAAAAAAAAAAACATTGCATGATACTGAATTTCGAAGGAAAACTGAATTGACAATTATTATTTCACAATACACTTTGACAGAAACTATTGCAAAGTTTACACCAGAATGCAATTTCAAAGTTTAAAAACTGACTGTCAAGTGCATTACACATAAAAACTACCAGACATTGACATTCCAGAAATACTAAAACTACCTAAACTACTGGACAATAAGAAAAACTAAAAATGAAATGAAAATTTTCAATCCTTCATATGTTCTTTTCACTTCCCATCTACTCCAATTTTACTCTTGCGGAGAGTGATTGTTAATGATATCTCGACATCCTCATCAGAAGAAATTCGTGCACAAGTTTTCAATAAGGTAGACAAGTCGTCATATCCATCTTCATCAGCCTTCTTAACCTCATCTTTCTTGCTTGATTCACCTTCATCCCATTCAAAAAAACAACACGTGTTCACAGTGTATAAAAGGAATTTCTTTCCTCGATTCATTGACATCTTCTCCACCTCGAACCATCTTACAAAACCATCTCCGATACAGGAAATCAATGTTTATTCAGGCATTCGTTAAACAAATGACCGACCTGTTTGCAACTATAGCATATACCATAATTCTTCCCCTTCATTAGAAGCCTGATGTCAGGCATTATACATATCTTTAGCAGGTTATGAACTGATGTGATCCAAGTAGGAGATTAAAGGAGAAATCAAAACACAGGCAATACAACTGATGTGATCCTTTGTGGGAATCACGATGAACTTGCGGAAATTGAATTCGAACGCCGAGAAAGTTCCAAATTCATATTGTGAATGGACAGTAACATGAAGACCTAAGCCTCACGACTCAAGAACCTAAGGTATATCAACCTTAGACCTGTTGAGATGAGGAAACAAGAACCAACATGGGTTGAATGCCACAAAGGTTGTCCAGATCCTTTGATAAGTTCGATTTTGTGTACGCTACAAAGATACGATAATCTTTGATAAGTTCAAGAATGTTCAATCAAGAACAACATTTGGAGAGAAAACACTCAACTTAATTTTTATTCATCAAAGTTTTTTTTTAACATTGAAATAAAGTGACATATAAATAAGCAAGAACGACCTAGAACTAGGTCTGGCCGTTATTGAGGCACAAAACAAGACCTAACATAATTAAAAATGAAAAAATAGCAAAAAATCAGGAAACCCTAATACGAAAAACCAAGCGATCACACAGGGTAAATGACAGCGATCACGTGGAAGCCTTGTTTTTCTCTCGTGTCACTTTTTCCATTCATCGCGCAATTGTGCCTTAGTGTTCCCGCGCGATCAAGTGATTGTAGTTTTTATCAGCCATGCATTCTCTTGATAATTTCGTCATAACTCTCTCTACCAATTTCTGATTTGGACGATTCAAATTTTTTTAGAAAGAAGACTAAATGACCTACAATTTGTATAGAAATAGTGATTTCGAAATTCGAACTTTTTCTATGTGAAGATGGAGTTTCAATCTCTAACCGAAAATCTGATTCATAATACTTGCGGGTTTTTGATTTCTAATTACATCCCAAGTCTTTCTTGACTATAATTTTTGCCTCCACCCTGCTTCCCACGTGTCATACTTGATTTGGAGTCCTTCGAACATGCTCTTGAAGTCATGTTTGGCTTGAATAATAAGTCTTTCTATCAAGTTAGCTATGATTCTCATCATTCCCTCTTTCAGGATGATTCGTCCTGAATCATAGCTTTGTTCGTGATGTGTAGCTGCTCCACCTGGATCAAATGAAAAATTATTGTCTCCCTTACATAGGATTAACCAATAGTACTCCTTCAATTGGTAGACATGAAAGTATTGAAGTATGAGCTTGAATTGCCATGGTTGGTGTAACTCAAGCTCCTAAGTATAATTACCAACCCACAAGAAAGATTCAAATAAAATGGGGAGGGAAATGTTAGTTTCGTAAAGTACAAGGTATGGATCCTTATACTCATGATGAATCATCACCACCTCATCATGTCCAACAATGAGGCTCTTCTCTTCACCTCCAACATTCTTTTCACTTTCTTGCTCATTCTCTCCTAAAATTTTAGTTTCAATTTCCTCTTCCACATTTTTAATCTCAACCACCTCTTCTACATTCTTATTTTCAACCATCTCTTCCACAATTGTATTCTCTACCCCCCTCAACTTTCAATTCATGCATCTGCCCATCAATAATTTTAACTTCTTGTTCATCCTCGTCTTTACTACCCAATTCCTCATCTCCTACCTCAAATTTTGAATTTTTTTTTTCAACTATTTCTACTTTCAACTCTTCCTCTTTCTTCTCAACATTCCTATCCCGAGGCTCTTCTTGCAATTCAACTAAAACTTTTTTTCACTCTCCTTCACAATTTAATAGCCTCTCTTTGACTCTCCCTCTTTTTTAACTTCGTTTCTTTTCTAGTCTTCCGTTCATACATCATCATTTCCTTATATATTTCTATTTGAATCCTCAAAAGCGCCATTGCATTAACTTCTTCTTCCCTCTCAACCCCAATTCCAACCCTAGGTTTATGGTCATGCCTATATTCCCTTTCACGTCTATCAACCCGTTCTATTCTCCTCCCTAAACTAGTCATAGACATGTTTCCAGTTTCACCTTCACTATCTACTTCATCAACATTATCATCCCTAACTCCATATCTAGGGTTAAAGTCATACCTTTGCGGTCCCCTCACATTAGGGAGTGTATTTGATTGTTCCTTGCGCAGTTGAACAATTTCTACACCATGCATATCCACTGAGTTATTAATCTTCCCCAACTTCGCATCCAATTTTGTATCCCACTTCTCAAACAATTTCTCCAACATAGTGGTCAACACGTGATTTATTTCGTTACTCCCTCTGGATGAAGTTTCTTTTTTCTTGGGTTTAGACATTATGGAATTTACGTGAAAGTCAATATTTCAAGTAAACTCAAGAAAGACAAGAAAACTCAAAAAAGCAAGAATAAGATGGGATCTTCTTCCAATAATAGTTTAGAATCTAAAGAACTTGAAATTTTTTTTTAAAGAAATTCAAGAAAGTAGTTCTTGAATTTTGGATTTTTTTGAATGATAAATGAATTTTCAGAATAAATAAAATAAATAAATAAATAATAATAATATTTTTTTATAAATTCGAAATTTCGACTACGAATACGTGAAAACAAACAAGACCAAATTTGGACAAAAAACAAATACAAAAACAACTTTGGAATTTTTATGGATATGTTTTATGGATCAAAGACTCAAGAAATACAAGAACTCTATGAACAAGAAATAAAGACTCAACCAACAAAAGAACAAGAAATGAATGATTTTTATGTGGCAAACTCTATGATAAACACATAAAAATCAAACTAGAATAGAATAAAAATAAAATAAAAAAACCTGAATTCAGAGTCCGGCTCTTATACCAGATGATGTGCTCCTTTGAGGAAATCACGACGAACTCGCGGAAATTGAATTCAAACGTCAGAAAAATTCCAAATTCAGGTTATTAATGGACAGTAACATGAAGACCCGAGCCTTACGACTCAAGAACCTAGGGTATATCAAACCTTAGATTCTTTAAGATTCGGAAACAAGAACCAACATGGGTTGAACGTCATAAAGGTTGTCCATATCCTTTGATAAGTTTGATTTTGTGAACGTTTTAAAGATATGATAATCTTTGATAAGTTTGGGGATGTTCAATCAAGAACAATATTTGGAGAGAAAACACTCAACTCAATTTTTATTCATCAAAGTCTTCTTTACATTGAAAGAAAATAATATATAAATAAGCAAAAATGACCTAAAACTAGGTATGGCTGCTATAGAGGCACAAAACAAGACCTAACGTCATTTAAAATAGAAAATAGCAAAAATCTGGGAAACCCTAATCTGGAAGACCAAGCAGCCGCTCAGAGTGAATGAAGGAGATTGCATGGAAGCCTTGTTTTTCTCTTAAGTTTCTTTCTCGGTGCATCGCGTGACCGCGCCTTAGTTTTCCTACGCGATCGCTTGGTTGTAGTTTCTCTTAGCCACGTGTTCTCTTGGTATTTTGGTCATAACTTTCTCTACCAATATCCAATTGTGACAATTCAAAGTGCGTTGGAAAGAAAACTCAAAGGCATACAATTTGTCTTGAAATAGTGATTTCCAAATTCATAATTTTTCTATATTAAAACTGAGTATCAATCTCTGACTGAAAATCTGATTTTCGAGTTTTTGATTTCTAGTTGCATCCCGAGTCTTTCTTGACCATAATTTTTGCCTCCAACCTTCTTCCCATATGTCATACTTGATTTGGAGTCCTTTGAACATGCTCTTGAAGTCTTGTTTGGCTTGAATAATAAGTCTTTCTATCAAGCCAGCTATGATTCTCATCATTTGATGCGATTCCTTTTGGGAAACTTGACAAAAACGCCGAATAACAACCCAAACTATAGGAAAAATAAAAATTCACCAAAAATAACAAGAACCAAGAATAAAAATAATGGAAAATAAATGATAGATTAGACGATAGGACCTTGACCTAACAATCACAATGCGTTGAATCGACGATGCGGAATGAAGAACCAAAGTTGTTGAACGCCACAAGGGATATCAATTTCTTTGATAAGTTCAATGGTCTTCTTGAAGAACAAGAAAAGGAAAAACTGAACATTTTCAAGAGAAAACTCTCAATTCATTCTCAATATCAAAGTTAATTGTTCAATAATGAAAAAACACAATATAAGGTAAAAAGACGTGCTCAAACTCAACCCTAGTCGTATCAGGGTTCCTATTTGTGAAAAATAATAATTGAAATTGAAATTAAATTAAAAATCGTAAAAATCCTACTTCGAGATAGCCACACGATCGCATGGTACGCCTCGCGCAATCGTGTGGTAGAGACCTGTAGATTCTACAGGAATTTTGCACGTCTCGCACAATCGCGCCTCTGATTATGCCATACAATCATTTGGTTTCCCAGTGTCCTTCCTCTTCGACTTCTTGAAGTGATTTGATCCGATTTGATTATTGATTCGGGCCCAACAAGAAATTTGTTCATCTTCCGATGTAGATTGTAGTGGCATTTCCAGTGGCTTGATTTCTTCTTTGATCTCCTACCTTGGATCACATCATTCCCCACTCTCTTGAAAAGGATTCAACCTCGAAACTACAACTTGACCAATCCTCTTGTAACTCCTACATTTGTTGGCTTTTGGATCATGCTCATACTTGCTTTTGCTGGTTTGATATTCATGTTGGTGCTTTGTGCATTCCTTGGATTTTATGGGCTGTTTCTTCTTGTTATTAAATTCAGTCCCAACTCTAAGTTTGGGATTTGAATTGGGTACCTGCAAAACAGAATTAACCAATTTTGGGAGGAGTTTGTTAGATTTGCTAGCTGCAAGGCATGGATCCCTGTACATCAACCGTTGTGCAAATAAACTCATTTTTGTGGTCAACTCTATTTTCTTTTTCACCCTGCACTCATTCTCTCCACTTTCTTAGGTCTGGACTCCAACTCTTTTCTTTCCTTTCAAATTTTACTCTATCTCCTTTTTCTGAGGTCGTGGCCTCTACTATCTTCTTTTCAATTTTCTCTACAACTCTTTTTCTAAGGTCATGGCCCCAACTCTCTTATTTTTACTCTCAAACTCATCTTTCAATTTCAATTTATCTTTATGGGCTTCCATTAGTGATAAAGGTACAAGAGTGAACTTCACCAAGTTATATTGATTTTTAAACCCGTCATGGAGCACCGTCCTATCATATTGTCATGGCCTACCCAACAATATATGTCCAACATGCATAGGAACTAGATCACATTCTATTTCATCATTATATCCACCAATAGAAAAATTTATCCTAACCTGTGATGTGATCCGAAGTAGGAGACCAAAGGAGAAGTCGACCTATCGGCAATGCGACAGTGATCTACGCGGGAAACGGCACAAGTTTCATGTTGGAAGCGAGCCGAGGAGACAAAGGGATCGAGCCGAATCAAAAAGGGTTAAGGTTTCGTGATCAAGAGCACAATCACGGCCGTAAAACCAGTGTTCACGGCCGTAAAAGCTACATTCACGGCCGTAAAACTATAGTTCACGGCCGTAACTCCATCTCTGGTGGAATTGAAGTAATTCAGGGAATTAAAAGTTACGGCCGTGAGAGTTCTTGTTACGGCCGTAAATCATTAACAGAAAGTCACTTACGGCCGTAAGTGACATTGTTACGGCCGTAACGTCTAAATTCCCAGATTTCGCGTTTTTTTTTAATTTAATTCCGTTTTTGAATTATTTACTTCTATGTTTTGGGCCCAATTAGCGGCTAACCCTAGTTAGGTCAATTGTTACATTATATTACTTTGTTTTTCATTATGAAACAACAACCTTTGATATTATTGAATGAATGTGAGAATTTTCTCTCTTGAAAATGAGGATTCCTTTTTCTTGTTCTTGAAGAACAATTTATAGAACTTATCAAATATTTTTCTTGAATGTTTGTGGCGTTCCAATCAGGAACTTATCAAGGAATTTGGCATCTCTTGCGGCGTTTCGAAAACCTCGGTTCTTCAATCCGCATCGTCAATTTATTGCGTCGTGATTGTTGGGTCCAGGTCCTACCGTCAATCTTATTTTAATTTCCGTCTATTTATTCATGTTCTTGTTATTTTTTCGTGTCAGATCTGATTTAAATCTTTCCTAGGGTTTTAAATATCGTTATTCCGCGTGTTCGACGAGATTCCCCGACCGGGATCGCGTCATCTGGTATCAGAGCTTGAATCTATTTCAAATTCTTGCGTTTCTTGAAATTTTTCTTGATTTTCTTGTTCTTCGTGTCAGTCATAATTTTTTTCAGTTTGATCCATAAGAGTCAGTCCCAAAAATTCAAAAGTGTTTTTCTTCTTCGTTTTTCGTCCAAATTCAGTTCCGTTTTTTCTGCCATACTCGTAGTCAAATTCTCTGACAAATTATAAAAAAAATCCAAAAATTCCAAATATTTCCTAAATATTCCGAATTTGTTTCTGTAAGGACTAATAATGTCTAGCAGACGGGATTCATCATCTTCATCAGTTGGGGACAACCAGGGAATTTATAGAAGGGAACCAGCAGCTTCATCAACGAGCCACAACAAACGACTGGAAGGTATGAATAGAGTGAATAACAATGATGTAGGTGTGATGTAGACGATACATGAGCAATTTGAGAAGTTGATGACTAAGATGGATAGGCAGGAGGAAACTATTAACAAGTTGCGTAGGGAACAAACTCATGCGGGTCCTAGAGTTAGGAGGGAAGACCGGAGGGATCATAGGGGGAGACATAATCAAAGGGTTGGATATGGGGTTGATGATGAAGAGTGTGCGAGTGAAGGAAGTAGTATCCAATCATCTGTGGATAGTGTAAGGAGGAGAAGGGGTAGAGGAGATAGGAATGAAAGGGCAAATAATAGAAGAGATCATGGTGATCGGGATGAGATAGATGATAATCTAGGTAAAATAAAAATGCCTATTCCACCTTTTCATGGGAGGAGTGATCCGGAGGCTTACCTAGATTGGGAGAAGAAGGTAGAATTGATGTTTGATTGCCACAATTATTCTGAAGGAAAGAAGGTGAAACTAGCGGTTGTTGAGTTCACCGATTATGCCATTAATTGGTGGGATCAGTTGGTGAAGGATCGGAGGAGGAATGGTGAAGGACCGGTGGATACATGGCGTGAGATGAAAACCATCATGAGGAAGAGGTTTGTCCCAAGCCACTATCATAGGGATATTTATCAAAGGTTGCAGGGGCTCACGCAGGGTTCTAGGAATGTAGAGGAATATCATAGAGACATGGAGGTAGCCATGATTAGGGCCAACGTGGTGGAGGATCGGGAAGCTACAATGGCTAGATTTTTGAGTGGGCTGAACAGAGATATTGCAAACATCGTTGAATTACAACATTATGTGGAACTGGAAGACATGGTGCACATGGCAATGAAGGTAGAAAGGCAATTGAGGCGAAAGGGGACATCTAAACAATCACCAGGAAATTATCCTACATCACAACCGAGGAAGGATCAAAATGATGAGCACGTCCCGAAGGGAAAGGAGGAACTTACTACTAAAGGTAAAAATATTTCTGATTCTCAACCTACTAGGGATAGAAATATTAAGTGCTTTAAGTGTTTGGGGATGGGCCATATAGCGTCACAGTGTCCAAATAAGAAAGTAATGCTTTTGCGTGATAATGGTGAAATTAGTTCTGAGGACGAATTTAAGGGAATGCCTAAGTTAGTAGATATTGGGGCTAGTAGTAGCGATGAAGAGGGGTTAACTTATGCGGTGAAAGGGTCCCTTGTGAATAGACGTGTCCTAAATTCTCGAACTAAGATGGTTGAGATTGATGAACAGCGGGATAATCTTTTCCACACGAGATGTTTGGTGGGGAAAAAGGTTTGTGGGATGGTAATTGATGGCGGAAGTTGTACTAATGTGTTTAGTACATTATTGGTGGAGAAGTTAGGATTGCCTAAGGTGAAACATCCCAACCCCTATAAATTACAGTGGTTAACCGAGTCGGGAGAACTTAAGGTGAACAAGCAGGTTAATATTAAATTCACCATTGGGGGTTATAGAGATGAGGTTGTGTGTGATGTGGTCCCTATGAATGTTGGGCATATATTATTGGGAAGACCATGGCAACATGATAGGAGAGTGGTGCATGATGGCTTCAAAAACCGATATTCTTTCGTGAAGGGTGGAAAAATGATCACTCTTGCTCCGCTAACGCCTAAAGAGGTCCATGAGGATCAATTGAAAATAAAGAGCGAGTTTGAGGGAAAAAATAAGAGCGTTGAGGCCACGACCTCAGAAAAAGGAGAGGGTGTGAAAATTGAAAACAAGAGAGTTGAGGCCACGACCTCAGAAAAAGGTGAGCTTGAGAGTACAAAGAAAAAGAAAAGAGAGTCCACCACAAAAATGAGCTTATTTGCATTTGCTAACACATCCCTCCCTAGTTTGGCTAATTCTGTTTTGCAGGTACTACAATCAAATTACAAAACTAAGGCCAAAGGGAAAATTAGTTGCCGGACAGAACAACCCCAAAGTATGATGCATAGAACAAAACAGGAACAGGTCTCTCGAACCAACGAAAGCAAGAGATACATAAAGGAGAGGCCATATACGGATTCGAGGTCGAATCCTTTCCAAGAAAGGGGGGATGATGTGATCCGAAGTAGGAGACCAAAGGAGAAGTCGACCTATCGGCAATGCGACAGTGATCTATGCGGGAAACGGCACAAGTTTCATGTTGGAAGCGAGCCGAGGAGACAAAGGGATCGAGCCGAATCAAAAGGGTTAAGGTTTCGTGATCAAGAGCACAATCACGGCCGTAAAACCAGTGTTCACGGCCGTAAAAGCTACATTCACGGCCGTAAAACTATAGTTCACGGTCGTAACTCCGTCTCTGGTGGAATTGAAGTAATTCAGGGAATTAAAACTTACGGCCGTGAGAGTTCTTGTTATGGCCGTAAATCATTAACAGAAAGTCACTTACGGCCGTAAGTGACATTGTTACGGCCGTAACGTCTAAATTCCCAGATTTCGCGTTTTTTTAATTTAATTCCGTTTTTGAATTATTTACTTCTATGTTTTGGGCCCAATTAGCGGCTAACCCTAGTTAGGTCAATTGTTACATTATATTACTTTGTTTTTCATTATGAAACAACAACTTTTGATATTATTGAATGAATGTGAGAATTTTCTCTCTCGAAAAGGAGGATTCCTTTTTCTTGTTCTTGAAGAACAATTTATAGAACTTATCAAATATTTTTCTTGAATGTTTGTGGCGTTCCAATCAGGAACTTATCAAGGAATTTGGCATCCCTTGTGGCATTTCGAAAACCTCGGTTCTTCAATCCGCATCGTCAATTTATTGCGTCGTGATTGTTGGGTCCAGGTCCTACCGTCAATCTTATTTTAATTTTCGTCTATTTATTCGTGTTCTTGTTATTTTTTCGTGTCAGATCTGATTTAGATCTTTCCTAGGGTTTTAAATATCGTTATTCCGCGTGTTCGACGAGATTCCCCGACCGGGATCGCGTCAACCTGTTTGTTCACCTTAACTTCCCAAGATTCAATCAACCATTGTAATTTATAAGTATTAGGATGTTTGATCAAAGGTAACCCCAATTTCTCCACTAAGGTGATACTAGCCACGTTGGTTCAACTTCCTCCATCAATTACCGTACTTAAAACCTTATTATCTACAAAGCACCAAATACTAAAAATGTTATCTCATTGCCCTCTCAAATCATTCTCCTTACACCTGGTGCTACGAGATCCTCTATTAAGAAGTGATTCACCTACTACAACATTTTTCTATTTATCACTATCACAAGCATTCTTTAACTTATGCATTTTCCCAACTTTATTTTCACTTTTTGAAACAACCTTCCCATCACAACCAACCATCACCTTTTTTATGTGGACATGGAAGTTCAATGTGACCCAAATCCAAACACTTAAAGCATTTAGTATTTCTGTCCTTAGGAGGTTTGGAATCAGAATCGATTTTACCTTCGGGTGTAGGTTCCTTCATCCTTTTTGGAACATGACCACTACTCTCCCGTTTTGATCGTGATGTAGGATAGGGTCTCGGATATGGCTTTGCTTCCTTCTTTCACTTCAACGCCCTTTCATCAACCCCATCTCCAAACCTAATATTGGATTCACGCCTCTTATCCCTCCTATCCCTAGAATCCACCTGTGATCGCTCATTTTGCAATTGGGCAATAATCGTATCCTCCTATCCATCTTAGCCATTAACTTCTCAACTTGTGCCTACATGGCCTCCAACAGTTTAAAATTTTT
This sequence comes from Ligustrum vulgare, assembly GCA_963555705.1. Taxonomy (NCBI): domain Eukaryota; kingdom Viridiplantae; phylum Streptophyta; class Magnoliopsida; order Lamiales; family Oleaceae; genus Ligustrum; species Ligustrum vulgare. The sequence continues at coordinate 39,068,355 of OY743169.1, read as the reverse complement.
GTTGTCACCTACTGATGAAGATGATGTTGACTTTTCCCTTCCTTCCATATGGGAAGGTGAACAAGTATAAGGAAGTACCATGCCTAAAATAAGAATTAAGGTACTGGGTGTGCATTATAAAAATGTCATTGAAATGAGTTAGACAATCATGTCTACATAAAAGTAAGAACGAAATACATTCAAATAAAAAATTTTATTATCAAATCAAGAGGTACAAATACAAATATTTTACATGCCGCAGTTTGGAGGCAAGCTACCATTGTTCTCCTATCAACTATTACAAAGGACGGGTAAATTGGCCTTCATCATTTCCCTGAAAGTTTCGCCGCAAGGATAAGTGGGTGACTTAAGAAGTTTCCTCAGCAAGCCTCCTTCATCGCCTTCCTAAATACATCGCTACAAAGGCAGGCCTTGGAAGCACTCCCAACAGGTAAATAGCCAAAGAAGCACTCTCAGTAAGCTATTCCTTTACATCAAGAACTCCCATTGGAGATAATAAATGGAAAGGGTGCTGAGAAGACAGTCATTGGACAAAAAACATTTTCTATATCTCCCATACCAAAGAAAATATCAATGCAAATAGTGCAATCGGGAAAAGATTAAACGATTCATTTCTACTGAGAAAAGAAATAGTTGATCTTTTGGATATAGAAAATCAATCATTTGAATGCCAAATGATGGAAACAGGTTGGGTTTGTAGAGAAAGAGAATGAAGGTGATGAATATGTAACAAATACGCAACTTTATAGAGGAATGGAAAGTGACGAGATGGAATGCGAATGGCCATATACATGCTCAGCAACTAAAATTGAAGGTCAAAATCTTGGAAAGGAGAAAAATCGGGACACCTAAAGTTCTATTCTGTGTAACAATTTCAAAAAAAATAATATGTATGAATATGGTGCAAGATTAATAATTGATATTAATTTGGCCATATTGTGAGGTAATTGTTGACAAACAAAAATGAGGCCCAGCTAAGTGGTCAAGAGAATAGGTCACAATTATAGAATCTAGAGAATAGGCCCAAAGGATGATCATATAAAAGTCTAAGGCGAAGATATAGAGCGAAGGCCCAACATTGCTCAAGCTTCTAGGGCTCCCAAGACTTGGGCGAATGGAGCGTCTTAGTGCTATTCAAAATATGGTTATTAAAGCAGTTAATGGGAAACCTTATCACATCCCCATGATCCAAAAAATTTGGTTGAGTAATGGGATGATGGCAGCACTTAAACACAACGATTTCTGGACAAGTCATCCATTATAGAGAAAGTGGAATAGTTACACAACGAATAAATGAAACCAAACAATCCAAAATATACACTATCAACGACATTATTTCTGTATTACATTACTAAATGTGGGAGAAAAAGAGAATAAACACTGTCCTGTTTAAGATTGCCCCACATCTTGTCCCAGCATATCTACAACAGATCTGATTTGGTCTCTCAATTGTGACCAACCCGAATGGAGGAATTCATGTCCAGAATTGTATTCTTTCACGAATGCATCAGGATCGTCTACAAGAATTTCTTCATATTTCTCCTTCATTGATTTGGATCATCCTACCTCTTGTATAATATTACATTTCTTAGCTGCCAACCTCATTTTAGAATCATTTATTTCAGTTTGTAGTTCCTTCAATTTAGCTTTGAGGCTCATCAGCAGTGAATCTTCGATCATAACTTCAGTGGAGAGTTTATGCAAAGTGGTGTGAATTTGGCTAATTCCAAGATTTTGGGATTCCTTTTCTGCTGTATCCTGCATATACTTATTTCTTTAGCTCTGCTGATCCTTGATTTTAGATAGTGAAAATGTAACCTATTGATGAATCTCTCGTAGAATCAAGCTAATACCACTTGGAAACACGAAGGAGGGTATCTCAAGAAACTTAGCCAAATATTTTCTGATGCGAGTAAGTTCTTCTTCACGGTCAGGCATACTCTCCATAGTTACATCCAAATCCATGAACGTGTTATAAGCCATCACAACTCCCTAAGGGAAACCATATTTTAGGAAGAGAATAGAGACGAAGAGGAAGGACAAATTAAAGGTTGTCATGTAGAGCTCATTTTGAGCCATTTCCAAGAAGAAATAAGTCTTGAAGAGAACACAAGACTTCATCAACATCCTCAAAAGTTATAGAAACTTTTCCCTTAACATTTGTGCAAGAAGAGCCTTCTGTAGAAAATGTTTCAACCATAGGTTTTTCCCTGTCATTCGAATGAATAGGTTCCTCAGGGGAAGAAATATTGGCAAAAGATATTGTAGTATGGAACAAACATTTTATGAAAATGCCATATATTAAGATAAAGGAAATATGCTAAAGAAAGGTGTTACCTTCTGAATCCAGCACTGTCAAGTTGTGTGATCATAGGTTACAAGAGCCAAGTCCCCAACCTAAGAAGAGGGTTCTTCGATTATCGGAATAGTAGAGGATACTAGGATCTCAGGCTCATCTGATTGAGAAGGATATGAAATCTCAAAAATAGAAATCCTCGATTGGCTTGCAACAGTAGTAGGAAGAAAAAAAGATTTTTAAAAAGAACAAAGTGAACAATTAATATGCAAAGTAAATATCTCGAATGGTGATTACACAAACAAAGACAACGGTACCTTTCTCTTAACCAAGAGAGCAACGTCTTCTTCAATGTCTTCATTAGGGTTATCAGCTTGTTCATTGATTGCACGTTTTCTACCGGAAGTCCTAGTATAAGTCCCTTCAAGATTTCTGGTTGTTGTAAATTGAATAGAAGGATCGATAGAACTTAGCATGATATTTCACATTTTTTTGGTGCAATGATAGGAGCGGGAGGTCTTAATGGGTTTTATGCTGATAGGTGATGTGACAAATGATTAGCTGCCAAAAAGAGTGCATGTCTAAGTAGAAGCTGAAGAGAATACCTAAAATTTTGTGCTTCTTTGAATGCCAAAGATGCAAAAGGCATGCAAAATACTTTGAATATGGAAAAAAAATGATGATTGCATATTAATTCAGCCATATTGTGGGTAAATGTTAACACATAAAAATACCGAATTCGAAGGCCCAACATGGAAGTCCAAAACAGGGATCCCATTACAAATAATAGGGCAATGTGGAGGAATCTGGACGATTAGACGACTGCAGAAGTATCTGGGCAATTAGACTATTAGGCAAACAAAGGAATAGTTTCCACAAACTGATGCGAATCATAGTGGGCTTGATAGAAAAATTCAAATATTCTAGTCAAACGAGAAATCAAGTGCATGTGCGGGGGCTTCAAATATCAATATGGAATGTTGGAGAAGATTCGAGGCTAAAAAAAGTGATCTAGTCAAGAAACAAGCCAAGAATCAAGTTGGAATCAAAATATCGTGAAGTGTCTGAAATTGCAACCATGCGATCATGCACCATTGAAAAATAACGGACATATTGTTTTGAAGCCAACCACGCGATTGTACGATTCTACTGATTAGGTTTTTCCACATTTTTATGTCATTTTCTGTTAATAATTATGTTAGGTTTTATTTTTGTGCCTCTATAGCGGCTAGGGATAACTTAGTCCCTTTTTACTGCTTCATGTTCAAGTTTCTTCTTTGTAATATATAGAGTTTGATTTTTTATAACCATATGAATATTTTTCAATAGCAAATGTGTGGATTCACTTTTACAAATTTGAACTAATCAAGATTAATTGTCTTGTGGCGTTCATCCCGAACTTATCAAAGACTAACAATCTTTGTGGCAATCAAAACCTAAACTTATCGAGGATCTGGACAACCCTTGTGGCATTCACAAATCTTGGCTCTTGCTTCCGCATCGTCAGTTCCTGCATCATGAAGCTCGGGTTAAGATCCTACTAACCATCCACAACCTGAATTTGGAACTTTTCGACGTTTATTTGGCGAGCATCTCGAACGGGACCACATCATCTGGTATCAGAGTTGGACTCTGAATTCAAGTTTTCTTCAATCCTAATTTGATTCCATGTATCACAGAGTCCACATGAGAATCATCCATATCTTGTTTGTTGAGTCTTTGCTTTCAATTTTTCTTGTTCTTCACATTCTTCGTGTTCTTCATGTTTCTTGAGTATTTAATCTTGAAAATTGTCCAAAAAATTCAAAAGTCTTTATTATGTTCGTTTCGGGTCCAAATTAATTTTCGTCTTTTTTTGCTATATTCGTAGTGGAATTTTCGAGTTAAAAAATTTATTATTTTTTATTATTTCTTAATTCCGAAAATTTCAACAAAAAAAAAAAATCTGAAAATTCAGGAACCACTTTCTTGAGTTCCCTTAAACATCTTAACACTCCTATCAAATTTTTCTTCCGTTTGATGTCTATTGTTGAGATTTTTTTGAATTTTTGAATCGTCACATAAGGGATGGATTATGATCCTCCCTTGTTCAAAACTAGATGTTATGTGGGTCATAAGGTGTGTAGTATGGCAATTAATAGAGAATGCTTCACTAATTTGGTTAATAGCACCATTGTTTAAAAACTAGGTTTACCTCTAATACAGCACTATAGACCTTATAGGATGATGTGGATGAGGGAGTTTGGGAGTTCCAAGTGACCAAACAAGTTCTAGTGACTGTCACCAATGGAAGATATAGTGATGAAGTATGGTGTGATATAATGTCGTTAAAGTCTTGTCATATTTTTTTGGGAAAACCATGGAGATATAGGAGGGAGGTTGTTTATGATAAATGTATGCACATATACATATTCCTTAAGAAAGGGAAAACATGCACACTATATAGGTTGACATTAGAGGAATCACTAGTAGATTCGAGGAAGGTAAAGAAGGAGAGTAAAAGAACGTATAATAGGAGACATCATGGGGATAGGAATATTGAGAAGAAGGATGGAGAACTGAAAATGAGTGGGAAGATAAAAATATTAAAAAGGAGGTGCATGAATTGGAAGTTGAAGTGGTTGAAAATGAAAATGTGAAAGAGTTGGTTGAATCCAAAAATTTAGAGGAGGTGGTTGAGCTTGAAAATGTGGAACTAGAAGAGGTGACTGGGTGTGAGGAAAAAGAGAAAGAGATTATTGAGCAAGAGGTTGCAAAGAAGGAAGGAGGTGAAGAGAAGAGCCTCATTGTTGGACATGATGAGGTGGTGATGATTCCTCATGAATACAAGGATCCATACCTTGTATTTTATGAAACTAACATTCCCCACTCTATTTTACTTAAATCTCTTTTGCAAGTTGGTTACACTTGAGAGTTTGAGCCACACCACATATGGCCAAGGAAGCTCATGATTCGATTCATCCATCCCACCCAAGTTACAGAATACTATTGGTTGTTCATATGACATGGAAGCAAAAGTTTTCCATTTGATCCAGGAGGTGAACTGATACACCATGAACAAAGTTGTGATTCGAGAATAATCATCCTGAAGAATGAGGAAATGATACGAATCATAGTGGGCTTTATGGGAAAATTCAAATATTCAAGCTAAACAAGAAATCAAGTACATGTGCGGGGGCTTCAAATATCAATATGGAATGTAGGAGAAGATTCGAGACTAAAATAAGTGATCAAGTCAAGAAACGAGCCAAGAATCAAGTTGGAATCAAAAGATCACAAAGTGTCTAAAATTGTAACCATGCGATCGCGCAGAGAAATAACAGTGCGATCGCGCACCATTGAAAAATAACGGACAAATTGTTTTGAAGCCAACCACGCGATCACACGTTCTACTAATTAGGGTTTTTTCTGCGTTTTTATGTCATTTTCCATTTTTAATTATGTTAGGTTTTATTTTTGTGCCTCTATAGCAACTAGGGTTAGCTTAGTCCGTTTTACTTTGTATTCAATGTTTTTCAATAGTAAATGTGTGGATTCACTTTTACAAATTCTAACTTATTGAGATTAATCTTCTAATGGCGTTCATCTCGAACTTATCAAAGATTAACAATTTTTATGACGTTCAAACCCGAACTTATCAAGGATCTAGACAACCCTTGTGGCATTCACATATCTTGGTTCTTGCTTCCTCGTCGTCAGTTCTTGCGTCGTGAAGCTCGGGTCAAGATCCTACCATCCATCCACAACCTGAATTTGGAACTTTTCTACGTCTCTTTTGCAAGCATCCCTAATGGGACCACATCACAAACATACAGATTATTGGAGTCATCTGCGAGCTATTACCATGACGTGAACGGTTGAGGAAGATCATGGGAATTTATTCGATGCAAAGGAGTGGACGAGAATTGAGTAGAGTGGTGAACAACGGTTATCAAGTAAGTTACGAAACTAAGACGGCAAATCAGAAGTTTAAAGTAGTAGGCGTTTACACCAACTTTTATATACTGTAGAAAGTTAGATGCTTAGAAAGACCAACAAATCAAAACTTTCAAAACAGAGATGTAATTTTCTTATCTTAGATTTTAGAACTATCCTAGTTTAATTTGTTTGTGTATACCCTAGGAGGCATCTCGTGAATCAAACTTTCTTTAGTGCAAACACTCCTTTTGGGACTTTATCTCAAGAGGTTTTTAACTTCTAAAGTAGTATATTTTTCTGGGTGGTCCAAAGATCTCAATGAGATGAGTTTTCTGTAGGTTTTTTTATCTGAAAATGTCAGATGAGAAAAAATAACAGAAATTGGGAAATGAATTAAGGTGTCAGATCAGAGAGAGTAAACAGTCTGCAATTGATGAATAAATTAGTGATTATTGGTAGTATTTTTTCAAATTAAAGACTCTTCTTCAACTTGGGGTATGTAGATCAAGAAACCTACTACGTTTTCTGTAAAATAATTGGATTGGATTATATTATCCCTTGAAACTGTGGTGAATCTATGGAAGAGTAAACTTGATGATTCTTAGAAGGGATGATGGTGGGTAGGGGTTTGGGGTGTTTTGGTAGTTGTAGAGCTGTTTGGTAGTAGTGGTTTTCGAGGATTTTTGAATTTTTTAGAAAATGTGTTGTTGAAGAATAATTGAAAATTGATGGATTCCATAAAAATGTGTGGTTTGAAATGAATTTGGAAAAAAAATGAAAAAATCTCTTAGGAGCAAACATATTCTTAGGAAGTGCTATTTACGGACTTTAATATAATTTAATTAGTTTATAGGGTATAAGTCAATAGTTTAATTTTTAGGTGATATCATGTACTTTCCTCTTGTTACTTTTCAGCTCATGTTTGGTTCAGATTAAAATCTGATTTTAATCTCAAGTTAAAGTCAACAAATAATTTTAACCAAACATCTTATGGGGACCGCGGATTTTCAATCATACATCTCATCAACTTTTATTGAAATTTACTAAAAAAATTATTTTAATCTATACCAAACAGGGCTCAATAAGGCCAAGAAGATTCCACATGTGGTGATCAATTAGGCATGGGCTTGTGAAAAACACAGCTAACATGATATAAAGGACTTCAACAAATCTTTTCATGGAAAAATTACATTTAACCCTTCTTTTAAGATCACTTTGTAATAATAAGGTTATGAGTTTTATATTTTTTAAATCAGCTCCTAATTATAAATTAATATTTATTAATAAATATTTTATACCCAAATCAACCCTAAATAATCTCAAAACCATTTCAAACACAAATTACCTCTCTCCCTCTCTACTATCTCTCCACACACGCCCCCACCCAGGGTGGTTCGACCACCACCACGCCAAAGCTTCTCTCCCCACCACCCTCGAGGCCGTCGAAATCTGGAACTCAAATCCATTGGTTGATTTGTCCATATCTTGGATGATTTCCACTCGCACTGCAGTGATTCATTATTTAACCAAAATATTGTAACACCATGAAAATAAATATGTATACCACTTTGTTATTCCTTCCTCTCATTAGTTCTATTTTTTCTAGGGAAAAGATAAGTTCATAAACTGCAATCAGACCCATTCAGCAAACGTGCTCGATCTCGAAAAATCAAACCATTCATCCCCATCGAGTTGGGTTTGGGGATTAGGGGTGGGGGTAGAGTGTAGGTGGGTGATTTGAATAGTACTTGAGACCAATTAAGAGGTAATTGCAACCAAAATATGGATTAATTGTAGCTTTGTGCATCTTTTGATTAGTGCAAAATGTGACCAGTTTATTAGGTAATTGTGATCAAAATATTGACTAATTGTAACTTTGTGCGACTTGTGACAAATACGGAATGTGACCGTTTGATTTGCATCAACCGTGACTTTGTGTGACCCATTTAGTCACAAATGTGACCAATTTATTAAGTAATTATGACCAAAATATTGGCTAATTGTGACTTTGTGCGACTTTGTGTGACCCTTCTAATCACAAATGACTAATTATATGGATGATTGTGACCAACTTTGTCTTTGTGTGACCATTGGATGTGACCCTTTTAATTAATTTAAATATTACAAAATTTTATCGGTCACAAATGTGACCAAATTTTAGGTCATTGTGATCAAAATATTGACTAATTGTGACTAAGAAAACGAGTAAGTTGTGACCAATAAATAATACATGACTAAAAAGTTTGATTGCGACTATATTTGTAGTTGTGACCAAAATTTGTGTCCTTATGACTTTGTGTGACTTATAAAAGTTATAAGATGTGACCTGTTTAATTAAATTATCAGTTACAAAGTTTGATTTGCGTTTAGATTTATATTGTAACCGAAATGTGACTTTGTAAGTGAGTTGAGGTGTGGTGGGGTGGGGTGGGGTGGGGTGGGGGTAAGATGGGGTGAGGTGAATTTGAGACTAAATTTGTAATTGTGACAAAACAGTGACTTTGCGAGTATGGTTGACAACGGGGAGGATTCAGGGCGGATCGCCCTGATCTGTATCCGCCCCGCCATTTTGTAGAGGTTATATGATCTGTCCTGCGATCCACTATTTTCGAGGTGGATCACAAGTCGGGCAGATCTTGCTTTGGTTTTGGCTTGATCCATATATCAAAATCTATATTTTACATTGATTTCTTTACGTGCACACCAAGTATTTGATGAATTGCTACAATGACATTTTCATTGAGTTTTTCCAAATCTTTTTGGATGATCACCTCCACCATTTGTTATACATCGTATTTGCATCATTCATTCACACTTTACACATATTTAAGGCAATAAACTCAAAAGGAGCACCATTGCACCCATTGCAAAGTCACTGAAGGTATAATGAACTCATTGCACCTGATTTTCAGCTTCTGGTCACAACTTCACCATATGTTTTCGTGACCTAAATGAACTCCAAATATGTTGAATTTTTTATATGTTGTAGACAAGGTTATATACGTTCATATGTCTGGAGGTTGCTAGGGAAAATTTCTATTTTTCTAGGTGATGTCAGGGTTTGAACATCAGTGGTCAACCAACTTTTTCAAAAATTTCAGAATTTTTCTAGGTCATAGTTTGGGGGTGTTGGTTAACTTATGTCATTCCTTGTGCAATATTTATGCATTCTAATGTTGTTTATCTCTCTTTCTGCATAGGACACTATGAATACACCTCGACCAAACATGGAGGAGTTAGAAACAAGTCTAATCATCCAAGTTGCAATAGAAAGTAAAGATTCAAAATGGGAACCACCTCTCCAAACTCGAGAAGTAACTATCATCATTATGAGCTCATTCAGTTTATTTATTTGAAACACATTCTTAGTTTGGAGGTAGGAATCTCGTTTATGCAATGCATTCATTCGTTTTTTGGGTTGAGTAAAAAAAATTGGGAAATTTTAAAATTTTTGTTTATTTCTTTATTAACTAGGACATAGTGTGGATCATTTTTATACTTTAGCTAGAATAATGAACAAAATTAAAGTGTGTTTTCTCTTTACTATTTATCCATTTTAGATTTTAATCACTTGAGCACATGGTCATTGTCAAATAATTACTTGTGTAGGAATTTGCTTGATATTTGTGGGGCATATTGATACTATTTGAACATAGGATGGACCATAAAATCTTAAACCACCAGCTGTTAGATCCTAACCTTAAATTTAGAACCAAACCACTCAAAAAGCAATTTGAGGGTAGAAAGGTTAGTGCATATATGAATTAATGGGTTGAAGGCCTGAAGTTTTTGATTTTTGCACTTTTGGTTGAAAAGCATTTTGGTCAACAAGTATAAGCCAGCACAAGTATAAAAATAGAAAAATGCTATTAGTCTTATTCTTCTCTTTGTAGCCTTTTTGACTCAAGCAAGTAAGTTTTAAGGGTCTTTTAAACTTGGTACCCTAGATTAAACTGAATTGGGAGTTATCGGCCCAAAAATCTCGTCACATGGGTCAATTAGAAAGCTTAAGGGAGAGAAGACTTACACATAAGATGTTAAAACATCTTAACTTTTCTTTGTCGCCTTTATGACTTAGGTAATTAAGTCTAACGGGTTCTTTAACCTGATTCCCTAAAGTCATCTAACTTGGGAGTTACCGACCTAAACCTCGCTACAGGAGTCATATGGAAAGTAAATAAGAAAATTATTGCACAAAGATGATAAGAGACGAGGACAATAAAAGAAAGAGTCATCCATATAGAAAAAACAAAAAGAAAAGTGGTTGGTATAAGCTTTGTTGATTGAAATTTTGGAAATTGGAGGTGTGAGATTTGGGAACTACTTACCATCAATTTGTTGTTCATCCATGTATCTAATTCTAACTATCTTGTGTGGAAAAATCCATTATATAAATCTTTAGAAACCACAATTAAGAAAACCTTGGGATTATGAGAGAAAAGCAGATAGTGTGATCATTCATGAGTGATGTAAGGAAAATCAAAAGAAAATCATAGTTTGAACACATTGGATTCGGGCTTACTCTTGCATAATAAGTCACACATTGTTAAGTTTATTCTTTCATAAGTTTGCATTTGATTTACGGTTATTCAAACACAATCACACACTAAAGTTGAGCAATGGATAGATAGAAATATATTTCTATTGTGTTGTTCAATGTTTTTATGCTAAAATGTGATGATGATATGAGCTGTTGAGGCATATAGTAAACAAATTTACAAAATCAAAAATATTTGTTATTTTGCATTTTTAACTTTGCAATTTAGTTTTTTTTTGTTCAATGACAAACGAAAGTTCTAGTTTGAGGGTGTTGATCAGTGTAATTTGTACACTTAATTATGTGCCAAAAGTAAGAATTTTATATGTTTTTTTGAGAATATTCGTTATTCATTTGGTTCATATTTGTTTATATTTCAGAAAAGCAACCCAAAGTTGAAGAAGTGATACAAATGGAGCAACTATGGAAGAATTGTGATGTGATCCGATACGGGGATCACCAAGAACATGCGGAATTAAACGTCGGAAAGCTCTAAAATTCAATATAGTAGACGATAACAATGCAACCCCGACCTCACGACGCAAGAACTATGGGTATATTAAACCCAAAACCCGTTACGATGCGGAGATAAGAACCACGAAGGGGGAACGCCACAAAGGTTGTCAAATCCTTTGATAAGTTCAAATTTGTTCAACGGGAACAAGAAGAAAATTAAGGGAATATCTCACATTCAATATCATTAATCTCAAGAATAAAAGTTGTTTTTACAATACTGAATAAAGCCATATAAATAGGCTAACAAAATAAAGCAACCTAAATAAACTAGAATTGCAAAATAAACTAAACGCTGAAACTAGGTTAAAAATACGTCGCCTAATTTACGGCCGTAACTTTTAAGTTTACGGCCGTAAGTGACTTACGGACTAAAAAGCAAAACATATGTTACGACCGTGACAATTTATTTTACGGCCGTAAGCGACCTTCTGAACAAAATTAAAAGTTACAAATTCTGGTTACGGACGTGAGAATTTGATTACGGTCGTGAGTCCTTCTACTTCAGTTACGGCCGTAAGATGATAAGTTACATCCGTAATGGCCTTTCTGTTCAAATTTCCCCAACATGATTTTACGGCCGTAAAAGTGGGTGCTACGGCAGTGAGAATGCTTCTGCCCTAATTTATTGTTGTTCTTTGATCCAAATGCATAGTAACAACTTTGGTTCCTCTTCCACTTTGTTATGCAACGTAAATGATGTCTTTGCACTCGAACACTCATCCATACACGCTTGCATGAATCCTTGCATTGCCTACTTGATTCTTTTGGCTCTTTGCCTCGTTATTGGTCCCGCGGGCACATGCAACGGGTCAACGTTCGTCGAGCCACTCCGGAACTCATCATCCCCTTTCTGTTGAAAAGGATTCATCCTCGAATCATCACCTGCATCAAACAGAGAAAGATCAGCAACATTAAAAGAAGCAGACACGTTAAACTCACCTGGAAGATCGAGCTTATATGCATTCTCATTTATCTTTTCAAGGATCTGAAAAGGTCCATCGCCTCTTGGCTGCAACTTAGACTTTCTTTGGGTTGGAGATCGCTCCTTTCGCAAGTGCACCCACACCCAATCACCCGGCTTGAACGTCACTTGCCTCCTACCTTTGTTGGCATGAGTCGCATAACGCTCATTTTTCTTTTCAATTTGCCCTTTCACCTTCTCATGAAGTTCTTTCACAAGCTTAGCCTTTTTCGCCCCGTCCAAACTGCTCCTTTCATCTACAGGTAAAGGAATCAAATCAAGAGGAGTTAGCGGGTTGAAACCATAAACAACTTCAAAAGGTGAATATGAAGTAGTAGAATGCACAGATCGATTATAAGCAAATTCCACAAATGGCAAACATTCCTCCCAACTTTTTAAATTCTTATTTATTATAGTGCGCAAAAGTTGGATTAATGTCCTATTAACTACCTCAGTTTGACCATCGGTTTGCGGGTGACATGTAGTAGAAAACAGCAATTTAGTTCCCATCTTCCCCCACAAGACTTTCCAAAAGTAGCTTAGGAACTTAACATCCCTATCAGACACAATACTCCTAGGTACCCCATGGAGTCTTACAACTTCCCTAAAGAATATGTCAGCTATGTTTGTTGCGTCATCAGTTTTATTACAAGGAATAAAATGCGCCATTTTGCTAAATCTGTCTACCACCACAAATATCGAGTCTCTACCCTTTTTTGTCCTAGGCAGACCTAACACAAAATCCATGGATATATCTATCCAAGGTTCATTAGGTACGGGCAAAGGTGTATATAAATCTTGTGGTAAGACCCTAGACTTAGATTGTTTACAAGTTATGCACCTTTCACAAATATGGTGAACATCCCTTTTCTTTTTAGGCCAATAAAAGTGCTCTTGTAAAGTTTCTAAAGTCTTAATAACACCAAAGTGTCCCATTAACCCCCCACCATGAGCCTCACGCACTAGCAATTCACGCATAGATCAATTAGGCACACAAAGTTTATTTTCTTTAAATAAATAGCCGTCATGCCTATAAAATTTATCAATTGCACCCTTTTCACATGAAACATAAATGGTAGAAAAATCAGGGTCATTAGCATACATACCTCTTATATATTCAAACCCAAGCAACTTCGCATTTAAAGAGTTTAGAAGTATGTACCTGCGAGAAAGGGCATCTGCTACCACATTCTCCTTACCTTGTTTATAGCGAATGACGTATGGAAAGGTCTCAATGAATTCCATCCAACGGGCGTGTCTTTTGTTTAGCTTACCTTGTCCCTTGAGGTGTTTCAGTGACTCGTGATCAGTGTGTATGACGAATTCCTTTGGCCACAAATAGTGTTGTCATGTCTCCAAGGCACGAACAAGAGCATAAAGCTCCTTGTCGTAGGTAGGATAATTCAAAACTGCCCCACTCAACTTTTCACTGAAAAATGCAAGCGGCCTTTTTTCCTGCATAAGAACGGCTCCAATACCTATTCCTGATGCATCACATTCAATCTCAAAGGTTTGGTTAAAGTTAGGTAAAGCTAAAATCGGTGCAGAACATAACCTATCCTTAAGTACTTTAAAAGCATTTTCTTGTACTTCCCCCCAATGGAATCCTACACTTTTCTTGACTATTTCTGTGAGTGGTGCTGCAAGTGTACTAAAGTCTTTAACAAATCTCCTATAAAACCCAGCCAACCCCTGGAAGCTCCTAACCTCCGTAATACTTTTGGGAGTTGGCCATTCTTTAATAGCACGAATTTTCTCCTCATCTACCTCTACACCATTAGCACTAACAACAAACCCAAGAAAAATTACCTTTTTCATGCAAAAAGTACACTTTTTAAAATTAGCATATAGTTTTTCAGTTTTCAAAACTTCCAAAACAGATCTTAAATGCTCAATGTGATCACCTAAGTTCTTAATATATACCAAAATGTCATCAAAGTATACCACAACAAATTTACCAATGTAAGCACGTAAAACATGGTTCATTAGTCTCATAAAAGTGCTAGGTGCATTTGAGAGGCCGAATGGCATAACCATCCATTCATATGGTTATATTTGGTTTTGAAGGCGGTTTTCCATTCATCACCTTCTTTCATACGAATTTGGTGATAACCACTCTTAAGGTCTATTTTGCTAAACATACTAGCACCATAAAGTTCATCAAGCATGTCATCAAGTCTAGGTATGGGATGGCGATACTTTACTGTAATATTGTTGACAGCTCTACAATCCACGCACATCCTCCAAGTCTCATCTTTTTTTGGCACCAACAAAACTGGTACTGTACATGGGCTCATGCTTTCCCTAACATAGCCCTTTTTCAACAGCTCTTCAACCTGCTTTTGTAGCTCTTTGATCTCTTCTGGATTGCTCCTATAAGCTGGCATGTTTGGAATGACTGATCCCGGCACGAAGTCAATCTGGTGTTCAATCCCTCGAATTGGCGGCTGCCCACTAGGAATCTCCTCGGGAAATAAATCTGCAAATTCCTGCAAAAGAGACACAGCTAAACTGAGGAGGGAGTGGTTAGCTTCATCAAGTACAAGGAGAGATTCCTTATACATGAGTAAAATCACTGGTTTATTTGTAGAAATAGCTTTGGTGATATCACTCCGTTTTGCGTAGAAGCTCACCTTTATTTTCTTTCTTTTATTTTTACTGGCACTCTTCACACCCTCTCCTTTTTCTGGGATCGTGGTCCCAACTCTCGGTTTTTCACACAACTCTCCTTTTTTCGGGATCGTGGTCCCGACCCTCTTCTGTTCACTCAACTCTCCTTTTTCCGGGAACGTGGTCCCGACCCTCTTTCTCTCTTCCTCACTTTTTAATTTCAGTTGGTCTTCATAGACCTGTTGAGGTGATAAAGGCATTAGTTTGATATTTTTCCCATCCTTAGTGAAGGTATACGTATTTTTAAAACCATCATGATTAACCTTCCTATCGAATTGACATGGCCTGCCCAACAAGATGTTCCCCGCATGCATTGGTACCACATCACAAACCACGCTATCTTCATACTTCCCAATCGCCAAATCAACTACCACTTGTTTATTCACCTTAATCTCACCCGATTCATTTAACCACTGTAGCTTATATGGCCTAGGGTGTTTTAGTATAGGTAGGCACGATCTCTCCACTAGAGTAGTGCTAGCAACATTCGCACAACTACCACCATCTATTATCAAACTACACACCTTGTTATTCACAAAGCACCTAGTATGAAATATATTTTCTCGCTGCTCACCCGACTCTTCCACCTTAACTTGAGTACTAAGGGCTCTCCTAGTGACAAGTGATTTAGCTACTGCATAGTCCCCATCATAATTTTCACTAACATCCTCTAGAGCTGGCATATCCTTATACTCATCCTCCACCTCTCCCTCTTTCTCATCCTCCGAACTTAATACCCCATCACGCATAACCAATATTCGTTTATTTGGACATTGTGAAGAAATATGTCCTAAGCCGGAACATTTAAAACAACGAATATCTCTAGTCCTAGGAGTTTGAGAATCAGAAGCAATTTTACCTTTGTTGGGTGGCTCTATTTTTCCCTTCGGTGTCTCAAATTTATTTTTCTGCAAAACCCCATCATTTTTAGAAGTCCCGCTCCATGTAGACTTACCAAAAGAATTGGAACTTGTAGAGAATTTTGAAGTTCCCTTCCTTTTTAATTGTCGCTCCACTTTCATGGTCATGTGAAGCATCTCCTCCAAATCGATATAATGCTGCAATTCAATAACATTAGCAATATCTCGATTTAAACCATTCAAAAACCTAGCCATGGTTGCCTCCGGGTCTTCCTCTATATTTGCCCTAATCATGGCAACCTCCATCTCCCTATGGTAATCCTCCACACTCTTACTACCTTGGGAAAGGGTTTGTAGTTTTTGGTAGAGATCCCTATAGTAATGCCCAGGCACAAATCGTTTTCTCATAAGGACCTTCAACTCATCCCAAGTTTCAATAGGCCTCTCCCCATTCCTCCTTTTACTAGTAACCAATTGATCCCGCCATATTATAGCATAATCAGTAAATTCTACGACTGCCAATTTAACCTTTTTAGCTTCAGAATAATTATGACAATCAAAAATTAATTCTACCCTCTTTTCCCATTCAAAATAAACGTCCGGATTACCTTTACCTTGAAACGAGGGAATGAAAATTTTAATATTACCAACATGCCCATCTATATCATCCCTACGATCACGCTTATATCCCCTATCACGTCTTTCTCCCCGATCTCGTTTCCTACCAACACTAGTAATAGACAATTCACCACTATCTTCATCACTATCATCAACCTCAACATGTTCATTCCTAGCTCTAAACTGTGGGTTGAAGTCATACCTGAGTGGCCTCCGTAAATTAGGGAAATTGCGCGGTTGATCCTGACATGGTTGAGCAATTCCCGCACCACGTGTCTCCCCCGGATTATTTGCCCTTTCCACATTCACCCCGGATTGTGGACCAAATTTTGCTTCTAACTTGGCATCCAACCTCGCCTCCCATTTTGCAAACCGTTCCTCCATCATTGCAAGCATTTTAAAGTCTTGAAGATCCTTTTCCGTCGATGAAGCATCCTTCTGCGACATGGTTAGTATTAAAGAAAAGAGAAAAAAATTAAATAAAGATCCTCACGTGTTTTATCACTCGTGTATCACTCGATTTTGGTTTTTTCCATCTATTAATCTCATCACTCTGCCTTTTTCCTCTCTATTCCCTTTTTCCCACGTTCTCAAAGAACCCACCAAACTAGTCACGGATTTGGTCCTTGTGGAATAAACCCCAAAGTGCAAATAAGGAAAGTTGATGGAAAAATTGGAATTAGGAAATTTGAAGATGGAATTATGGAAACAAGAATTTTGTTGCAAGAAGAAGTTTTATGGAATCAAGAATAAGGAATTTAATGGAAACAAGAATTGTTGGAAAGATTTGCCAAAGATTATTTTCTTGATTTCTTAAATCAAATCAACAACACTTTTTTTTTTTTTTTTTGTAAATTTCGGAATTTTTTTTTTTTTTTTTGCTACTCAAAAAATATAATCAAGAACAAGAAATAGAAATTGGCAAATCTTGAATTTTCTGACGAAATTTCAAGAAACAAGAATTGGAATAATTTTTTTTTTTTTAATGAACATAACTGGAAATAAAAGAAAAAGAACTGGAATACTAAATACTCGGATTTAGAGACAGGCTCTAATACCAGATGATGTGATCCGATACGGGGATCACCAAGAACACGCGGAATTAAACGCCGGAAAGCTCTAAAATCCAAGATAGTAGACGATAACAATGCAACCCCGACCTCACGACGCAAGAACTATGGGTATATTAAACTCAAAACCCGTTACGATGCGGAGATAAGAACCACAAAGGGGGAACGCCAGGTTGTCAAATCCTTTGAAAAGTTCAAATTTGTTCAACGAGAACAAGAAGAAAATTAAGGGAATATCTCACCTTCAATATCATTAATCTCAAGAATAAAAGTTGTTTTTACAATACTGAATAAAACCATATAAATAGGCTAACAAAATAAAGCAACCTAAATAAACTAGAATTGCAAAATAAACTAAATGCTGAAACTAGGTTAAAAATAAGCCGCCTAATTTACGGCCGTAACTTTTAAGTTTACGGTCGTAAGTGACTTACGGACTAAAAAGCAAAACATATGTTACGGTCGTGACAATTTATTTTACGGCCGTAAGCGACCTTCTGAGCAAAATTAAAAGTTACAAATTCTGGTTACGACCGTGAGTCCTTCTACTTCAGTTACGGCCGTAAGATGATAAGTTACGGCCGTAATGGCCTTTCTGTTCAAATTTCCCCAACATGA
Organism: Ligustrum vulgare; assembly: GCA_963555705.1. Classification (NCBI taxonomy): domain Eukaryota; kingdom Viridiplantae; phylum Streptophyta; class Magnoliopsida; order Lamiales; family Oleaceae; genus Ligustrum; species Ligustrum vulgare. The sequence continues at coordinate 39,050,291 of OY743169.1, read as the reverse complement.
TTTTACGGCCGTAAAAGTGGGTGTTACGCCCGTGAGAATGCTTCTGCCCCAATTTCTTGTTGTTCTTTGATCCAAATACATAGTAACAACTTTGGTTCCTCTTCCACTTTGTTATGCAACGTAAATGATGTCTTTGCACTCGAACGCTCATCCATCCACGCTTGCATGAATCCTTGCATTGCCTGCTTGATTCTTTTGGCTCTTTGCCTCGTTATTGGTCCTGCGGGCACGTGCAATGGGTCAACGTTCGTCGAGCCACTCCAGAACTCATCAAATTGGATGATTGTTGGAGCTAAATTGTAAACATGAAGAAGAGCAAAGAGCCGATTGAAGAGAACAATGAAGAAAAGGGTTTTTAATGCATCCTCGAAAGAGAACTTAAATAACATTAGGAACACGAATTTTTGAAATCCCATGAATTGTAGTCAAACAATTAAGTCAAAATATAGAGGATAAAGTTAAAATGGATTCTCAATATCCAAGACAGTTGCTTTCATTTATTTTAAGTCAATTCTTCATTATTTTCTTAGTTTTGATTCTTAGTTAGATTCATTCAAACATCAGTCAATTGAAATTCCTCGTACTGGTTAAGGAATTTAATCAAAAATACAATTTGCTCAATCCTTGTGGTTACGATATCTGGACTCTAAAGTCCACTTTATTACTAGTGCGATCCGTACACTTACGGTTCACAACAATGAACAAATTGGGTGGATAGGTGGTGTTTGACTAAACATATTTAAAATTATATTAGTTTTAATTTAAAATAGAAGAGATGATTATTTTTATATTATGCCCCCGCTTCAACGAGCTATTTTGAATAAAAAAAATCAATTTTTTAATGTTAGGTGGTCCCCACCTAGACAACAGCTTCTGACTCGTCCTTTTGCCTTTTTAAATCCATCAGAAAGTAATCTGGAAATGATGTTTATGCCCCTAAAGTAATTTATCTCATCCTTTTGCTTTTGCATTTGCATTGTAAGGGATTATTAGTTCCTGAAAAGGCTGTCAAATGGTACAGTAATACGTTGATTTTTTCTTAGATATAATATTTATTTTACTACCAGTTGAATGTTTTGACTATCAAAATCTTATAATATTATATTTATTTATTATTATTAAACACTTAAAAAAACTTTAAGTTTGTTAATTTGTAAAAAGTTAATTTCAAGAAATATCACTTAAGTTTTAGCTAAATTTCAAACATGCCACTAAAGTTCAATCATTAAACAAATTTTCATTCAAGTTTAAATCGATTGCTCATAATGGCATTTTATTGACTTTCCTATCCAAATATTAGTGCCGACAGTCCCTCATGTCTAGAAAAATCGCTCAAATGGTCCTTAACATTTTATTTCAATAAAAAAGTCCTTATTTTTTGACTAAATTACAAAAGTTGTCTTTTTTTTTTTTTTTTTAATGATCAATATATTCTTAATTTTAAATAGAAAATTTTATAATTGAGCCATAACATTTTCAAAAGTACCCTCATAACTTTTTTTTTTTCATTATGATTTTATTGATCTAATGGATAATATACATATAAATTTGTTTCTATAGTCTAAAATTATTATGAAATAAATTAAATTAATATTTGGAACAGATTTTTTTGCTTGAATAAATCTCTTCAAAAATGAAGTGAAAAGTATAATAATTTTTAACATATTGTGTTTTTGAAAATTAAGAAAAAAGTTATGAGTCCTTTAAAATGTGTAATCGAAATTAATTTTAGGGAAATGTTTTTCAAAAGAATATTCCAACAAATATTAATGTAATTTAGTTCATAATCATTCGTAGATTATGAAGTTAGTTTATTTCATACTATTTTTAGAATATACAAACAAATTTATATGTATATTATCCATTTAATCAATAAAATCCTAATGAAAAAACTAATCTACTAACTTTATTCAATTAAATATAAAAAGCAAAGTTTATAATTTATAAACATGCTCAATTGTACTTTTGCAAAGGTATTTAAAATTAAGAATATATTGGTTATTTAAATAAAAAGGATCACTTTTATTAATTTAGACAAAAAAAAAAACTGAAGACTTTTACATTAAAATAAAATGTTAAGGACCATTTGAGCAAATTTTTCAAACATAAGGGACTGTTGGAGCAAATTTTTGGATAAGAAAGTCAACAAAATGACATTTTGAGTAACTAATTGAAACTTGAGTGAAATTTTTTACAATGATTGAATTTAATAACACGTTTAAATTTTAGGTGAAACGATAATTCTTGAAATTAACCTGTTGTAGTTATGTGGGTTAATTTCGTAAAATAACACTCAAGTTTCAGGGAAATTTTAAATACGTCATTTAAGTTTCAAATGGTTACTCAAAATACCATTTTGTTGACTTTCTTATCTAAAAATTGGAGCAAACAATCCCTAATTTTAAAGGGACACATAACGTTTTCCTAATTTTCAAACACACAATACATTAAAAAAAAAAAAAAAGTTGTTTTCACTTTATTTTCGAAGAGATTTATTCAAGTAAGAAAATGATTTTTTTCTTTTCAAAAATAAATTTCTTTAAAAAATATGTTCCAAACAAATATTAATTTAATTAATTTCATAATAACTTTTAGATTATACAAATAAATTAATATATATTATCCATTTGGTCAATAAAATTCTAAGTGTAATTGGTGCTTTTAGTCCCTACCTTTCACATACATTGCTGGCGTCCCTACCTTTTTTTTTTTTTTTTTTTTGGGCAAATACACCCTTACCTTCTCACTTTCTTGCCAAAATCATCCTTGCCGTCAGCTTTTGTCAAATTCAGTCGTTATCCCATTGAATTAAGACTCAATTTGATTTAGTTTTGAGGGCAATTTCGGAATTCAATTAAAATCTACCTTACAACTCAACCAAAAACACACGAGTTGAGATAGATAAAATCAAAATTACCTTTTTCGAAGCACACAAAGTCTCAGACACTAGAAATCATGTTTTCACCAACGCACGTTCCAGCCAATTTCCGAAGTATTACCCGCCAGAAAATGCTTTCCCACCAACGATTTAATAGTAATAGCCTTAGATTTCAAGTGATCTACACATCCAATGCATGGGTAAGTAAGATTGCTTCGCTATTGTAGGTTTTTTTTGTGTATTATGCAAGGATGATTGTTCACTGAAAATGGGTATTTTTTGAAAATGCAGGTTATGATCCTCGAAGTTCATGATTCCCCCAAGATTCTGAGGGTTTTACAAACAGCCTCTTGTTTATGGTAATCCCCATTTCATATATTTTGTTTATCTTTGAAGAAATGTTGGTAATAGTTTGTTAGTCTTTTTTATTTCTTTGTTCCTAAGTTTTCATTCAACAAGTTTGTTTTTGAGTTCAACAATCTGAACATAGTTGAAGTATCCGAACATACTTTCCCATTTCATGTATTTTGTTTAGCTTTGAAGAATTTGAACATACTGTGTCATGGGTTATGATTTCTGAAGGTTGTAACTTCATAATGATTGTTTCCCATTATGTTATGTTCATCCTCTTTGGAACTTTGTATGAAATATTTTATTGTATATTGCAACCCATGACTCAGGGTACTTCACACTGGTTCTACATCATCTAGGCATATTCTTCGACAAGCCAAACAATGCCAGTTATGAGTATGGAGTGGAACTGATTGTGGACTACGTTCATCAATCATTATTTACAAGAAGAGTGATTGGTAAATTACTTCATGCATGCAATCCCCAAGGTAAATTGAATTTTTATTATAGGAAACAAAATAGAAATGAGTTGATGAAAATTTGGAGTGAGGAGGATATTAAGGCTATGTTGATGGATAGAGGTACATATAGGGTCGTACAGATATATGTGGTAGAATCAGTTGGGGTAGATGGCAACAATGGTATATATCCCATTGCATATGCTATTGTTGAGATCGAGAATACCAAACAATGGACATGGTTTATTGGTCTGCTGAAGGATGATTTGGGGATTAATAACAGTCATGGATGGACTTTTATTTCTGATAAACAAAAGAGATTGAGAAATGCTATTGATTATTTGTTTGAACATTCAGAGCACAGGACATGCGTGAGGCACTTATACAACAACTTTAGCTCCACTCATCCTGGTTTAACTTTAAAGAATTGCTTGTGGGATGCAGCTTGAACCACAACGGTACCTCAATGGCTGGTACATATGCAAAAAAAGTTAGATTTGAAGCCAACAGCTTATGGTTTGATCGAACAAAGACCTGTTGAGGAGTGGAGCAAGTCCCATTTTCGAGAATTGAATAAATGTGACATGCTCCTTAACAACCTCTATAAGTCCTTCAACAGCACTATTATCGATGCTAGAGAAAAGCCTATTCCAACTATGTTGGAGGATATTCGTGTGTGTTTAATGAAAAGAATTGTAGCTCAAAGAGAAGCATGTGAGAAATGGAGTTCAGATGTTGGCCCTTGAATTGTAAAGATTCTGGAAAAGTATAAAGCACAAGCAAGGTACGAATGAGCTGATTATTCAGGGAACCTTAAGTTCCAAGTCCGACATAACGCGGGAAATCTACTTAATGATGTTGACATTGGAGCAAGGGCATGCACATGTTGTTCTTGGCAGTTGTCTGGGATCCCTTGTTGCCATGTCATTGCATCTCTTGCATTGAGGAGAATGCATGTCATCGAATATGTTGATGATGTATACAAGAAAGAGGCATATATTCGTACCTATTTGTCCTCCATTTCCCCTATTACAAGTCTAGATTCATGGCCTAATCCCGGTTTATATCCATTGAAGTTACCATTCTACAGCAAAAGGTCGGGAAGACCCAAGAATAGGCGTAGGCAACCAAATGAAAAGGCATCATCTTGTCAATCAAAGAGGGCAAGAAACTCTAAAACACCTACAAGCACGATGTCTCCTCAAAGGGTAAATATATTGACACTACATTTTTTTGTTAAACACACCATATTTTAATTTTAATGAAGATTCCTAAATTTTCCTTACTCTAATACCCGCCAAGTTTTTTTATATAATTTTTTTTTATTATCAATTCTTTATTAATTTTCACATCTTGTTTTTAGAGACGATTTTCATCCAAAATATTTGTTAAAATGGCGAAAAATACTTATTTATCTCTCATACTTTTAAATAATCAAAATAAATGATTAATACAAAAGTTTTAAAAAATATTTGCACATCTTTTCAATGCAAGCAAATTAGAAAAATATTTGAATAGAAATCGTGATTAGAAACGAAATACGTAAATTAGTTGAATGTTTTGAATAATAATGCGATGAAAAAAATTTAAGAATATAAAAGTAAAAGTAAATAAATATTGAAAATATTCCTTGCAATTAAAGATTTGTGTAGATGTTAAAAAAAGTTTACCTATTTCAAATCCTGTTAAATTTGATAGGTATTTTCAATTTTGTGAAATGAATACAATTCCCTTTTAACAATTCGGCCGTTTGCGAGTACAAATATCCAGTTCTAAATCATCGAACAAATTTCGTTATTTTGCTTACAGATCAAATCCTCAATCAACTACAAACAGGTAAAATCACATTACGAATTCATTATCTGCTTTTACACGTCATATTCGGATTCCTGTGAAATTATATCATTGTCATACCCTAATTTCTTCAGATTTTTATATCTGAATGATATAGGGTTTCAATTCTGATCCCTACTGACTCCCAACAATAATTGATTTTCAATTTCCTATCAATTTATGTGAACAACGAATTATTATCTCACGGTTCAATATGATTTTCTTGAATTTTAATTTAGTCACTCCATTTGAACAGAATTCCCAGCTCAAATTTTAGCTGAAGTTTTAATAAATTGGAATTTTCATGTAGGGATTGAAGATTAAATCTAACATGGACTTTTTTTAACACAGAGATGGGGTTTATATTGGAATTTGCGGAAAATTTGATACTCCGGCTGATGGAGGATCCTAAGGAAAGGGACCGGAAGTTCAGGGAGCATTTGTATGATTTGAAGGACAGATGCCAGAAGACTAAAGAAATGTGGAGCCTGCCCCTCCGTCCCTACGGATTCTGGAATTTTGATCGCCACAACGCGCAGATCTTTTGGGATTCTCAGATCAGTCAAGTTCCAGGTCGCCGAGACCCCTATGATGACCTCCTCCAGGACCCCTACATTGATACTAAAGTTTCCTCTTCCACCTCCAAGTAATTGGTCAGTTTCTTCCTATATAACGATGTGGCGCAAGGCTTCTCCTAGGCCACTTAGAATTCGTAAAAGACTGAAGCATGGCCTTGCTGTGCCTAGTCAATCTTTACTCTTTTTAGTTTATAGAATTAGAATAGAATACTGGTTAGGACCATAATTTGCTAGGCCTAAAGTATAGCTTGACTTTGTCATCATCTTGACATTCTTGAATACTATGGCATTGGGTGAATATGTGCATATATAGACATACATGTACTAATCATATATTCACGCAAACACGATAATTTATCTCTTTGCATATCATATTGGCTTCCGTGTTTCATTTGATATTGTTTGTAGTTGTAGACACTATTTTATTTACAATTGTATGCTTGAAATGTTTAATCCCTATGATGCACCGACACGGACACATGTATCTGACACGATATGTCTTGGACACTACGATATGCAATTTTTCAAAAAAGTACCGACACGACATGTTGTCGACACGTTAATTAAAATATTTAAAATTCTCCATTTATATAGTATAAATTTAGTTGTATATTTGTTATTAATTTTGTTTGTTGAAATCCTCTAACTTTGATTACCGATTTGTTATTCTATAATAATTTTGAGTTAAAAATATATAATAAAGAAGATGACCATAGTAGAGTATCGAAGGAGTATTGTATTTGACATAAGTCCGGCACGTGTTGGACACGGACACGCTATCTTAATTGAAGTGTCCGTACTACAGAGTTTAATCCCCTTAGAACAAAAGCAAAAATTAATTAGCTATCAAAATTCTTCATGCAATACTTTAAGGTCGAGTGTTGGGTTGTTAAAGACAAACTGTTTAGTGTTCATACAATTATTAATAAATAAGGGAGAAATTAATGTAGGACAATCCTATTATAAATAGGATAAAAATTAGTCATATTTATAATAAAATTTCTAGTTGTAACAAGTTTTATCTCTTTTATTCTTCTTTCTTGTTTAGAATAAAATTTCTTTTCTTTATGGATAGCATAAAATTTTATATTTCTTTTATATTAGAATTTTAATTTCTTTGCATTTTTAGTTTTCTTATATTAGGAAGATTAGAGAATAATATATATAAAAGTTTTGTACATTTCTTCAGAAATTAAATTCAATCAATTCAATAAAATAAAATAAAATTATTTCCTACATAATTTCTAGCTTTTAACTTATTCTTGTTTCAGGAATTCAAATTTCGCTTTTGTACCAAAATTGGTATCCGAGCAAGGTTTGCTCTTGGTTACTTATAGTGGTAGTGATACGCATCCTTGTGACGATCAGAAGATAAATCCACCTTAGTTCAGAATTTAGAACTAATGTTGAATGTTTGAAGATGTAACTCTAACAAGAATTTTCAGACTTTAACTGCTATGAATATTTGTTGCTTAAAAAAGCCTAAAACTCGAGTTTTAGAACACAGTGCACCATCAACAACAAAGTATGCTAGGTGATGACAAACCATGAGTGTAGTGAAAACTTGGTATCCAAAACATGGGTGAAAACTTTAAATTTTGAAGACTAAAAAATACTCATCTTGCTATCAAGCTTTATACAAGTTAAAAGAGCAAGAAATTCAAAATGTGGAAGTATGTAAATTTTATTTTCAATTGAAAAGTAGTACAAAAATGAGATTATATGTAACGTGATAGAGATGAACGATTATCGTGTACTTTGAGGACAATCTTGGTACTATAATGTAGATAGGTGCACAGTCTCAGGTTTGATTCACCCTAGCGTCAAATAGTTGGGGCCATTGGGATCTTGGTCAAGTCGCTAGGGCCTCATGAGATAGGCTGGACGAAGTTCAGACATTCACAGTTATATAAAAGTAAAAAAAATAATGTAGATGCCACTTACATAGTTCGAGATAATAGATATGTATTTTGGTGGTACGATAAGAAGATTATTTTAGTGTTATGTGATAAGCAATTTATGAGAACCAGTGTATACAATAATAATAATAATAATAATAATAATAATAATAATAAGACAAATGATGATGAGATTAAAAAATGTGTTAGTCAGAATTATCAGGATGTTACCGATCATGATACTACAATAGAGGTAGAAGAGTGTGTAGAAGTTGAAAACTCAAGACTTGCTGACCCCTTGTATATAAAAATTGGAATTGAAGACCACTAAGATTGAGTTGCACTTCGATGATGAACACGTTGAAGTTCATAAGTGTCCAACATGAGAAGAGGGAATTGAACTTTCCAATCACTAAAGAATAACACGTGAAGCTTGTCAAATTGAGAATAAATGTTTTGTTAGCCATTTCTACAGTTTCAGTTGATAGGTATCTAATATTTGTTAGGGGTATTATGGGGATATGGTATAATAAGTGTATAATATACACTCGTCTATAAATAGGAGGTGGGCTTTATCATTAGGATTAGGCAGAATTTGGTAGAATTAGGGAAACCCTTGGGGGAGAGATGAGCTTCTTGAAAGTTCATCAACCTATGGTAATTCAATTTTATCCTTTCATTAAATATTATAGCAATTTATACATCGATTGTTTAGGGTTCTATCAATTGGTATCAAAGCAGTTACTTGAATCCTTAGCCAAATGGAGAGTTTGGGCTTTGTTTTCGATCGGATGAACAACAAGCTGGAATGGATGATTGAAGCGATCAATGCAATGGAAAAATCCAAATAGGTAGTGCAAGATTTCAGCAAAAAAAAAATGATAGCGGACTGGACTCTGTTGACCACCTTATCATACCCCTATTCTATGGGGAAAATCTAGATCCGTGGATATCAAAGGCAGAGAAGTCTTTTGCCCTATGTTGATCGTTGCTGGAGAGGGAAAAAGTGGAAGCTGTCATCGCTTGCTTTGTCGGAGAAGCATGGGTGTGGTTTTGTCGGAGAAGCATGGGTGTGGTTCTAAGGTGTAGATCGAAGCCAAGCAGTGCAAACTTGGGAAGGATTGAAGAAATTAATGTTGGATAAATTTCACCTTGCTCCAGTGGTTGCCAACGAAGGATTTCAAGTGTCGGAGCGAGATCGAGGGATTGAGAATGATAGGTTGCTTGAAAACATGACTTCTTCGATGAAGGGCATACATGAGCAGATTGGAGAGATGAAGAAGACAATGGACAATTGGGAGGGCTTGATTCTGGGGCTCAACTCAGATTTTTCAAAGCCAAATAAATCGGCCCTAAATGTAGAAGAAAAAACTTAAAATCCTTCAGCCAAGCCCAAGCTTTCGTGGCCCCAACTCAAGGCACAGATTTAGTTAATGGATCTCAACTTAACATACATACTAGGGGTTTAATAAATGGGCCGACTTCAAATCTGGTGTTGAAATCTTTAGAGATGGGCCTCACTTTTAAGACAGGCCTACAAGTGGGAAAAGATGTCAAATGGGCTTGAAACAAAATCACATATGGGACCCCGAGAATTAATTGGGCCCAACAATTGAATAATTGGGTTAACAAGGTGGCCCAATCCCAAAAAAAATGGAGATACTATTCAGATCCGAGAATTGCAGACAAGGTCCCAGATTTTCAGAAATGCAAAGTGCTACCTCAAAATTTCAGATTTGCAAAAATCGATTTTCTAATTTGCATTATTGGTCCTCAAATTTTCAGATATGCAAGAAATTTTCGAATTTATTGTAATTTACACTTTGTAATCGAAAACAACTTTCACCTTGAGGACAAGGTGAATTTCAAGGGGCGGGTATTGACGGGTATCTAATATTTGTTAGTTTATTAAGGGTATTATGGGGATATGGTTTAATAAGTGCATATACACTCATCTATAAATAGGAGGGTGTTTTATCATTAGGATTATGCAGAATTTGGTAGAATAGGGGAAATCCTTGGTTGAGGGATGAGCCTCTTGAAAGTTCATCAACCTATGGTAATTCAATTTTATCCTTTCATTAAATAATATAGCAATTTATACATCGATTGCTTAGGGTTCCATCATAGTGTTAATGAATTGCATAATAAGAATTGGAAAAGTATGGATGATAAGGATTTGAGTCCCCATACCAATTATTTTGTATTGAAGAAAGCATCACTAAACATTATGCACCAGGGGCCTCTACCGAAAGTAGACGCAAGAATAAGAAATCAAATCATACTTCGTTTATGAGGATGCCAAGTAGCAATTGTCTAAGAAGAAAATGGAATAAACATGATAGGAGTAAAGTTCAGTTTAAAGAATGCAACGAAAGAATATAAAGAAGTTTATGGAGCACATCAAGAAAATGATATTTTTTCAATATTAATATTTATGGAAATTTTGATGAATTGATCAATTTTGTTTTTTCTACCAAACTCGAGGATGGTTTTTTTTATAGTAGGAGAGAACTATGTAGGACAATCTTCTTATAAATAGGATAAAAACTTGTTTTACAATATGATATTTATTTATAATAAGATTTCAAGTTGTAAAAAGTTTTATCTCTTTTTATTCTTCTTTCTTGTTTAGAATAATTTTTTTTTTTTTAATTATTTATTAGAATAAGATTTATTTTATTTTCTTTATGATTATAGTTTCTTTCCTTTTTAGTTCCTTATATTATTATATTAGGTTAGAGAATAATTTTGTCCATATAACAAGGTTTTGTACACTTCTTCAATAATTAATTTCAATCAATTCTACATAATACAATTAGGCTGTGTTTGATTCGCAAAAATTTTTCAGGGAAAATGAAAATTTTTTCCAGCTTTTCTACTTTACTTCATTTGATTGCGAAAATTTTCTGCGGACCCCACCCACGTGCCGATTTTCCTTGATTTGGTGGAAAATATTTTCTTTGAGTTTTGGTGGATTTTTATTTTCCATGGTAGATGGAAAATTATTTTCGACACGTTTAATCAATTTTGTTGTTGTTAATTGACTTATTTTCTTTCCAAAAAATAACATTATCATCATCAAGTACAAATATATTTAAAAAAAAAATTGATTAAAATAGCAAAAATTTACTTCATTTTCCATGAAAAATAATGTCAATCAAACAACGAAATTTGGAAAATTCTCCACTTTTTTCACCTAAAAAATTAAACCAATCAAACACTCTCAATTGATTTTCTAGGAAAATAATTTCCTTGGAAAATATTTTCTTTCACCCATTTTCCACTTTCGCAATCAAACACACCCTCATTCTATAGATAGTATATAGCTTTTAACTTTATACTCGTTTCAAGAATTTCAATTCCTCTTCTGCACCAGAAATGATGATACACATGGATAAACAGAGTGAAACCTAAATGAAGAATGGCCTAGATGATTGGGGGCATTCATTGCATTGACTTGGACAAAATATTATTTGCAAGAGCAATTTGATCTTTAGTAGAATGTATTATAAAAAGGTTATGTAGAATGAACATGCTTTGATGTGGTTTTACAAGATTTCATTTCATTGGACATCTAAGTAGACTTAGCAATAGATAAGAGGTATTCATGGAATATGACTCGTGTAGTCAACTCCAAGTTTTGGATTAGGTTGTTATTATTTATTACTATACACTTCTTGCATTCTGCTTTTGTAGTTGACTAGCCAATGTGTCACCAGAAAAGGGAAATCCATTAACCCAGGTCAACACAATTTTAATTTATATATCAGCAACATATATTGAAATTTAGTACTAGATTGAAGGTTTATATATTTGGCGTAGATTGTTGAATGATCCATGCAGTTCATCTCCACAAAAGGATTGAAAGTTTCTTTTTCCTGCGAGTGAAACTGAGATGATCAGTAGATTTATAGGGCCTGTTGTCAGCTATTAACAGTTAATGACTTAATTCTTTGAAAACCTTTACTTTTGATTGACAGGATTAATCACCGTTTGCATGCAACACCATCAGCTTCGTATTTTACGATTTTCTTCAATATATTTACCTCACTTGGATAATTGAGATGCCTAGACACTAATTCTTTTAGATAGTTCAAAGATGAATATACTCCAATTAAGTTGAGAAGTAATAACTCTAGTAACCACATGGAGCTGCTGGGAAAAAGAGAGAATAAATGCAAGAACTTGGATGCATTCATGTTATATGTGATGTCAGACAATATCTAAATTCTAATGGCTTTAGTGCTTATTTAGGGGAAGAATTATCAATTATCATGTGGGCTCAGAATCTCAGGAAACTCATGTAATGGTGAAGACTATTGGATTTATGTCGATTTTAATTGCATTTTCATATGAACTTTCTCATTTACATTATTGGGTCGAATACTCAACCACCTGTGACTTTTATCCTAATCCTAATTGCCTTCAGTAACTTTGAGCTTTGAATTTCAATATTAATTTTTTTATATTGCTTCAGTTTATAAGAAATATGATTATCCATGAGTTGGCTTTGATTACTTGTTGTTTTACAACTGGGAGGATGGGTAGCGACGATTTAAAAATTAGTACATTGTCCTTTTGTGAACGATAGATGGGAAAATCTTGGTTCTTTTTCGGTCTTGTCTGATTTTAGAAATGACAATATTGTCTAAACATGAAATATTTATTTATTTTGCTTTATGTGCAGGAAGGACATAAGCAGTTCATTAGTGGCTTAAGAGCTTTCACGGGAAAGTGAAATGGTTTCATCACCTATTGCGTCTCTCTCTCTCTCTCTCTCTCTCTCTCTCTCTCTCTCTCTCTCATCAATTTCATGCTTGAAAACTGGGCTATTGTTCAGAAGACGAATAAGTATGGAAGATACCTTTGATAATTTGCAATGTACTAGAGACATTGGCTCTCTAAGCACTTTAGGAAATTGTGTTCAAACTTGTGGGAGTTCATTCTTATCTTGTCAAACATGGTCAACTGAATTTTAACATTATTAATGCATGTTTAATTTCGCGTGACATGTTTATGAATAACCTCTTAAGCTTTTATATGAATCGTTAGCTCTGTTGTCAGCAAGGTTGAAAACAAATGTTTCTACTTCAAGTTCATTGTAGCTCAACAAGTGAACTAAAGGGTGAGACACAACTTGCAGTTGAGATTTGAGCAATAGAGAAGGAAAAAACGTCTATACAAGGATCAAAACATCTAAATCACATTGGTAAGCAGGACTTGAAGTTCCACACTTCCACCATCAGGAGAACGATTCTGATAGTGCCTGATCCACTACATGGACGTTCTCAAATAATTTGCAATATAATGTACAAAATGGCTCAATACGGGCACAAGATTTTTTTTGTGAGGTTTGTGTTCGGCGGCTTATTAAAGAGGAGAGAAGATTTTTTGTTATTTTCGAGTTAAAATGTGTGGTTAAAAATTAGAGAGAGAAAATATGTGTGGTTAAAAAGTGATTTGAGAAATTGTGTTGTTTAAATTATTGTTTAATCACCCCATTAAAGAGGCAACTATGGTGTGTTTATTCAATTTTTTTTTTTTTTTTTCAAAATTCAAATTCAACTACAAATTTTACCAATAAAATAATTTACGCATAATCTCAAAAAGATTCTCTATTCTCTAACCACAAATTCTTAAAAAATTTACTAATAAAATTTACAATATTTAAAATAATGGGTCTCAATCAGTAGGCAAAAGCTTGTGAAAGTCATTTACACAATGCTTCCAATCCACTTCTTTAAGAGGCCAAATCGAAAGCCTCATCACTCACTAATTCATGAGAAAGCACACTACAATAAAGATAATGTGCTGCTTCTACAATCTACACTATTCTGTGTCTGATTCTCTTTCACTTAAGCTACTAGCATCTTCCTTCTTATATGCAGCTGCCTCTACCTTCTTATACGCTTTGGCCATTTCTTCAACAGGAAATGGTAAATTGTCAAATGCACTATAACCTTTTGCTGTCATGTCATTAGCCAATTTGTTGTACTTCTCAGACAAGTATGCAGCTGTCGGAACAGCCATTTCTCTTCACTCCGTGCAAGGCCGGATAATGGTTGACTTTGCACCACACGATGGCCAATTTGCTCATGGCTAAATGCGCAGACATTGTCCCAGCGTGGAAAGGGCAGCACCTGCATTAGTTCACATGGTGAACCGGACCACAGCAGTGAGAAGAGCCCAGCCCATGCAGTCGACACACACGCCTAAGCAGCCGCAGCCTACCATAATCAGCTCCATGATTCTCGGTTAATGATATGCATTAGGAAGATCACATATTTATCTTTTCCTATTTTTACTGTAATCTTTTACCCTTTCAAATTTATCCATCGTTGTATGCTTGTATATATATCCTCCATTGTATTGGAAATAAATCAATGAAAAACATTATTATTTTTTCAAGTGTTCTCTCTCCCTTCCTCCCTCCTTACCTAGCTGCCCAAGCTTCTCCCAAATCATTCAAGGAAAGCGGACTTCCCCCTAGTTCGTCCTTCATGTAAATTCGAATGTGGATAAAAATCTGTGCACACTTAGAGTTAATATTCGAGCAACGATTCTCCTCCCATGGACCTCCATTATGTCATGCAGAAAAGACCTCCGAAGGGATGACTAAACGCATCATAACTCTGCCTCTATGTAAGTGCTTGCCTTCCAACATTTAAATGTTGTATTCCAAGAGTTGAGATTCGAACTTTCGATCCTCTTTTCCACCTTCTTGGCCAACTTCTCCACCACCTTGGCCAAAGATGGAGTGTACTCTTCAAATTTGTACGTTACTTCATCCAACTTGCATCAGAAAATGAATTATATTAGATCTACCAGGGAGAGAATGAAGGAATTCAATTTGAATAGAGCATCCATAATATTGTTGGGAAAAATCAATTTCCCACCCAAACGAACACAGCGGAACGCAAACACAAAATAGTTGAACAAAAAAGGAACCAGAAGTTTAACGTGGTCAAATTAATTAGAGTTATGCTACACTTACAACTATTTTTGACAACTTTTATTTACAACTCGTAAGACATAATTTCTAATTGTGTAATGTTCACATTATCCTTATCCTATTAATATTACAAGATATGTACTTTTATTAATCTGGTTAATTTGTTTTAGTATACAAATTTTATCTCATATTATTTCTACTATATAAGTCCATTCTTTGATTTAGTAAATTACAATAGTCTGTAACATATTGTTCGTATTTTTCTAAAAGTCTATCATATTCTCCAGAAGATATATTTCCATTTGATACTTGGCCCTTGTTTGAGACCCATTATTTGGGAAAAATTATGGTTTGAAATAGTATTTGAGACCCATTCTTTGATATATTTGTGGTGCATTTTTTAGACCAAAAGGCATTACTATCCATTAATATTTACCTTGAGGTGTACTAAATGATGTATATTGTATACTATAGTCTTCCATTTTAACCTGCCAAAATTCTAATTTGCACTTAAACTTAGAATATTATTGTTTTCCTTTTGAAAGATTTATTAAAACTTCTTTATTTGGTAAGAAATATCCATCAAATTTGGTATATTTATTTAGTTCTTTATAGTTTACTACAAAAAAGAGGAAATTATTGTTAGGATTTTCTGTTAATCAGTTTGGTAGTTATGGTAGTTGAAACCGTTTACTTCTTGTTTAATTTTCTGTTTTGTTAAACTCAATTCATCCCTCAGCCTTCTTTATATAAAGAAGTGCTTCTCCCTCATTGTAACTCAATCAATTCAATAATAGAGAAAGTTGTTCAATTCATCTCTTTCTCCTTCTTGTTTTCTCATACTCCTTATTAGAAAATTTCAGATTTCTAACATGGTATCAAAGCTTCAAGTTGCAGATCCTGAATTCTTGAATACTGGTTATGGCATCCAACGATCCTGAAGTTGAAGGTTCAGAAAATGAATCCACAGCATCCCAGAAAAAACCATCCCTTTAGTCGAGACTCCTCAAGAAAGAAATCAAGAAAAGTCCACAGCCTCTTCCGTGGAAGATGATCCCTTAAAATTGAATATATCTAATTGATCACATCAAAACTAGAGGAGGACAATTACTTAATATGGAAGTATCAAGTCGAGACAACCATTCGAGGCTATGGACTTGAAGGTCATATCTGTTGACCTATGGTTAACTTAACCTTATTATTTTGATAATAACAAACAAGATTATATTGTGTTATTAACGAGTGTGCTTCAAGTGTTTCATGTAACGATAATCTTCAAAGCATTCAAAGTGCAAATCATCTCTCAAAGATAAAAGATCAAAAACACACGATGCGATGTTCAAGACATGAAGCATGATAGTATAAAGATCGAGGAATGAAGCCTACAAAGAATTGAGCATTTACAAACTGCTTTTCAATCTTGTGTAAGGTTAATGCATCAATAGTTGACAATGCACTTCATAAAGCTCAAGTAACATTTTTAAAGTCATTAAAATATCTTTTTCAAATTCAACTTTGATCAGAAAACCTTGAATAATCAAAATTTTGAAATGCTGATTTTTGAGGTCGACCATGAGGTCAATCACAACTTTTTTTTCAGGTCGACCGCACTGCCTATTTTTGAATTCCAACGGCTATTTTCTCTCAACGGCTATATTGGGGTCGACTGCATGGCTGAATAGGTCGACCGCAAAAGACAGTATGTGCGAAATTTGCTCTATAAATATCCTTTTCTCTTGCATTCGTTTTCAACAACTAAGAGGAGATTTTAGAAAAGTTTTCTTGTGAAAAATTCATTGTTCTTGATTTATATTTATCTTTATTAGAAAACTTTGATTGATCCAAACTTTGTTTTATCAAAATTCATCAAAGTTTTTGAAAGAAAGTTTTTGTGAAGATTCTTGGTTTTACATTACATAAATTTCCTCAACATCTTCACATCATAAATTGGAGTCGAAGTGTTAGTCTATCTTTGTTCTAAATTTGTTTTAATCTTTTAAAGAGAGAATTTCTATTGAAGAACTTTGATAATTTGTATTGTAATTTTCATTATCATTTGATTCATCAAAGTTCCATTGAATAAACACTTTGAGCTTAACTTATTGTTAATTATTTAAGTGTGGCATCTCTAGGTACATAATTTGATTCAATATTTTAACAAGAGATTATTTGAAAAACTTTGTTTGATTGCATTGAACTTTTCATTATCATTTGCATCAAAGTTTTTCTCTAACACTCGAGCTTAATTCATTTCTATCTATTGAAGTGTTAGCATAACTCTCTCGGTACTTAATTTGAGTATATCATTTGTCAAGAAAGTTATTTCAATTGTAAATTCAATTCATTATATCTTGTGGTTTCGAGAGCCTTGTGAAAACTCAATTGTTGGTTAAGGGTAGATGCTCCTTGTTGTAAGTCACCTAAGGATAAGTGCTCCTTGTTGTAAGTCACTTAAAGGTAGGTACTCCTTGTTGTAAGTCACCTAAGGATAAGTGCCCTTATTGTAAGTCACTTAAGGATTTGGTAATCCTTGTTGTAAGTTACCAATATAGTGGATTTGGCCTTGTTCGTGAAGGAGAGCTCAGTAATGGAGGACATAGATCACGTTGGTTAATTGAACCTCTTTAAATCGCGTTTGCATTCTCTTATCCCTTTTGCTTACTTACATTGCACTTACTCTATTCTATCTATTTATATTGTGCAATACTATATCTAAGTGCTATACTTGCTTTATCAATTAAGTTTACACATTTATAGCACACTACATTGATAGTAAGTTACTTGCAACACTAAGTGCTCATACTTGTACCCATTGATTTTTAAGTTTGAGATTATTTATCGAAAAAGTTTTATAAACCAATTTACACCCCTCTTGGTTAGTTTACTCTTGGGCTAACAATATCTAAGGAAGTCAATATGTTCCAAGGCCAACGATCTTGGAACCAGACGGTAATATCATTCCTAATTCAACCTTTCTTGCTTACAGAAGGCAAGATAAACTTCTCATCTCTTGGCTTTTGGCTTCAATTTCGAACTCCTACTTACCTTAACTCATTGGGTGTTTGTTTGCACAAGAATTCTAGTCATCTATTGCCCAACAGTTTGCATCTCAATCCACAACAAAGGTTATGTTCTATAAGAAACAATTAGAAGTTATCAAGAAAGAAGGGTTATCCATGAAAGACTATTTGATAAAGATCAAAGGCCTCTGTAACCATCTTGGAGAAGTGGATCATCAAGTCACAGAAACTGATCAGATCTTGGCAATCTTGAGTGGTTTAGGAGATGAGTAAGAGTCCATAATTGCCATAATTACCTCTCAAGAAATCCCTCATAATCTTCAAACTGTAGGGAATCTTCTGCTTGCACGTGAAGGGAGAATAAATCAAAAGATTTCTAGCCAAATGTCAGCAAATCGAATGACACAGAAGAAGTTTTCAAATAATTATGGAACTTCAAACTCCCCTAACAACAGAGGTGGCTATCAAGGAAATGGAACTTCAAACTTCTCTAACAATAGAGGTGGATGTCAAGGAAATGGATCAAGAGGAGGATAATTTAATAGAGGCAGAGGTCGTGGTGGCATAACCAACTCTTATAGGCCTCAATGCCAGCTTTGTGGAAGGTTAGGTCACACGATTCAGAAGTGCTACTATGGGTTTGAAATAAGTTTCAGTGGAACAATTAATGGAGGAACAATTAGTGGTTCAAATCAAGTTTCCCAAGCAGCTGCAAACCTTGCCCAAAGGGAAGAAGTCGACAATCAAGAACTGGGCTCACAACAAGCTTTCATAACCACTCCAGATCAAAGTACTATGAACAGGTATCCAGATTCAAGGGCTACCAATCATCTAACAAATGATCTTAATAATCTCAGTTTTGGTACTGAGTACAAGGGTAAGAAAAACATTCACATGGGTAATGGAGAAGGTCTTGATATTTCTAATATAGATTATTCTCAATTCTCTACAAAGTCTAGAACTCTAATTTTACAAAATCTTTTGCATGTGCCTAAAATCACTAAAAATCTAATTTCTGTCGCTCAGTTTGCTCAAGATAATGCTGTGTTTTTTTGAGTTTCATCCTTATACTTGTTTTGTGAAGGATCAAGTAACCAAACAAGTTCTTCTTGAGGGTGATCTCCAACATAGACTTTACATATTCAATTTGATTAAAGGAAAACAGTAGAAGAAAGGCACAAAAGCATCAATCTCTGAAGAATCTATCCCAACATTAGATTTTTCATGGTTTTCTCTTTCAAATAATTCTAGTTTAGTTGATGATAAGTTCTTTACTCCGTGGAATCAAAGATTGGGTCATCCATATTCAAATACTGTTAAGAAAGTTCTAAAATAATGTAATATCCCTTGTTCTATTAATAAAATTCATATTTATGGATCTTGTCAAGGCAAAAATCATAAGCTTCCCTTTCCTTCCTCTTCTACTCAATACAATGAGCCTCTTCAACTAATTGAGTCTGGAATATGGGGTCCCTCACCTATAGTTCCACATAAGGTTTTATGTATTACATCAGTTTTGTAGATGTTTATTCAAGTTATACATGGATATATCTTCTTAAAACCAAAAGGGAAGCACATGAATGTTTTGTCCACTTTAAGTCTCAAGTTGAACTTCAGTTTAATAAAAAGATTAAGATGTTACAAACTATTTGGGGTGGTGAATTTAGAAGTCTAACTCCCTTATTCAAAAGAGCAGAATCATACATAGACTCTCCTGTCCACACACATCTGAACAAAATGGAATAGTTGAGAGAAAGCACAGACATATAGTGGAAAGGGGTCTTACCCTACTTCCTCAATCTTCACTTCCTCAGAAATATTGGACTGATGCATTTTCTTCTACTATATTCCAGATCAATTGGCAACCAACTGAAGTCCTTAATCAGAGATCACCTTATGAGGTTTTTTTCAAAACTAAACCCGATTATAAATGGTTAAAAGTTTTTGGTTGTTTGTGTCTTTTAATAAACACAAAATGGATTTTAGATCCACACCTTGTACTTTTCTTGGATATAGTAATCAACATAAAGGGTACAAGTGCTTAGATAAAGATGGTAGGATATATGTCTCAAGACATGTTGTGTTTAATGAAGAAGTTTTTCCTTTCTTTTCTCAGAAACACAAATTTGATGGTATTTCTTCTAGTCCAGATAGTTTCATTCAAGTTGTTCCTTTCATTCACTACAATCAACCTAACATTGATATTATTAGACTCTCAAATATGTCTATCTCAAGTAACTCTGGTCAAAGATCAAATCATAAGTTGAGAATGATATTAGATCTCCTTCTTTCACAAACTCTCATCCTCAATCTGTCAGTTCTTCTCTCCCTAATTTTCATCAAACCTCAAGAAAATTGATAAGTGTGATTTTGCACTTATTTTTATGCTTAAATTTGTACTATTGTGAGTATTTTAGAATATGGTATTGCAAAATTGTGTGTTTATTTTAATTGTTTCAGGAATAACTTCAATTGAGATGCGTTTGGATGCAAAATGAGGAAAAATGGGTAAGTCATACAACAAAAGAAAGTATGGGGACCAATTTGTAAATGGCAGAAAGATGGAGGACCTGAATTGCAATTCTGGGAGGACTCAATTGTAATAAAAGTCAAAGTATGATGACTAAATTGAAGATTTCAGAAATTGGAGGACTTGACTTGCAAATAAAACAGGGACTAAATTGCAAAGGTAAAAACAAGCTAACCGCGGGTGCGCCACAGTTTGCAAACCATGGTCACACCGCGGTCTCTCTCAATCCCTGTTTACCGCAGTCAGACCGCGATTTTCAAACCGCAGTCCGACCTCGGTTTAGCTGGAATGATGTTTACACGATTTTTAATTTATTTTTACTTTATTTTCTACTTTTTATGGGCCCAACTTGTAAAATTTCATCTTGAACCTAGTCTACCCTATATAAAGACCAAAACAAATCATTATTAGGGGGCGGAAATTGGCAAGAAGAGAGGCACAAGGCAAGAGGCAAGAATCTAGAATTTCATATTGTTCAAGCTTGGTATCGATTTTCTTGGTGCAAGATTCTAAACTCTCTCTTGTGAATTGTTAGACATGTTTGCTTTTTTATTTCATAATTTTATTATTTTAGATTCTAGCATGACTAGCTAAGTAATTCGTTGGGATGAACGATGTGATTTTGTTTGAATATTTAATTTCAATTCTCTAGTTTTGGGCATATCGTTTTCTGTGTTGATTTTATTATTGTGCTTTAATGCATGAATTGCTTAATGACTAATTTGATGATTTGTGGGTTTTTTTTCATAATTCGAGAGGTGAGTTAACACCTAGACCTAGTAATAAAATTCGGCAATTGACAAAAGGGTAGAGATACATAGTTGTGGTTGTCGTAATCATTTTGAATTCTTGTCATTGAATGCATCTATTTTTGGCTTATTCTGATCATCATAGAGATATGTGGTTGACTTATCTAGATAGAACCAATTTAAGCTCGAGATGGGAATTTTGGATAAAACCGTGAATTCGATTAAACATTACTTTCGGAATATAACATGAGAAAATTAATTGAATAGGATAACAAAATTACTATCGCGAGTCCCAACATTTTCCATTCATAAGAAAAAAAAAAATCAAATTTTTTCAATTGCTTTATTTATTTATTTTCACATTTAATAGCTTTCACTATTTTAAAAAATCCAAAAATCATAATCTTGACATTTATTTGTAGTTTAGGAACTGATTAATCAAAGCTAGTAACAAGTAAATTAGTCCTCGTGGAATCGACATTCCGGACTCAAAAAGTCTACTTTACTATTTGTTCGTGATATCGTGCACTTACGATATTCACACAACAAGTTTTTGGCTTTGTTGCCGAGTACTAATTTTTATTTCTTACTAGTTTAGAATAATTTCTTTATTTAGTGTTATTTTATTTTATTTTATTCTATTCAACATTTATTATTTTTCTTGTTACTTTGATTTTACTTATTTCTTTTTACAGAAAATAGTATTCGTTATATGCTCCTTTCACAAGGCCACAATCTTGAGCTCTTAGATCCTGAAATTGAATGCACTTTCAGATGAAGATGCAAAGAATACAACCAAAAACAAACAAAAATTGCAACAAGATACAATGACTGACGATCAAGTTCGCATAGAGAATAAACAATAAGCTTCCAGGGTAGCTGCTTTGGCTGCTCAACTTGGTGATGCAAACATTCAACCACGTGATCAAATCGCAGAGGATGATGAAGGAAATCTACCCATGGCTTAATTTTTGACACCTGTTGCAGCTCCTAGTTGCTCCAATATTGTCTACCCACCATTTGGAAGAAATAATTTTCAAATTTGAGCAGACTTAATAAATCTCTTCAGCGACAACATGCATTTTTATGGAAAAGCACATGAAGACCCGAACTGTCATGTAGCCAGCTTTCATAGAATGTGTCATAATGTCCAGTTAGATGGGGTAAATGAGGATGCTGTCAAATTGTGATTATTCACTTTCACTCAAAGGGATGCTGCTTTGCAATGGATGGATTCAGAACTGAAATCGAGCATCACCACATGGAATGATTTGGCCATGAAATTCTGTAACAAATATTTTTCACCAACCAAAGTAGCAAAGTTGAAGCTAGAAATATCCACCTTCCAACAATATGACGAGGAAAATTTCCATGAAGCTTGGGGTAGGTTCAAGGAATTTCTTAGAAGATGTCCATATCATGGTTTCAAAAAGGGGCTTCAGGTACAATTTTTCTACTCTGGTTTAGCTCCTCATTTCAAATCAATAGTGGATTCTTCTGCGGATGGATCCATTACAAATAAAAATGTTAACCAAGCTTGGGAGTTGCTGGAATTGATAGACAAGACACATACGATGTTCCCAGCTGACAAGATAGTTCATCAGAAAGCATCAGAGGTACATGACTCAGATACTCAGACTACTGCATCACAGATTGTTGCATTGACCAAACAAGTGGAACTCTTAGTTAAATCACAGTCACAAGTAGTACATGCCATTCATCAACGTCCCGTTACCTCAGCCTGTGAAAACTATGGTGGAAATCATCCTACTGACTAGTGTTTTTTGGTAGCCACTGCTGACGAACAAGTTAACTTTGTTCAAAACACTAACAGACAACAGTTCAGTCCATATTCTTACACTTATAAGAGAAGAGGCCGAATTTGGAGGAGATGTTTCAGCAATATATGTAAAAACTGACAAGGTGTTTGAGAATCAACAGTCATCTATTAAGAAATTGGAAACTCAAATAGGGTAACTAGCTCATCAATTCTCAGAAAGGACACCTAGATCTCTTCCCAGTGATACAATCAAAAATCCTAGGGAGCATGTTCAAGCCATAACAACAAGAAGTGGGGTGCAGCTGCCAGAGATTCATGTGAAAAGACCTGAAAAAGTGACCAAGCAATTAGAGGTTGAAGAAGAAAAGGATGACACAAACATTATAACATCAACAGAAGCATCTAAAGAAAAGAATGAAGAATCTGAAGTGCCAGCACCAGCACCTGTAAAAGTTTATGTGCCACCAATCCCATTTCCTCAATGGTTTACAGAAGCACAAATTGGATAAGCAGTTTGCAAAATTTATGGAGGTGTTTCGGAAGCTTCACATCAACATCCCTTTTGCGGATGCAATTGCTCAAATGCCAACCTATGTAAGGTTTATGAAGGAAATATTATCAAATAAAAGAAAGTTGGAGGATTATGAAATAGTCTGCCTGATAGAAGACTGCAGTGTCATTCTACAAAAGAAACTTCCACCGAAACTAAAAGATCCAGGGAGTTTCACTATTACTTGCACAATTGGTTCTCAATCATTTAATCAAGCACTTTGTGATTTAGGTACAAGCATTAACCTCATACCTTTATCTATGTACAGGAAACTTGGATTAGGTGAAGCAAGGCCTACCACTGTTTCATTACTTCTTCCATACAGATCAATCAAGCATCCAAGGGGCATAATAGAAGACGTATTGATCAAGGTCAATAAATTTATCTTCCCCGCTGATTTTATCATACTTGAAATGGAAGAAGACGACGACATTCCTATCATTCTTGGGAGACCATTCTTGGCAACTGGATGGGCATTGATAGGTGTTTGTGAAGGCAAAATGATTCTACGAGTGAACAATGAAGAAGTAGCATTCAATGTCTTCAAGGCCATGAAATACCCAGCTTCAGTGGATTCATGCTATTAGGTAGATGTAGTTGACAAGTTGGTTGGCTGAAGTGATGGAAATTGAACACCATTCAGATGAGTTAGCAATTTGCCTCATGACTTTAGAAACAACAAAGGAAGAAAAATCAGCGTTGAAAGACTGGGCAAAAGAATTGGAAGCATCACCACCAGTAACTTTGCAAAAGAACAAGTTCTACACTCCTCTAGGTGAAAGTTAAGCAAAATCTACACCATCTATTGAGAAAGTTCAAACCATTACCTTCTCACCTGAGGTATGCTTATCTTGGTGATTTATCGACTCTTCCAGTTATTATTGTTAATGACATGGCAGGTGAGGAAGAAGAGAAATTGTTGAGGGTATTGCAGGAGTACAAAGCAACTATTGGATGGACAATAGCAGATATTCATGGAATTAGCCCGAGTTTTTGCATGCACAAAATTCTCATGGAAGAAAATTGCAAACCATCAGTGGAGCATCAACGCAGATTAAATCCTACTCTACAAGAGGTGGTTAGGGCAGAGGTACTTAAATTACTCGATGCTAGAATAATATATCCTATTTTAGACAGTTCTTTGGTGAGTCCAGTGCATGTTGTGCCAAAGAAGGGGGGATAACTGTTCAGAAAAATGAGAAGAATGAGCTCATTCCAACTCGGCTTGTTACTGGATGGAGGGTATGTATTGATTATAGGAAGGTGAACACCTCTACAAGGAAAAATCACTTCCCATTACTGTTTATTGATCAAATGGTGGAGAGGTTAGCTTGTCATTCAAACTACTGTTTTTGGATGGCTACTCTAGTTATAATCAAATCCCAATTGCACTTGAGGACCAAGAGAAGACTACTTTCACTTTTCCCTTTGGTACTTTCTCCTTTAGAAGAATGTCGTTTGGATTATGCAATGCACCCGCCACTTTAGAAGACCTCTTTCACTTGTCCCTTTGGTACTTTCGCCTTTAGAAGAATGTCCCTTTGCTAACCAAATGTATGTTGAATAGAGAACTGACTCATTTTGTAACACCCAAGTTTAAAAATCTAAAATCTAGGCGTGTTAACTTCCATTCATATTATATGCAGAAATAAATTGTTTACACATTAAAATTTTCATTTATCTATTATAAAATTTTACAAAAAAATCTGCTGAGTCTCCTCTATAAATTGGACTTAACCAACCTGTAGAGAGACAACATAACCGACATAAAAATTTAAACAAGATCAACCACATCTCAACCACATTCATCATTGCCAAAACCAATTCAGTCAATCCCCAAACTCCTCAACATAAAATTTTCAAAAACAATAGACATTGACAAATGAATTAGTGAGTAGTTAAATCATTAATGCGACACCATTCTTCATTTGAAGTTAACTTCAACCAAACCATAATCAATAAAATGAATAAAAAATAATTAAAATGATATCTTAAATAAATTTAACTTTATTAAATAAGGGTGACAACGGGTACTGTCTGAGTCAGCCGCCAAGTGCTCCCCTCGGATCACCTAACTTTCATCACCTGAAATGTTGGGGAGGGATTGGGGTGAACTAAAGCTCAGTAAGTAAACTTTATGCATGTAATGCATGCTTATGACATGAAATACTTTAAAATTTTGAAATATGTATCCACATTCACTTTAACCTTTCCCAACTTTCAAACTTTTCAAACTTTCACTTGACATTTCAAAACTTTTACTTCATTTCCATCGTGAGCTCACTTGATGTAACTTCTAGTCAATCAGATAACAGTGGGCAATTCTTATTTGGAACCAGATCACATTTACAAGTAAAATCGCAAAGCGGTTAACATTTATTTCACCGCAAAGCGGCTCATTCACTTTATTCCACCGCAAATCGGCTCATTCACTTCATTCCACCGCAATGAGGCTCATTACATTCGGGTACGCCGGTCCCCCACGCCCCATTTTCCACTCCCATCTTTCATGAACTAGAAGTACACCCATTCTTTCTTAAAAAAAAACTTGGGATACATAACTTTTGACAAAATTTGCACTTTGACACATTCCTTTCATTAAAACATTTGACTTCTCAATTTCGATGCCAATTCATGCTTAATGATGCAATGACATGATAACGTACATGCTTGAACATTTCCTTAATAACATATACTTTCATAAGGTAAACGAAATTCATCAAAGTAAGTAAGTTGCAAGACAGTCGTTTACACGTTAATTTCACATTTACATTCAACTTTGATAAAAATAGGGGGAAGTTTACTTACCTGACGTCCTTAGGATTTACCGTCTTAAATTGCTAGTGGAAGTACTTGTTTGCTCGTAACGTCAATGTGCCCACAATCCTAGTTATGTCCATCCATTCACAGATTATAACTCTTAGTCCAAAACATTAACTATTATTTTAACACTAAACAACACTATTAACCGAGGTTAAAACTTCCATGTGACTCATAATTTGATTCAAACATGTCTAAACACATATAATATCATATTCGAAGTAATTTATTAAATTCAAGGACAAATTTGAAATCTTACTTATCAATTTTCACAAGTCAAAACTAGGCACTACTTATTCCAAAAATAATCTTAAACTACAAATTAATAACTTTGAACATAAATTCAATTTAAACTAACTTGTTCCTTAAATGTTAAAGTTTACTCTTTTATACCATTATCCCAAAATTTCAAAATCACACATGTTGTTTAAATATTCATATACATATACATGATCATATATACATACATTCAAACCTCAAATTTAATATTATAGCACATCAATTAATCAAAATTTCATAAGTCCCAAATCTGAAAATTTTATTTTCATAGCCAAAAATCTGAATATGTATATATGCCCACATAAAAATCCAAAATTCACATATTTACATACACCTATACATACATAATAATATACACATTCATATACATCAATACTCACACACATAAACATCATTAAACCCTTAATTTATGGTATAATTCGAAATCAAAAAAAAAAAACTAAAATATGAAAATGTGAGAAAAGTACATATATACTTACATTAAATCCCTATATACATCAATATATACATACAATTCAACATATGAAATTATGTATGTGTGTGAGCGGGTGTGTGTGTAAACCCGTGTGTGCGCGGGTGTGTGAGTGACCGAGGAAAGGGGGCTGGGCTTACCGTGATGGAGGTGCACGGTGGTGGTGGTGATGGTGGTCGGCGTCGTCGTTGACGAGAGGGAGGTCGCGAGTGAGGGTTGCGGGAAGAGAGAATCGAGAGAGAGAGAGAGAGAGAGAGAGAGAGAGAGAGAGAGAGAGAGAGAGAGAGAGAGAGAGAGAGAGAGAGAGAGATGAGAGTCGTGAGTGAGGGAGAGATATAATGAGGGTTTGGGTTTAGGTTTAAATTTAATCTTTTGAAATTTGCAAATTGGTTCCTCAAATCCCCTCCTTTGCATATTTAAATACCGTAAGTTCTATTTATTTTCAATTGCCAATAAAGTTTCAATTTAACACAATGAATAGAAACTAGTATGCCTAGGCAAAAAAAATTAATTAATTAATTACATAAAATTGCACGTGAACAAATTATAATTTTCTAATTGGCACATTGAGCGATACGGTGTCCAAGTCCTTCCACTGCAAAATAATTCAAATTATAGACATTAAAGATCATAAATTTATAATTTATAATAACATTCACATGAGAATTACGTGAAATTTAAAATTGCACGAAAACCGAAAAATTGTCTTACAGATTTATTACCATTAAAATTAATATAATTCAACAAATTAACCATTTTTTACATATAAAATATTACAAAATAAGTACATCAGAAAATTACAAAGTAAACGCATTTTTCAGTTTTCTATTTTTGAAAATAGTTTTCCAAAATCACAAAGAGAACATGCACTACAACAAAAAAGGGCTTTTGCAACACTTGAATTGCAACATTCAGCAGTTGAATGTTGCTAAAGAGACATATCGCAACATTTTAAGAAGTGAATGTTGCGATTGGTGTTAACAATTGAGCTTTAGCAACATTTGTCAAGTGAATGTTGCAAAAGAGACTCATTTGCAACATTTATTGAATGTTGCAAAAGAGTTCAACCTTTGGAAACGTTTAAAAAAACGTTGCGAAAGGGGTGCCCTTTTGCAACGTTTTTTAAACGTTGCAATAGCTTAGTTGATTTGAAACAAATTTAAAACTATAGGGACTGACGTGCAAATTCTGGAAAATTATTAAATTATCAGATGTCTCTCTCTCTCCACCATTTCATCTACAAATCAGACGATGAGAGAGAGGCGAGCGAAAGAAAACGAGAGACAGGCAAAAAAGGAGAGAAGACCGGTGGTTACTGCCGGTGGTTTCGCCGGCGAAATCCAACGCAGGGTGCGGCGAGGGGCGTCAAAGGCTCGGGATTGAAGATTAAGGGTTCAGTGCGAGTTGGGTGTGAGAAACTGAGACGAAGCCGCTGCTTAAATCGCGATTTTTTCGGCGAAGAAACGGCCGGTGGTTGAGGTAAGTAATGGGTTTTGTTCATTCTTGGTTTTGGGTTTTGATTTTGAGGGTATATCGAGTTGGGACCGAGGATTGTGGTGTGCGAGTTTCTGATTTGGGTGCAGGGGTGGTTTGTGCAGGTTTGGATGGTGGTGTTGATTGATGATGATGACCGGAGGTGGTGGCAGTGGGCAGGGAAATTGTGGAATACGGTTGGTGAAATGTTGTGAGGAATCAGTGGTGATCAATCTTGGAGGTTGGCAATGGAGATGGTGAACTGATTATTCAATGGAGCCTGGTTGCAGGTCGAATGGTGGTTGGAATGTGATTGCAGGATATCAAAATTAATGATAATGGCTGAGATTGTTGGCTTGCATTTGGTGATGATGATGGCTGCTTGATTAGGTGAAGATGAAAATGGTTTGAATTGATGTAGATGAAGATGCTGGTTCAAGAGATTGAAGTATTACATGGTATGTTAATTGCTGAAATTCTATGAAGTGAATAAGGTAGTGAGTGATGAGCATGATTTGGAAATGGATGGTGAGGTTGGCTGCACAGGGAGATAGCAGTGGTTGCAGATTTGCAGATTTTGGTGGTGCTGGAGGCGGATGAAAATTGGCTGGTTTGGAGTTCAGCCTGGCAGGGGTGGTGACGGTGAAGGGGGCTGGTGATGCTTGATGTTGGTTTACTGGGGAGGTGGTGATGGTTTGTGATCTGTAGATGTTGGTGGCCAGTTGCCTCCGATTCTGCTTCTCAGGGGAGTCAAATTTTGGTTTCAATTTTAAATTCCTTTACTTTACAAAGCTTTTTCCCTGCGCGTTTCTTCTTTGTTGATTATTCAATTTTTTATTTTTGCATTTCTTCTTATTTTGTTATTAAAAAAAAAAGTTAATATCTCTACATTGTGATTCTGATTTTATTTTTTTTTCATTTTTTCTACAATAAAAATAGTGTATTCGTGAAGATCCTAATGAGACCATTGAGCATGAAGTTCCTAATGAAATCTTCAGCCTTGAATATGTGTTTCATGATTTGCAGGTAAGTGTGTTCTATAAATTTTGTTTGAATGTTTAAATATTATTTTATGAACTTAGAGATTATATTGGAATATGATGATAATATTCAAAGCATTAAAGCTTTCGAAAACCTTGAAAACTGCAATCCTGTGAATGAGACCCAACAAGAGATGTGATTGACGTTATAAAAACTAAATGGAAATGCCTAAATTCTTGAGATTTGATCAACTTTTGTAATCTATAAATTTTTCCTTCAGTTGGTTCATTTCTTATGTTTACTACTTTGTGTGCAATAATGATGTGATTCCCTATCTTATGGTTTACTACTATAAATCTTTGGTTTTTTCCCCCAGTTTGTTCCTCTTGATGAGGAATCATCTCTGTAAGTTTTTCATTTTGTTGACTTTTATGGTTTACAAATAGTACAGGTTGTTTAATTTTTATCATTGACATTTGCCATGGACAGAGAATTGCATTTCGGTAATGAAAAACTATGGCTCTTTATTATTTAGATATTAGATTGAAGTGTCGACCATGATTTCGATTTTAAGTGTTTGTTTGTGGTTCGATTTTAAGTTTTGTCATTGCATGTTTTAATCATCTTAATTTTAATAGTTGCATAAATGTTATATGATTTACGATTTTTAGTGTAATTTTTTACCTCAAACATTGCATGTTGTCATAAGTAAAAAAATATAAATTTATTGGTTAATTATTCTCTTTCAGCATAGAATTGCTCAAGAAACCATTCTTTTCAAAAGATGAGCAATTAAGAGAGGCACGAGCTTCTTATGGTAAGAAACGTTTATTTATTCAATGATCTTGTGTAATTCTTATTTATGACTAATTTTATTAAGTCTATTTGTTATTCAAGCTAAATTTGAATTCAAGATTTTTGTTAGCTATTATTAATTAGTTTTAAGTTTGATTTGGGTTTAGATAGAGTTTATTGTTGAATTTGTGATGTTGATGAGTTAGGGATTGATGTTGGAAGTTGTTTGAGGTGTTGGTTTGATTTTTAAATTATTATGTTGGTTATGATATTTTTTTACAGGTTGACTAAGTCCAATTTATGGGGGGAGGTTCTGTCGAAATTTCTATAGAATTTTTTACAATAGAAGGGAAGGAAAGAGAAGTTAACGCGTCTTAAGTTTAGGTTTTACACTTTGGGTGAAAGCTCATTTTCCTTGGTGTTAGATCTAGCATCTAGCTGACATCTGTCATCGATGCACTTTCACGTCTCTGGTCTAGTAGATTGATTTAGGACAAGTCATGTCAATTTCTACGAAATCAAATTTGAAAGATATAAATATATTTTGTTTTTAACTCTATTTTTTATTTTTTCTACCATTTATTAAGTAAAACGTGACATTCACTTATAACTTTGCTCAAATTTGTTATAGGTGTAACTTTGAAGATGGACCGAATTTTGCGATCTAAAGGTGCGGTTATATTGCGGGATGAAGTTGATATTCCCGTAGTAAAATATTTCTTTTGTCAAATGATGATGTTTTTTTGCGATTTTGTTAAACATTATCAACACTTTCTTTCGTGGATTTGTTATTCTGTATTGTGGATTTATTAGACATTATTAAGACTTTATTTTGTATGGATTTGAAAATACATAATGTATTTACTTTTGTTTTTTATTTAAAGTACCATTTTAATGAAGTAATTATAAAAATTTGGGTTTTATAAATAATTTGTTCAATAATATTTTTAAATATATATATATATATATATATATATATATATATATATATATATATAGCAACGTTAAAAAAATGTTGCAAAAGGGTCTACGGTAACACTCAATAAATGTTACAAAAGGTTGGGTTAATAGTTTTTGCAACACTTTAAAAACGTTGCAAAAGGGTTTACGGCAACACTCAAAAAATGTTGCAAAAAGGTCTACGGCAACACTTAATAAATGTTGCAAAAGGGTCTACGGCAACACTTAAAAAACGTTGCAAAATGGTCTACCGCAACACTTAATAAACGTTGCAAAAGGGTCTACCGCAACACTTAATAAACGTTGCAAAAGGTCTTTTGCAACGTTCAAAAAACGTTGCAAAAAGTTTTTTTCTCTACAGCAACACTGCGATTTGCAACACTTGCCAAACGTTGCAAAAACCTTTTGGCAACATTTTTTGAGTGTTGCAAAAGGCTATTTTTGTTGTAGTGATGTTTTCAGTAATCCCAAAACAAACAATCAAAATTTAAAACTCCAAACTCAAAATCAAAATACAAAGAGAACGGCCCCTAATTTTTCTTTTGTTTCTATGTCTAAGTATTTGATTAATAAAGGATCTACTATAATATTCCATTATCCTTTTTTTTTATTTCTTTTGATGCTTTTGTATAACAATAAGCCTTATATATATTATCTTCATTTGCTTCTTTTTCTTTCTTTAGATGTTCGATCAAATGTATTATTTGTTTTCTTTTCAATTTTAATCTATTATTATCTTCTTATTTTTCTATATAACTATCTAAGTCTTTTGTAGTTAAATTCTCTATGTGTTTTATTATTTTATCATAATAATTTCTTATTATCATTGATTCTTTTCCTTTTAATTCATATATATATATATATATATAGATTGTTTATATTTCACAGACTGTTGTGGTTGTAATCATAAGTCTAGTATTTGTTTTATTAATTCTTCTCTTATTTCTTGATTTTTATCTAGTTGTATTTTAATAGTTTCTAGTAGTATGTAATTAATGAAGACTAATTTCTATGATAATTCATATTTCTCTTTTTATAATATAAAATATCTTCTTCTTTTTCAAATTCTTCTGTATTTTTTTCATATACGTATTTTTCTTTTATTGATTCTATTATGAGTTTTTCCATGATTTGTTCTTTTTTTTCTCTGGGTAAATTTTTAAATATAGTTACAGTTATTATTTTTAATCTATTAGGAATAGGCTTTAAAAATATATAACTTCCTCTTTCTTCTATCAATTTGTAATATTTTTTCATTTTTATTTAGATCCATGGCTCTAAAACCAATTTGAGAGGGGACTATGAGCGAATAAAAATCAAATAAAATCATATAATCAATTAAAATCAAATAGATCAAATAAATCAAATGTTGGGAAAAGTTAACCGTGTAAAATAAAGTTTTGGTATAAGTAAATCAAATAAAATCATATGTCGAAAATATTCTTAGACTTTTTATACTTTAAAGTTGGAAACTTAAGACGTTGAGGTCTTTTATATAAAAGGGGATATTTTGGAAATTTTGTAGAGGTTGTTAAGGTTGTGGAATGAATAGGGTTGTCAAAGTAGAATTTTCTAATTAATTATCCACAACTATAGGAGCAAAAGAACATTTTTTATTGATAAGAAAAATGAATAACTCAGTACACTCACAACTTCTTCGTACACAAAAAAAAGATTAATAAATGTATTTTCTTTCTTTTCTAAACTGTTCACCCTCTCTAATTTCACCTTCCTCTCTAACTTCTCAGTGCCTTTTTCAAATTGGACTTTTTCCTGTGAATCACGCGATCGCGCTCCCATGCAGATGTACGATCGCTCCCTCACGATTGCGCCGATATTTTGGGCGTGGGTTCTTTAGTTCATAACTTGGAATCATATTTTCGTTTCAAAAAAAATACAATTGACACTCTACTTCTCAAAAATCACACATTTGACTCCAAGCCAAAAATCAATCTTAAATCTTGCATTGAATTAATTTCATCACCTTCTTCATCTCCAAACTCAGATATTTAAAGGTAAGATTTTAATGCGCTGTTCTCTTTGTTATTTTGAGGTCGTTTTCTATTTTTATTTTCGAAAACACTAAAAACGCGTTCTATTTACCATTTTCGAAGACGTATTTTGAAAAAAATAAAAAATTGTACACAAAACGCAAAACACCAAAAACCTCATTTTGAGTATATTTCAAATAAAAATGTTCAAAACGTGAAAAACACATTTTAGTGTTTTTTGTATTTTTTATTTTTTAAAAATGAAGTTGAATCAGTAAACTCTACATTTAGGGTAATATTTCAAAAAAAGGCCTTGAACATGGACTCTTTATGTTATTATTTTGGCTTATGACCACTTGCATTCATTTTGTTGAGTCAAACTCTTTGTGTGATTATTTTGTTTACATGGACTCATGTAACATGTGACTTGAACATGAATGTGGCAATAATAATTAGATAAACTAATTTCTTATAATATTTTTGGGACTTGATCATTAATGACTTTATTTATTTTTATACTCCATCCTTTCCAATTATATAGGCTACATTTCATTTTTCGTTTGTCCCGATTATATAAGCTTGTTTCTTTATTGGGAAGTATTTATTTTATTTGTTTATCAATGTACCTATATTTATTACTTCCAATATAATAGTTTTGATATTAAATAAGGGTAAGTTAGAATTTTTCTTTACAAAAATTATTTTTTCAATGACATTAAATATATTTTCTTAATCTGTGTGAAAAGTCAAACCAGCATATATAATTGGGACGGAGAGAGTAATATTTTTCTAGTCATTTAAATCAGTCCAATGAAAATTAGATAAGCTAATTTTTTCTTATAATAGAAAACAAATCTTCAAAAGACAATTTTTTTTAAAAATAATTTAACCCACAAGCAAATTAATTACAAATAATCAAAGTAGTATTCTGCAAAATTTCAAACAAAACGTATTTTCCAATTTTTCATTTTTAGAAATAGTTTTCAGAAATGAAAAACAGAACGAGTTTTCAGTAAATTTAAAAACAAGAAATGAAAATACAAAATAAAAAATATTTTCAAAAATAAAAAACAGAAAATGAAATACAAACAGAACACCACCTAAAGTTTTATGGAATTTTGATGAATCTTTCGATTTTCTACATTTTTTACTCTTCTCAATTTAGAAATGACTTGTCTATTTGAGATACAGAGAAAATGTCAATCATTTTTCTAATATATAATTGAATATTATTTTGTTTTGCTGCAGTTATGCTTGGAGACATATTCAAGATAAAGTTCATTCATACTCAATTTTGATGCTATTTTATGTACATTGTTACTATTACATTCCGTGCATCGAATGACCAAAAACTAGTATATTTGAATATTGAGAAGTTTTAGGGCATGTTCGGTAGCTTAGATTGAATATATAATTTGTAGTAAAATATGTTGTTAAAAAGTTAGTGTGAAAAAATATATATAATTAAAAAGTAATTTAAAAAACTGTGTTATTTATAAGTTGATGTATAAACAAGTTAAATAACAGTTTTCAAATGCTGGATGGTCGTACCCCTCCATGCCCTTAGCTAATTGAAGTAAGGCCCTGTTTGATAGGCCCTAATTTTCCGTGGAAAAAGAAAACATTTTCCGACTTTTGTAGTTTTATGTCATTTGATTGGAAAAATTTTCCGTGGAAAACATTTTCCACATGAATCCTCACGCTCCTAATTTTCAATGAATTGGTTGAAAAATTCTTCCTCAAAATTTGGTAGGAAAAGGTTTTCCATGGTACAAGGAAAATTGTTTCTGTCACGTTTAATCAATTTTATTGTTGTTAATTGGCTTATTTTTTTTTTAAAAAAAAAATCATATTATCATTATCAAGTACAAATGTATTTAAAAAAAGGAAATAAAATAGCTAAAATTTATATTATTTTCCATGAAAAATAATATAAATTAAACAACAAAACTTGAAATTTTTTTAACTTTTTTCACTTAGGGTGTGTTTGATTGCGAAAGTGAAAAATGGGTGGAAGAAAATATTTTTCAAGGAAATGATTTTGCTTGGACATTATTTTTCTGGAAAATCAATTGAGAGTGTTTGATTGGTTTAATTTTTTAGGTGAAAAAAGTGGAGAATTTTTCAAGTTTTGTTGTTTGATTGACATTATTTTTCATGGAAAATAAAGTAATTTTTTGCTATTTTAATCAAAAATTTTTTTTTACTTTTTAAATATATTTTTACTTAATGATAATAATGATATTTTTTGAAAAGAAAATAAGTCAATTAACAATAATAAAATTGATTAAACGTGTCGAAAATAATTTTTCATCTACCATGGAAAATAAAAATCCACCAAAACCCAAAGAAATTTTCTACCAAAACAAGGAAAAGAGGCGCGTGGGTGGGGTCGGTGAAAAATATTTTTCGCGGAAAATTTTCGCAATCAAACGTAGTAAAGTAGAAAAGTTGGAAAAAATTTTCCATTTCCACAAAAAATTAAGGCCTATCAAACAGATCCTTAGAAAATTAAGACAATCAAACACTTTCAATTGATTTTTTACGAAAATAATTTTCAAGCAAAATCATTTTCTTGAAAAATATTTTCTTTCCGCCCATTTTTCTTTCTCGTAATCAAACACACCCTCAATGTAAATTGAGCTAGTTTGCATCAGAAATACAAGTTTGGAGACCTGAAAGTCAACAAAACTTGACCGAGTACCCAAGTGCTCTACATAGTATAGTTTGGAGGACCACATCCGAAGCATATATACCCACAAAGAAATCAAATCATTTCACATTTTCAATTCACTGCCTTCCCGTCTTCTATCTACCAGGTTCTACATTTTATACCCATATCGGTCCCTGACTTTGCATTCTTCGACATTATTTTGTATCGTGTCAGGTAAATATCTACAATCTAGTCATTGTATTTTGTTGGGTCGAATTTCTACTTTTAATTTTTGAAAAATACCATATTTCTTGTTTTACTGTTCGCAATTTTACAAGGCTTTCTTTGAATTTCAGACATGAATTGAAGTAGAGGACTAATTGTTGAAGGGCTGCTCATTTTGTGAACGATACTAAGTATTGAA
The DNA here is from genome assembly GCA_963555705.1 of Ligustrum vulgare. Taxonomy (NCBI): domain Eukaryota; kingdom Viridiplantae; phylum Streptophyta; class Magnoliopsida; order Lamiales; family Oleaceae; genus Ligustrum; species Ligustrum vulgare. The sequence continues at coordinate 39,013,863 of OY743169.1, read as the reverse complement.
TTAGCAAAGTATTCTCTTTTTCAACTTTTTTGCGGAATTATTGTGCAAAATTGAATTTTAGGTTGTCTTGTCATGTATTATCCTGTGCTTGATTGATATTTTGCTATGTGAAGCTTAATTTGGAGGGATGAATTTTATTGAACAAGAGCGGTGTGAAAAATTGTACTTAGATGAAAATGGATTAAATTATTTAAATTAAAGTTTGTGAATTATGTAAGAAAGAATTTTTTGCCATATTGATCTGGTCCTACTACATATTTCGTGCTTGTGTCGTATATTATATTGCATATAGGTTTTTTATTTGTTAATTTGCTGAACGAGAAAATACATATTTCAATTCAAATTTGTAGGTTAAAAGATGATGTTTATTTATTTATTTTTCAATTCCTTTACAATTTAAGCATGTGAATTATGATTCATTGCCTTTCCAGTAGCCTCCCGATATTGATGATCCCATGATTCCGTTTTTTCACTCCAGTGGTAGTAGCATTCAATCCGATTGAAAATATTGTGAAATGCAGTCTTAATTAAGTTGCTTTTCCACTTTCGAGTAGCATTATCTTTCTAGTGGTGTGTTGAAAATTTTGATATTCCAATTTCAAGTGCAATGTTTAGATTTAGACTAAATATGTACTAATTGGAAACTTAAAAGAGTCCTAATAATAATAACTTTTGTTTCCGGTGGAGTTTGGTTACTTTTCTATTTATGGAATCAATAGTTCCATGTTCATAATTCTAAATGGAATTGGTCAGGAAGAACTTCACCGTCCACCCTAATATATTGTGGATTATTTATTTTTATTTTTCTATATTTAGATGCTAAATTAGTTAAGTTTTTATCCCACTTAAGTACATCACTTTGTCTACCATACCAAATGTATTGACGTAAAATTTGATGCGGCTGTTAAACATGCTGTGGAATAAGAAAATTGTTACTTCATTATTTTTAATGCCAAATACAAAGACTATGATATCAAGTTTTCTTCCTAAACTTAACTTCGTCAGGGGTGGATGAAGTGATGTTACTAGAATGTCTAGAAGGAAACAAAACGTGAACAATTGCTAAAAGCTCCTTTTCCGCATTCATCAGCACCATAGCTTGTAGTAGGTGATATACTTGCTAAAAGCTCCTTTTCTGAATCCATCAGCATCATAGCTAGCAGTTGATTCGCCCCACTAGTACTGTAATTATTTTCAGAAACATAAAGAATTTTGCTTTCTATCTATTGTTCTTGCCTATATAATAGATTTTTTCCCACACGTAACTACTGCTAGTCATCTTTTATGTCAAAGACATGACTCCAATAATTACACAACACTATTTATTACAATGACTATTTTTGGTCGTCATTGATTGTTTGAAGTACTATTTTATCTTTCTTAGAATATTTCAATAAATGCACAATGATAACATAATTCCTCAAAAAACCATTGCCAATATATATATATATATATATATATATATTAAATTGAGGTTTTTGCTTCTTGGTATTGTTGTCCAATTTATTATTAAATTAAGCACAAGCAATCTATACTCTAAAAAGGTCATGCTATTGTGCGGACTCTTCTGCATTGTATAGGGGAAGAAAGAACCAGTGAACTGATACATTTGACTCTTCAATAAGGAGAAGAAGGTGAAAATCACTGAGTTCTATATTGAATGAAACAATTGGACTGGGTTAGGATGACTAAAAAGGCACTGGTCAGGATGGAGCACGTTCTTAGAAGAGAGAAGACAAAAGCAAGTTTAAAACCCTTTCTTTACCTCCAAAAAATTTATGTTTATAGGATAGATACTCTTGTCGTCAGAGTTGGGTGTGCAGTGCGCAGCACAACTAAATTAGTCAAATCCTCGATTTTATGCGTTTCCACATCCGAAGAATAAAGTGTATTCTAACCCTATTCTATTTGATATCATAGCACTTTGTTATTACCCGCACGATGCACATCTAAAGGACGAGGTGCCATTGGCTCGTACACTTCATGGCATAAATTGTCCTTCATGATTCCAAATACTCTTTTTAAGATATTCGTAAGTTACAGGAGAAAAATTGGGATGAACTAAGTTTGTTGTCGCTCACAGTTGCAGGCAGACTCAAAATCAATCAAAATAGCATCAGCAAAAATGCGGCAATCTGTCTCAATAATCTCGGCATTGTTGATTATTCTATTAGCACTGAGGTTTGCTAGTACAGAGCGTGTAAATAAGTCAGAAGCATCTGCTGGACTCTTTTGGTCAAATGCACAGGAAGAGGGAGATCTCCTGAGGAAGGCACAAGCCGGCAATGACTCATCCTCTTTGTTGTTGGGTGACCACCAAGAGGAACACCAATTGGACGGCGGATTCTCTTCCCTCGAGGGAATGCTACAGTGGGCTGTTGGTACCTTCCTCCTCCTCTCTCTCTCTCTCTCTCTCTCCCCAATTTAGTAATTCTTGCATGTATCGTTTCAACTACTACTTTATAAGGGTGAAGATGAAAGTTCCTAGTTTTTAGTCCACCTTCTATCTGGAAATTAGAACAGATAATTTGCTTTATTCTATATGCTTATTTTATGAATGGCAGTTTTCCTTTGCAATCGATTTAGGCCATTCAGATCCAGCAAAGTTGAAGGAAACAGCAAAAGACGTCCAGCGTTTGTCTCCAGAAGAGCTGAAGGCACGCCAAATGGGAATAAAGGTAATGTGTATTGTTTGTGGTACCAAAATTGCATATAATACTCATATTTCAATAGGGACATCTCGTATAAGGTCCTTGTTTAGAACTGTCCTTTCCTACCATGATTTCCCATATTAATGTTGTATTGTAATTGCCCACATCCCTGAAGACTGTTCCCATCTTCCTAATGCGTCTCTTATCCTGTACCTTCCCCAACTTCCCCATTTTGCTTCTACGCCATTAAATCAATACCTTTATCTCAGATCTTAAACTTTGAACTTGCCTGAATGACAATTATGTATTCCTATCACCTTTTTTTAAAAGTGTACTTATATTTTCCAACAACTTTGTTTTCTGTGTGGATCTTAAATTTACATCACATCTTACCAATCTCTCAGCAATTTATTGACCATGTGCAAGTTTGCAGCGTATTTTTATCTACACACTCAGCTTTATCATTGCTAGGCTAGGAACCTAAATGATTTGTTACTTCTGTACGTGCTTATGTTAACCCAATATTTCTATTTCCACAGATTTTATCTTTTTCCTTTTCTATGTCTACACAGGAACTAATGGATAAATTAAAGATGCCTTCAGATGCTCAATTGATGAAAACTGCAATAGATTACTTGAATAATTCGTCTCTGTCTATTGAAGACCGTCATCGTGCACTTGAGCAGCTCTTGATACTTGTTGAGCCAATAGATAATGCAAATGGTGCTATTTCTGTTCCCATTTACATATTGTTGCATGCATCCTTACAATAAATAATTCTATATATATTTTTTGAAAAAAAAATATATAATAATGATGATAATAAAAAAAAAATCTTTCCAGTAATAATTTGCAATCTGATTTTGTGGTTGAAGGGGGCCAATTTCTAAGCTCAAATCAAAATTGTCTCATTGTTGCTCTCATTTCTCATTTTACTTACCTCCATATGTGCATGTACATGTATGGAGTACTAAAATTCATGCAGCTTTTAGTTAATTCCCACCTTTTATGCAAGAGAATGAACCTTGGGAGCCTTACCATGGGTGCTTTATCAATTCTAGTTGATGAAAATTCAGTAATTGGCATATCGAGAATGGTTTTATATTATACAATTGAATTAATTAACTTATCAATTTTACTATGGGTCTTTTAGTTGGTGTTTTCTTCTTCTCCCAATGCCATGTAATGATCTAGGTAAGAAATCAAAGTCACTAAGTGGAGTGCTAGGTCACGACTAAAAGGAAGAGCAAATAGCAATGTCGTGGTACACTTGCAAAGATCTTCCCAATTGACTTTCTCGCATATTCTAGTGACCAAAATTTAGAAAGGCTAAATCTGGTATTTAGACAACTTGCCTTCATGCGGCAAGGCTATTTGAGGCATAAAGTTCAACACACACCCGAAGAAAAAAGAAAAAACCAATTTATATGCAGTGTACTCATAGAGCTCAACTGTAGTTGGTATGTAATCGCTCTTGTATCTTAGTTTGTGCATTATCAATGCAACATTTATTTTTATAAATACTACCAAAAACTTGGAAAAGAAAAAGGTGAGTACATGAAAACCTGTTCTTCTGGTTTTGTTGATGTCATACTTGTGGCAATGAATTGATATGATGAATTGTTTGTTAAATAAGTATGTTTGGAATCTTAAGCTTCTATTCTTTTCCTTCTAGAAAGAAAAACAATGTCAGTTATATTCTCACTTTCAGCAGTATGCAACACTTGGGGCGCAAATCTGCAATATATTAATTGTCTACTTGCATAAACATCTTTTCTCTAAGAATTGGATTGAACTTCTGTTACCAGATTTGCACAAACTTGGAGGCGTCACTGCAGTTGTTGGAGAACTTAATCATCCTGACCCAGAAATAAGGACTATCTCAGCATGGGTTCTTGGTAAAGCCAGTCAAAATAACCCTGTTGTTCAGAAGCAGGTATCTCATTAGCATTTTTTTCATCATTGGTGAAGTTGTTTGTTGTTTTCAACTCCGAAATTTTGTATCTTTTCCCTGAATTTCAACTGTCCTTCATGGATGTTGGAAGTTGTACAAGTTGTAGAGGCATAATAAAATTTGATTATCTCAGATTTTGAAGCTTGAGCCACTGGCAAAGCTAATTGAGATGGTAAACTCAAAATTCACTGAAGAAGCCATAAAAGCACTATATGCTCTTTCTTCCTTGATTAGAAATAATCCCGAGGGACAAGAGTTGTTCTATAGGGAAGCTGGACACTTGATGCTACAGGTGATATGATGATGACTGAATAGTGTTGTATCATTTCTTAGGGACATTTATTTTGCTCTGGCATTTACAGTCGTAGTTTATTGTTTTCTCTTGCAGAACATTTTGAGCAACTCAAGCGCAGATATAAGACTACGCCGAAAAACTGTGTTCCTTGTGGCTGATCTTGTTAAATGTCAACTGGAAAGCAGTAACAAAGCGGAGCTGCCTTATTTCAGCAACCAATTGTTCTTAAAATCTGTGGTTGATCTAATAGCATCACCGGACCTTGATCTCCAGGAAAAGGTGTGTGTTCATTTATATTAACCTCCAGAACTTCATAACTGAACCACACTTGTTTTGGATCTTGGATTGACATTCAATTTAATTTACTTTTGCGGGTTGAGTTGAAACATAACAAATGAATATCGGACACACCTACATATGTTTAGAATGCTTGGTTTCTTACAGTTGATCAACTAAATACTGCATCATATTCTTATTTCTAATCTGCATTTTTGGTTTTAATTATTGCAGGCTGTATATGCAGTAAAATACCTATTGCAGCTAAGGTCTACGGGGGCTCTTGTCTTCAAGGAAGCATGTGAACTGGATGTAGCATTGGAGAGGATGAGGCAACAGTTGCAGCAATTAATGCTCGAAGAGAATTTTAAAGATTACGCATTGGATTTGGAAAGTCTCCGAAGAGAAGTGGAGTTGATTTTCCTTGAAAAGATGGATCAGGTAAGGAGAATATTGGATAAGTTAGCCATTTAAAAAACTTGATTTTTCACTAAAAATTGAAATGTGGCAGGTCGATATGCAAGTTCCAACATGATCAAATGACTCGTGACTCCTGTTCTGGTAATCCTTGTGTTGCTCACTGCCTCATCTCCAATTATAACAAGTTAATCGGTTTTTTGTGGTTAATTTGAGTTGGATTTTTGTTAACTTGGGTGAAAATTTATACCATTTTTCACTTCTTCGAGGATAGCCATAACTTATAATTATATAGGGTAGGGTCTGAGAACTGGCTTGGAGACTTTGAACATAATTATGGTTACATGTTTTTGGTTAATTGGGCAGTTATTAATTAATATAATGTTGATGTGCAATACTGGTGCGTATCATTTATAATCTTGGTACAGAATTAGGTACTTTGTAGTGAATGTTAGAACATCTTCAATGCACTCCGTCAATTGGGAAAAATGACTTGATACGTTAGCAAATTGACGAAATAGATTAAAAATGCCTCTCCAATGCTCAATGTCAAATACAATGTTAAACTGACGTGGTTAAAAAGAAAAATTACAATGTCGAGTGCTTCATTTGCATATTGACGCTCCGTCTGATTGAATGAATCGGCATTAATTTATTTTATAATTATTTATATAAAAAAGGGGCGTGGGCATCATGATATGTAGAATTTTTTCGAAAATTATCTCTCATCACGCACTTTTTGGTTACTTTCATTCAAAGTTTTCATGATTATAAAATCAATAATTTTTTTTAAAAAAATGCATTTTAATAAATTTAATTTATCAACAAAAAATTGTTGTTAAATAAAGTTATATAAAAATATTAGTTATTAAAATATCTTAACAAAATAATAATAAAAAATAATAATTTAAGATTAATAAATAGTTTTTTGTTTGTAATAATTAAAAAAAAAATCTTATAATAAATTTAACTATCAAAATAAAATCTAAAAATGAAATATAGTCCAAGAAAATAATATTTATAGTTTATAATAATGAAAAGTTTAATATTATATTAATTATTTTGTGAATTGTAGACGGAATAATTGGAGATGAAATTTAAGATTTTTCCTTTAATTTATCCACTTTTTTTAGAAGTTCGTTAATTGGGAAAAAAAAATCTTGACACGTGACCAAATTGACGAAATTGGTTAAAAATATCTCTCTAATGCACAATGTCGATTACAATATTATAAGCTGACGTGGCTTGAAAAAATTGACATTGTCAAGTATTCTGTCTACATATTGATGCTCCGTTTGACTAAATGAGTCAACATTAATTTATTTGTAATTATTTTAACTATATTAAAACGGGACGTGGGCGTCATGGCATGAAGATTTTTGTTGAAAATTATCCCTGATCAATTACTTTTTGATTACTTTCATTCAAATTTTTCATGATTATATTAAATTTAAGATTAATAATTTTTAAAAAAAAATATGCATTTTAATAAATTTAATTTATCAATAAAAAATGATTGCTAAATAAAGTTATATAAAATATTAGTCATTGAAATATCTTAATAAGATAACAATAAAAAATAATAATTTAAGATTAATAAATAATTTTTTATCTGTAATAATAAAAAAATTAAAAAAAAATAAAAACTCTTAATAAATTTAACTATCAAAATAAAATATAAAAATGCGATATAGTCCAAGAAAATTACATTTATAGTTTATTATAACAAAAAGTTTAATATTATTAATCATTTTATGAATAAGTTATTATTTTAAATTTTAAAAATGTCACGTAATCAATAATATTTAAATAAAGACGGAATTATTGGAGATAAAATTTAAGACTTCTTCGCCGATTTATTCACGTTTTCTAGAAATCATTCAATTTCATTGATACGTCAATCTCAATTAACATAGTGCATTAAAGTTGCTTTTAAAAGAGGTGTAAATTGATATTGACATTGAGGCATTTTCCTTCCGTGCATTGGGGCATAAGCTTCAAAACTACTACTAGAAATTTAAGAAAATTTCTGAATATTGCGATTAAGCCCTTATTTGAGCCCCATTTTAATGAAAAAATTTAATAGTGAATTTTTTTGGAAAATGTGTGTTTAAAAATTAGGGAAAATTTTGGGTTTACACGCAAATTATTTTTATTTATAAAATGTGTAGTTGAAAATGAGTAAGAAAAAAAATGAGTTTTTGCTTAATGAGACTCAAATAGGGACTAGACATAAAGATGAAATGAATAGCCTGTTCGGCAGCTGTGTTTATAAACTTTTTTTTTTTACACAATTTTTCAAATAACTTTTTAACCACACAAATTTTTTCTCTAATTTTTAATTACACATTTTACCTATAAAAAAAACTCGTTTATAAACCAGTCGTACAGTCCGTAAATTAACATTATCGTAGCTAGAACGAGGGAACTGTCTCTATGGGCCCCTGTAGCATCACCCTCTTTAAATGAAAAACGTTTTTATCTAGTCTAGAATAGATGAGAAAAATAAGGAAAAATAAATAAAATTTCAAAAATGACAGTGTTAATCATATCCCACCCCTTTCTGATCGATCCTTTTTCTTTGAGGTCGCATTCAGCGGCTCATTAAATGAGCAATTTAAATTATACAATTTTTTAAATTACCTTTTAATTGTATATTTTCTCTTTAATTTTTAACTACACATTTTACTTAGAAAATACAAAAAAAAAAAAAAAAAATTCTCTCTCCCAATTAAATAGCCACCGAATAGGCCTTAAGATTTAACCTGTCCTTTTATTTTATCAATTTAAAATAACTATTTAAAATTTTCCAAATTATTTGAAGTTGGTTTGTATATTAAAAAATCTATTTGTCTGTTTTTGTGATTTACTCATTTTAAAGTAAATTAAGTAAATGATAAGACTTATTGACGTAAAACCTCCCTTCCTTTGGAACCTATATTGTGAAAATATCCGTCTATTCTTTTAGATAGACTAGTATGGTATATTACGCTTGCGATGTACGTGATATTGTAACAATATTTTGATATTTTTATTTAAGTATATATGTTTTTTCAAATTGAATAAAAATTGTCCACATTTTCTTGCATAATTTACTTAAAAAATATTCAAAGTATTGATTTAAACAATATCAATATCGAACTCAATTTACCCTAAATATTATTCAAATTTCTAAGTACGCAATATCCTTATTAATAATATCATCATATTTCTTCTAATTACTGATTGTTGATTTCTTTAAATTTTGTATCTCCTGAAATGTATTATTAGGCTACCTTATTAAAAAAAAAAAAAAAATTGGAGTTGGGAGGATTTCTTCTTCTATGTGCGTATATAATTCATAATCAATTCATTGCTGCAATGAAAAGAGAATGATAAACATCATTTGACAATTTATCCAAATTTTAAAATCAAGATGAAAAAAATTAATTGCAATTTGGAGTAAAAAATATTTATCGTGCATGTGAAATTAGAATTTAGAACAATATTTGATCATAAATAACAAAGAAAAACTAAGATGTATCTAATCTATGTTCCCTACTACAGTATGATTATTTGAGATACGGAAGATATCATGTTTAAATATAGTAATGTTTGATATCAGGAAGTTTTTTCTGAAATTGGTGCCTTCAAATTTCTGGCAAAACAAATTGATTCATAGTGCTGTGAATCCGAATGTAGCACAGACATTTCTTTAAATTAATAGAACCATAACAAACCATCATCTCAAATTTTGCTACAACTTAATTAGAGGTGTTCATCAATTTGATAGAACAAAAACAATAACATGCCCTCGTGATTTCTTTTCATCGTTTGATATGGTAAACACATGATAATAAAACAGGTTCTAGAAAAATAGTAAAAGAGTTGAGGTGAACAAAATACAATACATATTTACAGAATATTAACTTATGGTTGCACATACCTCGTGACATTTTTATAAACTGTAAAAACTAAATTTCACTTTAAAACTTGAATACAATATAAAAATATTCAACTTAAAACATGAACAAATGATCTTCTCAAGAAATTTACACTTGAGAATTTCAACGTAAAAGTTTAATACAATAAATTTTTTTTCATACAATTAATATTTTAGAAAAACAAATTTACATGATCATACTTCAATAATCGACTTTCTGAATAAAGAAATGAATTTTCACAGTACTCTATTTTTATGGATGTAGTGAGAATATAATCAACGTCAAGTTAATATTTGACAAAGAAACTTAAAATTATAATATGACTAATAGAGAATATGTTTAGTGTAGAAGGTGGAAATGAATTTCTAATATTTTTTTGTAAAAAAAATTAATTAAAGGAATACACTTTTTTTCTTTTTTCTTTTTCTCATATTAGTTGAAAGATGTTTATGAACTTTAAATTATTTAAGAGTTATTAGTTTTATTTAAAATATTTTTAGTGGGAAGGTGAAAAGTGTAGATTGTAAATATATGAAAAATATTTTTTATCGACAATACGATTATAAAATAAAAGAAGTACACATTTTTTCCTTTTCTCATATTAATTGAAGGACGTATTAAAAACAATAAATTGTATGAGGGTTATTGGTTTTAATTAAAAAAAAAAAAAAAAAAAAAAATTAGTAAGAGAATAAATAGTGTAGCGCCCCGAGTTCCGTATACCCGATTCACTACGTCATTTTCTATCTAAATTTTTCGAATAATATTTTTTTTGCGGAAGAAATAATTGAAATTCATTTTTGGAAACATTAAATAAACTGTAATGGCCGATAAAATTGAAAACATTTATGAAACCATTTGAAATAGTAAATCGAACCATTAATATTGTAAAGAAATTGACAATGTCATAATTTCTCAAATAAATGAACTTCTCTAAATTATTCGATTGTCTGGAAAAATACGAAAATCCTTAACGTCAAACTTTCAACTGTTTAACGATTATTGCCACCATCATTCATCGCTCGCCACCGTCTCCGAAATCTGCAAAACTGTTAAAAAGTAGGGTGAGTATTTCATGGGGGAAATACTCAGTAGACTCATCGCAAATTAATTTAATTTATAAGATGATTAAACACATAAATCCCGGCTCTTTATAAAACGGGCATTGATAGAGCTTCTTTATAAAACGGCTCTTGATAAAACTCATATTGTGCATTACAGCACGGGACATATTTTGCAAATCATAGGCTCTTTGAAAATAGCTCTTTGAAAACAGCTCTTTGAAAACCATATACTTATAAAAACATTTTAATTATGCCAAGCATAATTTCTTTTGAAAGCATAACATAAGATAGGATTGAAATCCTCATAAACATAAGGAGACACAAGAACTTTACCGAACTTAGGTGGCAAGAATTCTTATGCAGTAAGATCATAATAACAGTAAGATCATAATAACAGTAAGTATACCAAAACATAATTCATGAAATTCATAGGGATCATTTCCATCATAACATAAGATAGGATCGAAATCCTCATAAACATATGCGACAGGAATTTTACCGAACTTAGGTGGTAAATCCTCATAAACATATGGAAAGACAGGAATTTTACCGAACTTAGGTGGTAAATCCTCATAAACTTATGGAGACACAAGAATTTTACCGAACTTAGGTGGTAAGAATTCTTATGTGCATAGCAATGATCCAAAACATATAAAATATTATCGTAAAAACATAGGGTATACTTACTTTTCATAAAAACATAAGGTATATTTACCTTTCATAAAACATACTTAATTTTCTTGAAAATTGACTTTCCCAAGTCACATGACATTTATATGAAATCATAATTTAAATCAATTAATAAGTGCGAGTCTACCTCAAATCCGACGAGTGCAAAGTTGAGCGGGAATGACTTCAATTTCTTTAAATTCTCCGTACGCTTCGTCTTAGCCAATAAGTCACTTTAGTATATCGAATATATAGCTCAAAATGATAAATTATAATTTGAGGACTAAAATTGATGTTTTGAAAGTTGAGGGACTAAAATGAATACTTTTGAAAGTTCAGGGACTAAAATAGATATTTTGAAAGTTGAGGGATTAAAATGAATACTTTGAAACTTGGGCTTAAAAGTAAATCAGCAGGTATTGAAATAAAAGAGTTTAAAGTTAAAGGGCTGAAGTAAATCATTTTAAAGCTTTGAGGCTGAAATGGATAAGTTTAAAAGTTGGGGACTGATTTGAAAACCTTTAAAACTTCAGGGACCAAGCTGCAATTTCTGAAAATTAAATATATATCTCAGCTTTACTCTCTCTCTCTATCACAACTCGTTCAGTTTAAACGAGGAGAGAACCAGGGGAGAGGAGACGAACGGTGAACGGCGGTTCCTTTCTGCGAAAACCGACCCTTCAGCCGGCGGTTTCGCCGTCGAAGCGCCGTCGCAAGGCGGGGAGAGCTGCGGTGTGGTTGTATGAAGATTTTAGGGCTAAGTTATGTGCAAAAATTGAAGAGAAATCGAGGTAGACTGAGGCTGAAGATTGAGGTTTTTCCGGCGATAATCCGGCGATCGAGGTAGGTAGGTATTTTGGGTATTCTATTTCTTGGGTTTTGGTTTGATTTGGTGATAGTGAAAATGGGAGTTGGGCAGTTACGGCTTCGAGTGGCGGTTCTTGGGAACGAAGGGCAGCTGCAGGTTTTGGGTTGGGATTGAACAGTGATGGTGATGGATTTGTGCGGTGATGGTTTGTTGTCCGATCGTGGAGGTGGGGAGTTGGAGGTGGCAGTAGTGTCAGATTGTAGGTGATTGCAGTGAGTGTGTTGAGATCGATTTTGGAATTGGGGTGATGATGATGGAAGTTCATGGCTATGGTTGAGGTTGAACTGTGGTTGCAGACGGTTGGCGATGGCTGGATTGAGGAGTGCTGGTTGACCGTGGCTTTATGAATTGGCTGTGAATTGATTTCTTGGAGGTGTGACTGAGTTGTGTGATGGTGATTGAGGGTAGTGAACTGTGATGGTGGCTATTGTGTGATCGATATTGGAGGTTGGTAATGGAGCTGCTGGTGGTTCGCTGGTGCTGGTGATGGGATGATGAAGATGGGTTGTGAAATGGATGTTGAATTGGAGAGGCAGGGGAGAAGTGTGGGCTGGACTATAAAAGGGGAGGAGGAAGATGACTTTCGGCGATAAAGGAAAAAGGTGCAGGGTTGTGGGGTTGGTCAGTGATGATGATAAAGATTCACAACCATTCAGGGTTGTGGGGTGATGTATAAAGAGAGGAGGCATATGACTTGAAAAGAAAAAGAAAGAAAAGAAAATGGTTAATAGGGAACATGGGAATCATTAGAATAGAGGAAAAATCGTGGGTGGAAATGTAGGTTGGATAAATTTTTGATTATGATAAATATTGGACTAGCTTTGATTATGAAACGTATTTAAAACAGATACATTTTGGACTGAAAATGAATTTGAAAATAAATAAATATTGATATAAAAATTGAATTACGTATTTGGACTTGAAATAATTTGAATAAGGAAAATTGAGATTTTAATAAATTTGGAATTCAAAATGATTTTGAAAATAATACTTTGAATAAATAATTAAAATAACATAATTTTAGAAATTCGAATTTTAATTTAAAATCGAACAAATTCGATATTTCTTGACTTGGCTAGACGAATCCGTCGCGGCGTTAATTTCAAAACAATGAGTGAAATAGTAGCGACACAATTTTCTAAATATTAAAATAATTATAAAATTGCGTAAAAATTCTGGGTCGCTATAAATAGTTTAGATTGTAAATGTATGAAAAAAAAGTTTTATTAACAATACGAAAATAAAAAGAAATATAATATTAAATAATGTACATTAATTAAAACAAATGGTGAATGTGAAATTAATAAAAAGAAGAGAGTAAAATAATTCAAAAAAGTTTATCACTTTAAGGAACTTTTAAAAGGAGTATAGATATAGATTGGCTAAAAATTTAAATTACTATTTGCAGTCAACTTTCGTTAGTCGTCTTTAATTTCAACTAGTAATCACACTTGTGCGATGCATGGAAGATATAATTAACAATTATTTATTGAATATATATATAAACAAAATATTTACTAAAAATAACACACACACACACACATGCACTTGCTAAATTTTGAAATGTTTTGTCAAAAATACAAAAATTAAAAAATAAATGAAAAATGATTGCATTTTGGAAAGTGTAATGATTGCAAATTTGAATTACACTTTGAGCACTACATGCATTTGTTCCCAAATAAAAATAAAAAAATCGTCTTTAGCACTGTTAAATTATATAAAAAATAATGATAGTTAAAATTTTTTGTTTAAAAAAAAGAATGTGATGTTTTTAAGGTAAAAATTAGTGATTGAAAAATAGAGAGAAAAAATATGTGTGATTAAAAAATAGTTTAAAAACGAGTTGTTTAAAAATATTTTGTCAAACAAAGATGTTTCGTTTCAATTAAAAAAAAAAAAAAAAAGACAATTTAAAATTGTCTATAATCTTATTATGAATCTTAACTTCATTTTTTTTTTTTTTTTTTTGTGAAAAATCGATATATTATATATATAAAAACAAAGTCTTTACCAAAAATAACACACACACACACATTTTCCCGCCAAAATACACTTGCCAAAAACACAAAAAATTAAAAAATAAATGAAAAATTATTACATTTTGGAAAGTGTAATGAATGCAAATTTGAATTACACTTTTGAGCACTACAGACATTTGTTCCCAAATGAAATAAAATAAAATTAAAAAATCGTTTTTAGCACTGTTAAATTATATAAAAAATAATGGTAGTTAAAATTTTTTGTTTAAAAAAAAAAGAATATGATATTTTCGAGGTAAAAATTAGTGATTGAAAAGTGGAGATAAAAAATATGTGTGATTAAAAAGTAGTTTAAAAGCGAGTTGTTTAAAAATATTTTGTCAAACAGATATAAAATTATATTATAAAATGTGTTTAAAAATATTTAAATAACCCGAAAATATTTTATTTTATAGAACGAAAAATGTTTTAGTGTAAAGAATTTAAGAACATTTCTTATATTGTATATTTTTTTATAAGTTTTCCAATTAGATTATATAAAAAAATAAAAAAATTAAATGACTAATTCAAAATTTTTCTTTCAAATCGAATAATTTTATACTTGATTGAATAAGATTTTCCGTCATATGTAATGACAATTAACAAGAGTTAGAAGTAATCACTCTCGCGTGTTGGAATGTATTTGACAAATCATATGGGCAACTATCAATATTAAAATTATGTTTAAGCATGTGTTCGATAAACTTGCAAGAATGGTTTATAAACCATTTTATAAATCACTTTTTTAATCATACACATTATTGTATTATTTTGAAGTCAAAAAATATGTAATATGGACGTCAAATCAAAGATCTCAACAAGAAGTTTAATACAATATAACAAGTGAGAGCAAACTGTAAAAATATTATCCGTAAAATCTTCCCAAAGATCAAATGTCAAAGTTTTAATTTATATTTTTTACTTCATTTTAAATTATATTATTTAAGTTATATAATACTCCGTATTCAGAAAACCTGAAATTATTCGACCTGAAAGAGGTAACATCTCAAGGGTCAGAAGATTGAATTGGGTTGAACCGAGGTTGAATCGATTTTAATTAAATAAAATTATGTTTACTCATTTGGAGTAAAATTAAATAAAAAAAATATAACAACATTATTCTTTACCAATTCAAAGCAAATATAGATTTATGGTTGTAAATAATTTAATATATATATAAAAAAAAAGATAAAAATAACTTATTTTAAAAAAGAAAGTTTAACAAACAAATAAATAGTAAATAAAACTATTGTTTTTTTTTTTTTTTGAAGAGACAAACAATTTAAAAAAAAAAAAAAAAATCTTATAATGATCATAATTTCTTATTTTTTATTAGTTTTGTAAATGTTGCATTTCCTATTTTGATTACTTTTTTCTTTTAAGTTTTGAATCGATAATATTTTATATTAAAATATTATTGTACTATGTTTTTATTTGATATGATTGTATAATTAATATATTTTCATAAATTTTGATCGAAATCACTATCAAAAATATATTCCCGTGCGTCGCACGGGTAAAAATAATAGTAAGTTGTAAAAGTAAAACGCCCGATATAAAATTGTACATTTATATATAATGAAAAATACTCAAAAAAGTAAAATATAAAATTTCGACTTGCATATTTCTTTTAACAGCTAATGTTCATTTTCTAATTTTCTTTGTCTATTTAAGCGAAGTAAGATATGGACATGTGACTTATTCTGTACTTTACAATTTTGATTTGATGACTGAAGTTGGGCTTATTGTTTTTTGATAACTAAAAGTTGAAATGTTTACAATTTTCAAATCGTAAAATGAAATAAAGAGTCTAATAGACATTTACAGAATTAATTTCTCGAGTCCTCGTATAGCGTTATAAGAATTTGTACTAACTATCTTAATGCAATAATTGATATTTAAATATATTAAACAAATATTTCATTACATTACATTAAAAAAAAAAAACAAATACATTACGAACCAAATTTACCAAACATTTTTAAAAATAAAAAATTGCTCAAACTTAAAAAATGTTACAATATGTTAAACTTATACGTGATAAACTTATACACAGTTCTATATTTAAATGAATGTAATAAATAAATAATATGAAATACAAATTTTAATTGAATTTTATTGGATGAATATTACAAATATAATTAACTTTATATACAAAAAATCATCTATATATCGCAATTTATAAATGAGTGTTAACCGACAAGACATAAGATTTTACCACTTATTCGTATAGAATTGAATATTCGAAAATTATTTTTTTCAATGTTCATTCCCAACCACATATTTTTTAAAACTCATTTTTCAAAATTGCATATACAATTTTTGCGCATGCTAAATAAATGTGTTGACCATATTCTATTTTTAGTAGAATAATTATGCTAACACCTTCTATTTTACAAATTGAACCAATGAGTTTATCGAAACCTAAAGTTGTAGAGGATTAAATGATTTAATTGAATTTATTTAAAAAGATCGAATATCCATTATTTCTTTCAATTTGATAAGAAAAAAATTCGAAATTAATCATTTAGGTCAAATTGAGTTTATGTAAGAAAGGATAGGTATCATTTTATGACTTAAATAAGATAAATTAAAAAGAGTAGATGTTGGAAAAAGTAAAGAGTATAAGTAAAAGTTTTATATTTAATATTTAAAACGATTTTACGAATGATATATTTAGAGTTTGCTCTCATTTCTTAGTTTGTATTAAACTTTTCGTCGAGATCTTGTATTTTACATCCATATTGCATATTTTTCGACTTTTAAAATAATGTCATAATTATCAAAAGAAAAAAAAAATCTATAATCTGACATTTATAGATTTTTTTTTCACAAATCCATAAATCATTTATTACGTTCATTAATTGAACTTTCCTAATTCATGTATTAAAATAAATTGATAAAAAAAATAAATTTCCTAAAATGAAAGGTGAAAATTGGCGAAAATAGTATATGCGTAAAATAGTAACAATTATCCTATTATTATATATGTATAGATTAAATGAGATAAATTAAAAAGATTGGATGTTAGAAAAAATAAAAAGTATAAGTAAAACTTTTACATTTAATATTTAAAATGATTTTACGAATGATATTTTTGGAGTTTGCTCTCATTTCTTATCTTAGTTTATATTAAACTCTTAGTTGAGATCTTGAATTTGACACCCACGTTGCATTTTTTTCGATTTCAAAATAATGCAATAATTATCAAAAGAAAAAAAAAATCTACAATTCGAATTTTTATAAATATTTTTTTCACAAATCCATAAATCATTTATTACATATATTAATTGAACTTTCCGAATTTATGTATTAAAATAAATTGATAAAAATAAAAAAATTTGGTAAAATGACAGGTGAATATGGGCGAAAAGTATGTGCGTAAATGGTGACGGTTATCCTATTACTCCCTCCGTCCCATTTATATAGACTTCATTTCCTTTTTCGTTTGTTTCAATTATATAAGATTGTTTCTTTACTGTGAAATATTTATTTTATTTGTTTATTAATGTAACCATATTTATTATTTCCAATAATAATAGTTTTGATATTAATAAGGGTAAATTGAAAAGTTTCTTTACAGAAATTACCTTTTCAATAACATTAAATATGTTTTCTTAATTTGTGTGAAAAGTCAAAAAACCTATATAAATCGGATGGAGGGAGTATTATATATGTATAGATATATATATATATTAAATGAGATAAATTTAAAAGATTGGATGCTGGAAAAAGTAAAAAATATAAGTAAAATTTTTACATTTAGTATTTAAAAGGATTTTACGAATGATATGTTTAGAGTTTGCTCTCATTTTTTTGTTTGTATTAAACTTTTCGTTAAGATCTTGGATTTGACATCAATATTACATATTTTTCGACTTCAAAATAATGCAATAATTATCAAAAGAAAAAAAAAAAACTCTATAATTTGATTTTTTATAGATTTTTTTTTTCATAAATCCAAAAATCATTTATTACGTGCATTAATTGAACTTTTCTAATTCATGTATTAAAATAAATTGATAAAAATAAGAAATTTCCTAAAATAGCAGGTGAAAATGGGCGGGAATCTATATGCATAAAATGGTGACGGTTATCCTATTATTATAAAATTTGGAGCAATTATAAAAAAAAAAAAAAAAAAAAAAAAAAACTTGGTTACCGGACAGTGGCTAAGTTGATGAAAATCATTGATGTCGTAATTATCAAAGTAAATAAACAACAATTAAAGTTTTAAACAAGAATTATGAATTCAAAACGTTTGTAAACTTCTTTATAAATTTCGTTTATAAACAGCTTTCAACATTTAATTCGTATATTTTGTTGAAAAGTCAAGAAAATCTTTAATCAGTTAAAATTGTTCATATTTTTTTTTTAAAAAAATAGTCAAATGAGATGTCATGTGTCATAAAAAAATTTAGATAAACTTAGATCCAGTATCTCTAAGAATCTTTCCAAATCACTTTGAGTCAGCGGTTTTGCCTATCTTCAATTTTTTAGAAGAAGAAGAAGCGTGCTAATGTTATTTGGATTTTACTGCTTATAAATTTATAAGCAAATATGAGTTAATTGTCCCAATGATCACTGAACTTACGTAAACGTCTTCGACTAGCCACTGAACTTTAAACTGTAGAGTTTTGATCACTAAATCATGGGTTAATTGTCCTAATTAGGGCTTCAAGTTGGATTAGAAAATCCAATTTTGTTCCGATTTTTCCAAAAAAAATTCGATTCAGATTGGTCTGAAATCCGAAACTTCCGAATTCTAAAATTTTCGGAAAAAAATTGGATTGGAATTGGAATGAGTTTCAAAATTCCAAAAATCTCGATCCAAAAAATCCAAAGTATTCTGAACATATTTCGATAAAAAAATTCTTACTTTTTTCGAATAAATTCCAAAAATTTTGTATTTGCATTACAATTAATAATATAAAATCTAAGAAAATAATTTATTCAACAATTAATAATATTAAAATATTATTAACTAACGAGAAACACTTAAAAAAATAGAGAGAATAGTACTTCAATTTAGCATATGAATTAAGTTACATGAATTGGTGTGATTAAAAAATATTTTACACATCAGATATAATAAAAAAGTTCAGATTAAATCAAAACTTCAAAATGTGTAGGAAGAAAAAATGCAAGAATTTTAGCATTGTTATCGTCGTTAACTTTTATTTTTTTGGATTCCGATAAAAAAATTTATTTTAAATCTATCTATAGATGTTATTTTGTTATTTTTTGTGATTTATAACTTTAATTATAGTTTTTGACTAGTTGAAAATTTGAACTCATTAATTTTGAGACATTCAATTCCCTGAATTTCTTTTTTCATATACTTAAAATTATTATAAATCTTGATAAAATATTAAATATTGGAAATTTCCTATTTCGGTTTGGAATGAAGTTTGTGTCTTCCTAAATATTTGGAACGGAATTTGGATTAACATTTTGATTTCGAAATTTTTTGGAACGGAATTTGGAACAACTATTTCCGATCCGTTCCGTCCGAAAAACACCCCTAATCCCAAATAATCACTGAACTTATATAATGTCGAGTTTTGTTCACTAAACTTATCAAAATGATGGACGTTGGTCATTGACTTAACTTTTCTAACAAAATTGAACACGTGGTGACGGAATGCCCGTCACCTTCAACCGACCAATCAGGGTACACCAAATTGCTAAGTAAGAAATTTTTCAGAATGTCTTTGATTGGTCACTAAATTTTTATAAATATTTTTTATTATTGATTTATTGTATACAGCTGATAATTTGAAAGAGCATTTATAAATTTTCATGTCGTCGTATCATATTTACAAGTTCAGTGACCAAAATTCGACCAACTTAAAAGTTAGCGAACAATCGAAAACGTTTCAAAACTTTAGTGACTAATCGATGAATTTAAAGCTCTCACGTTATAATTTGGTGTGTTGTAATTGGCCAGTTGAAGGTGATGTGACGTTACGTTACATTACATTTCATCTACTACGTCGTCTATTTTGTTACGAAAGTTAATTTAATGAGTAACGTTCACCATTTTGATATGTTTAGTGATCAAAACTCGACATTTACATAAGTTCAGTAACTATTAGAACAATTAACTCATAGTTAAGTGATTAAAACTCAACATTTTAAAGTTCAGTGATCAATCAAAGATGTAGACATAGTTCAGTGATTATCGAGATAATTAAATAATAAGCTTAGTGATCAAAATTCGACATTTTAAAGTTCAGTGATCGATCGAAGATATGAGCATAAATTCAATAATCAATGGGACAATCAACTCAAGCAATATTCACCAAATCTATACTACTTCTAATACTATAAACATGCTACTTCTAAAAGTCCCTTCAAGGGAGAAATTTTTTGGATCAAAATACCTTCAATTATTTTTATAATTCCTAATTTATCCTTTATAATTAATAATATTTTATTATTATCATTTGGTATTAACAACAATTGTACAATTGCCCTTTAAAGAGTTCCATTGTAATTAAAGAGTTACATTTTAATTAGTCGAGGAAATTTATGATCTTGAAAAAATTAAATAGAATTATTCTGAAATAAAAAAAAAAAAAACAACCTCAACCTTCAATCGTCATCAAGTTCAGTGTAACTCGAAATGAGAAAAATACACATAATTGAGATAGAGAGTAATGGTGGTTTTAGCCCCTGTTTGAGCAAACATTCATTTTTTCCCAATGATTTTCAACCACATTTCATTAAAAAAATAAATTGCGCATAAATTCAAAATTTTTCCTTTTTTTTTTAATTTCATATTTTCCAAATCACTATAACAAAATCTATTTTTAATTAAAATGTTAAACAATGGCTTAGCCTTTTCACCTTTCCTAGACCCACGTACAAATCAAGTGAGGGTCTAATGTAAACGAAAAATAAAAATAGAAAATTGAGACTTATTGATTTTATTTAAAAAACTTTTAGTGGGAAATTGAAGAGTATATATTGTAAATATCAAATAAATGAATTAATTTAGTAAAACTAAATGATGAAGGTTGTTTTCTAACGTTTTATTTATCTTCATCTATATCTATATATAAAGTCTGGATAGGTGAAAAATATTCAATTTCTCATTTCACCCTTATACTTTTATGTTTATTGATATCCTTAACAAATAATTTATTTTCACTACATACAATTATTATTGTTTTAGTTTTTTTACTAAATACAAATATTACTATTTATCAAATACAAATAATAAAAACATTCTTATACATAACTAAAAAAATTATTGTTTGCTTTGGTAAAATTTGATGTTCAACATTATTTTGAAGAAAATAAATGAAAATCGAGTTAAATTCTCATTATTGTGGGTAATTGACATGTGACTTGGTTATGAAAAGAAATCATATTGCCAAGAAGATGTGAGGAAAATCTTTTATCTTTCTATTATTAGATACACAAAATTAGATCCACGCGCACTCAATCAACTAAATAAAAACTTGTTTAATTAGGATGAGATTGTATGTTGTTACACGCAAGTTAAATATAAGTTGGACATTAATACGATTGATTTTTATATTTCTTTGTTTTATTTAAAGGAATTCAAAGTAAATTTGATTATTTCATGAACATAATTCAAAGTGACGTGTTTTCATACGAGAAGTTGATGATCTTTGAAAATTGAAAAATTTCTAGAAAAATTATGATAATATGTGACTGTCATTTTTGGGGTTGAGTTGCTCTTACAATTTATCAATATCAGTCCAATTAAGTGAACCTACTTATTGCAACTTCATCAAGCATATATATAGGAAATGCTATTATAGAGTAAGTTAAATTATTATTTCTAAGTATGTCAATTTAAATTATTTCCAAGTATGTCGTACTAACGTATAGAACAATACAAACAATATAACATTTCTTTGAATATTGGATATTCTATATTCTAATCAATCACTTTCTTGTTTATTGATGTAAAATATAGGAAAGAAAATTTTTTATAGCAAAATTATAAAATCACGTGTTTCTATTGGATATTAGTTAATAAGTCGATAAATCAAGAAATTGATTAAGTATCGAAAAACTGACTAAAGCGACTTCGTGTCGACTTCGGCTAAATACTCACAAGCTCGGCTCAATCCGTTTAGGCAAAATTGTTTTCCATTTCCCCGCTTCAGGGTGTACAAACGGGGATCGACCTGCCCGGTCAGGTCGCGGGGGTCGAGGGGGCAGCGCCCCCGTGGGTATATTTGGCATTTATTGAAGGGCATTTTTTGATTTCTCTGCATGTATTGAAGGGTATATTTGACATTTCGAAAATCAAAATCGGATTAATGAGAAATTACGAAAAATGACGAAATCGGGTCAAAATATTTGACCGTGCGACCGCATGGTTGGGAAACCATGCGATCACACGTCAAATTCAATTCCGATTTTTTGAGTAAAACAGTGCGACCGCGCTGACTAGTTGTCCGGTGTAAAGACACATTTTCATAAAAGTGCATGGTTTGGAAAATGTGTATAGTTTGGCTTCAATCATTTCGTCCACACCCTTTCATGGTCTATAAATAGGACCCTTTAGGTGTCCTATTCCTCGCTTTTTGATATGCAAAACATATATCATCATCTCTTTTCTCCAAAATCAAAAACATAGCATTTGTTGTTTTTGGTTTTCTTTCATTTCATCCTTGGAGTACATAAGCCAAAACTTGGCTCATTGTACTTGTGTTTTGAAGTGCTACAAAAACAAGTGAAGCCGTTGTATCTTGGGAGTCGATTGCCGGAATCCGTAGGCACCGTTACGGGGCAAATTCGACTTAAGGACAAAGAGTCCAACTCTTGCCTCGACTTTGTCCCTACTTCTTTTCTTCTTCTTCTTGTTTGTATTTTCCTTTCCGTTACTCTGTCCAATTTTCGACACGAATTTACAAATTATCATTCTACTTATTTTGGCGTCATTATTCACAAATTCATCCAACAGTCTCAAACTAGTATATGCTAAAATAGTTTATGAAGAATCAAGCAAGCGCGTGGAAATGAATGCTCCAATGGAGTGAAATATAAAGGAGAGAATTACGAATGAAGATCTCGCAAATAGCTGCCAAATCACCTCCATAAATTCTTCTTATCATCAAAGTGAACTGACCAGCTGAAGCGTTATTATATTCTTCAAAATTTCACTTAAGATTAAAGATAGGGGCCGGGCGGGCAGTGAAGGCTCATTTAGTAGACAGCGAGCGAGCAGCAAGCACCTACTCCTATCAAAATGAAAAGCAGCAAGCGGAACTTAGGGCTTCCCATTAGTAGATAAAGGTAGTCCGGCGTATTCTCAATCGGCGAAGCCTATATTCTCAAGCGGCGAAGCCTTAGTCCCACTCCGCTCCTCTATCAGCTACAAGAGATAGGACAAAGATCCTTAGGGTCTATAGTCCAATGATAATATCATAAGTGACCATTGAACCCTCCGGCGAGGCCTATCAGAATTAACTGTGGGACCTCAGTAGCAGGGACTAGCTCGCATACCTCGTGAGCTAGCCTGTTTGCCGCGCTAGGAGGACAAGAAGGCAATGGTTGTCCTAAGATGCTAAGGATTCATGAGGGTCGGAAGTCCTGAGATATAAAGCAAATCGCTCCGGGACCGCATTCGCGGTCTGGAAGACAGGAAGAGGGACCTCCTCGACGAACAAAAATGGCTCATTGTGCGGGCCGCCACCCTCGGTGACCGGGGAGACTAGAAGAGTCCGTCGACTCTTTCTAGAAGATTTCAATAAGTATTCCGTCGACGCAAAGTAGTGTGTTTTAATGCATGGCTTTCTTTGTTATGTTTAATGTTGTTCTATGTCTTTTGTTAACTTAATATGTTGTTAGTTAACTTTGTAATGTTGTGTTTAGTTGTGTGGCTGAAAGTTGTCTTCCTATCGGATGTACTCCCATGTATAAAAACTTGCTTGTAGTGCTGGAATGAAGAAGAAGAAAAATCCGCTCTGTTTTAGTTCATTCTCTTCCCCTGTTTTGTGCAGAGAAATTTCAGATTTTAATTATTTTTGAAATATGGTTTTTTTCTTTTTCATATATAAAAGCTGAAACTACAACCAAGAGGGTGGAAGTTGTGTGTTTTGTCCTTTCTAGTCTAATGCAATCAATAACCATAAAAGCCTTTAGATCAACTAATAGCGAAAGAAGGAAACGATTTACCCTCTCCCTAACTTACGTCAACAAACTCATGAAAAAAAAATGAGGAACAACATCTGATTAGCCCTTTATAATACTACCCCTGTTTCCGTAATCGATTTCCCTAACGCTAGACTGAAAAAAAACTCCTTTACTCAAAATGCTGTGGCTCTGCCTCCTCGTCGTTGAAGGCAGTGACTTCCTCTCTGTTCTCCTTTCTTCTCTCCCCTTCCTTCACCGAACGAAGGAACTCAACAATACTTCTTTCAATATATCATATGAAAAATGCTACTCTTCCCACTACATTTGACCACTCTATTTCACAACCCATAATAAAAGACAAAAATGCCCGTAAGTGTTCACTAACCTAACATTTTTTATGAATTGGATATCTAAATATCCTATGTGGCAAGTATTTTTTTTGCCAAGTGGCTGCCAAATATGAATTTTCTATACAAATGTGGATAATCATTTTTTTTTTTGTGTGTGAAAATAATAATCATGTTTTATAACGCACGTTTTTACTGGGAAAAAAATATTAAAACAAAAAAAAACAAAAAATTCAATTAATCAACTCACCTAAATCAAATTTCCCCCAAACTTCTCCCCCAATTTCTCCTTCCACGAACCACTAAGATCTCCCTCGTCTCAACAACTTCTGCATTATGTCGCTTACGTTTGAAATGATGACATCCTTTCCATTGAGAATTGATGGTCGTCACTAGAAGGATGAGGAGGTGAAAGAGTAGCATTTGGTGACGATATTGTTACTGGAGGCATGAATTTTCGAGAGGTCATAATTTTGGGTGTTTTCGGCCAGTGTTTCAAGGAGGTGCAACTTGTGATGGAGATGGTGGCGACGGAGGTGTCAATACGGTAATAGGAACGAGAACTTGAGGAAGAGCAGTTGCTTGAAGGATCGTGGATGGGCCTGGAATGATTTCCTTTTCTGATTTTCTTTCAATTCTTGAAGATGACTCAAGATTTTGGCAAGTAAAAATGGAATAAGATCGTATACAATATACATTGTTTAATACACGTCAAGGTAAATATGAATGGATAGTAGTGCTTTTTGATCTAAAAAATGCACAATAAATATATCAAAGAAAAAATGGATAATTTTTTAGAAAATTTAATGAATTCTTAATAGTATATGTGGATGATGTATTGATATGTTCTAATAATAAAGAAGAACATAGGAGCCATTTAATAAAATGTAAAAAAGAAGGAATTGTTCTTTCAAAAAAGAAAGATATTATAGAAAAACAAAACATTGACTTTCTAGGATTATCAGTATATAAAAGAGGAATAAAACTACAAACCCATATATCTAAGAAGATAGAAAATTTTTGATAAATTAGAATCAAAAGAACAAATAATTTTTTTTAGGATGTTTGAATTATGCAGAAGGATTTATTGAAAATCTTTCAAAAAAGATACATAAAATCTAAGTTTTACTTAGAAAAACAAATACCAAAAGATGGAATGAAGAACATACAGAAATTGTTAAAACACTCAAAGAAGAATGCAAAAATATACTAAAATTAAGATTACCAGATGAAAAAGATAATCTAATAGTTAATACTGATATCTCAGATAAAAATTGGGCAGCAATATTAAAAACATATCTAAATGAATTATGTATATATGCAAGTGGAACTTTTAATCAAGCAGAAATAAATTATACTATTCATGAAATGAAATTATTAGAGGAATAAAAAAGTTCTTATTATTCCTATTATCCAAGAAATTTAGTGTTGAAACTGACAATTTTCAAGTTGCAGGATTAGTTAAAAACAAATTACCACAAGAACCTCAATATAGGAGGCTTCAAAGATGCAAGTCTATTTAACATTTTATAATTCTGATATAATTCATGTTAAATGTGTTAATAATTATCTTGCAGATTTTCTGAGCGAGAATATAAGGTCCTGTTCTCTTTACTGTTTTGAGATCGTTTTCTGTTTTTATTTTCGAAAACACTAAAAACGCGTTCTCTTTACAATTTTCGAAAACGCATTTTGGAAAAAAAAAAAAAAAAAAAAAAATTTGTACACAAAACGCAAAACGTTCAAAACCTCGTTTTGGGCGTTTTGTGTGTATTTCAACAAAAAATGTTCAAAATGTGGAAAACGCGTTTTGGGATTTTTTTTTTTTAAAAGAATTATCCTAACTTGGAACTAAGATTAATATAATTTTTTTTTTAAAAATAATTATCCTTGCTTGGAACTAAGCCTAAATAAAGATTTTTTTTTTTTTTTGAGAATTATCCTAACTTGAAACTAAGCTTAAATAAAGTTTTATTGAATTCGATATCAACATTACAAAAAAAAAAAAAAAAAAAAAAAATTAAGTAAAAATTCTTGTTATATTTCAAAAAATACCTTGATAAATGGACTCTGGTGGTTTTAAAAGAACTTGTATTTTCTGGATTTTAATAGAACTAGAACTTTCTCAAATCCCAAACCTGATCAAGATGTGTTAATATAAACTCTTAATGCTCACATTGGTGTGTTGCATGTAATCATATTTTCAGTGTATTGTGAAATGAAATTTAAGTTTGAGCCAGTAGTATTCTGCAAGCAAATTAATTAAAAATAGTTTAATTAGTATTCTGCAAAATTTCAAACAGAACGTGTTTTCCAGCTTTTCATTTTCAAAAACAGTTTTCAGAAATGACAAACCAAATGCGTTTTCAACAAATTTGAAAACAAAAATAAAAATAGGAAATACAAAACATTTTTGAAAACGAAAATACAAATAGAACGCTACCTAAAATTTGCTGATGGATAATATTAAACAAATTTTGATAAATGCCAAAATACGAATATACTTTCTCATTGAGGAAGTTGATGATATAAAAGATGTAATTGAGCAAAAGACAAAAAATTTTCAACAAAATCTTAAATTGTTAATGGAACTCTCTGTAGCTCATACCAATTATACCAAACAATGAACGACAGAATTAGTGAACTTGAATCACAATTCGAGTCGTTAAATATCACACAAGTTCATGCCATACATGTTTTACCAAATAAACAAACATTTACACAGCTGGAAGGAAGCAATAGTGTACCTAAAACCAAAAGAGATTAACCAAGTCCCCAAAAGGTAACAATAAAAATTGGTGATGAACATACAAGGGTGATCAAAATTCGAATTGAAAAACAAAATGATGATTCCCCTTTTTTACCAAGAGAATAAGAGTATAAGAATTTTGCCAAAATTATATATGAAATCCAGGAATGTGATTGTTACTTCATTGCATTTGGAGATCATGTTTATCTACGATTAATTTTTACCACGGGAGGTGTTCGCTCCGCAAGTGTACGGGTCGCGCAAGTAATACAATGGATTTTAAGTCTGAATATCGATCCCACAGAGATTGTTTTAAATTGTATTTTAGACTATTACCTTAACCGAAACAAGAAATGCTTAGGATTTGGAAATTTTGATTTTGAAAAACAAATTAAAAAGATTAAACTAAAGAAATAAGGAAAATTTGATTTGTGAAAACTTATGAAATGAATATGCTATAATTGAGAATCTACATTAGCTCCATCAATTATGCATTACTCCAATTGTCCAATGATAATTCACATGGTTTTGAAAATCCATATTCCTAATATTGTTAAAACTCCCTTTCGGACAAGCAATAAAGCCTATTCCTACACACGACCCAACTATATTTCTATGTTGAATACGAATGTGTAAGAAAGCATTAAAGAGCTGTGAATATTATATCAGATAATACAAACCATAGGGGTATATTTCTATCCCATATCGGACTTTGTGACAATTGAAGCTAGTCTAATGGATTCCTAATATTTAGAACTTAAGAAAACATAACCTAAAATCATACAATTAGTGATCAAGTAATTGCATAACAATAAAAGCACGCATCAATTACTCAAACCCATGAATTAATTAAATTAAACATCAAAGTAACACATAAAATCTGAAATTTAATGCTTCATCACAATTCTAACATTTAAAACCTAGCCTAGATACATAATTGAATAAAAATCACAAGAAAAACGGATAGATGTCACCCTATTCATCATTTGATCTCCAGTCTTCAATTGTGTTCTTGGCGTGCCACGGTTCCCTCGGCACTTCGACAGCGTTTTGGCATGAATTGAGCAAGTTGGGAACTCCTAATTTCGTGCTCCAATCCCTGTATTTATAGATGTTCCTGAGAATTAGGTTACTTGGGGAGAAAGTATGCTGAATTCCGCGTAAAAAGTCCAGCTGGGGCCCAGAATCTCTACCGTGCGACCGCACAGTTCAAAAGTACGCGATCGAACGACTCTGTAGGTTATCTTCAGTCGCTGAATTTTTTAGTCATGCGGCCGAACGCTTATAACACTGTGCAACCGCATGATTTTATTTGGAACTGCAATTTCCATCTTTTAAATGTTACAAGCTGGTCCTTGTCTTTTAATTACACAACAAGTCCTCCAACTTCTGATTGTTGTAATTTAGCCCCAGAACTTCTGATTTCTTCCAAATTTGATTTCTTCTTCCAATTTTCAACCAATTGGCACTTTGATTAACTGCATCAACTCTTGATTTGCATATTTCGACACTTTTAACATCCAATTGATCGATTTTGGCTTCAATTCCATCGTTTTCCAAACTTTGGGTCATTTCTGAAATATAAACAAATACAAACTAAATAAATATCAAATATTCTTGAACAAACAATAAAAATCCTAATTTTAAGATATAAATAGTGTATAAAATACACTTATCAATACCCCAAACTAGAACTATTGTTCGTCCTCGAACAAAAATAAAACTAAACTATAAATTTGAAGTTAAAATATTTTTGTTCTTGTTGACTCATTTACCATGCACTTCAACAATCCAGATTGACTAATCACTTTAGAAAAATAAATATGAACAACATAAAATATTTTCATTCATCCGATGCTCAACTTCATTGTGTGTGTGTGTGTGTGAATAGCTAAAATCAAATGCAAACTTATGCAAAAATAAACTTGACAATGTGTGACTTTTTATGCAAAAGTAAGCCCGAATCCCATGTGGTCAATAATGATTTTCTTTTAATTTTCCTTACCCTCTCGTGGATGATCACAACCTTACTACTTTTCTCTCACATTCCGAGGTATTTCCTATTGATATGGTTTCTAAACATGTATAAATTGTATTTTTCCACACAATGCAGTTAGGATTAGACAAGTATGCACGACAGATCAAGAATAATTAACAAAGTGTTAAGAATTTCAATCAACAAAGCTTATACCATTTTATTCCATTTTTCTTTCATATGGACGACTTTTTCTTTTAATGTCCTTGTCTTTTACCATCTTTGTGTAATACTTTTCATACTTGCTTTCTATATGACCCCTGTAGCGAGCTTTAGGTCGGAAGCTCCCAACTCAGTTGAGCTTAGGGTACCAGGTTCAGAGAACCCCTCAGACTTAATTACCCCAGTCATAAAGGCTTAAATAGAAAAGTTAAAGATGTTTTAACGTCTTATGTTTAAGTCCACTCTCCGTACTTGCTTTCTAGTTGACCCATGTAGCGAGCTTTAGGTCGGCAGCTCCCAACTCAGTTAAGCTTAGGGTACCAGGTTCAGAGAACCCCTCAGACTTACTTGTTCGAGTCAAAAAGGCATTTTAAGAGTAGAATAAGACCTTCATCATTTTTCTTTTTTTATGCTGGTTATTATGGTTTATACGTTTTGGTCAAAATCCCTTACACTAAAAACGCAAAATTAAAAACTTCAGATCTTCAATCCATCAATGCACACTCATATTAACCTTCCCACCCCCAAACTGCTAGTTTGGTTCTACATTTCATGTCAGGATATAATTTTCTTAAGGTTTGTGATTTTACAGTCAGTTCTATGTTCAAAGTGCACAAGTTTACCCCACAACTATCAAGCATCTCCCTACACAAGTTTTTATTTGAAGTGACTATGTGTTCAAGTTTGATTAAAGTCTTCCATGGATGAATGTTAAGAACAATTTAGTTTCGCATGTTGCCCAATTTTCTAACTAAAGTACAAAAGTCAATTCAAATTATATCATAAGCAATAAATAAAGCAACAAAAATTTTCAAAATTTTCATTTTTTATGATTTTTTCAAATTTTCATTTTTTTTTATGAATTTGCTACCCAAAACCGAATGAATGTGTAAATGAAAGCACATGAATGAGATTCCCACCCCCAAACTAGAAATATGCATTGTCCTCAATGTATTCAAAACAAATAAAGAAAATAAACACAAAATAACAAAGAGGGTTAATGTACTTCCCGGGTTTGGAGAGTTGGTGTTCCCATTTTTTAAGCTTGGAATTCAAAGTTTGTTGGAAGAGATATCCTGTTCCTAGCTTTCCCATGTTTGGTCCAATGTGTTTTCTCCTCATGTTTCATACAAAAGAACGATAAACAACATTAGAATGTATAAAAATTGCATGAAAACTAAAAAAAATTCAACTCATCACACCTAAACTAGGACTTAAAAAATTTTGAAATTTTTGAAAAATTGTCGACCAATGACTTTCAGCCCTTGACATCACCTCGAAAAAGTAAAAATTTCCCTAGGCATGTCCTGGGCATATGAAAATGCATAACTTGATCTACAACATATCAAAAATTCAGCAAATTTGGAGTTCACATGGGTCATGAAAAGATGCGACAAAGTAGGTGTACTGAAGCTGAAAATGTGGGCTGTGGTGCATTGGTGCATGCAATGAGGTGCTATGTAGTGCAATGATGTTCAAGTTGATTTTCATGCCTTAAATCAGTGTAAATAATGATTGAATGATGCACAAATTATGTATAACATGTAATGAAGGTGATCATCCAAAAAGAATTACGAAAACTTAACAAAACATTCACTGTGACATTTAATCAAACACCTTGTGTGCATGTGAAGAAATCAAGGAATTTCATAGAGTTGGAGATTTGAATTAAGCCAAAAAATTTCACCTAATAATTCACAATTCAATATCTCCAATATTAGCCTAAACCCATCACCAATCATCCATAATTCACAAATCACAAAAAGAATGAAGAACATAAAGTGTAACACCCCAAGTTTCAAACCTTAAACCTAGGCGTGTTAACTTCCATTCACATTAAATGCGGAATTTAAATCGTTTACACAAGCAAAAATGTTCATTTATCTATTATGAAATTTTACAGAAATTTCGACAAAGTCTCCTCTGTAAATTGGACATAGCCAACCTGTAGAGGGACATAAAAATCATTTTAAAGTACACATCTCAACTCATTCAATCTCAAACATCATCCAAACCATTACAATAAATCCCAAACTCCTCAACAATATAATTCCAAGTAAATAATCTTTAGCAAATGAAATAAGAGGTAATTTAACCTCAATAATACATAAATTAAAGAATAAATATTGAGAAATTGAAATAAATTCTAATTTAACTTTATTTTAAAAGGGTTGAAGCGGGGATAGCCTGAGTCAGCTGCCGTGTGCTCTCCTCGGGTCACCTAACTTTCATCACCTGAAATGTTGGGGAGGGATTGGGGTGAGCTAAAGCTCAGTAAGTAAACTTTATGCACGTGATGCATGCTCATGACATGAAATTCCTTAAACCATTCAAAGTAATTACCCTCATTTACTTTACCTTTCAAGACACTCATACCTTCCAAACTTCCACTTAAACATTTCTAAAAACTTTTAACTTCATTTCAAGACTTTCATTTCAATTCTTTCATTTCATTTCAAAACTTCCATTTCATTTCAAGACTTTCACTTCATTTCAAGACTTTCGTTTCAAGACTTTCACTTAGACGTTTCCAAAAACTTTAACTTCATTTCTATCGTGAACTCAATTAGTGTATCTTCTAGCCAATTACAATGCAGTGGGCAATATCCCTTATTTAGGACCAGATTATCATTTTTCCACCGCATAGCGGTTTAATATTTGTCACCGTCAACCGGTTTAGCAATCGTCACCGCAGAGCGGTTTAATATTTGCCACCGTCAACCGGTTTAGCAATCGTCACCGCATAGCGGTTTAGTATTTGCCACCGCCAATCGGTTTAGCAATCGTCACCGCAAAGCGGTTTAGTATTTGCCACCGCCAAGCGGTTTAGCAATCGTCACCGCAAAGCGGTTTAGTATTTGCCACCGCCAATCGGTTTAGCAATCGTCACCGCAAAGTGGTTTAGTATTTTCCACCGCCAAGCGGTTTAGCAATCGTCACCGCAAAGCGGTTTAATATTTGCCACCGTCAACCGGTTTAGCAATCGTCACCGCAAAGCGGTTTAGTATTTGCCACCGCCAAGCGGTTTAGGAATCGTCACCGCAAAGCGATTTAATATTTGCCACCGTCAACCGGTTTAGCAATCGTCACCGCAAAGCGGTTTAATATTTACAACCGCAATAGCGGTTTAATTCGGGTACGCCGATCTCCCCGCCCCATTTCCCACTCACACCTTTCATGGCATAAAAGTACACCCATTCTTTCTTAAAACTTGGGATACATGCATTTTGAGAAAACTTAAACTTACCACATTCTTCATTTAAAATCATTTGACTTTCTAATTTCGATGCCAATGCCAATGCATGCTTGATTATGCAATGACATGATAATGTGCATGCTTGAACATTCTTCTTAATACATATACTTTCCTAAAGTAAATGAAATTCATCAAAGCAAGTAAGTTGCAAACAGCCATTTACACGTTTCACATTTACATTTAACTTCTATGAAAATAGGGAAAGTTTACTTATCTGCAGTCCTTAGTAATTTACCGTTTCTGAATTTGCAAATGGAGGAGCATCGGCTGCCCGTGACGTCAATGTACCAAAATCCTAGTTGTACTCATTCATTTAATAAAATATACTTTTAGTTCAAAATCACATTTTAAACTCTAAGCAAGGTTTAAAACTTCTATTTCATTCACAATTTAATCCCAAACGTGACCTTACATAATAACCAAAACACATAAAATCATATTCGAGACAAGAAATGAATCTCAATGCACATTAGAAGGCCTTCTCATCTTTTAAATTCAAATTCAAACTCAAAATTACATAACTTTAGAAATTACTTAATCGTGATTCTAACAAGTTCACAAATCTTAAAATAACCATTTATTACCAACTTTACCAAAAAGCAATTAACTAATTTCATAAATCTAATCAAATTCGAAAAAAACTGAATCTATAACTTTTAATCCAAAATTAACCTAACCATTGGTCCATTGGTTAACAATTGGATTCATATATTAAAAATCTAAGAATTAACAAGCTAATATGACTAAAGCCATTTATATCAATACATGAAAATTCTCAAATTTCTCAATTTACCCAGAATAACATAAACTTAATTAACTAACTCAAATTTAAACCAAGTATTTTTCCAACATTTTTAAATCTGAAAACAAAACTCTCAAAATAGTTGTCAATTAAACCAATTAAATCCAAAATTTCATAACTCTGAAAAAAATCACTACCAGGTCTGAGAATCAATGTGATCATTTATTTGCTATCTCCCAAATTTCGAAATTTACCATTTCTAACTCGAAATACAACTAAACATTTCAATTAAACTAAAAAATTCACGAATTTTGAAATCTAAAATCTACCCATATAACTTTAAAAAAATCTGAAATATATATATATATATATATATGTCTGTGTGTGTGTGAGGATAATATATATATACATTAATATATACTTACACAGAGACGTACACATTCATATAATTGTTAATCAAAGTTCCAACTAATAATTAGAATTCGAAATCTAGACAAATTCGAATATGAAATATAAAAATTTATACAAATAAACATCACACATACATAAAATTTCATATTTATACGAGTGTGTGTTCGTGTGTGTGTGTATCAGTGCGCGGGTGCGTGCGTTGTGTGTGAGGGGGGCGAAAAAAAAGGGCTACCGTGAGTGGCGGTGGTGCGCCGGCGAGTTGGCCGGCAGTGCGCCGACGAGAAACTGAGGGAGACACCGAGAGAGACGGAGGGATGAGGGAGAGCGGGGCGGAGAGACCGAGAGAGTGAGGTGAGATCGGTGTGAGAGAGAGAGAGGAATGAGGGTTAGGTTAGAATTATATTTTTAATCTTTCAAAAATTACAAGTTGGTCCCTCAATTCCCCTCTTTAATGCAATTAAGTGAAAAATTTTAAATTAAATATCAAGGTGCCACTAACCTTTACACCAATTTCAAACTAAATGTATTTTGGTCACTTGCTACTAAATAAAAATATAAATTGGCAATTAATAATTAAAATAAGCAATTAGACCTATAATTGTACGTAACCAATTTTTAAACTTTCAAATTGGCACATTGATCGAGACGGCGTCCAAGTCCTTCCACTGCAAAATAATTCCAATTATAAACATTACAGATCATAAATTTATAATTTATAATAACATTCACAACAATATTACGTGAAATTGAGAATTGCACGTAAGAATGAAATGTGGTCTTACATAAAGTATATGCATGATTTTGTAACATGGTGGAAAAGTACATACCTTTAAATGTTTTTGAAGTGAAGGCATGACTATGAGTTTAAATGATGTGCAAACAATGGGAAATGATTTTGGACTCGATGCATGATGATTTGAGGGAAGAAAATCGGGTTTGAAGTGGTTAAAATGAAAGTTATTGCATTATATATCAAACTTCCGATTCTGTCCAGAATCTAATCGCGTGACTGCACGGTGTTAAAGGCAGTGACTTGAAATTTTTCAAAATTTGAGTTTTGGACCCCTAAACGCCTTCTAATGCATGTGACCAACTTGCACACTATATGTTCTTGTTCTAAGTTAGGTGATCAAGTGAAAGATTGTGATAGTAAACATCAAAACAAGTAAAATGCAAGTAAATCTTAAGAGTGCTTAAACATGCAAAATAGGGGCAACGAAATATTCAATGCAACTAACATGTCAAAATATGAATTCTAACAAGCTAGCATCCTAAAATGCAATGTAAAGCAATTAAATAATAAAATAACACCAAAATAATAAATAAAACAAATAAAGGAAATGTGTTTGAAAAGTTGAGTTGCCTCCCAACAAGCGCTTCATTTATAGTCTAGAGCTAGACTTTTCGGCAAACATCTTTAAGGTGGCTTTAGATTTGATGGTGAGGCTTCTTCATCATTTCTCGCCTTATACTCATACCTCTCCCAGCATCTAATGGCCATTTCCACATCAATCTGTAACAATTTTCAAGTTGTGGATTTTGGGTGTTGAACTGCATCATTGTAAAGGTCACTTCCTGATTTTCAGCACGAAGCACTACATCTCCCTTCTCTACATCAATTAGTACTCGTGCAGTGGCTATGAATGGTCTGCCAAGTATTAGAGGAACCTTTTCATCTTCCTTCATGTCTAAGATGACAAAGTCAACTGGAAATATGAACTTGTGAGTTTTAACCAGCACATCTTCCACAACTCCATAAGGGTAACAAATTGATTTATCTGCCAATTGCAAAATGATATTGCTACCCTTTGGTTCACCCAATCCCAACTTCTTGTACACAGACAGGGGCATCAGATTTATACTTGCACCTAGGTCACATAAGACCTTGTTGAATTTTAAATCCCCTATAATGCAAGGTATAGAAAAGCTCCTGGGTCTTTGAGCTTAGGTGCCAGCTTGTTTTGCAGGGTTGCGCTGCATTCTTCATTCAAGGTGACCTCTCAAGTTTTTCAAGCTTTTTCTTGCTAGACATCATCTTCTTTAGCAGTTTGGCATAACTTAGGATCTGTGTGATGGCTTCCAAGAAAGGAATAATTATGTGCAGTTTTCTAAACATATTCACAAACTTGTTAAACTGCTTATCCTCTCTTGTTTTCTTCAGCCTTTGTGGAAATGGAATAGGAGACTCATGAGTTTTAGTTGTTGATTTCACCTCATGGCCATTTTCCTTTTCAGCCATTTTCTCACTACTTTCCACAATCTGTTTAGGAACTTCAGCTGGCTTTTTTACTTCAATTTTAGGAAGCTGTACACCACTATGTGTAGTGATTGCACTTATCTCATTTTGTACTACACTTATAGCCATGAGCTGTTCCTTTGGGTTTACCTCAGTGTTTGCAGGTAATGTACCGGGGCTCTGGTTGTGATAAGCTGTGCTATATGCCCCACTTGATGTTCCAGATTTTTGATTGATGCCTGCTGATTTTGGAATGTGGTTTCAGTTTTTCTCATGAATTGATCTGTTTTAGCCATGAACTGTTCTGTTCTTTCCACAAATTTCCCTATCATCTCTTCCAGTGCGGGTTTTCACTCTTCAGTGTTGAACTGTGGTGCAATGTGTCCATTTGAGTGATCTTTCCAAGAAAAATTAGGATGATTGCGCCAACTTGGGTTATAGGTATTCGAGTATAGATTATTCTAGCATTGACCCCCTTGTACATAATCAACTTGCTCCACTGGACAAACCAGAATTTGGCAATCTGTAGTGGCATGGTTTGCACCACACTCATCACAAATCACTTTAGCACTTTTAGATGAATGATTTACCAGTGATATGCCCTCGGCACTTCGACAGCATTTTGGCATGAATTGAGCAAGTCGAGAACTCCTAATTTCGTGCTCCAAGCCCTGTATTTATAGATGTTCCAGAGAATTAGGTTACTTGGGGAGAAAGAATGTTGAATTCCACGTAAAAATCCCAGCTTCGGCCCAGAATCTCTACCGTGCGACCGCACGGTTCAAAAGTACGCGATCACATGACTCTGCATGTTATCTTCAATCACTGAATTTTTTAGTCATGCGGCCGAACGCTTATAACAGCGTGTGACCGCACAGTTCTATTTGGAACTGCAATTTCCATCTTTTAAATGTTATAAGTTGGTCCCCGTCTTTTAATTGAAAAGCAAGTTCTCCAATTTCTGATTGTTGCAATTTATCCCCAGAACTTCTGATTTCTTCTTCCAATTTTCAACCAATTGGCCTTTTGACTAACTGCATCAACTCTTAATTTGCATATTTTGACACTTTTAACATTCAATTGATCGATTTTGGCTTCAATTCCATTGTTTTCCTAACTTTGGGTCATTTCTGAAATATAAACAAATACAAACTAAATAAATAGCAAATATTCTTGAACAAACAATAAAAATCCTACTTTTAGGATAGAAACAAGTGTATAAAATACACTTATCAGGAGGTGATCCTAACATGACAAAAACAGCAGATTATGGATTTTTAGGTCTTATTTACCTTGAAAAGGATCTAAAAGAAATCGAAAAATTTGATGACATATTAAAATGTGAAATTTCAAAATTTGCTCAAGGAAGATTGATATACTTAAAAATTTATTCAATCAGTCTTGAAATCGATGGAATGATATATTATCCCATTGAACATATTATTACAATTGGTTATGTTGCACGATATTTCCAAATAGAAGTTGGGTAAAATACCAAGCTCTTACCAAATATTACAAGATCATGGGCCCCAAAGAATTTTAGGGATAAAGGTCCTTTACAATATTACCAAAAATTTGTATGACAAAAAATTTAAATGTTTATGTCAGTACGAAGGATGGACCCTCCTTACAAATGGAGAAAAAGAAAAATTAACAATTTTGAAAGAATACATTGAAATGTTTGATACTCATCGCATTAATGGAAGTCGTACAACAATTCAAGAAGCGCGCATTGCCAGAGATTGTCTAGCATTCAGAAAAAGATAATGAAAAGAAGATGGAACCTACTTTTGGAAAAGAAGATGCCAATAAAGATATGGAATCTGCTTTTGAAAGAGGATTTCAGAAAATGATAGTGGAATCAACTTTTATAAAGATGTAACGACAGCTCCATGTGAAGACCACGTGAAGAAATAAATAATGGAGGGACAGATGTCCTTGTGATGCAATGTAAATTTTAAATTATTGTGCTTGTAATGCAAGCAATGATGTAATTGTATCTCATGTAATATTATAAATAGAAGCCTTCGGGCTAGGAAAAGACAAAGAACACTTCCAGCACTCAACCTGTGAGATAACAAAAGAATTTCTTTCTTTGAAAATTCTCATACCAATCTTGTATCAATAAAATTCCATATGTTTCATAGAAAAGATATGAGTTTTTAAACACTTATTCTCATAAATTCTTGAACGATCCGATAGAAAAATTCTTTCTTATTTTAACAAAAAAGAGTTTTCTTTAATGTCAAATCTAGAGTTTGCTATTTAGAAACAATACTTTGAGAGTAGGAAGCTGGAATAACAAAGATTACGTGAGGCAGGAGGCCATTGAAGGGAATTGTTTGTAGATTAAATGTCCAGATCAAAATTAAGGTAAAACTATTATTCTTGTTAAACTTAGAAAGATTTCTCTAAAGATCTTAAAAGAATCGCTGGGATTATCATATTTTGATGATTATATTTGTGCAGTTTAATTACAGTACATAAAATGTCTGGATACACAACTAAAGGATTAGATAATCCGTTAGAAACAATAATTAAAAAAATAAATAATATTATGTTTTAATTAATAGATATTGATGAATCATCTGAAGAATATATACTTACAGAAAATCATGATCAATACAATATAGACTATTCTATTTTATTAGATCATAGGATGGATTTATATAATAAAATTATGACTGATGGTACAGTTTTATTATAATGCCATGATATACAATTAGATGATTAAATAATCTTTTAGAAAAGTCGGTAGAAGGAATAAAAAACATTAAGCGTCAATTGAAAAATGGAGATTTATCTTCTGAAAAATATGAACAATATGTTACAAATTATTGTAATTTACTAGACCAAAGAATGAAATTATATAATAAAAATAGTATGGGATAAAATTTGTATACTAAACCAAATCAACCTGATTAATTAAATGACATATCTTGTTATATTGATAGAACAAGGATAATATGGTCATTATACAAATAAAAATTTTGTCCTCATGTGGGTGGTAAACAAAAGTTGTCAAATAAAGTAGTAAGAGTAGCATTACTCTTTCAGTTTTATTATAGTTTATTCGATTTCACATTATAAAATTTAGTTATCAGATTTCATATAATTACAACTTATTAGATTTTGGATTACAGAATTTAGTTTATTCTGTTTACAGAATAAAATTTCAGCTTATCACATTAATTAATGGTTTACTCAGATTTTTTATCGATGTAAAATTAATTATATTTATTACTTAGATTTTTATTGATATCAAATTACTCAAAAGACTTTACAATGGCTTATTTAGAATGAAGGATTTTATGATTCCACCATGTTTCGGTCTTAAAATTAATTATCAAAATTTAGAAATTTCTACTGTTATAACAGAATAAATAAGAGTTTTTAGTAAATATATATATTGATGAGAATATTATACTTAATTTCAAATTATTCACTCACTGAGATATACTCTCACGTATTTTTTCATATTTTATAGCATGTAGATGAATTTGAGTTAAGAAGTATTTGGAGCTTATTGATCTATCAAATCATGCCACAGATATAATAAATTGTATGATTTATTTGATTAATTATTTAAGCTTATCGGTTCACTGTATTTCCATAGTTTTATATTCATTTGGGTTGTATTGTAAGTTATATTAAAATGATCGAGTTGATTACATATAGTTTGGTTAGTACATGTTGGTGAGATAGGTAGTTTGCAATATTTTATAGAAGAGGGATGGTTGGGCAATTTTACTATTTTTAGGTAGTTTTAATCCAATTTATAATGAAAACTCTATCAAAGTTTCTAGAAATTTATACAGGTTCAATCTTATTTTAGAAGTGATATTGAGATATATGAAAAGTCAAGATTGTCTTGGTGGTGAATCTAGCATCTAATTGGTACCTATCATCGATAAACTTCACGTTTCGGGTCCAGTATGATGATCTGAGACGGATCGTGACACAAATTGTCTAGTAGTCATTGACCGTTGGGAAGTTTTCTCCCCTACGAAAGCAGAAAGACCTTGAATTTCTATCTTCACAAAAATCAATATAACACATTTTCATCTTCAAATTCTTCAAAGTTCGCCTATGAGTGTGTTTGATATTGGGGGTAGAAAACGTGGGTAGGAAATATTTTCCATTCTAATTTTCCACCTTTTAGTATTTGATTCAAAGGTTTTCCACCCAAATTAAAAGAGTTGTAATTTTTCTTGATTTCAAGAAAAACAAATTCCTATAAGGGTAGTGGGAAAGCATTTTGCATGGAAATTCATTTCCTTTTCATTTTCCACCTCCTCATCAAACACACGCACTATCATCAAATGTACCTATTTTCTCCATTTTTTTCACCCAAATCTCCCCTACGCCTCGCATATCCTAACTTCCTTCTCTCTGGTGCTGCTCGGCGTACGGATCCAGACCCTCACTGGCATAATTTCAAAAACGTCCGAGGAATACAACTAGACTGAGACTAGTTCTCTGATGATGTCTCCCGAGGGACAGGAATCGTCTTGGGAAGCGCTGCCATCCTCCGCAGAGGAGCTCACCAGAGTTGTTCGCAAGCGGATGAAATGGAGCCATGTGGATACAAGTAAAAATGGTATTTTTAATAATTTGTTGGCTTTTGTGAATTCAGAATATGGGACTTTTACCTGTCGTAAAAACCTAATTTGTTTCAGAAAGAGGAAATCGTTTGTAGAAGGATTGAGTTGGATGGTGAAAATAGAAAAGAAGCTAGGTTTTTGAAATTACTTAAAGAACACTTTTGATTGTGGCAAAATTTTAGTGCACCTGGGTTTCATCTTCTTCCTCCCTCCTAGCTTGTACGTCCAGCAGAGCTGCAGCACCCCACCCACACTATCCTTATTATACCCCCTTACCCTGCCTTGTTCCTTCCATCATACTCTCAACATTGTCTAACTTGTTAATCCACATAATGTTACAATAGAATTTAGAAAATGCATAAGAATATGTTAATATATTCTTTGGCCAAGGAGGGTGGGGAAGGAGATGATTGGTTGCGTTTGCTGCAGAATGTGTAGTTTATTTTTTAGAAAACACTTCTTGAATATGTACAAGAAGTGGTTGAGTGATGTAATAGTCAAATTCTTTAAGGGAGAGGGGAAATAGGACGTGAGGAATGGGGAGGTAGATTAGTTTTCTCATTTGCTTCAAATGTGTCCCCTAAAACTAGTGAACAATTCCTGAAATATAGTTTAATCATGAGTTATTGGCAACCTGATCAATGAAAATCAACTGTCAATATATGCAATTTAAGAAGATGAATTAAAAAATTTCAAGATTCTTACACAAGCCTTTCTGAATTCTGGAATCTCCTAGTTTTGCGTATGAATAACATAATGGAAGACAAAAATTCGTTTTTAGGTGGGTGCCAAACTAACAATTTTACTTTTGATTTGAAAGTAAGTGATGTTCTATA
The DNA here is from genome assembly GCA_963555705.1 of Ligustrum vulgare. Lineage (NCBI taxonomy): Eukaryota > Viridiplantae > Streptophyta > Magnoliopsida > Lamiales > Oleaceae > Ligustrum > Ligustrum vulgare. Next base: position 38,972,228 of record OY743169.1, on the reverse strand, counting down.
ATTTGTATTTAAAGTTGAATGACAACTATATAGCATGTGACAAGCATGCCTTCATTATTCTATTTTCTATTGAAGAAGACAAATTTCTGCTGTGCTAATAAGCATTTAGGAAATGAATGTAGTTTTCTTTGTTTTCTTTGTCAAACACATGGACTTTTCCTATGAAATATATTAGGCACTCAAAGATAATGTTTCCTAAAAAATAATGAGTAGGTATCCTACAAATACAAATACAAATGCCAGTGCTAAATTGGAAATTGGGGCCCAATGAGTTTTCCTGAATTTGGACTGCTTTTATTAGTTTTATAATTTAAAATCACACGGTACTTCCTTTTATTCATTCTTAAAATGTATTATTAAGGATCATTGTTGATTTTGCAGTTTGTAGGCCATGAGTTTGTTCCTCAATTTATATAACAGTTCATTTCATATCAGATCAAGTAATTTAATAGATCCAAATTCTTCCAAGAAGTTTGGCCCTCAATTATATACAATGATTTGATTGACAAATTGTATAATTTGTGAAATTTTTGGTTAATGTAGATACGAGGAATAAAAAAAAAAGTTCCTGTACTTGAAACCTAAGAATTTAGCAGCAGAGGAGGAACTTTTTCAATTATTTCAAGCTCAAAGTGCCTTGGATTCATTTAAGAGCCTCTTTGATTCAAGCAAAATTCACGAAAGCACTGGAGTTCATTCATAAAGTTGTACTTTTTTTTCTCTCAGCACTACTCCGATGTTTGTATTCATTTTTGAATTATGATTTTATTTACTGTTTAAGTTGGCTATGGCATGCTGCAATATGTTAATTCAACTTAGTAGTGTATTGTCTATTGCTTTTGTTGTGGGTCAAACTCCTTAAAGTGATACTATTATTAGCAGCTAAAAATTATTCTAGTTCTATGTTTAAGATGAGATCCATTCTCAAAGAAGATAAGGGTAAATTAGAGGATTCACATATTATTTTGCAGTTCAATATTACTTTGTCTTTTCACTTATCATTTAATTTGAAACCATACCTTACTGTCGGAATCCCCCTCAAGAAAGCTGTATACTAATTATTCCTTTTTGTTTAGTCCTTGTTTGTTTATCATTAAAATTTTCTCATTTTTCTATAGTACTCAATCTCAATCATCGATTAAAAGTCAAATCCACAATATTTGACTTTTCGACAAAATTTCAACCATTCATTTTCCTAAAAATCACTATTCATTTATAAAAAAAAAAAACTCATTTTAACTAGAATCAAAGAGAAACTTAATCCACGTGACTTATTTGAAGAAAGAATAGGTTTACATGGATAATGAACTGTCTTTCTTCACAGTGGACAATAATAGGTCTCCGTTTGGCAAATAATATGTCAACCTTCATTTTCAACTACATAGTAATACACTGGAGAATGCAAACTACTTGTCAAGTAGGGATAATGTAAATCGTATGAATTTGATTCATTATTTATTTCAGAACACAATCACATATATCTAAAGTCACACTCTTCTATAGAAGTATTAACTTTGACAAGAATAAAAAGAAGCTCAAGACTCCTACGTACAGTTTGATCCTCACTGCATAAGAAGCAGAAGCTCGAAGAGCAACATTGTCGATAACAGGGCCACAAAGTACATGATCACTAGTCCGTGTCTCGTTGAAACTCGTAATGCTGATAGGTGTTAGTCTGGTAAACTCTACCTTAAATGTCATAGAATACTTCTGGGCTGAACCTGTGCCGTTGCTTTTCATTGTGAAATTCTGTAAGGTGGTTCCTATCTGAGCATACACCATAAAATCTCCGACACATGAATCATTTGCATCTCCCATCGTGAATTCCAAGTTGTACGTGGATCCAACTGTGAGGGTTAGGTCTATTTGGATTCCGGATGGAGCCCCTGAAACAAGCTCGATTGCTGCTCGACCTTGGGGGACTCTGTAGTGATTGGACTCTATGTACCTTATTGTTCCAATGATGGACCATTCTTGCAGTGGGGAATTAAATCTCTCTGCTTCTTCGTTTAATAAAATTCCCTCAGGAGAGTTCTTGATAAATGCTGGTCCAACCTCAAATCCACCATTTGCCAGCAGGTTACCTGCATTATGGATTGGGAAGTCAGTAACATATTTTTAATACAAATCATATTTTCCTTTCATAATGTAAATATTTTGTTTCATCCTTAAACAAACATATTATATTATGCAAGGAACATTGCCATGATTTCAGCTTTCTTGTAACGATCCGACTTCTGTGTCCAAGTCGTTAGAACATCAGTACTGTCTGTTGTGGGATAGCCTAAGCGAATAGAGGACAATTAACGTATATTCTAACCGATTTAATACCAACAAGTTGATTTAATTTGACAGAATTTGAATATAACATTACCATCATACCATCTTGGCATCCCATGTGTTGTGATAAGAAAAGTATCTACAATAGGCCAGCAAGTAATATTTGTTGTGACACTCACACTAGTGATCTGAAGGTGGATGGAGTCTCTTTTACTCCCCCAAGCTCCCAAGTAGAAAGCATAAGTTTCCCACAAATTATTACCAAAATGAGCACCTTGCAAAGAGAAGACCCTAGATCTCTCAGGAACAGATACGTTCACAGCAGTGGAATTATTGAAGCAATATTGAGTATTATGGGCAGTGAGCGTGAAGGTGAGGAAGTAGTGCTGATACTCATCTGTAGCTCCAAATGTTTGGTTGATTTTGGCATTTTCACCCAACTGCACTGCATGACCATTCCCTGGTAATGACATGTTGGGACCGGAATTTACATACCATACGGTGCCGTTGAATGACCATCCAGGGATGGTTTTGGACTCGGTGAGGAGCAAGAATTGGGAGGTGGAGTTTGCTGTTATATTGGTTGGAGGGGTTTCAAAATCCGGGTTGCGTAGCATATCTGTTCAATATAGAATTTGAGTTAGGATTTTAATTTCGTATCAATATTGAAAGAAATAGCTGTTTAAACTTTAAATCTAACCTGCTGCATTAGACATCGTCAGGAACAAACCGAGAAATGAAAGCAAAAGCAGAGAAGGATCCATGAGTGATTTTTTTTTTTTTTTTTTTTTTGAGAGAGAGAGAGAGAGAGAGAGTTTGAAAAGTGGGATGTGTATATTAAAAAAGTATCTTTTTTTTTTTTTTTTATAAATTGAATTCTTTATAAATTGATTTATAATTTATAAAGAAAATAATTTCTCAAAATCATATTTTAGTTACGCACATTTTTTTTTTTAACTATATATTTTATCTCAAAAATATAAATAATTAATTTATATTTGCTGCAGTATTACCCAATCAACCATGCTACAATCACAATCTCACCTACAATGTGGGCGACAATCCACTTACATTGAGGTGGGGGCCACACCCACCCAATGTGAGTGAATTGTCAGTTTGTCACTAGGGATGGACATTAATCCACACAACCCGCTAAAATCGTCCAACCCAACCCAACCGAATTGATTTGGGTTGGTTTTTTATGAAAATCGGGTTGGTTGGGTTCTAAAAAAAAAAAATTGGTCGGGTTGGATTGGGTTGTGGGTGGGGTGAAAAACTCGAACCAACACGATCCAATCTAACCCAACAAATTTTTTTGAAAAATAGGATTATTTAAATTTCAAGAATATCAATCACATTTTATAATTTGGATGAAATTCAAATATGGTTTGAACATATTTTAGTTTTATTAGTAAGTACTCAATTTATTATATTTGAATTTATTGTATTGTACATAATTGATTTGAGTTAATAGTTGATTTATAGGTTTAATTTTTTAAATTTCAAGTCTTTTGGTTAATTGGATCAAAATCCAAACCACCCAATCCGATAGAAACTTGATTGTGTTAGATTGAGTTGGATTTGAACTCATGCTTGAGTTGAATTTGATTGATTTTTTATCAACCCGATCATAGTGGATTGAGTCCGAGTCGGGCAAAAAATTGACCCAATCCACGCCCATCCCTAATTGTCACGGTCTCATCCCAATATGAATGATTTGTCACCCATATTATGAGTGGGAGGAATTGTGAAAATAAAATTATACATTAACCAATGGAGCGATTATGACTACGTTAAAAAGATAGGATAGTGACTTTGAATGAGATCTATTTTGCTTTAATATCTAGACTGCTCCGACAGACACGCGGCACTCTATTTTTTGTGTATAATATACTCTTATATTATCGAGACTTGTTCATCATATCTACAAAATAAGGAATTAAAAGTGCTGTAGTTGACTTTGAATGAGATTCCTGCTGCTTGTATTATTGAGAGACACGTTGATCATATCGTAAGAGACATCTTGATCATATCGTAAGAATGAAATCATATTTTTTAACGCAATTAATATAATTTATAAATTAATTTATAATTAATATAATTTTTTTAAATTATTTTTTGATCACAGATATTTTCACTCTTTACTTTTTAACCATACATTTTACTTCAAAAAAATAAATAAATCAAATTTCTACAATGTTACCAAAAAGTGTTGAATATTATAGATCTCAGTTAAATTACATAATTGATTAAATTACGAATACAGAAATTAGAAAGAAAAACTAAAATTTAATATAAGTCAAAACTCCAGATGCCGTTACACTTTTGCCCCCTTTGATTTAGCCTCATTTGATAACATTAAAAATCTAAATCAAAGTCAAATAATTAATCTTAATCAAATATTTTACGGGATCCATAACTTTTGAACCACATATTCAATTAATTTTTATCAAAATTTATTAAAAATATGACTTTAATCCCTATCAAACAAGGGCTTAATTCTCAAATCGTTCCCCAACCCCATACTTCTCAAGTGTACGACCTACTATGATAACGATTTATAGAGGTGTCAATTCCGGTAGTTCGGGTCGGGTTGGCCCGACAAAATAAAATCCCGGTAACGGCCCGCTTGAAAAAAGTCCGTCCGCTGCGGGTTACGAGCCCATTTAGGGTCAGCCCACAAATTTCGAATTACAACCCAGGCCCACCCGTAGGTCCATCCGGGTCGCGGTTCATTCTAATTTGACCCATATGAATAAAAACATAGATTTTTTCATATTTATAGCAATTTTTTTTGTCAAGTTTCTAAATACAAAATGATTAAAATGATAAGTTCATATTTATACTATAAAATATTTATATAGAATTTAAAATTATTTTTTATGTTATATAAATTACTTTTAAATAAAGCATAAACAAATAACAATTAAATGCTAAATGTATTTCTAATTACTATTATCAAATAACGTTACTTTTTTTAGCTATTACGGAGAAAAAAATACGATTTTACTTTAAAAGTTGTATTAAAATTTGTAGAAGAAGGGAGATTTTCAATGTTACCATATTTAATAAAAACAATTTTTTTTTTTTTTTTTATACAGGTTAACCGCAGCCCGTAAAGGTTTGACCCGCAAAACTCGTGGTTCACAACTTCATGACCCATGAACCGTCCGCAGGGTCACGGGTCGGTTCGCGGTCCCTAGTCAATCCGAACTGATTTTCATGAGTTTGATCGACCCATCCATCTTGACACCTCTAACTATCTTCAATTTTGCCAGCTCTCCATTCAAAAGGTTCTCAAATGAGAGGGTGGCCTTCAACTACTATAATAAAGAGATTGTTTAATAATATTTAACTAAAATGTATTAAAAAAATTCTTCAATCAATATCTAAATGTTCTAAAACGTAGAAATGATATAACATATGAAAATATAATCTAACACAATCTAAAATAATATCTAATGGGGGGGGGGGGGAGCATTTTCATGATTGCGAATAAAAGGTTATTGTAACTTGACAGTTACATCTAGTGGTGTCAAGACGAGCGGGGCAACCAGACCTCTGAAATTCGGCTCGAATCAATCCGGAACTACAACCTGACCCGTGATCCGAGTGGACAATTCATGGTTCAAGAAGGTGTGAACTGCAATCTTCGCGGGTTATACCTTCCTGTGTCGCGGCTAACCCGCTGACTCGTGAAATAGTAAAAAAAAAAAATTAAAAAAATTAAAATTTGAACAACTAAATTATAGTCAAATAGGTGTCGACCTAGTTGAGGTATTGTTAAACTATAAATTATAGTAAAGTAAATGTCAACTTAGTTTAAATGTACTTAAACTATAAATATTTGACAGTAGTAATTAGAAATATAATTTTGGTTTATAAACTAGTTTATTTATGATTTTGAGGTAAAAATCATTGGTTGAAAATTGGAAAGATAAAATGTGTTTATATACCAATTTATTTTGTTTACCAAATGGATGCTTAATCGGTATTTGTTTATATTGTATTTAACTTTGTAAAGGTAGAAGTAATTCATGAAACATAAGATATAAATTTGAATTCTATGTAATTTTTTTTAATAAATATAAATTTATCATTTTGTTTATTTCATATTTAGCAATTCAACAAAAAAAATTGTTATAAATATGAAAAATCCTATATTTTTATTCATACAAACCAAACCGAAACTAACTGCGACCCGCATGGGCTCAACCTGAATGGGCCAGTGAACGGGTTTGGGTTGTACTCCAAAATTTGTGGGCTGACCCGGATCGACATGTAAACATGCAACAAGCGGACTTTTTTACACGCGGACCGTTACTGAGCTCATATGTTGACGGGCCGACCGACTCAGATCACTCAGATTGACCCATCTATCTACTTGGTCGTTATACTGGTGCATGAAGAGTCTATGAATAACATTTGAAAATATTTCTTTCATATTATAATTAAAACCAAACTGCATGTTCAAAATCTTGTATGATCCCTACATTTGTCATCACAATCTCCAATAATAAGAATTATTAAAAACCCTAATTCATGAAATTGAGAATTGATCAAGGAACATCCTTGTAATATCTCAATCCACTTGTTCTGAGATTGTCCACTTTGAGCCTAGGTCGACTGCACTGTTATGCTCTTAAACTTTCACACAAAATGCCTCATACCAATTGGTAGGAGTGGACGTCGAATGGTTCGGTTCTGGTATCTCATTAATCGGAATTGAACCATTCTTTTTCGGTTCTTGTAAAATGAAATCATTCGATTCCATTGAATCACAAGAACCAAATCATTCGCTTTTGGTTTGGTTTCAGTTCTACAATAATTATTATTTTTTGGGGGCCTTATCGAGGAGTATCAGGCATTGGGAAGCGAGTCAATCACATGAAATAAACTTCTACTGAATATACCATGTAGCGCCCCGAGTTCCGTATACCCGATTCACTACGTCATTTTCTGTCTAAATTTTTTCGAATAATATTTTTGCGGAAGAAATAATTGAAATTCATTTTTTTTGCAACATTAAATAAACTGTAATGGCCGATAAAATTGAAACCATTTGAATATAGTAAATCGAACCATTAATTTTGTAAAGAAATTGACAATGTCATAATTTCTCAAATAAATGAACTTCTCTAAATTATTCGATTGTTTGGAAAAATACGGAAATCATTAACGTCAAACTTTCAACCGTTTAACGATTATTACCACCATCATTCATCGCTCGCCACCGTCTCCGAAATCTGCAAAACTGTTAAAAAGTAGGGTGAGTATTTCATGGGGGAAATACTCAGTAGACTCATCGCAAATTAATTTAATTTATAAGATGATTAAACACATAAATCCCGGCTCTTTATAAAACGGGCATTGATAGAGCTTCTTTATAAAACGGCTCTTGATAAAACTCATATTGTGCATTACAGCACGGGACATATTTTGCAAATCATAGGCTCTTTGAAAATAGCTCTTTGAAAACAGCTCTTTGAAAACCATATACTTATAAAAACATTTTAATTATGCCAAGTATAATTTCTTTTGAAAGCATAACATAAGATAGGATTGAAATCCTCATAAACATAGGGAGACACAAGAACTTTACTTAACTTAGGTGGCAAGAATTCTTATGCAGTAAAATCATAATAACAGTAAGTATACCAAAACATAATTCTTGAAATTCATAGGGATCATTTCCATCATAACATAAGATAGGATCGAAATCCTCATAAACATATGAGACAGGAATTTTACCGAACTTAGGTGGTAAATCCTCATAAACATATGGAAACATAGGAATTTTACCGAACTTCGTGGCAAATCCTCATAAACTTATGGAGACACAAGAATTTTACCGAACTTCGTGGCAAGAATTCTTATGTGCATAGCAATGATCCAAAACATATAAAACATTATCGTAAAAACATAGGGTATACTTACTTTTCATAAAAACATAAGGTATATTTACCTTTCATAAAACCTACTTAATTTTCTTGAAAATTGACTTTCACAAGTCACATGACATTTATATGAAATCATAATTTAAATCAATTAATAAGTGCGAGTCTACCTCAAATTCGACGAGTGCAAAGTTGAGCGGGAATGACTTCAATTTCTTTAAATTCTCCGTACGCTTCGTCTTAGCCAATAAGTCACTTTAGTCTATCGAATATATAGTTCAAAATGATAAATTATAATTTGAGGACTAAAATTGATGTTTTGAAAGTTGAGGGACTAAATGAATACTTTTGAAAGTTCAGGGACTAAAATAGATACTTTGAAAGTTGAGGGATTAAAATGAATACTTTTGATAGTTGAGGGACTAAAATGAGTATTTTCAAAAGTTGGGATTTAAAATCAAATAAAGTAAATCAGCAGGGACTGAATAATAGATTTTAAAAAATGAAGGACTGATTAAACTCATTTTAAAACTTGGGGGCTGATTTTGATAAGTTTAAAAGCTGAAAGGACTGAAATAAAACCTTTAAAAGAATTGAAAGGGCTGAATTAAGACATTTTAAAACATAGGGACTGAATTGAAAGGCTTTAAAACTTCAGGGACAAAACTGCAGATTCTGAAATTTAAAATATATATTCAGATATATTTCTCTCTCTCTTCGTCTGAATCATAGAGTGTCGAGTGAGAGAGGCGAGAGAGGTTCGTGAGCTGAGGAAGTCTGGTGGAGGTGCTTCTGCCAACGATTCGCCGGTACCACGCCGGCGCAGGGTGCAGAAAAAGGCGGTCAAGGTGAGGTTTCTAATCTAGGGAGTTTAGTGCGAAGTTAGGTGCGAAATCGAAATGTAACCTAGGTTTTGAATTCGCGACTTTCCGGCGAAAAACCGATCAATCAGTCGGCGTAGAGGTATTGTTCTGGGTTCTTGGGTTGATTTTGGGTTTTTCTGATTTGCGATTGAAAATGAAAGTGGGCAGTTGTATGGGACTAGGTTTGGCCGCGATTGTGATGATTCTGACTGTAGGCGATTGATGCAAATTGGTTTCCAGATTGATGTAGATGATTGGCGTTGAATTTGGGAAAACTGATTGAGGGTTGTAGTTAGGAATTGTGGTTGGTTGATGAAAATGGAAGTGAAGGTTGGTTGTAAATCTCGGTTTAGCTCTTGGCAGTGATGGAGCTGATGGTTCAGAGACTGATTTTGAGTTGAGGAAATTGGGCAGTGATGAATTTCCGGTGGTGATCTGATTGGCAGATTGATTTAAATGTGGTGTATTCGATTGAGGCAGTCTGTTGGTTTGAGGAAATCTGAAAATGGTGAATTGGCCATGGCTGTGGTGGATTGATTTGGGTTCTGCAACTGATCTGGGGTGCAGGCTGCATTGGGTAGTGAGGATGGAAGGTAATCTGTGGTGGCTGCATTGGTGGTTGCAGCATAGGTGATTGGTTTGATTTGTAAAGGATGGAATCCAACCTGAAGTTTGTTAATTATGCCGTGAGTGAAGCTGGGAGGATGATCTTAAATTGATGAAATGAAAGGGAAAAGAAAGAGGAAAGTAATGGACTAGTGGAGACATAATAATTTGGGGAGGGGGAATAATTCATTGAGTGGGTTTGGTGTAAAGAAAAGAAAAGGATGAGCAAAACATGGGTGTTGTAATGATTTATGAATTAAGAATGTGGATGGTGAGGAGAGTGATGAAAAGGAAAATGAAATGTATTTGTGGTGTAAAATACGGGATGATTGAGGTGGAAAGAAGAATAAAAAAGGAAGAAAAAAAAATGTGAGGGACGTGAGTTGTGATGGGGAAGAATATATGTATTGATTTGGTACTATAGAATATCATAGTGTAGAATTAGGTGTAATATGAAATGGAAAATTGTGTAAAATTATTTGTACAAAATGATGATGTTTTTGTGTAAAGAATTGTTATCTTGGTGTAAAGAAGAAGACATGTGGGCAAAATTTGGATTTTAAAAAGATTTTGAAAATAATACTTTGAATAAATAATTAAAATAATATAATTTTAGAAATTCGGACATTTAATTTAAAATCGAACAAATTCGATATTTCTTGACTTGGCTAGACGAATCCGTCGCGGCGTTAACTTCAAAATAATGGGTGAAATAGTAGCGACACAATTTTCTAAATATTAAAAATAATTATTAATTGCGTAAAAATTCTTGGTCGCTACAATCTTACCTCCTTAAAAATAATTTCGTCCTCGAAATTAAACTTACTTGATCTTATGATTTCTGAATACTTAATCAGAATCTCTTCTTCTTCTTCTTATGTAGCATCATTGCTACCATATTTAACCCAACCATATTTAACCCACTGGACTTTGACTAAATGCATCACTTTGTTTTCTCAAGAACATGGACTTTTCTATAGACATATGTGTCTACTCAAAAATTCTTCTGAATCGTAAGTGACTGAAAGTTCACTATTCTTTGAATTCCATTATTATGAACCAAAAACAACATAACTTATTCATAGATGATCAACTTATTTCATAATCTCAATACATTATCACCTTCAATTATCATCATCATATCATTCTTTACAATTTTCTATTGTACCTTTATATTCAACTAACCTTACGTTCATCATCATTATCTCACATAATCCCAAACAACATCATGTCTCTTTACTAATTTCTGTAATTCCATAAAAAAAATCTCTTCAAGTTTCCATAAATATTTACTGATATATCAAACCATAATAATTTGTCATCTCCAAACTTCTTATCATCGAATATTCCCAAAATAATCAAAACAATTCCCAATCGTATGTAAAAATTTCATCATATCTTGTAGTATTCATGTAACATGTCACTTATCATCGTATCATGTGACCTCAGATATTCTTATGTATCTCTAAAATTTCAAGAAATCTCTACTGACATCTCATATCATAATAATTTTTCCTTTCTTCTTATCATCGAATATTCAAAAAAAATAATCAAAGAATTACCTGAATATTCTCTCTACGTAATATACCCAAACATATCAACATAATATCATCAACTTATCTTTCCAATATTTGTAACCCAAAATTCAGTAAACAAATATCTTCCAAATAACTAAGATTCTTTACTTAAATGTCACCAATTTCCTGCAAAGTATTTCTTTCACTTATACATACTTATGAATTCTGATTCAATACGGTCCTTATTTCTCTTTCACGTATTCCCGTATCATCTCACTATACCTTGATTATTATACCAAAAATATCAGTACCAAAATCCAATAAAATATTCCATATCTCCAATCTTATCATCAAATTTTCTTTTGTCGAGAAAAATAACAGCGCATTAACTCTTGTTCCCACTTTTCATTTTTCTATACTTTAAATCATACATCAAGTACTCGGTATCAAATACTCATTCTAGCTGAGAGCTAAGATACTAACTTAAAACAGCATCACAAGGATCAAATATGTTATTCTCAAACTTAAGAAACTTCACTAATTTCCCAAATCTGAAATTCAAAATTAAAATTTTCTATTCTCCCAAACTTCAATTCATATCACACTTTATGAACAATACTCTGATTAATTTTTATCACCATTAAATAAGACTTCTGTAAATCATATAGGATTCCTCATCAAATTTGCTTAACCCAAAGATACAATCCCATAATTAAAAATCACACAACTGATCATCTCAGATTTTCCATTATTGTAGCCAAAATATTTACTCACTTCAAAAGTACAACCAATAATAATTAATCGAAACTGCATCACTAAATCTTTAAATAAACCCATATATTATGACTAAAAGTGAAAATTCTCAATCGTAGATAATATTTCACCATAATGCAATAAACCATCAAAATAAGATCATCGAACTCAATATTCACACGACTCTTCCCTGGATAACCATAACATTCTTTAACCGTCTAGTCGTCATATCTATCACGTACCTTATACGTCAATCTGATCACTAATATTATATATCAATTTCTCAGACTAAAAAAAAATCTTGGATTCTACCGTGATCCCTCTTCTGAACTCCATTCCAAAATAAGTCATCACTGTAAAATCTTATCCCTATTTTCCTCAAAATTCATATCCTTATAATACTCTCCAATACAAGTGATCATTCCTTACAAATGATAAAATTCTGGACAGAGTCTCCCTTGTAATTTGGACTTATCCCAAAACATAAGCATACTTTATAACTCACAATAATAAATAACTCCACATTTGATCACAACGATCTAAAATATTGAAAACGATTCCAACACTTCAATATCATCAAAAATATCTCATAATTCCATTCATAATTCCTCAACATAACAATTTCAAATCATATTTTTCAATATCACAATATCACTTCCTTCCATACCTTAATTGGCTCAAAAGATTACTCATACTTATAATTATATGCCATAAATCATATTCCCAAAATTTATTCACAAAGCCAAACTTCATAATAAATTTCTCTTCAAAATAGAGGAAATAATTCACTTACTCAACATAATATCCATTACTTAATTCTCAATAACTAAGAATCAAATCTTTAAATCTTTAACTTCATAATGCTTCTCATAAAAGTCTCAATAAAATCATATCACTTATAATCTTAACATCTTATCACAACTTCATAACTGGCTTGCTATTTCTCGTTTAATCTAAACATATAATCAAATCCTTTCCGTTGACTTCTCATACTTAGTGCCATGTCTAAAATCAATTATGCAAAGTCCATCTAGGGTTCATCATTTCTAACTCGAGGACAAAAATTATTTAAAAATCATTCTTAAATCATATTATTCCCATTATGCTCAACACTCGTTTTCTTTCTTAAAAAATTTCTCATAATCATACATTAAAGCATATAAGTTATGACAAAGCATAACAACATCATTATTTTCGAAGAAATACATTCTTATTTCTCATAAATCATAAGTATCCGAAATACTCTTCATTCTTTCTCATAAATCAGTAAAATGAGTATTCGAAATAATGAAATAACTTTAAACATCATAAACTTCTTTACCTCGGAGTTGGTGGAACGAATGATGGCAGTGGCAATCTTCATCAATAAAAATCTTAAAATGGAAAATATTTCTTGAAAGTTTTTTTTTGAAAATTTTACCAGTCTACAGAAACGCAGACTAGCTCTGATACCAACTTGTAGCGCCCCGAGTTCCGTATACCCGATTCACTACGTCATTTTCTGTCTAAATTTTTTCGAATAATATTTTTGCGGAAGAAATAATTGAAATTCATTTTTTTGCAACATTAAATAAACTGTAATGGCCGATAAAATTGAAACCATTTGAATATAGTAAATCGAACCATTAATTTTGTAAAGAAATTGACAATGTCATAATTTCTCAAATAAATGAACTTCTCTAAATTATTCGATTGTTTGGAAAAATACGGAAATCATTAACGTCAAACTTTCAACCGTTTAACGATTATTGCCACCATCATTCATCGCTCGCCACCGTCTCCGAAATCTGCAAAACTGTTAAAAAGTAGGGTGAGTATTTCATGGGGGGAATACTCAGTAGACTCATCGCAAATTAATTTAATTTATAAGATGATTAAACACATAAATCCCGGCTCTTTATAAAACGGGCATTGATAGAGCTTCTTTATAAAATGGCTCTTGATAAAACTCATATTGTGCATTACAGCACGGGACATATTTTGCAAATCATAGGCTCTTTGAAAATAGCTCTTTGAAAACAGCTCTTTGAAAACCATATACTTATAAAAACATTTTAATTATGCCAAGTATAATTTCTTTTGAAAGCATAACATAAGATAGGATTGAAATCCTCATAAACATAGGGAGACACAAGAACTTTACTTAACTTAGGTGGCAAGAATTCTTATGCAGTAAAATCATAATAACAGTAAGTATACCAAAACATAATTCTTGAAATTCATAGGGATCATTTCCATCATAACATAAGATAGGATCGAAATCCTCATAAACATATGAGACAGGAATTTTACCGAACTTAGGTGGTAAATCCTCATAAACATATGGAAACATAGGAATTTTACCGAACTTCGTGGCAAATCCTCATAAACTTATGGAGACACAAGAATTTTACCGAACTTCGTGGCAAGAATTCTTATGTGCATAGCAATGATCCAAAACATATAAAACATTATCGTAAAAACATAGGGTATACTTACTTTTCATAAAAACATAAGGTATATTTACCTTTCATAAAACCTACTTAATTTTCTTGAAAATTGACTTTCACAAGTCACATGACATTTATATGAAATCATAATTTAAATCAATTAATAAGTGCGAGTCTACCTCAAATTCGACGAGTGCAAAGTTGAGCGGGAATGACTTCAATTTCTTTAAATTCTCCGTACGCTTCGTCTTAGCCAATAAATCACTTTAGTCTATCGAATATATAGTTCAAAATGATAAATTATAATTTGAGGACTAAAATTGATGTTTTGAAAGTTGAGGGACTAAATGAATACTTTTGAAAGTTCAGGGACTAAAATAGATACTTTGAAAGTTGAGGGATTAAAATGAATACTTTTGATAGTTGAGGGACTAAAATGAGTATTTTCAAAAGTTGGGATTTAAAATCAAATAAAGTAAATCAGCAGGGACTGAATAATATATTTTAAAAAATGAAGGACTGATTAAACTCATTTTAAAACTTGGGGGCTGATTTTGATAAGTTTAAAAGCTGAAAGGACTGAAATAAAACCTTTAAAAGAATTGAAAGGGCTGAATTAAGACATTTTAAAACATAGGGACTGAATTGAAAGGCTTTAAAACTTCAGGGACAAAACTGCAGATTCTGAAATTTAAAATATATATTCAGATATATTTCTCTCTCTCTTCGTCTGAATCATAGAGTGTCGAGTGAGAGAGGCGAGAGAGGTTCGTGAGCTGAGGAAGTCTGGTGGAGGTGCTTCTGCCAACGATTCGCCGGTACCACGCCGGCGCAGGGTGCAGAAAAAGGCGGTCAAGGTGAGGTTTCTAATCTAGGGAGTTTAGTGCGAAGTTAGGTGCGAAATCGAAATGTAACCTAGGTTTTGAATTCGCGACTTTCCGGCGAAAAACCGATCAATCAGTCGGCGTAGAGGTATTGTTCTGGGTTCTTGGGTTGATTTTGGGTTTTTCTGATTTGCGATTGAAAATGAAAGTGGGCAGTTGTATGGGACTAGGTTTGGCCGCGATTGTGATGATTCTGACTGTAGGCGATTGATGCAAATTGGTTTCCAGATTGATGTAGATGATTGGCGTTGAATTTGGGAAAACTGATTGAGGGTTGTAGTTAGGAATTGTGGTTGGTTGATGAAAATGGAAGTGAAGGTTGGTTGTAAATCTCGGTTTAGCTCTTGGCAGTGATGGAGCTGATGGTTCAGAGACTGATTTTGAGTTGAGGAAATTGGGCAGTGATGAATTTCCGGTGGTGATCTGATTGGCAGATTGATTTAAATGTGGTGTATTCGATTGAGGCAGTCTGTTGGTTTGAGGAAATCTGAAAATGGTGAATTGGCCATGGCTGTGGTGGATTGATTTGGGTTCTGCAACTGATCTGGGGTGCAGGCTGCATTGGGTAGTGAGGATGGAAGGTAATCTGTGGTGGCTGCATTGGTGGTTGCAGCATAGGTGATTGGTTTGATTTGTAAAGGATGGAATCCAACCTGAAGTTTGTTAATTATGCCGTGAGTGAAGCTGGGAGGATGATCTTAAATTGATGAAATGAAAGGGAAAAGAAAGAGGAAAGTAATGGACTAGTGGAGACATAATAATTTGGGGAGGGGGAATAATTCATTGAGTGGGTTTGGTGTAAAGAAAAGAAAAGGATGAGCAAAACATGGGTGTTGTAATGATTTATGAATTAAGAATGTGGATGGTGAGGAGAGTGATGAAAAGGAAAATGAAATGTATTTGTGGTGTAAAATACGGGATGATTGAGGTGGAAAGAAGAATAAAAAAGGAAGAAAAAAAAATGTGAGGGACGTGAGTTGTGATGGGGAAGAATATATGTATTGATTTGGTACTATAGAATATCATAGTGTAGAATTAGGTGTAATATGAAATGGAAAATTGTGTAAAATTATTTGTACAAAATGATGATGTTTTTGTGTAAAGAATTGTTATCTTGGTGTAAAGAAGAAGACATGTGGGCAAAATTTGGATTTTAAAAAGATTTTGAAAATAATACTTTGAATAAATAATTAAAATAATATAATTTTAGAAATTCGGACATTTAATTTAAAATCGAACAAATTCGATATTTCTTGACTTGGCTAGACGAATCCGTCGCGGCGTTAACTTCAAAATAATGGGTGAAATAGTAGCGACACAATTTTCTAAATATTAAAAATAATTATTAATTGCGTAAAAATTCTTGGTCGCTACATACCATGATCAAGGATTTTGAAAATCCTTTCACCCCGAAGAAAGTATAGGATTCTCCATGAAATAAAAGATATTCATAAACCAAAATATGAAACAAATGGCCTAAAAGATTTTTCGAGTATGAATAAATTTGTATAGTAAACTTTTGAGAAGAATTATGAGTTTTAAATGCATTATTATTAATTGTTTTAAATTTGTATGTTCAGTAACAAAAATATATATAGTTGTTTGAGTTAAAAATAGAAAAAAATTAATTGAAAGTATAAACATGTTCTTTGAATTATTCAAAATGTATGTTTATAAACAAAATAGTATTACCCAACAGAGGATTAAAGATAATTATTTGAATTAAAAATAGGAAAAAAGTTATTAAATGCATAAACTTATTTTTGAATTGTTCAATGAAGTTATAACGAGAAATGAAATTTGATGGGACAATATTTTAAAAGTAAATTAAAACGCAAAACTTTGAAATGATAGGTTATTCAGAGTAAGATCTCGCAAAAAAAAAAAAAAGATAGGTCCTAAATGAGCAGCGACCTAAAACGATATGTCCTTATTTGACTATTTACTCAAAAAATAGGCCCTTAATTAAATTATAGGTCCTTAATGGGTAGTGACCTAAAACGATAGGTCCTTATTTGGCTATTTACTCAAAAAAAAAAGTAACGGTAGTGGACGAATGTCCTTATCGGGCAAAGAAAGATGATTCGGGGTCTAATCTTGTCAAAAAAAAATGATAGGTCCTTAATTGGCAGCGACCTAAAATGATAGGTCCTTATATACTCTAAAAAAAAAAACTTGATTTCTCTTGGTGTACTTGATTATGAACTTTATGATATTAGACTGTATAAAAGTTACCTTAGTATTCTTAAAGGTAATTATTTACTTTCGTATACTCCCAAAACAAATGGAATTTATGTTTTGAAAAATGTGTTTTGGGAAAATAGAAAATGAGTTCTTTTGATAAAGGCATTCATAAATCTAATAATATACTTGAGTGCATACATGCAGATTTATGGGGGCCTGCCCCTAGTTAACCCTGTCTCTAGTTTTAGATATTTCCTACTTATAGTTGATGACTATTCTAGGAAAACTTGGGTTCATTTGTTAAAATCTAAGGATGCTATTGTGTGGGTATTTAAAAATTGGATTACTTTGATTCAAAACTTGAAAGATAGGAAGGTCAAAGTGATTAAGACAGACAATGACCTAGAATATTTTAATGAAGACTTTGATTCCTTCTATAGTAATTTAGGCATCCTTAGACATAAGGCCGTTACCTACTAACAGCAAAATAGGGTTGTTGAGAGGGTGAATAGGACACTTTTGGAAAGAACTAGGTGTTTTTTACTTGATTCAAACTTGCTAAAAAAATTTGGGGTGAAGCAGGGAAAACTGCTTCATATCTGATCAACACTTCTCCCTACAGTGCTATTAATTTCAAATTACCTGATTAGATTTGGAATAATTCTCTTCCTGATTTTTCAAAATTGAAATTTTTTCGCTGTGCAGCCTACTCACACCAAACTGAAACCAAACTTGACTCCAGATCTTTAAAATGTGTTTTTTTGGGTTATGGAGAGCGAGTTAAGGGTTATAGATTATGGGTAAAAGAACATGGAGGTTATAGGGTTATTATAAGTAGGTATGTTATCTTTAATGAAAATTATTTCCCCTATAAATATGAAATTCTGGAAGATCTTTTTAGTGAAAAAGACTGCCGCACTTCTGAGCTGAGTACAGATCATTTGAATGATGATAATGATCTACCCAATACTCAGTTTCAGGTGGAGCAACCCCTACATTTTGGAAATAACAGTCCTGAACCTGAGTCCTCAAATTCTGATCCTAATTCTGAAACGATTCCTGAAACAGAAACTGAAACAAGAACATAAGTCGATCTTGAAAATTATCAGCTTGCTATGGATAGGACTAGAAGAGAGATTAGACATCCCCCTAGATTTGAATATCCTAACTTTGTTTCTGCATTCACATACTCAGAACCTTTGCTGAGTGAACCTGATACCTTTGAAGAAGCTATTTCTTCAACTGATTCTAAACTTTGGCTTGTAGCAATGCAAGAAGAAATTGATTCCCTTATTAAAAATGGCACTTGGACTTTAGTTGAAAAGCCTGTTAATAAAAGAATAATTTACAGCAAATGGATTTACAAAATAAAAGAAAGTGAGTATAAAGATGTGAAACCTAAGTACAAAACTAGGCTTGTTGCAAAAGGTTTTTCACAAAAAGAAGGGATTGATTATAATGAAATTTTTTCTCCTGTTGTTAAGTTTACTTCAATTAGAATTTTATTTGCTTTAGTTGCTCAATTTGAATTTGAATTAGAATAAATGGATGTTAAAACTGTCTTTCTTTATGGTTATCTAGATGAAACAATTTATATGAATCAACCTAAAGGTTTTGAAAAGAAAGTTAAAACTGAATTAGTATGTTTGCTGAAAAAATCTCTTTATAGTTTGAAACAAGCACCAAGGCAATGGTATAAGAGATTTGATTCTTTTATACAAAGCCTTAATTTTCAAAAAAGCCAATATGATTCTTGTTTTTATTTCAAGTCTGGTGTAACTGATTTCATGTATCTTTTGTTATATGTTGATGATATGCTTATGTTGGCCCAAACATGAATGATATTAACCTGCTTAAGTATAAACTGCATTCTGAGTTTGAAATGAAAGATTTAGGACATGCTAAAAGAATTCTTGGAATGGATATTTTTAGAGAAAATAAATCTGGAAACTTGTTTTTAAATAAAAAAAAAAATTACATTGAAAAGGTTCTAAAATGATTTAGTTTATTTGATGCAAAACCTTTTTCATTACCTCTGCCTGCTCATTTTAAATTGTCTGTTGAACATTCACCTAAATCTGATGAAGAATAATTTAGGATGAGAAATGTGCCTTATTCAAATGCTATAGGATCAATATTGTATCTTATGGTCTGTACTAGACCTGATATGGCTTTTGCTATCAGTGTGCTTAGCAGATTTATGAGTAACCCTGGTGAGTTACATTGGGAAGCCCAGAAATCTCTGTTAAAACATCTTAAAGGCTCTACAGGCTTAGTTTAGTATTTTCAAAAACCAAAACTGATTTTAAACTAAAAGGCATTGTTGATTCTGATTTTGCTGGGAACACTGATAACAGGAAATCTATTTCTTCATATTTCTTTACTTTAAATTGTTCCTGCATCAATTGGAAATCACATTTACAAAAATTGTTGCCTTATCTTCAACTGAGGCAGAATATATAGCTGCCACAAATGCTGTTAAAGAATGCATTTGGTTAAAAGGATTACTATCTGAAATTGGCTGCATTGACAATTCTGAAATTAAAATTTGTACTAATAGTCTTAGTGTTTTACATCTTTACAAAAATCCTGTTTTTCATAATAGGTCAAAATACATAGATTTAAAATTTCATTTCTTTAGAGATAAGACTAAGAAAGGAATTGTCAAACTTATTAAAATACCAACCCAGCTAAATCCTGCAGATGCTGGAACACAAATTATTCCTATAAACAAGTTTAAAGATGCTTTAAAATTTCTAAATTTGTTAGAATTTTGATACTGCTTAATTCTGGTTTGCATGTATTGCTGATCCAATTGAGGTGGAGATTGTAAAGATGCAATTGGACCAGAAAAATGTTGGAGCCCAAAACTTAAAACCAACCTTACCAATCTTAAAGGGCTGATGCCTGATATGCTGATTTATTAAGTGCACTACCAAACCAATGGAAGCCCAAGACCCGGTTGCTCAAACATTCCAACAACCGGCCTTTTCTCAACCGTTGGATCATTCTTGATCAATCACAGCCGTCCACCTAAGTGATAAGGACTTATGCTGACTTCTCATCTCTCACTTTTTGCCTCTCTCGCTTTCAGATTCTTCTCTGTTCTCTCTCTTGGAGATTTTCCTTTTCTTCGTGGTTCTGTTGAGAGAAAACTTATCTATTCAGAAGCAAGTGTATTTTACAGTGATCTAAAAGGTGTGAAGCGTGGAGCCCGAGAGTCAAGCTTTTGAAGTTTAAGCGGGAGTAGGCGTTAAAAAGCATTTTTCAATTTCTACATATTTGATTTAAATTTTACCCATACTTGAACAAGTAAAAATAAAAAAAAGGAAAAAAAAAAGCCTAAGTGTACTTCAGCGCGCTTCGCGCGTGCTTTTTAGATAAAAATTTAAAAAAAAGCTTTTTTCGCGCTCTTCGACAGAGCGAAGCGTGAGAGGCGGGCGTTGCGCCTAGGCGCGCACAGTGCGCGCGTGTGCGTTTTAGAACACTGGTATTTCACTAATTTCACAAAATGCGTTAAATTATAGACAAAGATGGTGTCAATGTGCGGTTCATGGGCGGATATAGCTATGTGCGAGCCCGTTCGGCCGCTCGTGCTGGATCCAACATGATTTTTCGATTTATTAATTAATTATTATTATATGTTTTTTTAAAAAATGTAACAACCTAGTAATGTGTTTGATTATTTTAATTTTCTAGGTGAAAAAAGTGGGGAATTTTTCAACTTTTATTGTTTGGTTGACATTATTTTTCATGAGAAATAAAGCAAAATTTAACTATTTTAATAATTTATTTTTATTTTTCACACATTTGTATTTGATAATAATAATAATGCTAATTTTTGAAAAAAATAAATAAATCAATAACAATAATAAAAATGATCAAACGTGACGAAAATGGTAAAGATTTTTCATGGAAAATAAAATCTCCTCCCCCTTGGAAAACTTAAGGCT
The DNA here is from genome assembly GCA_963555705.1 of Ligustrum vulgare. Lineage (NCBI taxonomy): Eukaryota > Viridiplantae > Streptophyta > Magnoliopsida > Lamiales > Oleaceae > Ligustrum > Ligustrum vulgare. Next base: position 38,950,862 of record OY743169.1, on the reverse strand, counting down.
ATCAAACGTAGCCTTATATCCATTACCCATGCCATCCGTACAATCCATTTGCAGCTTTGGGAGACAATTGGTTGAATGATAGCTTGGTGATTTACACATAGTGCAAGAATTTTAAACTCATTGAGAATGAGTCAATTTTGCAACACTTTCAAAGTATGAGACCTAGGAGAATGTTGTTGTCTAAGCTTATAGTTACGAAGTATGATTATATCATGTATTTTCTTACTATTTTTATTTGTGTTGGACTATATTTCCATATTAAATGAAATTATATTTTAAAGCATTTATCGTTAGTAGAATTTTTAATATTTTTTAATTAAATAATATTTCGTCGTTAAAGTTCAACAGTCAATGGTCAAAGATGAAAAGTCTGCTCTAACTCAACCACAATCCTAGATTCACCATTGGTGCAGTTATGCTCATTTTTTTAATCACTCTATGTAGCATTTTTTTAATAACAAAGATAAAGTGTAGTATAAAATTAAAAGGGGGCTTGATTTGACTTTCAAATAAAGGTGCAAAAACAATTTTTTTTGTTCGAAAATAGAAACTATGTTTTAAGAGTTAAAGAAATTAAAGTAATTCTGAATGAACTCGAAAACGAAAAAACAAAGATTTTATGACGTAATTGATTACTTTTGGATTTTTTTTCCATTGAGATTCCTTAATGCTAACTGTAAACCTACATTTCTGAAATCACATTCCATGAAAATGACATCTACCTCGAGTAGGAAATGGAACAAATGGGGAATTGACACTTGACTGGCCTGTTAAGAAAGTATAAATACCTTCGTATTTTGTTAAGAAATGGTACTAATATCTTCGTAACGACTATGGAAGAAGAATTAAGAGAAAACTATTTGTGTACAGGGACAGAGCTAGGATTTTACTTGAGTGGGGGTCAAAAATTTTGGAAAACGAGATTGTAAAAATGTTTGATAATAAACACATATACGAATAAAATTGTTTACAATTGTTCTGTACGCGTTTTCATACTCTAAAAAGTTTTACAATAACTTCATTATCAATTTTCAAAAATATCTCTCTCAACATAAATAATAAGACGATCATTCATCCACTCATCACTCATTCGATTGCTCAAACTATCTTTCACGAGATTCACTGCAGAAAACACTCTTTCCACATTAGCAGTGGCAACCGGAAGAAGTAAAGCCAAAGTCAAAAGCTTATAAATCCAAAGGAAAATGAATATTTTTCTTTTCCTGAACCATCTTCTCTGCAAGATCACCAAGACCTTTCGACTCTTGAAATGCAACATTAGAGACGACATCAAAAATATAAGTTTCAAGTTGATCCCCCGAGATGATTAGATCCAATTTCCAAAAATCTTGTGGATAAAACTCATACGTTGTGGTCGACCCCTACGATCAATGACCATAAACGTGTCATCCATATCGAGAAGACCAATGTTATGATCCTGACAAAATTTATAAACTTCCTCCAAAAATGAATCTCATCCATTGTCTCTCAACATTTGGAGTTGTTGCTTGCACTCTCTCACTAGGTCCATCGCATTCACAATATCCCGATCTCTCATTTTTAATGCCTGTGACCACTGATTCGAAATTCCCAAAATAATTTTCATCATGTGTAAATTAAACACAAAATCAAAAGAATGCATGGACTTCAATAAATTGAATGCCTCCTCTTTGTGATCAGAAGAAGAAGAATCATCTTCAAAAATCATTTCAAGTACATCAGCCACATGAGAGAATAAGGCAAGCAAGCCGATTAAAGATCTATAATGTGAACCCCAACGTGTATCACCGAAGTGCTGAAGACTGCTTTCTTGATTAAGTCCCCTACCACTTACAATTTCACCCCTTTGTAATGCCTCAACAACATGATTGGATTGTAATTCTCTAAGCATATCAGAACGCTTATAAGATCCTCCAACAACATTTACCAAATCAGTAGCAACAAGAAAAAACTCAACAACTGCAATACTCTTCTTCGCAACAACAACAACAAGTGCTAGTTGAAGCTGATGAGCAAAGCAATGTATGTAATATGCACATGGGTTTTCATTTAAAATGAGTATTTTTAAGCTATTGAGCTTGCCTTGCTTATTGCTAGCCCCGCATATTGCTAGCCCCATCATAACCCTGCCCCATCATAACCCTGTCCTTGTAATTTAGATATGCTCAAATTGTATCTATAAAACATCTTATCAATGGCATCCTTAAGTGAGTGCTATGGTACGTGTAACATGTTCAATTCCTATGAAACATTCTTTTACATGCCCATTATTGTCTACATAACATAAAACAATTGACATCTGCTCCTTTGATGACACATCACGAGATTTATCAACTAGAATTGTGAGCAATGAATCACCAATATCTTTCAAAATAATATTGATTGTTTCAGCAGCACTAGTTATGTCGTTTTGAATGTCAGGAGATGTTAATTTGCAGTTTTTAGGAGCGTTACTCAATGTCACAGCTTTAATATGATCCACATGCTCAGCAGCAAAAAAAAAGAAAGAAAGAAAGTTACCTAGATTAAGAGAATTCTCTTATTCATCATTACTCCGAAAAAGTAGTCCTTGTCGCAAACAAAGTCGAACACAATCAATTGAAGCATTAAGTCGAATGCAATAATCATCTTTACACTTTTTTGATGTCTTGTGGAAAACCGTTTCAATATGGAGATCTTGATTCATTAATGCTTCACACTTCATTTAAGCTCCATTGTGTTCACTATCATGCTTCCCAACATGAACGTTAAGCCTCTTATTATGTTTCCAATGATTAAATCCCTCACCAACAAAAGCATCACCCCCTAATTGTTTTTCTTTAGTAGATTTGAATACATAACAATATAGACAAAAGGCGGCATCTTTAGATATGCTATACTCCAACCAATCGCCAAAGTCACTAAACTAAGAAGGGTTAAATCTTCTAAATATTTTTTTTCCCAAACTTTCGTTTTGGAAACAAATGATTCAATGGTTGACATGGACCTTTCAAAAAATATGCTCTTCGAACTTAATCTCTAATCTTAAGAGCATAATTCGAAATTGGAATTCTTTATCCGGGGTCAAAGGGAAGTTGTGCAACATCGAATTCCTCAATCAAAGTTGAGCTCCTCTCATCCGTTTTCGAACTTCCTACAAACGTGTTCGAATCATTTTCAACTCTATTTGAACTTTCCTCAACAACATTTTCTTGACGATGTCTTTTTATTAAATATATCTCCATAATCTATTAATCTAGAATATCAAATATGACAATACATAATCAATAATCAATTCTAATTCGTTTGCAAAAAAACCAAAAGTTTTAAATAAAAAAAAAAAGTGAAACGCTGCACTAAACTAAACTCAGTTGCACAAGAAAGGCAGAATCCCAAAATTACAAAATACAAACAATCCATACCCATTTGTCCTCTAAACCAAGAACTCAAGCAGTCAAGCTCTCTGTCTCTGGAAGTGGAAGCACAAAGTCATCAAATTCACTAAAGAACTCAACAAGCACATTTCAAATTTTCAACATAACACAACTACTGCACAAGAAGAGTAACATACTAACATTTAACAAAGACAAGAGGCATTATTAACTTGTTAAAATTCACTTGGAAAAATTGCACCCTAATCTGATTTTTTTTGGGCGTCGGTGAGAAGCAGCGCAGTCGGGCTTGGTCGACTTCTCGACGAGGATGAGCAGCACAGGCAGTCGGTAGGGACAGCGAAGATGGAGGCTCGATTGGACACCGACATTCGGCAGAGGTAGAGGCATAGCCGCATAGGAACTCACGCACAGACAGGAACGGCGGAAGCGGGGAGCTCAGCCAGCAGGAGAATAGAATGGATCTGATTTGGGTCTTGGCCGGGATCGGTCTTGAGCAAATAAGGGAAGATTTTGGGTCTTTTAATTTTATTTTTTTTGGGCCAAAGCATACTGGACTTAATTTTTTTTTAAAATCCCAATGGGGGTCTACACTCGTACTGGGCCTTAGGAGGCTCTGTGTCCGTGTGTATGTATTGTTCAATATGACACAAGTATTTATACTTATACAAAGAAGTCTATTCCAGGTAAATGACTAAACATAATTCTTTACATAATTACAAGGATCCTATTCTATAATCAAGGGAAGTCAAGTATGTTGAGATCTTCTAATATTTCATTGACGAGATCTTCTAATGCTCCTCCTCAAGTTGGAGTGTGAATGTCAGCTACACATAGCTTGCTAAGGATAAAACAAAAATTTTGTTTGTCCCAAATGGCTTTGTGAAGATATCAGCAATAAGCCTTTTTTGTTGGAACATATATTGTTGTAATGACTCCCGTTCGAATCTTTTGATGCAAAAAATGACAATCAATCTCTATATTTTTGGTGAGTTCGTGAAATATCTAATTTGAAGTTATATAATGGCTACGTGATTGATCATCGCAAAAAAACTTAGCTTGTCCAAGATGGTAAACTCGAAGATCAGAAAGTAAATATTTCATCCAAGTGAGCTCGCATGTGATTGAAGCCATTGCACGATACTCTGCTTCATCTGATGGTTGGGAAACAATAGATTGTTTCTTGGTTTTCCATAACACGAGTGAATTGCCAAGAAATATGCAATATACAGTGATAGATTTTTGCGAAATGGGGAAACGAGCCCAGTGTGCATCACAGTATTCTCTCAAGACAATATTGCCTCTTGAAGGGAAAATAGTTCATGTCCTGCTGCTCCTTTTTAAATATCGTACAAGATGATGAACTACTTAAAAGTGTGTTTTTCACTATTCTTTCATATATTGGCTAAGACCCAGTTTTCTAAAACACGCGTATAGTGCGCACTTAGGCGCAACGCTCGCGTCACGTGTGTGGCTTTAGCGAAAAGCGCAACATTTTTAAAATTTTTATCTAAAAAGCGCGCAAGAAGCGTGCCGAAGTGCGGTTAGGCTTTTTTATTATTATTTTTTATTTTTACTTGTTCAAGTATGGGTAAAATTTAAATCAAATAGGTAGGAATTGAGAAATGCTTTTTAACACCTACTCCCGCTTAAGCTTCAAAAGCTTGACTCTTGGGCTCCATGCTTTGTCACGCTTCACACTTTTTAGAACACTGCTAAGAACATGAACTGCATAAGAAATTTCGATCCTTTTGATGGTGAGATAAAGAAACTTACCAGTGAGTCTCCTGTTTTTAGATTAATTCTCTAGGATTTCTCAGTATGTGGGAGTTAACTTTAAATTCTCTTCCATGGGATATTTGGTTGGCTTTGCACCAAGTAACCCAGCTTCATCAAGAATATCCAATGTGTATTTACGTTGACAGATGGAGATACCTTCTGCAGATCGTGCAACTTCCACTCCAAGAAAATACTTTAACTTGCCAAGGTCTTTTGTTCGAAAATGGTTGTGAAGAAATTGCTTGAGATCAAGTATAGCATCATAATCATTCCTTGTGATAATCATGTCATCAACGTAGATAAGGACCGTCGTAATGAATTCCCACACACTTTGGTAAACAACGAATAGTCTGTCTTGGATTTCTGATAACCTGCTTGATGAATGGCGTTGGAAAACTTGTGAAACTAGCTTCGAGAGGCATATTTAAGTTCGTATAGGGATTTTTTAGGTCGACATATAGTATACTCCCCCTTGTTGACGAAAACCTACTGGAAGCTGGATGTAAACTTCTTCGAACAAGTTCCTATGAAGGAAGACATTTTGAATGTCCATTTGGTAAAGGGACCAATTACAGATAGAGGCAATGGCAAAGAGACATCGCATTGTGAACAACTTTTCAATAGGGGAAAAGGTCTCTTTGTAATCAATACCCTCATATTGAGTGAACCATTTTGCAATGAGGCGAGCCTTATAATACTCAATGGTGCCATCAAAATTATATTTTATTTTGCAGACCCATTTGTATTCGATTGCACGATGTCCAGCAGGGAGATCGAAATGTGTTTGTGTGTGGTTCTCATTAAGGGATTGGAGCTTATAGGCCATGGTAGTTTGCGAAGGTCTTCCCAAACCTCTTCTACTGTTGTGTAATATGAAACACTATTCACAATGTCTTCATGAACCGAGTTCAAGATCCAAGCAAGGACCATATCATTGCATTTTTACCTTATGTCTTGTTGGTTTCTGATGGGGCTTCAATGATTCCATCAACCAAATTGAGTTTATTTTTTGCACTTAGGATAATCCTCATAGCACGACTCCATGTTCCATAGTTGTCGCCTATGAGAAACATGGAAACCAGAACGTTTCCTGTTGGTCTGAATGACACAAGGTAAATGGGTTAGAGACTTTTAATGAAGCCTCAATTTTGCTCTATGGGGTCACTCATGATAGCAAGGTTATTGTGTTTGTCTAAGTCTGATTGTTGCGGAAGTAGTGAGGTATGCAAGGTCACCATAAAACAATGCTTTGATACCATGTTAAGAAAGGTACCAGTACATTCGTAGTTGTTAAGAAAACTGTATTAAAACCTTTGTAATGACAATGGAAGAAAAATTGGGAGAAAAATATTTCTTATGTTTTTATTTTTCAATATGAAACAAGTATTTATACTTATACAAATAATTCTATTCTAGGTAAATAACTAAATATAAGGGGTATTAACACAAATACTCTTATTTTTGGACCATTTACAAAAAAAAACCTTCTTGAAATTTTTAGAAAATAAAAATATTTTGTAAATCTTGTTTGCCACTTTTTTAATCATTTTTCTCACTTTTTTATAATTTTCTCACGTTTTTAAAAAAAGTGACACAATGTCACTTATTTTTTTAAAAAATTGATAGGCACATTACTTTATCAATTAAATATAAATTAAAACCTTAAAATAAATTCATGAATTGTTAATTTTATTCAAAATGTTGGAATAATTGTACTATTTTTTGAAAAAGTGTGACACATTTTTAAAAAATGTGGAATAATGTCACTTTTTATCCTTTTTCTTTTAACTAAAAAGGAGCAATTTGTCACATTTTCCTACTTTAAGGTCAATTTTTTTTTTCAATAATTATCATTGACTAACAAATTATACAAGTTCACAAACATCAATAGAGACATTACACAATGCAAAAAAATAAAAAATAAAAAGTGAGAAAAAAAAAGTGACGTTTTGTTACTTTTACTACTTCAATGTGACCTTTTCTATATCTATCTTTGACTACATGCGTAGTAATTTAACAAATTATACAAGTCTACAAATATTGATAGATACATTACACATTCTTCATAAACAAACACACCATAATTTTTGTCACTTAAAAATTTAATCATTTTTTTTAAAGTGACATGTACGTGACTTTCTCAATCAAATATAAATTAAAATTTTAGAATAATTGATGATTTTTTAAGTTTATTCTATATGTAGTCTCTTTTTTGTTATGTTGCTCTGCTATTACCTGAACATAGTAAACAACTTCATTTTAAGAACGTGATATCCGATAAATTGAAAGCGATAAAAGTTCAAAAAAGTTACAAAATTCAAAAAAGTGACAACACTAAAAGAACATTAACTAATGCTTATCAAAATATTAGAATAGTTATGCAAATTTTAAAAAAGTAAGACAATTCCGATACCTTTGTGTTCGAGCCAAAAGTTACGTCATTTCTCTCATCATTCCACTGAGAGCATCATCCACAATGGACTAGCTAAGTTGAGCTAGCCATATAAGCAAAAAACTCAAATATTAAGTGACACATATACATGTTAGAGTTAACAATTAATTTTTGCTACAATGGATATTTTAATTTTCTACTAAATCCAAGAATACGATAAATATTTATTTTTAAAATAACAAAATTTATATATTAATATGGTACTCATTTTGAAGATCTCATTAAATTATATAATATGAAATCAACAAAAAAATTATTTTATTTATTGATATTAGAAAATTTAAAGAAGAAAGAAGAAAAGTGTCACGTCATCAGTTAAAGGACTAACCACATTTAACAAAGAAATTAACATATGGCTAAAAAGATTAACTTAACTTGTGAGTTAACCTATCCATTCATTGTATACTAATATTTAACCCCTAGCCAATTTATTTTACTAACATGTTATTTAACATATCCATTGAGGATGCTCTAAGCCGCTATTTCTATATCCTTAAAATTCTTTTTTTTTTTTTTTTTTTTTTTTTACATTACTCAATCTCAAACATTCATTAAGAGTTAAGCCCACAATATTTGACTTTTTAACAAAATCTCAATCATATATTCTCCTAAAAATCGCTATTTATTTCCAAAGAGAAAAAAAACCCATCTTTTTAAACAATATAAAACATTCACTAAATCAAAAACATAATTTAATACACTTTTCTCATCTTATGTTCAAGAAAACACACCCAATACAAAACTACAGTTTCAGTTCTAGTATGGAGAAAAATACTGAACAGCATAAGAATTGAATAGAATTTAAGATATCATTATCTAGTTCAAGTTCTGATTTGACAGATGATGATGAGGAAACTAAGATGTCGTTGACGAAGAGTGCCGACTCAGGAAGGAGATTGTTTTTGATGGAAGTGATGATGAAACTGCACATATAAGTAAATCCGAGGTCAGAGACTTATTTCATGAATACCAGTATGAAGGATGATATCCTGGAAGGTAGGAGCACAAAACCTTACTGTTCATCTCACAAGAATTATCTTTTTCAGATCTCAAACTGGATAAGAAAAGGAGTCCATGCCTGAAAATTATAATAAACACTTTGCTGAAGAAATCAGGTGGTTCGCAGTTTGGGGGCTTTCAAATCTTATGGAATTGGGTCTCTTGATGAGAGCATAGCTACTTATAAGGGCATCTAAAACCCTACCCCAAATTTGGGATAATTTGGGGTAAAATCTTCTTCTATGGTACCCTTATTCTCACCTCAAATTTGGGGTTATGAATAGTGCAACCCCAGATTTTTTGGGGTTGCACTATTCATAACCCCAAATTTGGGGTTGGCCTTAATTAATTACCAAATTGCCATTTTCTTATTTAATTTAAATGTTAAAAATTATTAATTAGTCTAATAATTTGTTGTTATAGTAATTATCTTAACTGTAAATATTATAATAATTATTTTTTAATAATTATTGTCGTAATTCTATAATTGTTAATTTAATTTTTCTTAGAAAAATTATTTTTGTTCTAAATAATAGTAATGTTTTTGTTAATATTGTTACAAAATCGGTACAAATTAGTTTGGATAATTAAAAATACTGAAATTTTATTTCCAAAACTAACGACGACATATGTCAAATGAAACTACATATGCAACAACAACGAGAGGAAAACATAAACTTGAACATACAAGAAACTAATACGAAATAGTAAGTCGAGATAGTCAATGATCTTGTAATCACCCAAACCAGTGGAGGATCCCCAGATGTCGCCAAACAATTGAGAAAATGAACCGGCGGTACTTTGCGATCTGAAACTTTGATTGTTAGCTCTTTTTTGGGTTATTCTTAACTGTTCACTTTCTAAAAATGCACATACATGTGGGTTTGCCACAGTAGATAAATCCATGAATAAAATTTTATTCTCCTCTTGAAGTTCTGTCATGGCCTGTTTTTTCATTTCAAGATCATATATATGTTGCCTCTCATCGCTGCCCTTTTGTAGATGTGCACCAAGTTTGCGATTTTCTTCCTTGATAACCTCAATAATCTTAGAAGTATCCTCATCATTTTTTCTCTTCGGTTTGGATTTTTTTATTCCCATGGGCCGTGTCGACGGACTTCCAAAATTTTCATCATTCAAATTCATAGTAAACGAATGCATTCCTCCACATGACGGATATGACATGTGGTCCTCCGATCCTGGAGACTCTTGAGTTGGTGAACCAAAGTTCTCGCCTTGCCATTGAAAAGCAGTTACTGGTGGGTTCATATTACTGGAAAACTTCTCGATATCTTTAAGTAGAGGCCAAACATGATCAAACTTGAAACCCTTCTTATACTTGTTATCTTGTGCTAACAAGAGTTTTGCTTGATGCATATGAAATAATAAGAATAACAATTATTAAGATTTTGTCATGCCAAAGTATAAGTAACAAAATAATAACATCAAGAATGACACTCACATAGCCGCTTTCGTTCGCACCACTGGGATTTAGATTCTCAACTTGAGTTAGACATCCACACAATTTGTTTACTGCTACCAACATAATTTGCATTCGCTTCAGCAAAGATTTCTTGTTGCGAGGTTGCATTGTAGGATCATCGGCTGGAAGTTTTTCATTGTCTTGTTGTTCGATTCGAGACCAGAACATGTCCTTCGATTGGTAAATGCCAGTAATCGGATTTTGGGAAACATCAACATACTGGTGACACAAGTGTTCATCTTCTTGGATTGAGTATGAACTACTACGTAGATTACCTGCCATTGTTAGACGAAATTACAAGATATGAATGTAAGTATTGGGATACTTGACAAGTTGCATGGCTAATTATTTATAGAATAGATTTGGCTTCCATTTGAGGGTCAAGATCCATTTGTATTCCGATCCAACAGACCAATTAAATAATCCCAATTGTCTTGTCGTCTGAAAAGGGATGAAATATATTCGATTACCATTTGAGGGTCGAGATGAATTCGTATTCCGATCCAACAGTCCATTTTAAGAGTCCTAGTTGTCTTGTCATCTGAAAAGGGGTGGAATATATTCGATTACCATTTGAGGTTCGAGATGAATTCGTATTCCGATCCAATGGTCCATTTTAAGAGTCCTAGTTGTCTTGTCATCTGAAAAGGGGTGGAATATATTCGATTACTAAAGCACGAAATTAAAATGATAATATTCATCAAATGCATGTATTGGACACTTGAAAATTAAAATTTCCTTTCTGGGGCGTTGCCCCCGCACCCCCACGGGGGGCGCTGCCCCACCGACCCCTGCGACCAGACCGGGCAGGTAGATCCCCGTTTTGTGGTGGCAAACACATATTTGAGTGGAAAATCGTGTGCAGAACTAACACAACTCTTGGTGCAATTACTACATGAAAAATTATTATTATCCAATAGGATATCAAATCCAATGGCTAAGATGTTGGTGCAATCTTCAGGAACGGTTAAGATTACATAATCAATATTCTCTGTCCATTGGACACCTCTATTTAATGAATGCGGATCATCATTTGTAACTCAACTAACTTCAATATTTCTTCCCTTAAAATGAACTTCAATTTCGGGGGTTCTTCTTCTAGCTTTTCATCTTCAATCCTTAATGATGAAGATGATAGCGAGTCCCAAAATTGCTCAAAGATGCTAGAGATGATTGAAGCTGAACAACAAGTTATAGTACAACCTCAAGCTAATAACAATTTTATTATTGCACAACATCTCCATCAGCAACGTAATTCCACACCCCGACATGGAGGTTCGATTCCAAGGAACATTGTCATCAAGCGTGATCGTGGAATTGCATACGTTAACCTGTTCAAAGACTACTTTGCCGAAAATCCATGTTTCCCTCTCGAGATTTTTCGTCGTCAATATCGCATGTCTCGTAATCTATTTTTACGAATTGTTACTGCCATAAAAACCCATGACAATTATTTTGTACAAAAAAAGGATGCTATTGGTGCACTCGATCTTTCTGCAATGCAAAAGATTACTGCTGCCTTTCGAATGCTAGCATATGGATTACCTGCAGATGCTACTGATGAGTATGTTAAAATTGGAGAATCTACTACAATTGAAAGTACGAAGCGATTCTGTCTAGCTGTCTAGAGATTTTCGGAGAGCAGTATCTAAGATCACCAAACTCTAATGATGTTGCAAGGCTATTGAAGGTTGGTGAAGCTCGTGGATTTCCTGGCATGCTGGGTAGCCTAGATTGTATGCACTGGAGGTGGAAAGCTTGTCCAACTGGTTAGGCAGGTCAGTACGCAGGTCGTAGTGGATCTCCAACAATTATCCTTGAGGCTGTTACTGATTATGATATTTGGATCTGGCATGCATATCTTGGGTTGCCTGGGACAAACAATGATATCAACGTGTTAGAAAGGTCTCATCTTTTTGCTAATCTTGCATCAGGCGTAGCTCCTCCGGCTCATTATATTATACAGGGAAAGGAGTATGTGACGGGTTATTATCTGGGTGACAGCATATACCCGAAATGGTCCACCCTTGTGCAAACAATCCACGATCCTCATGGACCAAAAAAAAAATTATTCGCAACAAAACAAGAGAGTTGTAGAAAGGACGTGGAATGTGCATTTGGAGTACTACAATCAAGGTTCGCAATTGTAGCAGGACCAGCTCGTTTTTGGGACAAACATGTGTTGAAAGACATAATGACAGCGTGCATTATTATGCATAACATGGTTATTGAAGATGAATGTGATCTTGTGGCACCCATTCAAGATTATGTTGAATCACCAGCTCCAGAAGTTGAGATAGTTGGCAATGAAGACTCCCGTTTTCAAGAATTTCTTGGTCGACACAGACAAATAAGAAATACCGATGCTCGTTATGAACTTCGTAATGCCTTAATTGAGCATTTATGGGAGGAATACATTAATTCTGAAAATTAAGTTTCGTCCATGATCGATAACATCATTTAATTTAGGGAATTTGTAGTCACTAGGCGTATTTTGTACTTCAACTTAGAGTTTTTTTTCCCGAAAAAAATTACTATTTTTAATTTGGTCCATTCTACGCATTAGTTATTAATTTAAATTAAAGTTATTAATTAACAAATTTATAATCAGGGTATAATTAATAAAAAAATAGAAGAAAATTGGGTACTATTCACTTAACCCCAAATTTGGGATTAAATAGTTGGAGATATTATTTGAGTCTACCCCAAATTTGGGATAAACCATTAGAGATGGCCTTAGTGAAGAGGAAGGGATAGAATCTGGGTCTTGATCTTGTGGGAGTAAAATAAGGAAAAATAAATGAGTTTTAGCCTCTGATTGGCAAAATGAAAAAAACAATGTAACACATTTTTTCAAATCACTTTTTAACCTCAAATATTTTTTCTCTCCATTTTTCAACTACATATTTTACTTCGAAAACATAAAAAAAAACATATTTTTAAACACAAGACTTTTATTAAACAGAGGCTAAGCCTGCAAGAGAGAAACGAGATTCTCGTTTGGGTTTTTTTTTTTTAATAATTTAGGGAGACATTTTAAATTGATATTTTTAACTGACATTGTAACTTGTCTAACATACATTTGGATGATGTAGATAATTACCTCGTCACTTACTTTTTCACCACCTAATATATGTACGCATGTCATAATATCACTTAAAAATGTCAATTAAAAATTTTACCTCTAAAATTACCTTCTTTTTTTTTCCAGGGTTTAGGCAGTAAGTATTAATTACGGTGTGATGGATTCTAATTAGGCGGTATTTGAAATGGAGTATTTGACATGAAATTGGAATTCAATTTCTCACTTTTTTTGTTTTATTGAGTGTTTGATTGGAATACTTTGCATTGAAAAATCAATTTCATCTTAATAGACAAAGCTATATGTACTTTGGGTTACTCGTTGGCTTACACACCACTCACATGGGGTGAGACCCACAAAATAATAATATATTTGTGGATCTCATCTAATGTGAGTGGTATGTAAGTCAATGTAAATATGACGGTATGATTTCATTAAATTGTGGCAAATTAATTCTTAAGGTTCAGTAGGTAATTGGTTTCAATGGTAAATGTTAAAAGCGGTTTGATTTGAATCATCTACTACGTTCCTTTTGAAAGTAATAAATAAATATATGAAAATGACGGTCAATTAAAGATAATTCTCGACTTAACAGTCGCTTTCAAACAAATCTAGACAGCTAAGTACCTCAACCAAACATTAAACAATCAAAAACTCAACAACACCCGAAGTGATAATGACATTGTAAAATAAAAAAAATAGCAGAAAATGAGAAAAGACGATTATCAAAACACAAATTCAATACTTTTATTGTCCTTTTATATACATTTACAGCATCATCAAAGGAACAACTTCAGAAACGGTAAACAGTAATGATTAAATGACCGACAGACATTAATTAAACATAGTAGTACATAAATTTCAAAAAACAACACGCGTACGTGTATTTATACACGTACACGTACACATATAATAAATGACAATAATAGCTTATTTATTTAAGGCGCCTGCAAAGAGTGAGGCCATCTCCAATTGAAAGCTGAGCCAATTCAATACGAGAATCAGCTGCTAAAAATGTGTTGAGTTTCATTATATGACCTCTGCATCCCTTTAAGTAACCAAGCATTTCTTCATCCTCAGATAATGCTACTGTACCAGCCCATAATGTGTTGTCATAGGCTATGATTCCACCAACTTTGACTAGCTTTAGCAGCTGTTCATGATAGTTCATGTAGTTTTCCTTATCTGCATCGACAAATGCAAAATCGAATGTCCCGTCTTCTCCCTGTATATAAACAAAACTTCATCTAGTTGATGGAGAACATATAGAATTAATGGTCCAACCCTATTTTTCATATACTATTTATTACGTACCTTAAGTTATAAATGAAACTTGAATGTAACTTTCTTAAAAAAAAAAAAAAAAAAAAAGGATTGAACGCCAATCTTAGGCGCCCTCACCATCCCTGTGTTGGGGATTGATAGAAGATGTAAATTGTATGTTATACTACAAGCTGGTCAGAGTCTGAGTATCACCCACTAGACTGATAAAGTACTTAACAAATTCGAACCAATAAGGATTCGAACCTGCGTTTGTGGATCCCAACATTTACCGATATGTATTGTGGGCAATGTAACTTTCTTTAATTATATTATATGGCGCATGCATGATAATGTAAACATGTGTATATACCTCGGCTAAGAACTCGTTCATAACTGTGGTGGCATCAGACTGAATGTACTGAATTTTCTGGGTCATGTTTGCCTTCTGAATAAATGGAAATCCAGTCTCATATGCTTCTCTATCCGGATCAATCGCAATAATCTATTAAAAAATAAAAGAAATCATTATTACTTATTTTTCAAACTTATAATGTAAAATTGATTAAATTTGTGATTACTTCGCCATCATCTGGAAGAGCAAGAGCAGTTGAAAGAAGTGAGTATCCAGTAAATACTCCAATTTCAATTGTTTTCTTCGCATTCATCAGTTTCAATAGCATTGAAAGAAATTGGCCTTCATCAGCAGACACATTCATCAGGCTCCTGAAATTCATACATCTGCAAGTTAGTGCCTTCAAAAAGATCATGAACATGATAATAATTTGTTAATGTTTAAATTTTTGTATCATACCAGTACTGATACTTCTCGACAGTAGCATTCCTGAGTTCTTTGAGTTGTTCGTGCTCTCTGGGATACGCACTTGTTTCCAAAAGATACTGCAAGACGATGCACGTCGTTAGATCAAGATCTTGCATTTAATTTTTTTTTTTTTTTTTTTTTTTTTTTTTTTTTTTTTTTTTTTTTAGCATTTATGTAATGGCTTTCGAAGAGAAAAAATGGTGCAGGAAATTAAAATGAACCTTAGCGAGTTGTTCGCTTTGAAGAATAGTGCTCGTAAACTTGTCCTTCATCCTTCAAGGTTTTTTTTTTTTATTTTAAAGAAAAATTAAAATAAATTAGAAAGAATACAAGAAGGAGGAGAAGAAAACTTTGTTATTTCCCTGTCTTGTTGGGAAGAAATTTATATAGGAAATCTCAGAGGACAATTGAGTTTATAATGCCACATCACCACCAATTAAAGTACGTGGAAATATTCGTTAGTTGCTATCTTTCGCGAATTAATAATAAATTAATAATCTCGGTGGTTGTGTATCTTCAATTTCTCCATCTTATTTTTTTTTTTCCTAGACAACTTGCTTTTAATTTTGGGCTATCCTATTTGACCACACCGGGTGACATCCGGTGTGTTTAAAAAGAATAATTCCTTAATTTTTGAGATTGAATAATTATTTTAGTAATAAGGGGTAATTATTCAAGTGATTGAACTTGACATATGATATGACAGCTTACCTTGGGTTCTTGTTCGGACGAAACAGAAGATATTATTAATAAACAAAAATACATTTTGTTCATTTTTTATTTTTTATTTTGATTGTGTACATTTTGTTCATTAATCGTATATGACATTGTATTGTGTTTCAATGATATTGATTAAATATCGTATTTGATTTTGCAATATATAAAACATCTGAAAGTTTAATTCCAAATATACCATATTATTAGTAGCATCAAGAGGAATAAAAAATTCGCAAATATATTTTATTTAGGGATATGTAACAATCAAGTAACCAGTAGTAATTAAAATGTTAACGCCAAACTTTGCAAGTTTAAATCTGATGTATTTTGTGTTTTGTTGCGCAATTAATCTTTCAATACCATATTTTGATAGTTCAACTGTAGAAGTTTTAATTTATATATCAATTTTGAACCGTTGAGGTATTATAAATAAATATATAAATACGTAGACTATATGTTATTTTTGTTGCAATCTAGAGGAAGATGGTGTTTATCATTTGTCGGTACTCGGTAGTTCTAAATTATCGATAGTCGATTATCGTTAAATAACCTTAGAAGTTATTGTTAAAGTTAAAACATGTTTAGACATGATATGAACGAAGTAGGAAGAAGCTGGCGATTGAGCACTGACTATCAGATGGGGCCCAGTCTAACCCCCATGGCACCTTCAAATTCCTAAAGAACTAAGTTAAAAATTTACTTTGAGTATGCATTAAGACGAGACACTTGTAATTAGCAACTGACATATTAATTTTAGAAGAGGATGGAAAATGTGATTTCATATTTTAATAGGTAAAAAATGTATTATTATCATAATATATTAATTTATAGGCTATGATTTTAGTTGCTTGCACGCAATGTTTTAGAAATTTTTTAGTCCCGAAAGATACCGAATGTTTCCATCGTGGTCTCTCTCTCGTTATGGTAATTTTTCATGTCAACTCATACTCGCCAACTCCTAAACCCAATACCAACATGTATACAAGTCAGATGTCAAATTCTTACGAGACGATTAGTTAGAGTTTGATAATTGATACATATAATATCCTATTCCATTCCTATATTATATCTATGATGGAAAATAAATTGGTGACAAATATATTTTCGCTTGTGAATATGAAATTAATCCCACGTTGAATGAAAGTTGAGATTTGAAGAGGGGCCTTAAAAATGATTACAATCCCACATTAGTTAAAAGTAGAAAGGTGAGAATAAATGGGGACTATAAATAATGACATCCCACGTTGAAAAAAAGAAAAAGAAATGTGACAATGTGGGAAAACTTAAATAGTTATCCCACGTAAGATAAAAATGAGTTTGTGAACCAATTTATATATGATTTACAATTTGAAAGGTATAACCATTTGTTGTATAGAGACTCCTCCATGGCCTACACACCCGCAATGGGAGTGCAAATCTTGGACCGACTTGGCCTTCTAACCTTGAACTTGTGTGCGGACGCGACCTGCGTACACGAATGTCGAACCAAATGAGTCAAAAATTGGCCACAAAGTGACAGCCATATTTTGGAAATTTTCTTTTACGTTTTCCATTTAAAACATAAACTGAAAATTTATTTTGTAACTCCAAAACGTTCCAAAACCTCTGAATTCAAATGGAATGTAAAAGCAGGAGTTATGACTGCATTAAGAAGCAAAGACTCCTCCTTTCCTCTATATATTGAACAATTTCCTCAATTCAGACACACCACAACACCACGAAATCTCTCTGTATTTCTCCAGTCGCTTGGTGATTCTGTTCAAGCACATTTTCTGTTCGACTGCACAGCTACAGTTCCAGCCGCTGCATCCTGGGAAGCAAACGCTTAAGTTACTTCGGTGAGAGGGTGAATATTACTTTAAGGACACTGTGTTCAACACAGGCCCCGGATCCAACACGTTCATTTTATTTCTTATCCAACATTGTTTCGTTTACTGCTTACTGTAAATTATTTGTTTTAATTAGTAAATTGTTTACAAGTTTTTTTACAATCTTAAAGCAGTACTTTTTTTTTTGGTTAAATAGTTTACAAAACCGTTTTTCAAAAGCAGATTTCTTACTGTTCCTTAAGGGCAGTTGGTTTCGTCTATATCATTTGGTACTGATATTCTTATTGTGTTTCAGAAATGGAAAATACACCTACCAATAACGTTGCGGCATCCGGAAATGAAACAGTGCCTCCAATGGTACCGAATGTGCCTCCTGTGGCTCAGGCTGTGGCTATGCCAAGTTCTGATGTGGCTCCAGTAACACAGGCTGTGGTTAATATGCCAAGTCTAGCTGCTAGCCCAAGTGGAACTAAGACTGTGCCTCCCATGCCAAATTCTGGCTTCTGGTCCAACTGTGATAGTCCCGGTTAATCACCGGGAAAAGCCGGAGAAATTCAATGGTTAGAATTTCAAGAGATGGTAACAAAAAATGTTGTTTTACCTCATGACCTTGAATCTTGCGAGATTCTTGACTGAGAATGCTCCAATGCTCAAAGATGGTGAATGAGACATTCAAACAATCAGTGCAGTGGATGCTTGGAAGCATTCTGACTTCCTATGCCGAAATTATGTTATGAACAGCTTGACTGATTCACTGTATAACGTGTATTGCACCATTAAAACGACTAAGGAATTATGGGAGTCGTTGGACAAAAAGTATAAAACCAAGGATGTCGGAGCCAAGAAGTTTCTCGTTGGCCGCTTTCTGGAATACTAAATGGTGGACTCTAAACCTATAATCAATCAAGTACAAGAACTACAAGTAATCTTGCATGAAATTCATTCCGAGGGAATGGTTGTGACGACCCGAATTCTCTTCCATTCGAGTGCCACTAAAAGTGACTCATATCATATTATCGAGACTTAAATAGTAATGTAAAATTATTCAAAAGAATAATTAGAATCCCATAATTTTATTTGTGAATAAAAATAGAACATAATTTTCTTACATAAAGTTCAACATAATTATCTCATCAATCTTAACCACTTTTGCCACTTCCATGTTGACCGCCTCGAACCTTCAATTATCTGAAAATGGTAAATATCGTGGAGTGAGATTTATAAAATCCCAGTAAGTATACCAAGCATAAATTTTCTTTTGAAAGCATATGGATCATTTTCATCATAACATAGGATAGGATCGAAATACTCATAAACATAGGGAGACACAAGAATTTTACCGAACTTAAATGACAAGAATTCTTATGTGTAGCGCTACTAAACTCCGGTCCCCTTAGCATAATCATAAACATATCATATGGAACCCATAACAATCTTGTGAGATTGATTTCATAGCAATGATCCAAACATTTTCATAAAAACATAAGATATACTTACTTGTCATAAAAACATACTTACTTTTCATAAAAACATAAGGTGTATTTACCTTTCATAAAAACATACTTACTTTTCATAAAAACATAAGATATACTTACTTGTCATAAAAACATACTTACTTTTCATAAAAACATAAGGTGTATTTACCTTTCATAAAAACATACTTACTTTTCATAAAAACATAAGATATACTTACTTGTCATAAAAACATACTTACTTTTCATAAAAACATAAGGTGTATTTACCTTTCATAAAAACATACTTACTTTTCATAAAAACATAAGATATACTTACTTGTCATAAAAACATACTTACTTTTCATAAAAACATACTTACTTTTCATAAAAACATAAGGTGTATTTACCTTTCATAAAAACATACTTACTTTTCATAAAAACATAAGATATACTTACCTTTTAAAAGATTAAAATGAAGTGTAGTAGTAAATGGACCAAAACTTTCTTGACCACCTTGAATTTCTCTTACTTGTGGATTTTGTCAAGAGATTGGAAATAAGTGTATATGTGTAGAGTTGTGTGTAAAAGAGATGAGTTTAAATAGATGTATAAAGTTGGCATATTGTAAACATAATCATTCAATTCTATTAATTTTAACACATCATTTTCTTAAAGTAAAGCACCATTCATATACTTTTCCATATTTATACAAATAATATGCTCTTCATGATTATATATAATGGAGTCTTATCAATCATTCATATACTTTTCCATATTTATACAAATATTATGCTCTTCATGATTATATATAATGGAGTCTTATCAATCATTCATATACTTTTCCATATTTATACAAATATTATGCTCTTCATGATTATATATAATGGAGTATATAAATCATTCATATACTTTTCCATATTTATACAAATATTATGCTCTTCATGATTATATATAATGGAGTCTTATCAATCATTCATATACTTTTACATATTTATACAAATATTATGCTCTTCATGATTATATATAATGGAGTATATAAATCATTCATATACTTTTCCATATTTATACAAATATTATGCTCTTCATGATTACATATAATGGAGTCTTATCAATCATTCATATACTTTTCCATATTTATACAAATATTATGCTCTTCATGATTATATATAATGGAGTATATAAATCATTCATATACTTTTCCATATTTATACAAATATTATGCTCTTCATGATTACATATAATGGAACCTCCCATGCTTGCATATATTTTCTTAATTTCAATAATAAAAGTAATTTTTGTATAAATAAATATTGGGATAACATTGAATTAAGTACTTGGACTTAATATACTTTAAATCAAGAGAATGGAGATATTTGTTTTTTAGAAATTCGGAATTTAATTTAAAATCGAACGATCTCGATTATTTCTTGACTTGGCTATACGAATACGTCGCGGCGTTAACTTAATAAAAATGGGTGAAATAGTAGCGACACGATTTTCTATTAAAATAATTATTAATCGCGTAAAAATTCTTGGTCGCTACAAACTTACCCCCTTAAAATAATTTCGTCCTCGAAATTAAACTTACTTGATCTTATGATTTCTGAACACTTAATCAGAATCTCTTCTCTTCTTTCTTTCTCTTAGTAATCTCATCATTATAATATCTAACCCACTGGACTTTTACTAAATGCATCTCTTTGTTTTCTTAAGAACATGTATTTTTCTTATCAATAATAGACATATGTGTCTACTCATAAATTCTAACTCAAAATGAAAATTTCCAATCGTATGTGATATTTCATCATATCTTGTAGTACTCATGTAACCTGTCACTTATCATAGTATCATGTAACCTCAAATATTCGTATTAATATCTCTAAAATTTCAATAAATCTTTACTAACATATCATACCATAATAATTTGTCATTTCTTCTTATCACCAAATATCCCAAAATAATTAAAATTCTTAACTCAAATATCATAACATTTCCCGTAAGGTATTCCTTTCACTTGCACAAACTTATTAATCCTGATTCAATACAGTCCTTATTTCACTTTCACGTATCCCCGTATTATTTCTATACCTTGATTATTATATCAAAATATCAGTACCCAAAAATCCAAGAAAATATTCCATATCTCAAATCCCGTCATCATCAAATCTTCCTTTTATCAAGAAAGTAAACGGCGCATAAACTCTTGTTCCCTCTTTTCCATTATTCTATTCCGCGCTTTCTTGCTGGAATCAATATCACGCGGATTCCCTCCGATCCTTAATGCTTTTAAATAGTTCATGCTGGGAAGATGTTAGATCCATCAAAAACATGGATATCATTCTTACAAACATTCGCAAGTATTATTCCAGTCTTCCAATGAATGATCTGAGGAAAATTTATCGAATAAGACTCGAAAGATTGAGGTTGCTGATGGCTCATGGTGTTTCAGAAGATGTTCGCTGGTTGATCGAAGCAAAGGTTCGACTATCTGGTGAATTACCTATGACATTTCCAAAGCACATGCCTGGTTTAGGCAAAAGCACCTTCGCAAAGAAACGAAGAGCAAAAAGGCTGAATGGTTGCTACAAATGTGCTCGTTGGAACTGTGATACTCGTTGCAAAACAGTAGGATATTCTTCTACTAATCGGGATGATAAAATCAAATTCATAAAGGGTGGACTGAGTAAGGAGTCTTTGGATGATATTCGACTGACTCTTGAGACGCACCCAAGTGGTTATGTGCAACGTGAACTTCTCTCCTTATACGCTCAGTTTAACGAGGACAAAAATCGTTATAGTCTCCAAAATATAATAGCAAAAGATCCTGTTTGCCAGTCTGTTTTACAAAATGAGGCTTCTGGCAGTTCAACAATGATATAAGGTAAATCTCTTGATACACATTTAAAATATTTTGCTGTTTTCTTTCACGCGTTTTGGAAATAAAATATATTTTTCTTTCTCGAGTTTTGATAAAGCTGGAAATAAATCACCGAAAGGTGATATCTTTGGTAAAACAGTCAAAAGTTGGCCGATTTTGTCAAAAGTAAATCTTTACTTTTTCATAATCAATCAAAAACAGTAAATTTTTTCGGCTTTAAATAGCCAAACATATTTCATAGTTCAGGCATCCCAAAATCACATCTTCTTCGTAAGTTTTCTCTTCTATACTATCAAAGATGGAAGCACCAAAACTTCGACAGATCAAAACTATTTGTGTATTTTGTGGATCAAAAGTGGGGAAAGGCTTCAGTTATCTAGAAGCGGCCGTAGATCTTGGAAAGAAACTGGGGGAAAAAGGTATCACTCTTGTGTATGGGGGTGGTAGCAGTGGTCTAATGGGTTGTGTTTCCCAATCTGCTCTTGCAGAGAAATCAAAAGTAATCGGTGTCATACCTGTCCCTTTGGTAGATGTTGCAGGCAAAACACGAGGGCATGAAGTTCAAACATTATCCATCCATGAACGCATAACTTGTATGCTATATGGTTCTGATGCCTTTATAGCCCTGCCCGGAGGTTTTGGTACCTTAGAAGAAATCTTTAACATTACCTCGTGGGCTCAACTAGATCTCCATACTAAGCCTATTGGGCTTCTGAATGTTAACAATTTCTTTGATGGTTTGTTAACCTTTCTTGATTATGCTGTGGAACAGGGATTCATCTCTCCATTTTCCAGAAGGCTCCTTATTTCTGCTCCTACTATTGATGAACTACTGGATAAGCTGCAGTCATATATCTCAATACAAGATCCAGCAGGGGTTAAGATAGATTGGTCGCAAGGAAGGGGAATCAAGCGAAAATGGAGTCCGGTTAATGTAAACTTAACTTTATGAATCTTAGAATAGGTGGGGGTAGAGTACGGAGTATTCTTACTCTCGAGACACCCCTCTAATTTCCTAGGATTTCCTTAATGTTTAAATCTTGTGTGTACCTCAAAGGTTCCAGGTGGTAGATTACGGAGTATTCTTACTCTCGAAACACACCTCTTTGAAGGTTTCTTTATTTCCTCAAAAGGTCAGAGGTGGTAGGATACGGCTACTCCGGAAACACATCTCTCAATTTGAGGAATTTCCCATGTTGCTTTCTTTTGCTTTTGCGTGTTTCATGTATTTCTTTTCCAGTGTGACTCTTTGTGTGTTCTCCTTATGAGAAAATAATAAAATCTCTGCTATCATCTACTAAATCTCGTTTGTGATGTAAATGAACTTGCATGTCTAACCTTAATTCCTTTAGTGGATGCTTATCATGTCATGCTCTTAATTCCAAATGATAAAATTCTGGACAGAGTCTCCCTTGTAATTTGGACTTATCCCAAACCATAAGCATACTTCATAACTCACAATAATAAATAACTCCACATTTGATCACAACAATCTAAAAATATTGAAAACGATTCCAACACTTCAATATCATAAAAAAAAAATCCCATAATTCAATTCATAATTTCTCAACATAACAATTTCAAATCATATTTTTCAATATCACAATATCACTTCCTTCCATATCTTAATTGGCTCAAAAGATTACTCATACTTATATTTATAAGTCATAAATCATATTCCCAAAATTTAATCACAAGGCCAAAGTTCATAATAAATTTCTCTTCAATATAGAGGCATAATTCACTTACTCAACATAATATCCATTACTTAATTCCCAATAACCAAATCTTTAAATCTCTAACTTCATAATGCTTCTCATAAAAGTCTCATTAAAATCATATCACTTATAATCTTAACATCTCATAAAACTTCATAAAATTGGCTCGCTATTTCTCATTAAATCTAAATGATAGATAATCTGAACATATTTCTAATCATTTCTGTTGACTTCTTATACTTAGTGCCATGTCTAAAATCAATTATGCAAAGTCCATTTAAGGTTCATCATTTCTAAACTCGAGGACAACAATTATTTTGAAAATCATTCTTAAGTCATATTATTCCCATTATGCTCAACACCCGTTCTCTTTCTTTCTTTCCGAATTTATTTTTTTTCAGAATTGAAACTTGAAGAGTGGTACCAATAATCATCCACAGTTTTTCCTTGCTTTTAAGCAAAGGTAGTGATAAAGGGATAAATTATTGAACCGAAAATTGAAACTTGAAGAGGAAGTACTAATAACCATCCACAGTTTTTCCCTTGTTTTTACACAAAGGTAGTGATAAAGGGATAAATTATTGTACGAATTCATTATTAATTTTGTTTGTTTAATATATTATTCCATATATTTTTGGCAAAAGTTACAAACCCAACTTAATTTCTAATTGAGTCAATCTTACTAAGCTTAATATGCACCAAAATTCATATAAATATCCTCTCTGTCTCATGATTCTACATTGAAAAGAATAAAAAAATTGAGTCTTCTATCAATTTATATCATACTTGACATGTATATTATGTGTAACACATAAAGATTCATAACATATGAATATTTCATACTTAACATGCTTCAATATAATCATAAATGCCATGTAATTGCTATTATACATAACATACCTGGTTCGAGGAGTCAAAACGTGGAAGGTGGCGTAGCGGATTGATGAGTCAAAATTTTCATAATTAAATAATGGTCTATTTCTTAGAAAAAATTCATTAACCATTTTTGAATCTTTACATGAGATTTGGCCCAATTGATACATTATCAATACATGTAGTAATTTACTTAGCCCAATTAAAATTTTCATACATGATTGAGTCCAATTTAATATAATACCAAATAAAATAATTTGGTTATTCAAAATAAAATTTGCATAAATGATTAGACCAAAATCTGGTTCATAATAACAATTTGCTAATGATTTACTTAAATAATAATTTAGACAACTAAGAAAATTTTTCAAATACATAAAGTTAGGTCTAAAGTGATAAGAGACTTAAAAGTATATCCATTCATATTTCTCCATCACGACAAAATCAATAGTTAATTTTTTTTTTTTTTTTTTTTTTGAATAGTAAACGCACTGTTCACCGAACAAAAAAATTTTTTTTTTTAAATGATGAACAGTGACCGTCACGAGTACTGTTCATGTGAACAGTGTCCCGGTTACTGTTCACCGAACAGTAACCTACTGCTTTACTGTACATGCATAAACATTTTTTTTCCAAGAGATGTAAAATATGAAGAAAATTAATTACTTTAACTGAAATTAAAAATAGATTAATTGCAATTTCTTGTAGAAATATTTTGAAATGATTTAAGGAGTCTACAGAAAAGTATAACTTGCTCTGATACCAACTGTGACGACCCGAATTCTCTTCCATTCGAGTGCCACTAAAAGTGACTCATATCATATTATCGAGACTTAAATAGTAATGTAAAATTATTCAAAAGAATAATTAGAATCCCATAATTTTATTTGTGAATAAAAATAGAACATAATTTTCTTACATAAAGTTCAACATAATTATCTCATCAATCTTAACCACTTTTGCCACTTCCATGTTGACCGCCTCGAACCTTCAATTATCTGAAAATGGTAAATATCGTGGAGTGAGATTTATAAAATCCCAGTAAGTATACCAAGCATAAATTTTCTTTTGAAAGCATATGGATCATTTTCATCATAACATAGGATAGGATCGAAATACTCATAAACATAGGGAGACACAAGAATTTTACCGAACTTAAATGACAAGAATTCTTATGTGTAGCGCTACTAAACTCCGGTCCCCTTAGCATAATCATAAACATATCATATGGAACCCATAACAATCTTGTGAGATTGATTTCATAGCAATGATCCAAACATTTTCATAAAAACATAAGATATACTTACTTGTCATAAAAACATACTTACTTTTCATAAAAACATAAGGTGTATTTACCTTTCATAAAAACATACTTACTTTTCATAAAAACATAAGATATACTTACTTGTCATAAAAACATACTTACTTTTCATAAAAACATAAGGTGTATTTACCTTTCATAAAAACATACTTACTTTTCATAAAAACATAAGATATACTTACTTGTCATAAAAACATACTTACTTTTCATAAAAACATAAGGTGTATTTACCTTTCATAAAAACATACTTACTTTTCATAAAAACATAAGATATACTTACTTGTCATAAAAGCATACTTACTTTTCATAAAAACATACTTACTTTTCATAAAAACATAAGGTGTATTTACCTTTCATAAAAACATACTTACTTTTCATAAAAACATAAGATATACTTACCTTTTAAAAGATTAAAATGAAGTGTAGTAGTAAATGGACCAAAACTTTCTTGACCACCTTGAATTTCTCTTACTTGTGGATTTTGTCAAGAGATTGGAAATAAGTGTATATGTGTAGAGTTGTGTGTAAAAGAGATGGGTTTAAATAGATGTATAAAGTTGGCATATTGTAAACATAATCATTCAATTCTATTAATTTTAACACATCATTTTCTTAAAGTAAAGCACCATTCATATACTTTTCCATATTTATACAAATAATATGCTCTTCATGATTATATATAATGGAGTCTTATCAATCATTCATATACTTTTCCATATTTATACAAATATTATGCTCTTCATGATTATATATAATGGAGTCTTATCAATCATTCATATACTTTTCCATATTTATACAAATATTATGCTCTTCATGATTATATATAATGGAGTATATAAATCATTCATATACTTTTCCATATTTATACAAATATTATGCTCTTCATGATTATATATAATGGAGTCTTATCAATCATTCATATACTTTTACATATTTATACAAATATTATGCTCTTCATGATTATATATAATGGAGTATATAAATCATTCATATACTTTTCCATATTTATACAAATATTATGCTCTTCATGATTACATATAATGGAGTCTTATCAATCATTCATATACTTTTCCATATTTATACAAATATTATGCTCTTCATGATTATATATAATGGAGTATATAAATCATTCATATACTTTTCCATATTTATACAAATATTATGCTCTTCATGATTACATATAATGGAACCTCCCATGCTTGCATATATTTTCTTAATTTCAATAATAAAAGTAATTTTTGTATAAATAAATATTGGGATAACATTGAATTAAGTACTTGGACTTAATATACTTTAAATCAAGAGAATGGAGATATTTGTTTTTTAGAAATTCGGAATTTAATTTAAAATCGAACGATCTCGATTATTTCTTGACTTGGCTATACGAATACGTCGCGGCGTTAACTTAATAAAAATGGGTGAAATAGTAGCGACACGATTTTCTATTAAAATAATTATTAATCGCGTAAAAATTCTTGGTCGCTACAATGGTTGTGAGTGAATTTTTCCAAGTGGCTTGCATAATTGAGAAGCTACCTCCTGCATGGAAGGATTTCAAAAATTACCTTAAACATAAGCGAAAGGAAATGAACGTTGAGGAACTAATTTTTAGACTTCGAATTGAAGAAGATAACAAAAGTTCTGAAAGAGGGTTCAATCCGGTTGTAGCCAAAGCCAATGTTGTGAAGCTTGGGCAAATCTACAAAACCAACAAGAATAAGTCTGGGCCATCTAGTGGCGAAGGGCCTAAGTTGGGGCCAAGAGGTGGAATTTCCAAGAAGAAGTTTCAAGGAAAATGCTTCAACTGTGACAAGATTGGTCACAAATCTACGGAGTGCCGCTTGCCGAAGAAGAAAAAAGAAGAAAATATGGTTGAAGATGTATCTGACATCAACCTTGCAGCTGTCATTTCCAAAGTGAACCTGGTGGGTTCAAATCCGAAAGAATGGTGGATAGACACTGGTGACACCCGACATGTTTGCTCCAACAAGGAGATGTTTAGTGGTTTTGAAGCAACGGATGGGGAGAAGCTGTATATGGGAAATTCAGTGATTTCTGAAATCAAGAGTCATGGAAAGGTGGTTCTAAAGATGACGTCGGGAAAAGAGCTGACTCTAAACAACGTGCTCTATGTGCCGGAGATTCGCAAGGATTTAGTGTCCGGCTCGCTGTTGAACAAGCATGGATTTTGTATGGTATTTGAGTCAGACAAAGTTATTTTGTATTAGTCTAGAATGTTTGTAGGAAAGGGTTTGTAAGTGATGGGCTCTGATAAGTGTGCTTTACACACTTATTTTGCTTTAAAATCGACAAGTTAATTGACAAATTGAGCGAATTTCTACTTATAAATTGTGTTTATCTTGTACAATTAGGTACAACCTCAATTGAAAAGAAAATGGACAAGATTGGAGTGCAATTGAGCTAAAAGAATAGCAAATTTCATGTTCAAGGACATAATTGAAAGAAATCAAAAGTTTGGGGACTCAATTGCAACATCTAAAAAAGTTGGAGGACTAAAGATGCAAATGACAGTTGATTTTTCAACTGTCCACTCAATCGCATGGGTTTATTCCACGCGATTCCGTGGGAAAATTTCAGCCCACCGGATTTTATTTTCTGTTTTTATTATTTTAAGTTAAGGGCGTGTTTGACTGAATTGTAGACGCGTTTTTGGACCCTTTTAGTTCAGATTTTTGGGGGTATTTATACCCCCACTTCTCTCTTCACAAATATACATTTTTTATCTCCAAACCCTAGCATCTTCTCCCATTTTCTTCTTTTTTCTTTTCTTTGTTTTTGATTTAGTTTGTACTTTAATTTGTAGTTTAGTTTTTGATTTCAAGTTGGTATCACCCATTGGATCAAAGAAGTAAGTAAAGTGGAAATACAAAACAAAGTTTAAAGAATTCTTGGAGCAAAATTCAAGGGAAGTGTTGTATTTCATTTATCTTGTATTTTTATCTTTAATTTCTATATTTTGTGATGTATTTTCACAAACCTTATCTTCTGTGAAATATTTATATAATGAGCTAGTTGTTTTATGTTGGTATGATTGATGTAGCTTAACTTAGTTTAAGTAATTTTAATGTTTATTTATTAATTTTGAGCTTATTTCATGTGTTTTTGTTATTGAGATTATTCCATGTGTTTGATTGATCACCAAATATATGTTTTGTGAAGTGTATGATAATCGAGAGATATTGTACATTTTAGACCAAATAACAAATTATCTAGGTTTTTGTTAAGGATAGAGATATATACCTTAAATCCTAGATGATCCATTGAGCTATTTTCACAAAGAGTTAATGCAATAGATTGAGCTTTAATCGACATAGAGATATAGTAGGTTAAACTAATTGATTAGGGTTAATTTTACTCGAGAGAGGTAATTAGCTAAACTTGAAAAATCAGGTCTAACATTGTAAGTAAGTAATTTATTAATTTGCATGTGTTGAGAAATTACTTAAGTAAGAGTTAAGTGAAATCTTTAATCCGAACTATTTTATCTTTCAATTTCGTTATTTTAATTAATTAAGAATTTTCCAAAATCAACTTTTAATTGCGTGTTTCTTTTTATTGTTACAATCGAACTAATTAAAGTTGTATAATATAAAGTAAACATTCCTCGTGGGATCGACAATCCGGACTCAAAAAGTCCACTTTATTACTTGTACGCGATCCGTATACTTGCGGTACACAATATTTTGGCGCCGTTGTCGGGGAATGTTTTTACTTTGATTATTACTTTAGTTTATTTTAGTTTTAACAATTTGTAATTATTTTTGTTTTATATTTATTTTGTTACTTTTGGTTAACCACTACTATTCTAATTTTTCTTGTGTTTAGTTTTCTTTCTATGCATATTTGATTTTAACATTGGAAAAATAGGAAAGCAATTGCAATGAACAATCTCAACATGGGTGATGAATACATGTTTGAAGAATATTCAAGTTGTGAAATTTGTTACAAGATGCATTGTAATGGACAATGCTTGTATTCAGGGGATAGTTTGCTTACGTCGAAACTTATTGGGTTTAGACAATATTTGAAATGTCGAAAACAAAAATTGACTCTTCAGATGTGAGTTACATGCTCTTGGGAGATTGTGTACTGGATGATTGGGATGAGGACACCACTTTTGTGGGAGATGGTCCTTCATTATTGAATGAGATTGTACTTGCAAAGTATTACAATGAGCTTGCCAAGTTGGATGAGGATGATATACTTATGGGGGATGCCATGTATTGTAAAGGATTTCAAATGTAAGGGTATAATCCACTCTTGGGGATTAATAGGAAAAACTTTCTGTTTCCCATGGATTTAAATTTTGGATCGGTCATTCAATCCGAGGAGACATCAACTAAAGAAGATGAGCTTGAAAAGAATGACAATTTAATCACAAAAGAATCTCTTGGAGAAGTGGTAATTAATGAGGAAGAGATCAAATCAAACTTTCTCAACTTCATTGATTCTCCAATAATTGAGTTTGTTTTGAGGAGGTGCAAGTCTATTTAGTTGAGTTTGAATTGGATGGAATAGGCAAGTCCCATGACATTGGAAGGGGCAAGGTGCAAGTGTTTCGATCAAATGAAGAGTGGAGCAAAGCAAAAAGAAGCAAAATAAGCAAGACATCAAAAGCTATATTTAGAGTACCATGAAGTGCCTACGCGAAGAGTCGAGCTAATGACTTTAAAATAAGAGCTTAATGGGAGGCAACACATTCTCTATCATTTACTTACTTTATGTCTATTTAATTTTTACATTTTATTTAATTTCTTGCAAATAAGTTGGTTAGGCACAAATATCTATCTTCCACATTTATTTTCCTCAAGTTGGGTAGTGTGAAATAGTTCCAATGCATTCTCATTTAATTCTAGCATGTACTCATATCAAATTTTCAAAGTCAAAATTTGCTTAAAACTCATTTTTTAAATCACTTGGTTCATATTGTCTCTTATCTTCAAGTGTGATTTAATATTGATGTGGATGGGCAAACTGTATTGGATTTATGAGTTAGAATTGAGATGTTGAATGTAATTTTAATTTTTAGGTCATTCACCACTTAATATCTACTCTTTTCTTGTATTTTCATAGGATACTCACAAGGTGTTCGATGAAATGATTCATTGGAGAAATTTGTGTTCAATTGATTGGAGGCTTCAACACAAGTTTGGGGGTGGATTGTTGGTAATTTCAATGAGAGTTTCACATGCCCAAGACTACTTATGAGTGCCCCACCACTTCTTGGGATGTCTAATAACTTCTTTCCTCTTACATTGATTTCATTTTACACATTGAGGGCAATGTGTATTTCAAGTTTGGGGTGATTTCTTATTGTGTATTGACATGTTAGATAATCTTGCCGGCCAGGATTACTTGATTTTTAAAATTGTTATTGATTCATGATTTATGACCAATTTTCTAATTGAGCCTATTTCTATAAAATTCTTATCCATGCAAGATCCTATTTACATTGAGCACAATAGTCATAATTGAGTGTTGGTGAAGTTTGGGAATTGTTGAAAGGTGAAGAGGTTAATGGAGTAGAAGAACTAGGTTGTGAGCTTGTATTTTAATTTTTATTAACGTATCCAATTTTTCCTAATGCTCTAAAATCTCTTGATCCTAATGTAAGACAAGTTTGGGGGTGGTTGACCCGGTGAAAGAGACGTGTGGTGATTCCATGCATGTCGGAAATAAATTTTTGTGTGGAGTGTATTTCACAAAGTATAAGCTAAGTAATGACCGTATTCTAAAGTTCTAAGCACATTTTAATTTTTGCATTGCATTACCCTTTCTCGAAGCCTTTTTGACTCGAGTGATTAAGCCCGTAGGAGTATCTTGAAACTTGGTGCCTTAAGTTTGAAACTTGGGAGTCACCGGCCTAAAGCTCGCTACATTGGTCAATTAGAAAGCTTAATGAGTTGGATACACACATACACTTTGAAAAAAAAAAAGCACATCATCATTGCATTTGCTTAATAAGTCTACCTCACTTCGTAACCTTTTTGACTCAAGTTATTAAGTCCGTAGGGGTATTTTGAAACCTGGTACCCTTTGATCTTAAAACAATCGGGGAGTTTCCGACCTAAAGCTCGCTACATGGGTCAATTAGAAAGCTTAAGGGAGTGGAGAAGGCACGAGCATTCATCACATTAGTTTTTAGAAATCGTGCATTTGTAATTGCATAAGGGCTTGATTAATAGCGGGTTTGAATTGCTTAGTATAAACTTGAATGTCGAAGCACTCATTTAGTGGAGAGTCAGTGCACTTCTTTTTGGTAACATTATTTGGAAGCATAATTTTGAATTGATTATACAATTTTACATTCATGAGTAATTTGCAAGTTATCTAACATTTTTGATCTATATTCCATGTTACTTGACTGCACTAGTAGATAATTTTGCTCGAGACGAACAAAAACTCAAGTTTGGGGGTGTGATAAGTGTGCTTTACACACTTCTTTTGCTTTAAAATCGACAAGTTAATTGACAAATTGAGCAAATTTCTACTTATAAATTGTGTTTATCTTGTACAATTAGGTACAACCTCAATTGGAAAGAAAATGGGCAAGATTGGAGTGGAATTGAGCTAACAGAAGAGCAAATTTGATGTATAAGGACCTAATTGAAATAAATCAAAAGTTGGGGACTCAATTGCAACATCTCAAAAAGTTGGAGGACTAAAGATGCAAATATTTCAGGGGCATAATTGTAATAAAAGTCAAAATTTGTGGATTAAATTGAAGAAGACCAAAAGATGAGGGACTTGTGTTTCAAATAGTTTAAAGAAAAAAAGAAAAGAAAAAAACAAAAAGACAAAACTAATATATATATATATATATATATATATATATATATATATATATATATATATATATATATGTTTTCAACTGTCCACGCGATCACATGGGTTTATTTCACGCGATCGCGTTGGCAAATTTTGGCCCAACCGAATTTTATTTTCTGTTTTTATTATTTTAAGTTAAGGGCGTGTTTGACTCAATTGTAGACGCATTTTTGGCCTTTTTTATAGGGGTGGACAAAATGATAGGACCGAACCAAACCAAACCAAACCAAGCGGTTATGTTCGGTTTTATAAAAAAAAAAAAAAAAATTAATGGTTTGGTTCTTACTATGGAGAACCAAACGGTTTTGGTTTCGGTTTCGGTTCTTGTTCTAGAACCAAGAACCGAAGTCCAAACCCACTTTTAGATAAAAAAATTTAATTATTCATAAAAGTTAAAAAATTAACTTTATCTAATCTTTTGGTAATCTAGGTCTTAGCTTGTTTATGCCGTCAGAAATCTAAAATTATTTTTCTTTAATCCTCTCTTATTTTTCCTTTTCCATTTTTGGTATGTAGCTTGCAAGAGATTTTGCTTACTATGTAACTGAAAATATTTCAATGTGGCTCTCACATCTCTTTTTACTCGGTGGAAGATTTCATGCATTACATATCCCTCACCTTTTTTTTTGAAATCTGGACATTTGTTAACTCGTCCTAAAATATGATGCTTGAAGTTCAAAGAGGTATTATGAGATTATAGGCATCATCTTGTGTTTCATGCATTAATTTTGTTTGTTTTATGCTAATAGTTTTTTGATAAGCATGAAGACATACTCATGTAACTTGATATAATTAATCTCTATCAATGACTCATTCGTCTACATTTTAAAATCATTGTTATTAGAAAATATTTTGTATGGAGATGTAACTTGATATTTGTATATTAGTTTAGACTTTGGTAAATGAATTTCGTTAATCATTACTAAGTACTAACTTATGGTCGAGGATATGGTATGTGATGATAATTTGCTTTTATATTTTAAAATTCAAGTAATGTACTGGAAACCAAACCAAACCAACCCAGAACCGAGCGGTTTGGTTACATATCTTTATAAAAACCGATTGGTTCCATTGGTAAAAAAACCATCGATTCATGGTTTGGTTTGGTTCCAATGGAACCATAACCAAACCAAACCATGTCCACCCCTACTTTTTTAGGTCAGATTTTTGGACGTATTTATACCCCACTTCTCTCTTCACAAATATGCAATTTTTATCTCCAAACCCTAGCATCTTCTCCCTTTTTCTTCTTTTTTATTTTCTTTTCTTTTTTTTTGATTTAGTTTGTAATTTAATTTGTAATTTAGTTTTTGATTTCAAGTTGGTAGCACCCACTGGATCAAAGAAGCAAGAAGTAAAGTGGAAATACAAAACAAAGTTCAAATAATCCTTGGAGCAAAAATCAAGGGAAGTATTGTATTTCATTTATCTTGTATTTTTATCTTTAATTTCTATATTTTGTGATGTATTTCCATAAACCTTATCTTTTGTGAAATATTTATATAATGGGCTAGTTGTTTTATGTTGGGATGATTGATGTAGGTTAACTTAGTTTAAGTAATTTTAATGTTTGTTTATTAATTTTGAGCTTATTTAATGTGTGTTTGTTATTGAGATTATTCCATGTGATTGATCACCAAATATATGTTTTGTGAAGTGTATGATAATCGAGAGATTTTGTACATTTTATACAAAATAACAAATGCTCTAGGTTCTTGTTAAGGATTGAGATATATACCTTAAACTCTAGATGATCAATTGAGCTATTTTCACAAAGAGTTAATGCAATAGATTGAGCTTTAATCGACATAGAGATATAGTAGGTTAAAATAATTGATTAGGGTTGATTTTCTAAATGGAGATTTAGAAGAATAAAATTTACATGGAACAACCTGAGGGAATTTCTACACCAGGACAAGAAAACAAGGTGTGTAAACTGGTGAAGTCGTTATATTTCTTAAAACAAGCACCGAAACAGTGGCATGAGAATTTTGACAATGCCATGATGGAAAGTGAATTTAAAATCAATGAATCTGACAAATGCGTTTACATCAAAGACACAAAAAATGGTTATGTCATTTTATGTCTTTATGTTGACGACATGCTCATCGTTGGTAGCAACAATAAGATGATTAAATCTACAAAAAGTATGTTAGATTCTAGATTCGACATGAAGGATATGTGTTTAGCTTATGTGATTCTTGGAGTTAAAATTTCAAGAACTTTAGATGGACTCGTTCTAAGTCAGTCACATTATGTGGATAAGATTTTGGAAAAATTCAATAATAATGATACTGGCGTGGCTAGAACACCAATAGATACAAGTCAACATTTATCGAAAAATAGAGGCGATAGTATTTCTCAAGTAGAGTACTTTAGAATAATCGGAAGTCTTATGAACCTAATGAGTTGTACAAGACCAGATATAGCTTACGCAATTAGTAAACTGAGTAGATATACTAGTAATCCAGGGTCTGACCACTGTAAAGAAATAGTAAGAGTACTAAGATACTTGAGATATACTCGTGATTATGGACTGCACTGTAACGACTCGGGTCCCACTTAACGGGCTGTTCCGGTCGTTAAATGATGGCGTACTGTCCCCACTGTACCAACACGAGTCTTTTCAGCATGCTTTGTCCTCACTCGCACGCTCCCCGAGAAAACTTCCTAGGAGGTCACCCATCCCAGAATTGCTCTAAGCCAAGCACGCTTAACTTTGGAGTTTCTAACGATGGAATTCCGGAAAAGAAGGTGCACCTTGTTGGTATGAGTAGTACCTATCATTTCTTTTAAACTTTCCTGGCCTGAGGTGTTACAATCACCCCCCGTTAGACTCGCGACGTCCTTGTCGCGCTTAATCCATCTGAGGATCTGTTGCCAGGCGTTGGGATTCTAGAGGTGGCTCCCGCACTATGGCGTAGCACTTAGTTCCCGATTTTCCATCTGGCGGCCAGCTCTGATACCATTTGTAACGACTCGAGTCCCACTTAATGGGTTGTCCCGACCGTTAAATGATGGCGTACTGTCCCCACTGTACCAACACGAGTCTTTTCAGCATGCTTTGTCCTCACTCGCATGCTCCCCGAGAAAACTTCCCAGGAGGTCACCCATCCCAGAATTGTTCCAAGCCAAGCACGCTTAACTTTGGAGTTTCTAACGAAGGACTTCCGGAAAAGAAGGTGCACCTTGTTGGTATGAGTAGTACCTATCATTTCTTTTAAACTTTCTTGGCCTGAGGTGTTACAATCACCCCCCGTTAGACTCGCGACGTCCTTGTCGCGCTTAATCCATCTGAGGATCTGTTGCCAGGCGTTGGGATTCTAGAGGTGGCTCCCGCACTATGGCGTAACACTTAGTTCCCGATTTTCCATCTGGCGGCCAGCTCTGATACAATTTGTAACGACTCGAGTCCCACTTAACGGGCTGTCTCAACCGTTAAATGATGGCGTACTGTTCCCACTGTACCAACACGAGTCTTTTCAGCATGCTTTGTCCTCACTCGCACGCTCCCCGAGAAAACTTCCCAAGAGGTCACCCATCCCAGAATTGCTCCAAGCCAAGCACGCTTAACTTTGGAGTTTCTAACGAAGGACTTCCAGAAAAGAAGGTGCACCTTGTTGGTATGAGTAGTACCTATCATTTCTTTTAAACTTTCCTGGCCTGAGGTGTTACAATCTGTAACGCCCCGAATTTCGCAGAGCTTGGGACGCCACTTCGTCCTTTAAAACTGACTTTATTGCGAAAAATAAATTTAATTCAAAAGGTCACATTCATTATTTGAAAACTTCAGCGGAAAATTATTTAATTTAAATATAGAACAATTCATAAAACTTTAATCTCAATTGCTCAAATGAAAGTAACGATAAGTAATTGAGCCATAACATTCATAAAATTTACTAAATATCATCATTTATTAAATTTGCCACAACTGCCCTTTCATTCGCCGACATCTCCGAGATCTGTAAAAGCTGTTAAAAATTTGGAATGAGCATTTCGAAAGAAATACTCAGTAGACTCATCGCCAATAATTAATTTACAGAATAATTTAACACGTAATTATGCAATCACACATTGATATCATCATCATCATCTTAGGCTATTTTAATAAAATCAAAGGCTCTTTAAAAATCATAGGGTGTGGGCAGTCTCGTCTCATGCATTCAAAGCATGTAAGTTATGCATAACATCATTTCTCATTCTTATCTCATAAGAGATATTCTCGTCTCATCTCATGTATCAAAGCATATAAATCACGTAATTTCACACAAGGCATATAAATTATAATCTAAACTAATTAGTGGAGGCGAGTCTACCTTAAATCACGAGTTTGAAAAATAAAGCTGGAAAGTCACGTCAATCTTCTAAATCACCAAATGTATCGCCCTGCCAAAAGAAAATTAAATTAATTTAGTATTTCGAAAATTGAAATATTAAAGTGAATAAATAGAGTTTAGGGGTTGAATTGAAATTTTAAAGAAAGTTTGGATTTTAAAAGTGTAGGGGCTGAAATGGACTTTTCGAATTTAGTGGGCTGACTCATAGGATTTTAAAATGCTAGGGCTCGATTAACTCATTTCAAAAGTGTAGGAATTAAGTTAAAGGACTTCTAAAACAAAGGGACTGAAATAGACACATTTCAAAGTTTGGGGCTTAAAAGCAATTTCAACAAAATCAAAATAAATATAGCAAAACTTCACTCTCTCTCTCTCTCTTCATTTTAGAATTCAGAGGAGAGGCGAGAGAGAGGGGTGAGACGGGAAGGGCTTCGCCCCTTCCTCCGTCCGTCGGCGCCTCCGGTGGTTTAGCCGGCCGTAGCACCGCCGGCATATGGCGGCGGTAGGGTGGTGCGGTGTGGTGTGACTGGCTTGGGCGATTTTGGTGTAAAAAATCAAAAGGTAACTGAGGCTTTAAGGTTCGGTTTTTGGATGTTTCTCTGCGGAACACCGATTGGAATGGGTCGAGGGTTGAGGTAAGTATTGGGTTCGTTTTATTCTTGGTTTGGAGTTTGATTTTTGGTGAATTTGGGTATCGGTGGTTATTGGTGGTTGAGATAGATTTTGGCTATGGCAGGGGTGATGATGGGTTTGAGCGGTGGAATTGTGGTAGTGGCCAGTCGATTGGTTGAGGTTGGTGAACGGCGGTGACTGCTTTGGTTTCGAAAGTGGCGTGCTGCGGGTGGAGGTTCGACGGTGTAGTGTGACGGTGAAGGTGATGATACAGATTGGTTTGGCTGGAAACTTGGTTATGAAAATTGATAGAGACGGTGGCTGGTGGATTTGCAGACGATCAAGGCTCGGTTTGTGTGTTGATTTTGAGGTTGGAATTCCGGTGATGGGGTTGTGGGGTGTTGTTTACTGAGATTCAATGTTATGGGTTGAAGTGGTGATTGGGGATCTGTGTGATTTGCTATTGCAGATTTTGGAGGTTCTTGTAGAATTGTGATTTTGCTTCTGTGTGTTGTGCGAGAATGCAGATGAAGAAGTGAATACCTTGTTCAAGATTTGTCTGTGTGTGGTTATGAGAGTGAAGTGCAGTATATACAGTGCTTTGGCTGTCTTCAAACAGTAGGCTAGAGTGAGGAAAATTTTGAGGAAAGTGGAGAAAGAATTATGGGATTGAAGAGTGATTAGAGGTGCTGACCAGTTAGAGGAAATGAACATGTGAATAAATTTTTTTCACTGTGAATGATAAGAAAATGTGGAGTGA
Source organism: Ligustrum vulgare (assembly GCA_963555705.1). Classification (NCBI taxonomy): domain Eukaryota; kingdom Viridiplantae; phylum Streptophyta; class Magnoliopsida; order Lamiales; family Oleaceae; genus Ligustrum; species Ligustrum vulgare. Next base: position 38,912,265 of record OY743169.1, on the reverse strand, counting down.
TGATGGGGAAGACAAAGTGTGGATTGGGAGGATTTTTGGCTGGTAATTGGCTCAAATTCTTTTTGGTAAGTTATGACAGGTTTTGGTATATGCCAGAATCGTGTGCATATGTAAGGGGATTGAGGGTGATCATAGGAAATAAATATGTTGTATATGCAAATGGAAGTTGGGGAGGAACTTTGGGATTTAAATTTGAATTGGAACATGAATTGGGGATTTAAAGCATGTTGGACTTAAAAATAATTTGAATCCCATAAATTGAAAATTGAATTTTAAAATAAATAATGGACTTGGACATAAAATCAAATAATTTGGATAATCTATTAAAAATTGAAATCTGGACTTGAGAATAAATAATGAAAATGATTCACTTTAATGGAACTGGAATTTGATTACGATAAATTTAAAATAAAATTTTACTTCGTTGGCTAGACGAACACGTGTTTTAAAATAAATGGACTAAGTCGTAGCGACACATTTTTAAAATAATATTTATTTAAATAAGTCATGGAAAACTCTCGACCGGTACATGCACTATACCAGATATCCTGCAGTTATTGGAGGATATACTGATGCTAATTGAATATCTGATATTAAAGACTCAAAGTCTACAAGTAGATTTGTGTTCACACTGGGAGGTGCAGCTATATCATGGAAGTCCTCTAAACAAATAGTTATTGTGAGATCTACCATGGAATCTGAGTTTATAGCTCTAGATAAATGGGGTGAAGAGGCTGAATGGCTACGCAATTTCTTAGAGGATATTCCAAGATGGTCAAAACTTGTGCCAGAATTTTGTATACATTATGATAGTCAATCTGCGATTGGAAGGGCACAAAGCAACATGTACAATGGTAAGTCTAGACACATACGTCGTAGACATAATACCATAAGACAGTTACTCTCAACTGGAGTTATCTCTATTGACTATGTAAAGTCTAAAGATAACATTGCGGATCCGCTAACCAAATAGTTAAATAGAGAATTAGTTGCAAAGTCATCGAGAGGAATGACACTTAAGCCTCTGAAAGAATAAGTTATTGTAATGGAAACTCACCTAGCTGACTGGAGATCTCAAGATCTAGGTTCAATGAGAAAACCTAATTGCAAGTACTTAATAGGATCACTGTGGGATTGCAAGTACTTAATAGGATCACTGTGGAGGTTATCTCCTGTCCATTCCTGTAATAACAGTGATGCCCGTGGGAAGAGGATAAGCAACAGGCTTTTAATGATTCTTATGCTTCGAAAATTCGAGCGGAGTAATGCGGGTTACTCTTGATTAAGAAATCACCTATGTGAGAGAGAAGTGGGGCCGCTTCGAAGGGAATTGTGAGGCTAATTCTTAATAACTCTCACTAAACCAGGCTTATGTTCATGGCCACAAACGAACATACCCATGAGAACTGAAATGTGTTAGGAAGAATCCTATGTGAAGTACATCATCGTTTACACAAAAGGCAGACAGTTCAAAGACATCGCATCTACTGATCAGCTAGTAAAGTAAATGTATTTTCACAAGGGAATGTTCAAAGGTAAGCCTACCTATCCTATGCAGGTTTCAACTGTGGAACTTTATCACCAAGTATTCCGTGTCTCTATCAATTTCCATTCATGTGGGGGATTGTTGGAAAGTATATTGTGGCAAATAGATTTTCACTTGTGAATGTGAAATTATTCCCACATTGAATGAAAGTTGGGATTTAAAGAGTAGCCTTAAAATGGATTACAATCCCACATTGGTTAGAAGTAGACAAGTGGAAATATATGGGGACTATAAATAGTGTCATCCCACATTGGAAAATGGAAAAGATATGTGGCAATATGGGAAAACTTAAATAGTTATCCCACATAGGATAAAAATGAGTTTGTGGACCAATTTATATATGATTAACAATTTGTAAGGTGTAACCATTTGTTGCATAAAGACTCCTCCATGGCCTACGCGCCGTAGGGGATGCAAATTTTGGAATGACTTGACCTTCGAGCCTTGAACTTGTGTACAGGTGCGACCTGCGTACACGAATGTCGGACCGAATGAGTCAAAAATTAGCCACAAAGTGCAAGCCACGTTTTGTGTAGCGACCAAGAATTTTCCACGCGATTAAATAATTATTTTAAAACTTCGAAAACCGTGTCGCTGCGATCTCGCCCATTTCTAAGTTAACTTCATGACGCGTTCGTCTAGCAAATGCGAGAAACATTGAGTTAATTCAATTTTAAATTAAATTCTGAATTTCCAAAATTTTATTATTTAAATTATCTATTTAAATTATTATTTTCAAAATCATTTTTAAATTTCAAATTACATCAATCTCATTTTTATCAGATTCGTTTCCAACCCCGTTGATTCACGCGTATTATTTTTCTCGAATCTCGTACTCTACTTGTCAAGTTTTCCAAACTACCCTAATCAACCATAACTTCCACCCACCACATCATCACCAACTCCACCTACCACATCATCACCAACTCCACCTACCACAATTCCAATCCACCATTTCACCATCATTTGAATCATCACTATCATCACCCACATAAAACCCAACTCTCAGAACGCTTACACCTCAATCGAGAACCACCAACACCACCACACGGCCAGCCACCAACCTCCAGTCACGACCACCATTCACCACCGATCCACTACCAAGCAGCCACTAATCACCACCTCCATCTCCAGCCGCTACCTCCACACCATTCACGACCAACAACACCACCACACAATCACAGGAAACCAACTCAAACAAAACCCATCACCACCTACATCAATCTCCATCACCACTTCCTTCCACCATCATCACCGGCATCATCATCACCACCCAAAACCACAACCCAGTCACCAAACTCGCACACCACACTCCTCGGTCCCAACTCGAAATACCCTCAAAAATCAAACTCAAAACCAAGAATACCCAAATACTTACCTCGACCGTTGATTTCCTCGCCGGAAAACACAGCTCCAAGCCTCGATTTCACTTCGGTTTCGCACCCATTTCTCGCACCAAGCTCGCACAAACCTGGACTCCTCCCTTGCCACCGCTCGTCGCCACCTGCCGGCGACGTCTCTCTGGCTGTAGCACCGGATTTCGCCGTCAGTCGCACCCCCTCCCTTCCACCTCTCTGATCGTGAATGGAGAAAGAGAGTAAAGAAATCTGATTTTAATATTTTTTGATTTTCAGATTTTGCACTTGAGTCCCCAAGTTTTTAAAATGATTTAAATCAGTCCTTATAGTTTTAAACTTATCATTTCAACCCTTAAGTTTTTTAAATGATTTTATTCAGCCCCTTCATTTTTAAAATCAATTATTTCGATCCCCACAATTTATTATCTATTTTGAGCTTCAACCCAAAGTTTGAAAAGTATTCATTTTAGTCCCATAACTTTCAAATTACTCATTTTAGTCCTCCAAATTTCAAAGTATTCATTTTAGTCCCTCAACTTTCAAATTATTCATTTTAGTTCCTCAACTTTCAAATTATTCATTTTAGTCTCTCAACTTTCAAATTATTCATTTTAACCCCTTAGCTTTCAAAGTATTCATTTTAGTCCCTCAACTTTCAAATTATTCATTTTAGTCCTTCAACTTTCAAAGTATTCATTTTAGTCTCTCAACTTTCAACTTATTCATTTTAGTCCCTCAACTTTCAACGTATCCATTTTAGTCCATCAACTTTCAAAGTATTCATTTTAGTCCCTCAACTTTCAAATCATCAATTTCAATCCCCAAATTGTAAATTATCATTTTTTTAAAACTATGAATTTCTAAAGACTTATTCGACTTAATCTTCTAATTGGCTAGACGAGGCGTACGGAGATTTGAAAGATTGAAGTCGTTCCCGCTCAACCACACTTGTTAAGTTTAAGGTAGACTCGCCCCTATTAATTGATTTAAATTATGATTGCATGTGAATGTGTATTGTATGTGACTTATGTGAAAGTCATTTTTATGAAAAGAGACGAGAATGTATTTCTTCGGAAATAATTATGTTGTTATGCTTGTCATAACTTACTTGATTTTATGCATGAGAAAGAAAGAAGAGAATATCTTGCAAGATAAATGATGATGTTATGCATAACATACGTGGCTTAAGTGCACGAGACGAGACTACCCACACCCGATGATTTTAAAGAGCCTATGATTTTTCAAAGAGAAGCCCCGTGCTTTAATGCACAAGCGGAGACTACCCACACCCTATGTTTCTAAAGAGCCTGCATTTATGTGTTCAATTATATTGTAGATTAATTAATTGGCGATGAGTCTACTGAGTATTTTTATGAAATCCTCATGTCTATTTTAACAACATTTGCAGATTTCGGAGAAGGTGGCCAATGATGGATGAAAGTGGCAATAGTCGTTAAATGGTTGAAAACCTTATTTTAATGATTTCCGTATTTCCAAACATTGGATAATTTTGAGAATTTCAATTATTTGAGAAATTATGGCATTGTCGAATGTTTTGCACTATTAATGGCTCGATTAGTTATTTTGAATTATTTCATAAATGTTCTCGAATTTTATCGACCATTACAGTTGATTTAATGTTGCCAAAAAATGAATTTCAGTCATTTCTTCCGCTAAAATATTATTTTAATAGTTAGATCAAACGATGACGTGGTGAACCGGGTATTTAGAACTCGAGGCGCTACATTTTGGAGTTTTTCTTTTACGTTTTCCATTTAAAACATAACCTGAAAATTTATTTTGTAACTCCAAAACGTTCCAAAACGTCTGAATTCAAATGGAGTGTAAATGCAGGAGTTATGGTTGCATTAAGAGGTAAATTCTCCTCCTTGCCTATATATATTGAACGTACAATTTCCTCAATTCAGACACACCACAACACCACGAAATCTCTCTGCATTTCTCCAATCGCTTGGTGATTTTTTTCAGGCACATTTTCTATTCGACTACACAGCTGCAATTCCAACCGCTGTACCTAGGGAAGCAAGCGCTCGAGTTACTTTGGTGAGAGGCCGAATATTTCTCTAAGTACACTGTATTCAACACAGGCCCCGGCTCCAACGCGTTCATTTTATTTCCTATCCAACATTGTTTCATTTACTGCTTACTGTAAATTATTTGTTTTAATAAGTAAATTGTTTAACAAAATTTCTTACAATCTATACCTATATTATTAGTATTATTATATATCTAATAACAACTAAGATTATGTCAAATGATGGCAACAGAGCAGGTTCGAGTCGGGTACCCTCGACTTATGACCCGCTCTGCATCTAATTTTTTTCCCCCAAACTTGCTACCTGAGCCTCGAATTTCGGGTCGGGGTCGATTTCGGATTCAATGCGAGGAAACTCCGTCGCCCCGTTTAACCATTTTTTTTTAGTTTTTTATTTATTTCCTTATTCTTTTTTATTTATTTATTTATTCGGGACTGAGTCGGGGTTGCAGAACTTGCCTCGGGCCCACCTGGGTCACAAGAACCATCCCCAAACCCGTCTCACCGACCAGCGAGGGGGTTCGAGTCAGGTTTTTTTTTGCCATCTCTAACTCTAGCTAATTTCTTTTGACTAGAATCTCAATTGTCAAAAGATTCTAAATTATTGTGCGTAGTTGAATTGGTAGGTTTTAAAATTATTGAACAGTTGAATTAGTGGGGGCAGTTTCCATAATTTTTGGTAGTGGTTTATGTGTGGATTTTAAAGAGGAAATTACAATCATCCAACTGCACTGCCATATTCCCCACACACGACCTCACTTCCACTTCCACTCCTCGAAACCTTATTTCACCGTCGTTGATCAAAAACTTACCGTCATCAGAGAGCCGGCCACTGCCTTTGCCAAACGAACCACAAAATCTTCCACCTTTACAAATTTGTCGTTGCAAAGTCGGGTTTTTTTTGCTATGTGTAACTCTATCTAATTTCTTTTGACCAAATTTTCAATTGTCAAAAGATTCTAAGGGTGCGTTTGATTCGCTTAATTTTCTATGAAAAATATGATTTTTCATGTGAATTTCCAACTTTGCGCTGTTTGATTGCCTAAATTTTTCATGGAATTCATTTTTCCACTTACCTCGAAATTCGATATTTTCCTTGTTTTGAATGAATTCATTTTCTAAGGGGGAGGAAGTTTTATTTTGCATGAAAAATCTTATACTATTTTCGTTACGTTTAATCATTTTTATTATTTTTAATTGATTTATTTTTTTCTAAAAATTAACATTATTATTATCAAGTACTAATGTGTGAAAAAATAAAAAATAAATATTTTTTTTATTAAAATAGATCAATTTTACTTTATTTTTCATGAAAAATAATGTCAATCAAACAACAAAAGTTGAAAATTTTTCTACTTTTTTCATCTAAAAAATTAAACCAATCAAACATATTAAACTTCCAATTCCCAAGAATTCAATTTCTTAGAATTCATTTTCTTTTCACCCAAATTTCACCTTCGCTATGAAACGCAACCTAAATTATTGAGGGCAGTTGTATTAGTGGATTTTAAAATTATCGAAAATTTGAATTAGTGGGGGGGGGGGGGGGCGGCGGTAATAATTTTTGGCAGTGGTTTATGCGTGGATTTTAAAGAGGAAATTACAATCAGCCAACTGCAGTGCCATATTCCCCCACACACGATCTCACTTCCACTTCCACTCCTCGAAACCTTATTTCTCCTTCGCCGATCAAAAACTTACCGTCACCTGCGAGCCGGCCATTGCCTTTGCCGAACGAACCACAAAATCTTCCACCTCTCCAAATCTGTCGCAGCAATGCCAATAGTACGCATCACATCACCTTCTTCCTCCCATTTCACTACTCCAACCCACACACCCCCAAATCTTTACCCGGACTTCAACTCCAGATTTACATGGCCTGTTTGTGTTATCTTTTTAATTTTCTGAAGATCACATATCGGATTATGCAGAGGTTGGTGTATTTAGAGAGACTCGATGAAAGAGGCGATGGAGAAGTGCAATGCGGTTTCTTCTTCAACATACATTTTTATCTCCAGAATTTCTTCGACGACTCATACAGTGCTGCCCAAAAATCGATTCAGCATACATTTTTATCTCCAGATTTTCTACGATGACCGCTACAATGCTGTAATTGCTCTCGAGACTAAATTAGAAGAAAAGGCAAGAGCCTGAAATTTTTTGTGTTTCACTTATTCTGGCCAATTCCCAGTTGAAATGAGGTAGAAAGAATGCAAGGTAGGTAGTGAAATGTTTTTGTCTCCCTCCCCTTTCTTCCACCCTTTTCGTTATGTTGTCTTGTGCCCACCTCAAATGAACAAGAAAAAGTTCTTGCCATTTGAATATGTCATGATTTTGTGGAAAGTTCACTTTCAATTTCTGTTCTTTTACCTTTTTGGTAATGAAATGAATTTTGTTCTCATTTTCAAATTTAATGTGACAAAATGGATATATTTTAACTGGGGTGATGGAGGAGTTATCACTTTGTTTTGGAAAGTCTGGAAGCTTCTTCAACTGGTAAAGTTTATTGATTTCTTATTCGTTTGCTTTTCTTGAATATCTCAACTATGCATACAGGCCGCGGAGCTCATATCAGAATAATCAAGTTGTGTCTGAGGTATTGCTTTACCGTGTGCATGCCTTAAATCACACAAAAATGATCATTGGAAAGTTTAAATGGTGAATATGATTAGTAATGACAATTTATTATTTTACATGTTATTTATTTAACTCTTAGATTAGAAGTATTTGAACTAACTCAATACTTTGTTTGTTAAAGCTCTAAGTAATGACAATTTATTAATCTGCGTGTTATTTATTTAACTCTTAGTAGTTTGAACTTTGAACTAATTGAATACTTTGTTTGTTAAAGCTTTACTGGTCTTTTCATGTTGTGCAGACAGCAGATGCAGCTAATTATAAAACTATTCACATACCTCCACAAGATTTCCAGGATATACTTCTAGAAAACATTAATTTGACGTCAACGTACTTTTACTATAATATGTTACATCTCTTTGAAGTTCAAAACTAGCTAATGGAGCTTTATAAAATCTCATGGATAATATCTTCTCGAGAAAACTATTGATGTTTCACCTTTAATGTCATGGCAGATTGGATTTACAGGGTAGAGGACCTAACTTCCAGATTATTAGGTAGTAAATTTGGTTTCAACCGACCAATATTGGCTTTCTGAAAATAAATAGTTTCAGCACCTATGGTGAAGACGTGAAGATAGATATGCTTATGGATTGGGGTCCCTCTCTTATTGAAAGTTTTTAATTTAGGAGTTTTTCCGTAAGATAAATATCTTGAGGTAAACATTGTTTAGAAGCAATATGGGTTCCCTCTCTTATTGAAAGTTTTTAATTTAGGAGTTTTTCCGTAGGATAAATATTTTGAGGTAAACATTGTTTAGAAGCAATGTTGTCAGACCCGGACCAGACCAGCCGGTCGAACCGGTGAACTCGGGACCCAGTCCAAAGTTCGGGTCATTAACTGCCCAAAAAATGGATTTTACAAACCCCGTTATCACCCACATGACCCGGCCAGTTTTGGATTGAACCGCTGACCCAGTACCGATTTTTCCAGGTTTGGCGGTTCAAACTTTGAACCTCTTTCAAATTTTATTTTATTTTTTTAAAAAAAAATCAACTCACAAAATATAATTTAAAGGGCTGCGGTGAAGCCGCCCCAAAACTGAGTCAATTGATAACAAGCAGCAAGATTTATAGCATAGCTGAACCGTATAAACATTGTTGCTTTCCGATGTGGGATTAGAGTTCTCCACTTTTCTATTCTGAGTTGAGGAAATTACATAAAATGTCCATTTTTACATTATTACTTGCAAAAATGTCCCAATTTTTATTGATGTCCATTTTCTTGATTTTTGGACTGAAATGCCCTTGTTACAAATTTAAAATTCCAAATTCACAAGAAAGTCTTGATTATAATATTTTATTGTGATTGAACAAATGAAAACTTAATACATAATCTACTCTATATTAAACAAGGACAATTATCTATTAGCTCATTCTATTATCCAACAGATATCTAGACTTTATGAGTTTTGGGTAATGTAACAATTCGGTTGAAGCCCTAATTTCATTGCCTCTCTCACACATGTCGTCTCTCTCAAACCCGCTCTCACCATACAGTCGCATTCTCCGACGAGCTCTCATTCCCCCTCTCTTTGGACAGCATTCTTCGTCGTCAATACCCTATCCTATCGTCGCATCCAGTTCGCTGATTAATCAATCTGTCGAGGCTAGCATTTCTCCGTCCCTGAGTCGCTCGTCACTGACTATTCGTCGATAGCCGCACAGCCATCAAAGCACACCACCTGCACAGCACCGCCCCTCCCCAAAGCTGTGTCACTCCTCAAACGGCCAACTGCCCAAACAGCTAGAGTTTCACGGTGCTTAAATTTCTGGAATTCTCTTCGGTAGGTGTTAATCTTTTATATTCAACCATTTTTCTCTTAAAAATATTTTTAGTTACAAAATGTTGAACAGCAACCTACTGACTCGAGCTAAGGGGACTAGGTTGTGAATTGGCCATGCTTGGAATTGGGATAATTTTTCTATTTTTATTTTATTGTTTTATTTATACTGAGTTTTCAAACTGGAAATGACTAAAATGGTATTATGTAAGTTCCATCTTAATTTTCTTCATTCCCTTTTTTTTTTTTTTTTTTGTAGTGAAAACTTTAATATTTACACTTATTTATGTTTACAATATGTTGCCTCTTGGCAATTTTTTTGCTGAGAATGAAAGCAACAAGAGGGCTTATGTCTTGCATATTGTTGCACATGGTGTTTCTTTTGTTTACTATGTTACTATATCTGGTATGGAAACCAATTTTTATTAGTGAAATTAATGGCATTATATGGTTGTTCACTGTTCTTGTTGAAGCCTATTTCTGAACAATAGGGACTCATTTTACATACATTTCCCACTTGAACATGGCTTTTGTAGAATACCTTTATTTTCACGTAGTTCTTGTATAGAGTTTATTATGTGACCTCCCTGCTGTAATATTTTTAGTGCCTTCAGAATTATGCTTCTCATGTGGAGTTGATGTTTTTTTTCAGACAAGCTTGAATCTTCATGACCTCTATTTTGACTGCTGAAGCTCACTTAATGACCCGAGGACATGCTGCTATTATTTAGATTATTTAAGACATTTATTTTCCTTCTGCCACTTCAGAGACCCCTGAAGCGTGCTCCTTTCCCTTAGAACGGGAATCTCTTTGTCTTCCACTTAAAGGAGTAGAGACGAATAATTCGATATCCTCATCAGATGCTTGATTTGTACTGGGCATAACTAAAACAGTGCCAACTTGTTCTTGAATTTTGGCTACAGGTTCTTGATTTAACATTGCTTTGTCATTATTTCTAGAGAGGTATTCTCGAGCTTCTTTAATGGATTGTATGACTCGCAATTTAGTTCTAATAAAACTTTTATCAGATTGTGAATTCAATTCATTCAAATTTGAGGAGTTCAAACCAAATCACCTGTTGCTAATCTCTACTGTGGTATTCTCTTTATCAAAACTTATATGTAGTAATTGTGACGATGTATTGGTCCTAGAAGTGCATGGTTCATTAATTAAATACATCCTAGAAGTGCATGGTTCGTTAATTTTTCATGTACTGGAGTTCACTTTATGTTAAATACTCTCACCCATTCATTTGATGAACTCACCTTGCAGCCTCCTCCAGATGAAAATGCAGTAGAAGTGGAGGGAGCTTCAACTGCCACAGTATTGGCAAAGGCAACAATCATCAAAGAGATTGTTGCATGTGAAGAAACAAGCAAGCCTCGTGATGTACCGCCTCGCAGACCACGTTCTAGCCGGAAAAAAATTCTAAGTGCTACCACGAAGACTCCTTACACACGCAGTGGACAAAAGAAGGTCAAGCATGATCGTAAGAGAAAGAGTTAAGACATTTTATCTATGTAATTATGACGTTGTACCATGATTGAAACACGGGTTTTCTACTAATGGATAGAGTTAGTGTTTTGTTCCCATAGTTCAATGGGGTTTAATGTATTGTTTGCATGCATTACCTATTCTGAACATATTTTGTAAATCTAGACATTTGGAAATGTCAAGCATCTAGAAAAGCAGGGAACAAATGTCGAGAATGATAATTCGTAATGTCGAGAACGTTGTTGTTTGTCATGAAAGATATGATGAATCTCGAGTTTTTGTTAATATCTCAAATTGTCTCCTTAAACACCAAAGTAGCATTACCAGTTGTAATATTATTTTTGTTTCTTGGCCGAATCGTTCCGCAAGAATTGCAGCGTTCGTAACGTATGTTCAAGTGCAATAAACAAGTACATAAGTTAGCCTTAACCGTTGGAGTTTGAAGAATAGGTACATATTTTGATGTATTGTTTGCATTCTTTAGTGATTCTGAACAAATTTTGTAAATCTAGACATTTGAAAATGTCAAGCGTCTAGAAAAATGGGGAACAACAATGGACGTTGTCCGATTACCAAGCCACTTCCAATTTTCGTGAATGTTTAGAAAACTTCCACCGTGCGAGACAACTAACCTCATTATATTCGCCATACCTAGATGCCAGGAACAATACTATGATGATGTAACACAAGATAAGCGGACACAACGAAGATATCTAGAACAAGGCGTTACAAACGATTAACAATGGTGAGTACATTTGAAAAGCTATCTTGACATTTTGAAAATTGTTGAGAACAACATTTTAAATGTCATTCTTGATATTTTAAATGTCGAGAATGACAACACGTAATTCCCTCAACACTTGCACGTCTCTTCTTCTCCAACTACCCTTTTTTTAGAAACATTCATTTCCACCATTAATGACATTCATTGCACAACAACCTCATATTACTAACATAAATGATAGAAAAAGTGACATGATTAGATAATAACACTATACAATGATCATAATATTGATAACAATACTTTCATAATCTTAAAAACAAGTTCAACTAATTATCTAGTATTTCTCTCCATTTTTTTAAGATAATGCAAAACAAGTTAATACAAGTTATTTATGAAAACAAAAATTGATGAATAATACCTTGTAATGAAATTCCTTGTATGCCAAATAGATTCCACAATATGGTAGTCATTTTTTGTCAAGATTTTTTCAGCAATATCCTTCCATAGACCTCTCTAAAATGTAAGAAAAATGGTAATAAGAATTTAAAATATTTGTCTCAAAAAACTCTAAAGATTTTTACCCAACATTTGAATTGGACTAATGGGTATTAACTAGTACTAGTAAACTCATAGTCTAATCAAGATATATGTTTGTGTGTGTGTGTGTATAGGTTTCATTAAAGGTAAGATGGTCAAATTACACCAAAATTTGGACATTTTTGCAAGAACTATTAACTTTGGACACAACTTTTGCGATTAGCATGGAATTGGATATTTTTGAAAATTCCTCTTTTGAGTATTCATGTTATTTGTTAGGCAAAGATCACAAGTTGATGGGTATTTTTCTGTTTTATAATTATATATTCTTTTCTTTGTAGTGTCTTTTTGATTTTTTTTTTTTTTTTTTTTTTTACAATCTATTTTATGGATTATTAAATTACTTTTAGTATTTAAATAAACTATGGCATAATAAATATAATTAACAACACTAATCTATAGTTCCTTTGAATTAGTAATTGTAATATTAAAAAATATTATTGCTATAATGTTTTATATCTTGTATATATTTATTTTTTATGTAAAAAAAATCTAATTTTATATAAAAGAAATTATTTAATGTCTTATACATAATTAAAATGATAATGAAAATCTAAAAGGGGAATTTTTAAAAATGTCCAATTTCATGCTAATCATAAAAGTTGTGTCTAAAGTTAATATTTTTTGCAAAAATGTCCTAATTTGGGTGTAATTTGACTATCTTACCCTTAATGAAACATAATATATATATATATATATATATATATATATATATATATATATATATATATATATATATATATTTGATCTTTGAGTTGTCACATCTATACTAGTAAATATCCATTAGTTCCATTTAAATCCATTTCAATCTTGGGTAATAACCACTATAACTACACGAGACAAATATTTTGAACTTGTATTATCAATTTTTTGCACATTTCGTGAGTTACATGGAAGGAAATGCTTGAACAGGTTTTGAGAAAAAAATTACCAACATATTGTGGAATCCATTTGTTATACAAAGAATTTCATTAGAACGTATTATTATCAAATTTTTGTTTCCATTGAAAACTTGCATTTACTTGTTTTGCATTATCTTAAAAAAATGGAGAGAAATACTAAATAATTAGTTGAACTAATTTTTAAGATTATCAAAGTACCGTTGTCAATATTATGATCATTATGTTGTGTTATTTTCAAATCATATCACTTTTTTTAATCATTTATGTTAGTAATATGAGGTTGTTTTGTATTGAATATGTCATTAATATTCGATATGAAATGATTTTTAAAAATTGTAGCTGAAGAAGATGAGATATGTAAGTGTTGAGGGAATCCCGATACGTCATTCTCGACATTTATAATATCAAGAATGACATTTAAAATATTGTTCTAGACAGTTTTAAAATGTCGAGATTGTAGCTAATGAACTCAAAAATGATAATTGTTTGAAGCGCCTTCTTCTAGATAGTTTTTTTGTGTCCGCTTATTTCGTGTTAGCTCATCATCGTATTGTTCTTGGCATCTAGATATGACAGATATAATGAGGTTTGTTGTCTAGCACGGTGGAACTTTTCTCAACATTGAAGACAATTGAATGTGGTTTGGCAACCGGAAAACGTCCATTGTTGTACGAAGTGACGTATACTTTACATTTTAGATTTCCTAAATCCCTCTTTTTTGTTTGAACTGTACTGTTATGTCATCCAAAAATTAATTACCTAGTATTGAACCACCACGGTTTAAGGTTAAAGTATACATTTTTTTTTTCTTCACCATATGTTTTGAACAATTGCAATTGATACATCTAGGATAAGACAAGAATCAAACATAATATTGCAACTAAGAATATTTGGGTAGTCAATGTGAAAGAGAAATAAAATCTAGACATTCATCAAATGTTTCATGACATTCATTACAGTTCTCGATATTTTCACATTTCATTCTTGACATTCAAGACCTGTTTTTCTAGACACTTGACATTTCAAATGTAAACTCGAAATAACTTGTGGATAATATATTGTACTCAATTTGATTGACATTTGTACTAGTTTAATATAGAGAATAGATTATGTGTTAAGTTCTCATTGGTTCACTCACAATAAAATATTATGGTCAACACTTTGTGCTCAATATGGAATTTGAAAATTGTAGTAAGGGCATTTTAGTTCAAAAAAAAAAAAAAAAAAGGAAAATAGACATCACTAAAAATTGGGACATTTTTGCAATCAACAATGTAAAAATGGACATTTTATATAATTTCCCCAATCTAAAATTAAAGAAATATTATTTGCTCCCAATTCCATTCTTTTGATTTTTCATTTTTTTGATAATTTTATTTAATATATCGGGTCAATCCCGAGTCAATCTTGAGTTGACCCACTGACCCATTCATTTTCCCGGATCGATCTTCGAGCCGATTTTTAAAATATTGTTTAGGCCATCTCCAATCCACATACACTAAATTTTACACCAAACTTTCACTTTTACACTAAATTTGAATTACAGTTACACTATTCCAGCTTCTCTACTCCAACCCAACAACACTAAATCTTACACCAAATGTACACTATTTATTATTTTCCTTATTTTCTATTAAAAAAAAAACAATTTCATTACATTAAATTATTTCGATAAATAAATGAAATTTGGACAAAAACCAACTAAACCAAAATTGTGGGAAACCAAAAAAAAGAAAAAAAAATATGCTTGCCGGAAGGTCCGGCATTGCTACAGTGCAGCGCCATAGAGCAGGGCACCATTTTGCTCGGCAAAATGGTGCCCGGCTGGAGCAGTCCTCAGCGCCAAAAAACGCCATTTTGGCGCTGGGCTGCAGATGCCCTTAGAAGTGTTCTCGTTCCTATAATCTCTCTCTCAGATGGTTCACTTGCTACTGATGAATGTACTAGGGGTAACATTTTAGTGATTCTTGCAAAATTCTTGCTTCAATGACCTCCCGTTGTTCAGCTACACCTTGAAATCTAAATTTCGTGAAATATATATATACGTTTTTTTGTGCGCATGATGCTATGTATACTGTTCCGGCCACCCATTATGATGGATATATTTCTAGCTGGCATGGGTTCTATGCTGCTGCTTCCTTCTCTAAAGTCTTACAATGATTCGATGGCCTCGAGTCAATAAAATGCAAATATTTTGTTCAATGCCTCGGCTTATAAAAAGTAAAAAAAAGCTAGCCTTTTTTTAATTTAAGTAAGTTAGACATCGAAATGGGGCAATTCATCACGATATTGGGGATTAATCTTTCTCCACTGCCTCCCTTTTAGTGTCTGACCTCTCTTTCTCTCTTTGGTTTTTTTTTTTTTTTAGTCCTCTCTTTCCTGATTTGATGATTCTAAGGATTCGTTAGTGCAATTGAGAGACTTCTCATTGAGTTTTTCAGAAAAGGCCGCTGGTAAATGAGGGTTGTGTATTTAATTCTATTATTTGTTACTTAAATTTTTTACCTTCCTTCATGTAAGGCCAAAGGCTGATGATCTTCCTGAGGATTTAGCTATAATCTTCATGCTGGAAGGAGGATCCAAATGAGCGTCCTAACTTCACCCAGATAATACAGATTCTTTTGCATTCTCTCTCAAGAATTTCACCGCCAGAACCTGTTGAACCTCCAAAGATTTTTACTTTCGAGAATGTCGTCTTCCCACCAGAATCTCCAGGCACAAGCATTTTGATGGTAGTAAAAGCCGACAGTGGCGACACACCAATGGAAAACAACTCGAGAGGATTCTTCTCCTTTTTAACCAGTAATTTTATTGTTCGAGAATTAATTTACCATTTATTTTAGTAATTTGAAGCTATATTGGTTTATCTATGTTGTAATGGTTATGAATTTGGACGAAAATTTTATGCATTAAGTTTATTTTAAACTAGAAAGGAACAAGTAGAATTTGAGGATTTTGACCAGAATTATCACATCATGTAATCTATATATTAATGAAGTCTAACTCAAGAACGGGCTAAAATCATTAATGAAGTCTGATTTTTTGAACTAACCGATTGCACCTTCCATTTACATTAGTTTGAGCCTAATTTTTTGCAATAAATTAATGGATATTATTTTGTTACATTTGTTTTAGGGAAGGATTTTGAGAATGATGATAATGTGTACGTTCCACAGGTGACTATTAGTTCTATTCCTCAATTTGCTTTGTATTATTGATTTGAGCTTATTGAAATGATCGTTAGATTTTCAAATCAATATCTAATTCAAAATTCATCATTCCGTCTCATAAAGATAGCCCCCTACTTATTTTCAGACAGATTAAGAAATATCAATTAATGATGTTGAAAAAATAAGCTTTACAATCTCTTTTCCTAATATACCCCTACTAAATTTTGTAGTTTTCCACAAAATTGAAAGAGTATAAATTTATTTAGATTAATAAAAAATATATTAAATAAGGGAAAAATGGGACATAAAATATTAACTTTACTCTCAAAAAAGAAAGTGGATTATCTTTTTGGGACAAACGAAAAAAGAATAGTGGAATATCTTTGTGGGACGAATGGAGTATTAGTTTACAAAAAACAAAATAAACTGCAGCAATAAAATAAAAAATTTAAATTTAAATTTAATACAATGAAATAATAATTGACATTTAGTACTTGTGAAATTTTGGTTGAATATAGATGAATTTAATGTGGGGATTGTTAAATAGGGTGCATGGGGTTTCGAAAAAATTTGGATCGGGGTGAGAGGGCTTGAAAAAGTTTTTAAATTTGGGAAAATTACGTAATTACCTAAATGTAATGTATTGAAAAATACTTGATTTTCACACTATTTATAGTATTACTGAATTTCGTTCCATGACTTTAGAGAGAGAGAGAGTAATATTTAATTGACCTCATTAAATAGGAATCCTTTATTTTAGGAAAGCTATTACTATTTGTTTAGAAAATTAAATTAGACAACTGCAAATCTCCTAAGATCTTTGCGATCTTTGCAATTTGGACAGATTTTTCAAAATGGATCAAAATCATGATTGACTAGTGGAAAGTCCATACATTCAAAATAACACAATGATTAATTGTAATATATTACAAAGTCATTTGTAATCTTACAGGGCACATATTTGCAACACAATAGTAAAATTATACATTGCGTGTAACATATTATGAAGGGGGTTTGATTTAAGTACACTGCATGTAAATCTCATGTTGATTTATAATACATGACATGTAAGAATCTGAATCCTGTAATTTCACCACAGGACACATTACATATTATTTATTTTAATCACATTACATACCGTGTAACAATACAACGGCGTAACATTACATTACATTACAATGCATTTGACATTCAGTTCATTGAAATCATAATGCGTGTAGTGTGTTGTCAAAATACACTATTGTTCCCTCAATATTACAGTGTATGTAATGCACAGTTCACGAATTATTACGTGCATGCAAATTTCTGTATTCTCACACAATCAATCTGATCATTTTTCCAGAAAATATAATATTCATTACACGTATTGTAATGTTTATTACGCATGTAATATGAATATTGCACTTAATGTAATACTCGTTAAAGTATCGTAATCGTTATTTCAATTATCGTAATATCACGATATAGAAGATGACTTCCCACATTATTAAACTAATTTAATAATTGTAATTTTCATATTATTAGTTGATTTTAAAGATAATCAAACCCCTAATTTAATCTCCAAAATAAATGGTAACTACATCAATAAATAATATGTTCCATAATTAATGAGGTCAATTAAATAATAAACACTCTCTCATAAAATTAGGTATTTTTCTAAATAGTTTCTAAACAATGTATTTATCTAAGAAGGATGAAAGGAAATAGTGTAAAGTCTAATTAAACCTTTACATTATGGGGACCAAAATTGTTCCTCATTTTTTGTCTGTTGCTCTGACTTGGCAAAACAGCAAATCATTCCTATTTGGAAAATGCTACTCAAACCCAAAAGTGTGATAAAAATATGATTGAATTTTTGTGGACTATTGATTTTGAAGTTGTATAATGTAAACAGATAGATTGGTGTCATGTTTGTAAATATAAAACTTTATGTCAGATTTTCTGTTCAAGTAGCATAATTCTTCCTATTTATATAGAGGGTGTATGTCTTTGGTTAGGGTATAGTGGGGTAGTTGCCCGAGAGTACAGGTTGATGATTGGTAAGTAGACAACTGAGTTGGTTACTTTTGGACTCACCAACGGTTTTACATACATGCGGTGCATTATGGGAACATAAGGTGGCATTCTGTTTGTATTTTATTTTGTATTTTTATTTTCGAAAATGTTTTATATTTCCTGTTTTTATTTTTATTTTCAAATTTGCTGAAAACACGTTTGATTTGTCATTTCTGAAAACTGTTTTTGAAAATAAAAAGTTGGAAAACACGTTCTGTTTGAAATTTTGCACAATACTATTTTTAATTAATTTGCTTGCAGAATTCTTCTGGCTCAAACTCAAATTTCCTTACACAATACACTGAAAACATAATTACCTACAACACACTAATGTGAGCACTAAGAGTCTATATTAACACAACTTGATTAAGATCGAGATTTGAAGAAGTTCTGGTTCTATTAAAATCCAGAAAATACAAGTTCTTTCAAAACCATCGAGTCCATTTATCAATGCATTTTTTGAAATATAATAATAAGAATTCTCATTTAATTTTTTTTGTAATGTTGATATTGAATTCAATAAAACTTTATTTTAGGCTTAATTTCAAATTAGGATAATTCTAAAAAAAAAAAAAAAAAAAATTGTATTTAGGGTTAATTCTAAGTTAGGATAATTCTCTAGAAAAAAATATATATTTTAAGCTCAGTTCCAAGTTAGGGATAATTCTTTTTAAAAAAAAAAAATCCCAAAACGCGTTTCCGCGTTTTGAATTTTTTTTTGAAATACACTCAAAACGTCCAAAATGAGGTTTTGGACGTTTTGTGTTTTATGTATAATTTTTTTTTTTTTCCAAAAAGCGTTTTTCGAAAATGGTAAAGAGAGCGCGTTTTTAGTGAATTCGAAAATAAAAACTGAAAACGACCTCAAAACAGCAAAGAAAATAGGGCCTAATATTTCTTTTTTTGTATATTACTATGCCCCCTGTTTGTACATATAAAAATTAGATTTTTAGTAATTTTGATAAAAATTGATGAGATGTGTGATTAAAAAGTTGTGATTCTCATAAAATGTGCGGTTAAAATCAAGCATGATGGAAGCGCTACTAATAATGAAAGTAAAGATAGGGTCGATAACAATGTAAACCCAACAAATGTAACTACTAATAAAGTTGTTTATAAGGAAGTTTTTCAAAATTTGTAATACTCTTAATAAATGAATTATTATTATTTAAATTGATACTCGATGTTGTTACTTTTTATTGGATTCTCCTATTTTTTCTTGTCAAAACATTATACATTGTTAATAAAATATGTCCGTGAAACTATATATATATAAAGAGCTTACTTGTCCAGCCACATGTCACCATATTATATGACTGTCTTCCTCTTCTCTCTCTCTCTCTCTCTCTCTCTCTCTCTCCCCCCCCCCCCCCCCCTCTCTCAAAACACCAATTATGGTCATCAATTTTTGATTAATTTTTTCTTTCATCCTTTCACTTTTGCAATGTACAATTTAATCATTATTCTTTCAAATTCATGATGTTTTGATATTTTGTAAGTTCCTAAAATTTGTGAATTAATCATAGAACATTCTAATTCCAAAAATTTCCCTCCCTAAACTCATGAATTTCATGCAATTGCTCAACACTTCTTCTAATTATATCTACATATAATAAAAAGAGTCAATATATTGACACATTCATGTCATCTTGTGTTAGAATCACCTTTTGTTAACCTAATTTTTTTAGTCCTCGAACTTTACAATTATTAAATTTGCCTTCCTAAACTCATAATTTCATATAATTGTTTAAACAATTCTTCTAATTAATTGATTGTAACCCCAGATGATTTTCAATTGCCCGAATCATTCTCCATTTTTGCTCAAATTCATCACTTTTTAAAATTGAGAACGATGAATTGTGTTTATAATGATATTAAAACTTTATAAATTAATAAAACTAAAATGCAGTAATATATATGCACTCCTAAATGCACCGTACGTGCAACACGTGCACTTCAACTATCCAATGATAAAAGTGATTAAATTGGTAATATACCTACTCTCGTGTGTCAACATAAGATATGTCTATCATCCATATTTATTTTTTCTTCCCTCCAACTCTTTCAAAAAGTGTGAATAGCTCCTCATTTACCTATTATATATTTGTAAAATGGCAAACGCAAGTTTCCAAACTATTTGCTATGAATTATGCTTGATGTTATTAAATATTTATATAAAAATACAATAACATCTGCGTCTTTATAAGCACCATACGTGCAACACATGTGCTTCAATTAGTATTGTGTAAGTTTGTGTTTGTAAGTGGAAAAAGTCAAGATTTGTTAAAATTAGAGAAAACTAGTAATCGCACACGTGCGATGCACGAAATATATAATTGAAAATTATTTATTGAATATGTTGTAAAAATACAATGTCCAACAAAAATAACACACTGAACAATAAAAAACATGACTTTCATACACAAATCTATTTATCTATATAAAAACAATCGAGATTCTCACTAGTTAATTTTGACTAGAATCTCAATTGTCAACATATTCTTAATTTCAACAGAATCTTTAATTTTCACATTAAATATAGTTTTTTTTTCTTCATTCTCACGTTCACTGAAATGGGGGTTGCGTAGTCAGCACTGGGTAGTTAATTTTCCTTCAATTTTTTTTTAGTTATCATAATTTCTAGATTCAAATTCAGTGGATTTTAAAATTATTGGGCAGTTACTTGGAATTTTTGCCCAAACAACCATCTTCAACCGAGTTGAATATCTGTTCCAGTATAATCATGACCCAAGGGAGTTCTTCGCTAGGTACACAAAAAAGAAACTGAATACGCCAGTCTTTCTTCCGTCCTCCCTTTATCATCACACAATATCCGAATTTGATACATGGATTGAGTTCAATTTCAGGCGTATTGCCTTTTGCCTCTGCAAAATCTCATATGGGTTCCTGCTTTCCTTAGTTGGTTTCTTTCACCCTACTTGTGTAGCTTGAAGGATTTCTTCTCCTTTTTTTCTTTTTCTAGAATTTTCTGGTTTTTGTATCTATTTTTTTCCTGTGTACTATTTATTTGATGAAAAGTACTAGAATCCTCTGTGATTTCGTGAACTAGGGGAACTGTAAAAGGTTTTTGGATGGAAAAAGATTGAGTTTTGGTTTTGAAGCCTGAAAATCTGTTACTAGACGAAGAAGGAGAATCTAAAAGTCACGGATTCCGGGCTAAGCACATTTTCGGATCATCTTTAGCAAGATGGCTCGCTGCACACAACTTATGTCACACCATCCTATGTTTCCCATGAAGTGATTGGGAGAAAGGGATATGATAGTGCCAAGGCAGATATTTGGTCTTGTGGTTGATTCTTTTTGTGTTATTGGCAGGTTATTTTCCATTTCAAGATGACAACAAGGTTTCTATATATAAAAACAATTGAGATTCTGGTCAATTAATTTTAATCAGAATCTCAACTATCAACAGATTCTATATGGTCCTCATTTTTAAGATCCAATTTTCCTCGAGCTCATTTTCAATGATAAATTTTATGGGATCGTTTATCAATTTTCAACCACATAGTTCATTATCTTTTATCAAAATATATTTAAAATACTATTTTTAGCTAAATAATTAGGGGTCAGATTTTTATCTCCAACTCATTTTCAATCATACATTTTAGGCGCATACAATAGTTGGAAGCAGCTCAACAAATAGATCTAGACATGGCAGATGATAGATTTAAAAATAATCAAGCAAATCAGAATAATCTGTCAATAGCTGTTATTGAACAGCAACCAAATTAGGGAGGACACGCTTTGAGAGATTATATGATTCCTCATGTAGGGAACATTAGAACTTGTATCGTGCCTCTTGGTATTCCAGCCAATAATTATGAGATCAAGACTTCCTTAATTTTCTTAATCCAATACTCAGCAGTATTTCACGTGACACCATCTGAAGATCCACATGCACGTCTTCATACTTTTTAGGAAATATGCAATATACATCGCATGAATGGGGTTTCAGCTGATGCCGTAAAATTGAAGTTGTTCTCATTCTCACTGCTCGACAAAGTAAAGGCTTGGTTTTATTCCTTGCCTCTACACGCTATTACTATGTGGGAAATTCTCAATCAGAAGTTTGTAGAAAAATTCTTCCCACTTGGCCGCATGTCAAAACTAAGGCGTGAAATCCTATTATTCAGTCAATAGCCAGGGGAGTTAATATTTTAGGCATGAGAAAGGTATAATGAGCTCATTCGACAATTTCCAACACATGAAAGAGCTGACTGGATCTTGGTGCAACCATTCTACAATTGTTTGACCAATGATAGCAAGAAGCACGGAGATTCGAAATTATAACATAGAATGTAAAATTGGATGCATTAATAAAGAAACTCAACAGTTTGAGTTCGCAGCTAGTTCATGCAGTGCAGACAGCTTTAGTTTTTTATTTCTTCTTTGAAAATCACGCTGTAAATGATTGTCCATTAGCTCATCAAAGTCCATCGAATCCAAAACAAGCAAATTTCATGGGAAATAGACAACAGGGTGATCCTTATTCACAAATTTACAATCCAGAGTGGAAGAACCACCCCAACTTCTCATGGTCCAACAATCAGAATGTTCAACGCCCATCATGTTTTCAACAGCAGCAACAAGCCCAGACTACTATGAAGGAAAATATGAATATGATAATTCAGCTGGTTAAGAGTCAACATGATATGTTACAAAGTCAACAAGCTAAAAGAATTTGAAAAATCAGATGTGGTAGTTGGTAGGAAGCAGATCAGAAAGGCAGCCTAGACAGTTACCAAGCAACATTGAAACTAACCCTCGTGATCATGTAAATACAATGAAAACAAGGATTGGGGTTCAGTTACCTGAAATAACGATTGAGGAGTATAAAAAGAAAGGGGGGTAAAATGTGGTGAAGGAGCAAATGATAAGTGTATTTTATACACTTATTTGTATGTCTAAATTAGAATATATTGTTGTTTTTTATAATATTTACTATTTAATTTGTGTCTATTTGTTTAAACATCCCAAAAGATGAAGAATGAAGCAATTGATGAAAAAAATATACAATTGGATGCTAATTGGAGCTTAATTGAGCAATTGAGGAGTTTATGACAATAATCGAGAATCATCCATGGCGCAAAAGTGATAAAATTAGAAGATGGAGGAACCAATTGAAGGATTTGAGAGTTGAAATGAGCTAATTGAGAAGATTTAGAAGTTTGAGGACTAAAATGCTTCAATTGAAAGTAGAGGGCTTGAGGTGCAAATAAAAGTCAAGGACTTCTTTAAATGGATTTCAAACTTGAAAATTGCACTCGAAGTTATAACTGTGCGGCCGCGCTAGTTTTTCCTGCAAGCCTGTAACATCTCTCGTAGAACGGTCAGACCCAGAATTTTAAGCCTGCGAACTCGCGTAGGCATCCGCTGGAAGTTGGGTTGAGCTTTTTTCCGCAACTTTCAACAACTTTTCCTCCTTTTTCACCTAGGTTTTTTCAAAATCTATATATACAACATATGAGGCACGAATTCCAGACCTTTGCCTCTCCAAAGAACGAACCACAATTGAGAGTTCAATATCAAATTCTTGGAGAATCAAGCATAGCAAAGGGGCAAGATTTTAAGATTGAAGAATCGATACTTGGTGCAAGGATGCAAGATTTCCATTTTTTACATTACTTTCAAGGAATGCTTATTTTTATTATTTTTGCTCTTGAATTATGATGTGTAACTAAACTCCATGTTGGGATGAACGATGTAGCCTAGTTTTATTATTTTAATTCCTAATTCCATAGTTTTAATGTTTTGTTGCATGTGTTGATTATTATTTTTCTTAATGCTTGAGTTGCTTGATCACCAATTCATGATATAATGAGTTATTTCTATAATCCAAGATGTGAGTTAGTAGCTTAGATCGAGATAATAAATCTGGTAATTGAACAAGAGATAGAGATATATTTTTGCTATTATTGCAGTCACTATGAGAATTATTGTGTTTCATGCACTTAGTTAAGAAATAATTCTGGCCCACTATAGAGATACATGATTGACTTAATTAGGTAGAGTTGATTTAAAATCGAGAGAGGAATTTCATATGTACATTATTAAGAAATAAAACTGGGATTGAAGTTATTTTAATTAGCTAGGTGAAATTGGGATTCCCAACTACATTACAGTCGTTTTTAAAAACAAAACAATTTTGCAATTTTATTTCTTTTGTATAATTATTTAGTTTTAGTTTAAAATCTCAAAATTTTTCGTCCGTTCAAATAAGGATAGGAACTAACATATTTCGGTACTTAGTAGCAATTTCCCTGGGAAGATAATCCAGACTACTAGGTCCACTTATTACTTCTCACGATCCGTACACTTATGGGGATATTTCGCATCACGAAATATTAGTGAACAAGAAAAGTGAGAAAGAAAAGGAATCAGCTCCAAAAGTTCAAGAAAATGCTGAAGAAATAGTTCGAGTTCAATCTCCAGTCAAAGCTTCTGTTCCACTAATCACATACCCACAAAGAGTAATTAAGCATAATTTGGAATAAAAATTTGGGAAATTTCTGAAAATTTTCAAACAACTTCACATCAACATCCCGTTTGCCGAGGCTCTAGCTCAAATGCCTCTTTACATGAAGTTCATGAAAGAGAAGCTGTCAAATAAAAGGAAGCTTGAGGACTTTGAAATAGTAGCATTGAGTGAGGAGTGTAGTGCTATTCTACAAAACAAATTGCCACAAAAGCTCAAAGATCCAGGGAATTTCTCTATCTCCTATAATATTGGTAATTTTAGTTTTGATAATGTTTTATGTGATTTATGGGCCAATGTTAATTTGATGCCTCTTTCTGTGTGCAGGAACTTGGTTTGAGGAAACCTAAACGAACAAACATCACGCTGAAGCTGGTAAACAGGTCCACACAATATCCATATGGGATAGTTGAGAACGTCTTAGTGAAAGGGGACAAATTGTACTTCCCAGAAGACTTCGTTATCTTGGACATGGAGGAGGATAGTCAGATGCCCCTCATTGATGAGTACTGGAGTGGCCCAACGAGAAAGGACCCCTTGCATGTGCCGGTGGGACCAATAACGAGGTTGAGGGCTAAGAAGATTAAGCAGACAATGCAAGGATTTATGCAAGCTTGGATGAACGAGTGTTCAAGTGCAAGGCCAAACTCCAAAGATTCCATTTTCAATGCATGACAAGATAGAAGAAGAGACAAATCCATTACAATGGATATGGGCCAAAGAACGTGCTAAAAAGGAGCAGAAGCCATCCCACGGCCGTAAGAGTGGAAGTTACGGCCGTAATGCAGCTATCGCAAATTTTGGGCAGAACCTAAATTACGACCGTAAGGGTCTCTTTCACGGCCTCAACTAGATTATGAATTTTTTGTTTCAGCATGTCAATTACGGTCATAAATGTTTATATCACGGCCATAACTATTACAATTACTTCTGAAATCGAGAATCGATTACGGCCGTAACTTGGGAGCCGCGTTTTGGACTTTAGTTGTGGCTAGGGTTTATTTCTTTACGCGTTTTTTTTTTGCTATATTATGTTTCTTTTCTATTGTAAAAGACAACTTTGAGATTATTGATATTGAACGTGAGTTATTTCCTTGTTCTTCTTCGTTCTTATTGAATAAATCGAACTTATCAAAGGATTAGACAACCTTTGTGGCATTCACCCCTTTGTGGTTCTTATCTCCGCATCATAACGGGTCTTATTTTTGTTTTTGTTCCTTTATTGAAATTTCATTCAATTCTTGGATTTCTTGAATCTCTTCACTAATTCAAGATTGGTCACGATTTCAATTATTGAAATTAAGATCAAGAATTCCATCCAAAGATTCAAGAAAGTTTTTCTTGGAAATCTTTTGACAAATCTTTCCTACACTTAATCTTGTTTCACATTGATTGTTATTTCTTATTCCTTTTGCATCAGTTTCTATTTTAAGAAATTTTCCTTCTTGAAATTCTCGAGTCCAATATTCCATTATTGTTTTCTTCCATCAATTTGTGTCTTGAGCTTTGGGGGTTAAATCCACAGAGATCAAATTCGTGACTAGTTTAGTTGGTTCTTTGAGAACTTGAGAAAAGGGGATAGAGAGGTAAAAGGCAAGAGTGGTGAGCATATTAGAGGAAAAAAGCCGAATTGAGTGATACACGAGTGACAAACACATGAGGATCATTACATAAATTTTCTTTTCTTTTCTTTAAGTTACTAACCATGTCACGGAAGGAAGCATAATCAACAAGGGAGGATAACCAAAAATTTCAAATGCTTGCATTGTTGGAGGAAGAGATGGCGAAACTGGAAGCAAAGATAGTTGCAAAATTGTATGCAAGGTTGGTACACCATCAGGCGTGAATTTAGGAAGGACTAATGACGCGGTGGATATGCGTCGTACAGGAATTGTTCAACCTCTTCAGGAACAACCGCGTGCATTCTCTAATTTGAGGAGACCGCTAAGGTATGACTTCAACCCTCAAAATGGAGTTAGGAATGAAAATGTTGAGGATGTTGATAGTGATGGTGATAGTGGAGATTTGTCTATAGCCAGTGTGGGTAGGAGACGGGATCGAGGAGAAAGGCGCGAAAGGGGTTATAGGCGTAAACGTAGGGATAGAGATGACATAGAAGGGCATATTGGTAACATAAAAATGTCCAGCCCTCCATTCCAAGGTAAAAGAAATTCGAGAATTTATTTTGAGTGGGAAAAGAGGGTAGATCTAAGTTTTGATTGTCATAACTATTCTGAGACTAAGAAGGTAAAATTGGCTGTCGTAGAATTCACAGATTATGCTATAGTATGA
This sequence comes from Ligustrum vulgare, assembly GCA_963555705.1. Classification (NCBI taxonomy): domain Eukaryota; kingdom Viridiplantae; phylum Streptophyta; class Magnoliopsida; order Lamiales; family Oleaceae; genus Ligustrum; species Ligustrum vulgare. The sequence goes on along the minus strand of OY743169.1, from coordinate 38,885,154 downwards.
TGGGATTAGTTGGTGGCTAGTAAAAGGAGGAATCGAGAGAGGCCTATTGAGACTTGGGATGAGTTGAAGGCCCTTATGAGAAAAAGGTTTGTGCCTAACCATTACTATAGGGACCTTTACCAAAAATCACAAACCCTTTCCCAAGGTAGTAAGAGTGTGGAGGATTACCATATAGAAATGAAAATTGCTATGATTAGACAAAGCATTGAGGAGGATCTGGAGGCGACCATGGCCAGATTTTTAAGTGGTTTGAATCGAGAGATTTCTAATGTTATTGAATTGCAGCATTATATTGATTTGGAGGATATGTTGTATATGATCATGAAAGTGGAGCGGCAGCTAAAAAGGAAGGGGGCCTCGAAATTTTCTACAGGTTCTACTCCTTTTGGGAAGTCTACATGGAGTGGAACCCCTAAAAATGAAGGGGTTGTTCAGAAAAGTAAGTTTGAGACACCGAAGGGAAAGGAAGAGCCACCCAACAATGTAAAATTATTTCTGATTCTCAAACTCCTAGAAATAGAGATATTAGATGTTTTAAATGTACGGGTTTAGGACATATCTCTTCACAATGTCCAAATAAGCGGGTGTTGATTGTGTGTGATGGGGTATTGTATTCGGAGGATGAGAAGGAAGAAGAGGATGAGTATAAGAATATGCTAGCTTTAGAAGAGGCTAGTGATTGCGAGGATGGAGACTATACTGTAGCTAAATCACTTGTCACTAGGAGGGCCCTTAGTACTCTAGTTAAGATGGAAGAGTCGGGTGAGCAAAGGGAAAATATCTTTCATACTAGGTGCTTTGTGAATAACAAGGTGTGTTGTTTGATACTTGATGGGGTAGTTGTATGAACGTAGCCAGTACTACCCTTATGAAAAAATTGTGTCTACCTGTGCTAAAATACCCTAGGCCTTACAAACTGCAGTGGTTAAATGAGTTGGGAGAGATTAAAGTGAATAAGCAAGTGGTGATTGATCTTGCAATTGGAAAGTATGGAGATAGGGTGGTTTGTGATGTGGTTCTCATGCATGTGGGGCACATCTTGTTGTGCGGGCCTTGGTAATTTGATAGGAATGTTATTCAAGATGGTTATAAAAATAGATACACCTTCACCAAGGATCGGAAAATGTCAAACATAAACCTTTGTCACCACAACAGGTCTATGAGGACCAATTACAACTAAAAAATGAGGAAGAGAAAAAGAGAGTTGGGACCACGTTCCCAGAAAAATGAAAGTTGAGTGAACAAAAGAGAGTTGGGACCACGATCCCAGGAAAAGGAGAGTTGAGTGACCAAAAGAGAGTTGGGACCACGATCCCAGAAAAAGAAGTTCCAGAAAAGACAAAGGAGAGAAAACAAAAGTGAGCATCTACGCAAAATAAAGTGAGATTAGCTGCCACTAGGGACGTCAAACGGGCCGAGCCGGATCGGCTCGGCCTGTTTGACAGAAGTCCAAGTCCGGTCCACGAGCCGAAAATGGGCCGGCTCGTGGGGAGACGAACCGGGCCGAGCCGGCTCGTCCCCCACAAAGCCGGCCCAACTTCGGCTCGTTGGCTCGTTGGTCCACGAGCCGGACAGCCAGACGGGCCGGATCGTGGGCCGGCCCGTCAGCCCGTATAAAATTTTTTTTTTTTTTAAGAAATAATTGAATTGAAAATTTTGAGATGAAAATGAAATTTGAGACAATATAGAATATTGTATGGAAATATGAAATATTTAGAGCATTTGAAGTTGAAGATTGCAATTGAGAGTTGATCACTTGAACAGTTGAACTTGAGAATTGATAGAATATAGATTAGAGAGTAGTGCAATTTCTTGTAGATAGAATTGAGAGAATTGTGTAAAATTTGTATGAAAATGTGGTATTTATAGAGTTGAATTGAAAAAAATAAAATTAAAACATCAGACATGAAAAAGAGCCGGCCCATTTCGCAGTCTGTTGGACTAGCCCACGAACTGCATGAGCAGAACCCGAACTGTCCAACACCCAAATTTTTGGTCCGGTCTAAGCCCAAGTCCGTTTTTTAACGAGCCGAGCCAAACTTTAACGAACCGAATTCGTGAACTCTCTAATTGTCCAGCCCGTTTGCCATCCCTAGCTGCCACCTATTCGCGGGATTGAACACCAAATTGACTTTGTACCGGGAGTGTTCATTCCAAACAGGCTAGCCTATAGGAGCATCCATAGGATACGAAGGAGCTACAAAGGCAAGTTGAGGAGCTGTTAAACAAGGGCTATGTCAGGGAGAGCATCAGTCCATGTACAGTGCCAGTCTTGTTGGTACCCAAGAAGGATGAGACTTGGAGGACATGCGTGGATTGTAGAGCAGTCAACAATATCACGGTAAGGTATCGCCATCCCATACCTAGACAAGATGATATATTTGATCAGTTGCATGGAGCAAGTATTTTTAGTAAAATAGATCTCAAAAGTGGCTATCACCAAATTCGCATGAAAGAAGGTGATGAATGGAAAACAGCCTTTAAAACCAAGTATGATTTATATGAATCGATGGTTATGCCATTCGGTCTCTCTAATTCCCCTAGTACTTTTATGATACTAATGAACCATGTTTTACATGCTTACATTGGTAAATTTTTTGTGGTATACTTTGATGACATTTTGGTGTATAGTAAGAACTTAGGTGATCACATTGAAAATTTAAGATCCGTATTGGAAGTTTGAAAACTCAGAAACTATATGCTAATTTTAAGAAGTGTAGCTTTTGCATGGAAAAGGTGATTTTTCTAGGATTTGTTGTTAGTGCTAATGGTGTTGAGGTAGATGAGGAGAAAATTTGGGCTATTAAAGAGTGGCCAACTCCCAAAGGTATTACGGAGGTTAGGAGCTTTCACGGGTTGGTTGGATTTTATAGGAGATTTGTAAAAGACTTTAGCATACTTACAGCACCGCTCACAGAGATAGTTAAGAAGAGTATAGGGTTTCAGTGGGGATTGCTCAAGAAAATGCTTTTAAATTACTTAAAGAAAGGTTGTGTTCTCACCGGTTTTGGATCTACCTAACTTTAACCAAACCTTTGAGATTGAATGTGATGCATCAGGAATAGGGATTTGAGCTGTTCTTATGTAGGAAAAAAGGCCAATTGCATTCTTCAGTGAAAAGCTGAGTGGAGCATCATTGAGTTATCTTACTTATGACAAGGAGCTTTATATTCTTGTTCGTGCTTTGGAGACATGAAGCATTATATGTAGCCAAAGGAATTTGTCATACATTCTGATCATGAGTCACTAAAGCATCTCAAGGGGCAAGGTAAGCTAAACAAAAGGCATGCTCGATGGATGGAATTCATAGAGACCTTTCCTTATGTCATTCACTACGAACAAGGTAAGGAGAATGTCGTAGCAGATGCCCTTTCTCGCAGGTATGTACATCTAACTTCTTTAAATGCGAAGTTGCTTAGGTTTGAATATATTAGAGGTATGTATGTTGATGACCCTGATTTTTCTACCATTTATGCTTCATGTGAAAAGTGTACGATTGATAAGTTTTATAGGCATGATGGATACTTGTTTAGGGAAAATAAACTTTGTGTGCCAAATTGCTCTAAGCGTAAATTGTTAGTACGTGAAGCTCATGGTGGGGGGTTAATGGGACATTTTGGTATCTTGAAAACCTTAGAAACATTGCAGGAGCACTTTTATTGGCCTAAAATGAAAAGGGATGTTAACCATATTTGTGACAGGTGCATAACTTGTAAACAAGCTAAGTCTAGGGTCCTACCACAAAGTTTGTATACCCCTTTACATGTACCTAATGAGCCTTGGGTAGATATATCTATGGATTTTGTTTTAGATTTTCCTAGGACAAAAAAAGGTGGGGACTCTATATTTGTGGTAGTGGACAGGTTTAGTAAAATGGCACATTTCATCCCTTGTCATAAAACTGACGATGCAACAAACATAGCAGACATATTCTTTAGGGAGTTTATAAGACTCCATGGGGTACCTCAGAGTATTGTGTCTGAAAGGGATGTTAAGTGACGACACTCCGCAAGTGCACGGGTCGCGCAAGTAATAAAGTGGATTTTAAGTCCGAATATCGTTCCCACAGAGATTGTTTTAAATCGTATTTTAGACTACTACCTTAACCGGAACTAGAGAAATTGTTTGAATTTGAGAATTTTGAATTAAAATTAAACTAGAAAGAACGAGGAAATTTGATTTAGAGAAAATATGAGAAAAAACATGTTAGAATTGAGAATCCACATTTATTCTATTAATTACGCATTAAGTTAAACATCTAACAATAATTCACGAGGTTTTGAAAATTCATATTCCTAATATTGTCAAGACTCCCTTTCGGACAAGAATCAACACCAATTTCTATACACAATCCGACTATATTTCTATGACGAATCTAAATGTATAGAAAAGCATTAAAAGTTTTGTGAATACTATAGCAGATAACACAAAGCATAAGGGTATATTTCTATCCCCTATCGGACTTTGTGACAATTGACACAAGTCTAATGAAATCTCAATCTTTCGAGCTTAAGAAATCACAACATAAATTCATACAACTAGTGATCAAGTAATTGCATGATAAAAAAGTATAAATCAATTGCTCAAACCCATTAATTATGAAATTAAATGATAATCAATACATAAAATCCGGAAATAAATGCTTCATCACAATTCTAACATTTAAGAACCTAGCCTAGATACATAATTGAATATAAATCACAAGAGGAATGGATAGATGTCACCCTATTCATGTCCTTGATCTTCGTTCTTCAATTGTGTCTTGGCTTGGAGTGGATCCCTCCCCAATCCGACAGCGTTTTGGCCTCTCTTCAATCAATTGGGAACCCCTAATTTCGTGCCTTAAGTTTGGTATTTATAGATTTCCCCGAGAATTAGGTTAATGGAGGAGAAAATTGCTGAATTCCGCGCAAAAAGCCCAGCTGCGGCCCAGTCGGGACTACCGTGCGACCGCACGGTTCAGAAATGCGCGATCGCATGACTCTGCAGGTAAACTTCAGTCGCTGATTTTTTTGACCGTGCGACCGTACGCTTTTTCAACCGTGCGGCCGCACGGTTATACCGGCAGCTACATTTTTCTTCTTTAAATTTCAGCAATTTGGTCATCATCCTTTTATTGCACAGCATTTAGTATTTTGATCATATCTTTCTATTCTATTATTCGATTGAGGTACTTCAGATTCCGTTAGAAAGATAACGTAAAGGGCTACAATTCTTCCTGAAATAGGATTTTACCAATTCGAACGTTTATTGCCCCAAAATTAGGTTTCAAAGTCTGACTAAAAATCTGCCCGAAGACCTTGCTTGATTTAAATGAATTTATGGTAATATTCTTACCATATTTCATTCTTTTTTTCCATCTAATTGCATCCAATTGACTCCTAAAAGTACTCAAGTATCTTATCTTGATCCGAATCAACTATCGAATATTTGCAATTTGGTCCTTCTTCTTTTGATTTGTATACTTTAGTCCTTGAACTCCCAATTTCTTCCAATTTGGTTCTTTCTTTGACTTTTCTTCCAATTGACCCTTGATCTACTTCATCCATTCTTGATTTGCATACTTTGGTTCTTTTGTCATCCAATTTGCTTGTTTTTGCTCTAATTCCTTTGTGTTTCTCGACTTTGGATTATTTCTGAAATGTAAACAAATAACGCAAAATAAATAGCAAATATTCCAAAACAAACATATAAAATCCTACTTTTAGGATAGAAATAATTGTATAAAATACACTTATCATTAAGTTCCTTAGTTACTTTTGGAAAGTCTTGTGGGGGAAGATGGGTACTAAGTTGTTATTTTCTACTACATATCACCCTCAAACTGACGGTCAGACAGAGGTAGTTAATAGGACATTAATTCAACATCTACGCACTATCATAAATACAAACCTGAAGAGTTGGAAAGAATGTTTACCTTTTGTGGAATTTGCTTATAATATGGTTGTGCATTCTACTACATCATGTTCCCCTTTTGAAGTTGTTTATGGTTTCAACCCGCTAATTTCTCTCGATTTAATTCCTTTTCCTGTTGATGAAAGGACCAGTTTGGACAGGGAGAAAAAGGCTAAGCTTATGAGGTCAATCCATGAGAAGGTGAAGGACCAAATAGAGAAGAAGAATGAGCATTATGCATCCCAAGCATACAAAGGTCGGAGGCATGTGACGTTCGAACCGGGTGATTGGGTGTGGGTGCACTTGCGAAAGGAGCGGTTCCCAACACAACGGAAATCTAAGTTGCAGCTAAGGGGAGATGGACATTTTCAAGTCATCGAGAAGATAAATGACAATGCATACAAGCTGGATCTTCCAGATGAGTATAATGTATCAACTTCTTTTAACGTTGTTGACCTTTCTCTGTTTAATGTAGGTGATGATTCGAAAACGAATCCATTTCAACAGGGAGGGGATGATGAGTACTGGAGTGGCCCAATGAGCAAGGACCCGTTTCACGTGTCGGTGGGACCAATAAAGAGGTTGAGGGCTAAGAAGATCAAGCAGGTAATGCATGGATTTATGCAAGCTTGGATGGACGAGTGCTCAAGTGCAAGGTCGAAGACTCCATTTTCAATGCATGAAAAGATAGAAGAAGAGCCAAAGCCATTACAATGGATATGGGCCAAAGAACAAGCTAAAAAAGGAGCAGAAGCCATCTCACGGCCGTAAGAGTGAAAGTTACGGTCGTAACACAGCTATCGCAAATTTTGGGCAGAACCTGAATTACGGCCGTAAGGGTCTCTTTCACGGCTGTAACTAGATTATGATTTTTTTGTTTCAGTGTGTCAATTACATCCATAAATGTTTATGTCACGGCCGTAACTATTACAATTACTCTTGAACCCCAGAGACGATTAAGGTCGTAAGGCCATATGTTACGGCCGTAACTTAGGAGCCACGTTTTGGACTTTAGTTGTGGCTAGAGTTTATTTCTTTACGCATTTTTTTGTTATATTATGTTTTTTTTCCATTGTAAAAGACAACTTTGAGATTATTAATATTGAAGGTGAGTTATTCCCTTGTTCTTCTTCGTTCTTATTGAACAAATCGAACTTATCAAAGGATTAGACAACCTTTGTGGTGTTCACCCCTTTATGGTTCTTATCTCCGCATCATAACATGTCTTTGGTTTAATATACCTTGGGATCTTGCGTCGTGAGGTCGGGGTTCCATTATTATCGTCTACCAATTTGGATTTGGAGATTTCTGGCGTTTCGAGTCTAATTTCCGCGTGTTCTTCGTGATTCCCATAACGGATCACATCACTCATTTTTGGATGGCCATTTCTCACTACTGGACGAGCCTTGATTTACATTGAAGAGGGGGAATCATATTCAGGGTGGAAAATGAGCAAGTGACATTCAGCATCACTCCATGACAAGCTCCTAAGTTCAAGCTGAAAGTTGCTGCAATGTCAAAATAGTCATGAAAGAAAATGGATAGAGTAACAAAAAGGAAAAAAAGTCTAACATCTCGCAACACAAGGTTGAAAAAGAGAGTAATAAATTCAAGAAAGTGAGGAAAAGAGTTGAAAAATGCGAGGCTAGTAATGGTGATAGGTGCTTTATTAGCACGTATTTAATTCACTTATTATCTTATTTTGTTATTGGTTTGATCCTATTGAAGTATTGTTTAAAGCATTTTCATTTATTGTGTTATACAGGATCGCAAAGAAGAAAAGAAAGGAAACATGACCAAAAAAAATACAAAAAATCAAGAAGTGAGGTTCAAGGGTGTATATTCAAAGAGCTCCAAATCAATAATGGCATGTGGGAAGAAGATTAGATGCAAAAATTATGGTCAAAGAAGGTTTGGAATGAAGTTGGAAATCAAAAACCCGCAAGGATTGTGATCATGAATTTTAGTTATAGATTGAAGCTCAATTTTGTCATAGAATAATTTCGAATTTGGGAAGAGCTGTTTCACAAAGAATTGTACATATTTGAGTTTTCTTTCCAACGCAACTTGAATCACCACAATTGGACTTCGGGAGAGAAAGTTATGACCAAAACATCGAGTACAGACGCTTCTCGGCAGAAGTTCACTTACGGCCGTAAATTATAAAGTTACGGCCGTAACTTCCAAATTTCGAAAATTTTCAGTAGCTAACTTACGGCCGTGATAAGGAAAGTTACGGCCGTAACTTGCTCGCCAAGGAATTTCCTTATATGATTCAAGGTCTATCTTTGGTATATCTTTGGGGTAAAGTTAGGGCACGATTTTGGGAGTATTAAAGGAGCAAAATAACCACAAAAAGGAGGCTGGACATTGAAGAAAAATAGAGAGAAACTAGGGAAAAATAGAGAGCATTCTTGGAAGATTTTTTTAGCACAAGAGCATCAAATGCAAGGGGAATCCATGAATCAACTTGAAGAATACTCCACAACCATACTAGGCTAAATTACATATCTTGTTCAAAGGGGAAGTTGTGTTAACTCAATTATGTTATTTTCTTTTCCTACAAATTAGTAGCGTGAATTTATTCCTTTATTTCAATTGTTGGATTATTATATTTTGAATGTTCAATTGAGTTTATTTGATTAATAGTTTAATTTGGCCAATTGGATTATTGATCTTTGGATTCATGAATATGCTATGTTTAGATTCTTGATTCGTAATTGTCATTGAATCTTTACTTTAGTAGCAAATAAATCTCGTGCAGGTTTAGTAATAATTCAACTTGGATTGATTAATTCGAGCTTGTGAAATTAACGATCCAATTCAATCTATTCTTCTAGATTTTCATACTAGTCGTGCATTAAATCCTAAGAGCTTGTTTAGGATTGTCCGTGGCTAGAATTGGTTCGAAGAGTTTGTTTTGAATCAATACACATAAAGAAGAATTTAGATAATCAGAGCTTGTTGATTATTTATAATTGATAATTGAATTAGGGATAGATCACGTTATAAGGAAAAGTATAACATTAATTTGGGGCACAACCGAACCCGAGAACAAGATTTCTTCTCATATTAATTCTCTAGTCATATTTAATTGTTTATTTTTATGCATATTTTTTATTCAATCAATTTCAAATAACAAACCCCCCATGCCATTCTAATTGATCGAACAACTAAAATTAGTTTCTGTTCCTCGTGGGATCGACCCTTACTCTCGCTACTACATTATTAATTAATATTTAGCGAGTAAGGAATTATTTATTATTTTGGTGCATTGCGGCACGCATCAAATAGCAACAATGCAAGGCTTCACGAGCATAATTCATGCCTCCATAATGAAGATTTGCAAAAAATTATGCTTAAGACTATAAACGGAGTGTTTGTTGGAAGGGAACCCAATTTCCTTCTCTTTTATTTATTATGTTTTTAAGTTGTTATTTCATAGTTAATTTTAGATACGTGCATGATAGGTGACATGTTGAAGTTGTTTTGCATGTTTTACTATATTTGCATGTTTAGGTATGCTTTAAATTTTGCATGTTTTTAGTTTGACTAGGTTTTAATTGTCATCCCAAAACACACTGAGACGACCCGAATTCTCGACCATTCGAGTACCACAAAAAGTGACTCATATCATATTATCGAGACTTAAATAGTAATGTAAAATTATTCAAAAGAATAATTAGAATCCCATAATTTTATTTGTGAATAAAAATAGAACATAATTTTCTTACATAAAGTTCAACATAATTATCTCATCAATCTTAACCACTTTTGCCACTTCCATGTTGACCGCCTCGAACCTTCAATTATCTGAAAATGGTAAATATCGTGGAGTGAGATTTATAAAATCCCAGTAAGTATACCAAGCATAAATTTTCTTTTGAAAGCATATGGATCATTTTCATCATAACATAGGATAGGATTGAAATATTCATAAACATAGGGAGACACAAGAATTTTACCGAACTTAAATGGCAAGAATTCTTATGTGTAGCGCTACTAAACTCCGGTCCCCTTAGCATAATCATAAACATATCATATGGAACCCATAACAATCTTGTGAGATTGATTTCATAGCAATGATCCAAACATTTTCATAAAAACATAAGATATACTTACTTGTCATAAAAACATACTTACTTTTCATAAAAACATAAGGTGTATTTACCTTTCATAAAAACATACTTACTTTTCATAAAAACATAAGATATACTTACTTGTCATAAAAACATACTTACTTTTCATAAAAACATAAGGTATACTTACTTGTCATAAAAACATACTTACTTTTCATAAAAACATAAGGTGTATTTACCTTTCATAAAAACATACTTACTTTTCATAAAAACATAAGATATACTTACTTGTCATAAAAACATACTTACTTTTCATAAAAACATAAGGTGTATTTACCTTTCATAAAAACATACTTACTTTTCATAAAAACATAAGATATACTTACTTGTCATAAAAACATACTTACTTTTCATAAAAACATAAGGTATACTTACTTGTCATAAAAACATACTTACTTTTCATAAAAACATAAGGTGTATTTACCTTTCATAAAAACATACTTACTTTTCATAAAAACATAAGATATACTTACTTGTCATAAAAACATACTTACTTTTCATAAAAACATAAGGTATACTTACTTTTTAAAAGATTAAAATGAAGTGTAGTAGTAAATGGACCAAAACTTTCTTGACCACCTTGAATTTCTCTTACTTGTGGATTTTGTCAAGAGATTGGAAATAAGTGTATATGTGTAGAGTTGTGTGTAAAAGAGATGGGTTTAAATAGATGTATAAAGTTGGCATATTGTAAACATAATCATTCAATTCTATTAATTTTAACACATCCTTTTCTTAAAGTAAAGCACCATTCATATACTTTTCCATATTTATACAAATAATATGCTCTTCATGATTATATATAATGGAGTATATAAATCATTCATATACTTTTCCATATTTATACAAATATTATGCTCTTCATGATTACATATAATGGAGTCTTATCAATCATTCATATACTTTTCCATATTTATACAAATATTATGCTCTTCATGATTATATATAATGGAGTATATAATTCATTCATATACTTTTCCATATTTATAAAAATATTATGCTCTTCATGATTACATATAATGGAGTCTTATCAATCATTCATATACTTTTCCATATTTATACAAATATTATGCTCTTCATGATTACATATAATGGAATCTATCAACCATTTATATACTTTTCCATATTTATTAAATTAAGATTCTCATAATTATTATATATAATGGAACCTCTCATGCTTGCATATATTTTCTTAATTTAAATAATAAAAGTAATTTTTGTACAAATAAATATTGGGATAACATTGAATTAAGTACTTAGACTTAATATACTTTAAATCAAGAGAATGGAGATATTTTTAGAAATTCGGAATTTAATTTAAAATCGAACGATCTCGATTATTTCTTGACTTGGCTATACGAATACGTCGTGGCGTTAACTTAATAAAAATGGGTGAAATAGTAGCGACACGATTTTCTATTAAAATAATTATTAATCGCGTAAAAATTCTTGGTCGCTACAAACTTACCCCCTTAAAATAATTTCGTCCTCGAAATTAATCTTACTTGATCTTATGATTTCTGAACACTTAATCAGAATCTCTTCTTCTTCTTCTTATGTAGCATCATCGCTACCATATTTAACCCAACCATATTTAACCCACTGGACTTTGACTAAATGCATCAATTTGTTTTCTTAAGACATGGACTTTTCTATCAATAATAGACATATGTCTACTCATAAATTCTTCTGAATCAAAATGAAAATTCCCAATCGTATGTGATATTTCATCATATCTTGTAGTATTCATGTAACTTGTCATTTATCATCGTATCATGTGACCTCAAATATTCGTATTAATATCTCTAAAATTTTAATAAATCTTTACTAACATATCATACCATAATAATTTGTCATTTCTTCTTATCACCAAATATCCCAAAATAATTAAAACGATTACCTGAATATTCTCTATGTAATATACCCAAACATGTTATTCACATATCAACATAATCATCAGTTTATCTTTCCAATATTTGTAACCCAAAATTTCTGCAAAATTCAATAAACAAATATCTCCCAAATAATTAAAATTCTTAACTCAAATATCATAACATTTCCCGTAAGGTATTCCTTTCACTTGCACAAACTTATTAATCCTGATTCAATACAGTCCTTATTTCACTTTCACGTATCCCCGTATTATTTCTATACCTTGATTATTATATCAAAATATCAGTACCCAAAATCCAAGAAAATATTCCATATCTCAAATCCCGTCATCATCAAATCTTCCTTTTATCAAGAAAGTAAACGGCGTATAAACTCTTGTTCCCTCTTTTCCATTATTCTATTCCGCGCTTTCTTGCTGGAATCAATATCACGCGGATTCCCTCCGATCCTTAATGCTTTTAAATAGTTCATGCTGGGAAGAGGTTAGATCCATCAAAAACATGGATATCATTCTTACAAACATTCGCAAGTATTATTCCAGTCTTCCAATGAATGATCTGAGGAAAATTTATCGAATAAGACTCGAAAGATTGAGGTTGCTGATGGCTCATGGTGTTTCAGAAGATGTTCACTGGTTGATCGAAGCAAAGGTTCGACTATCTGGTGAATTACCTATGACATTTCCAAAGCACATGCCTGGTTTAGGCAAAAGCACCTTCGCAAAGAAACGAAGAGCAAAAAGGCTGAATGGTTGCTACAAATGTGCTCGTTGGAACTGTGATACTCGTTGCAAAACAGTAGGATATTCTTCTACTAATCGGGATGATAAAATCAAATTCATAAAGGGTGGACTGAGTAAGGAGTCTTTGGATGATATTCGACTGACTCTTGAGACGCACCCAAGTGGTTATGTGCAACGTGAACTTCTCTCCTTATACGCTCAGTTTAACGAGGACAAAAATCGTTATAGTCTCCAAAATATAATAGCAAAAGATCCTGTTTGCCAGTCTGTTTTACAAAATGAGGCTTCTGGCAGTTCAACAATGATATAAGGTAAATCTCTTGATACACATTTAAAATATTTTGCTGTTTTCTTTCACGCGTTTTGGAAATAAAATATATTTTCCTTTCTCGAGTTTTGATAAAGCTGGAAATAAATCACCGAAAGGTGATATCTTTGGTAAAACAGTCAAAAGTTGGCCGATTTTGACAAAAGTAAATCTTTACTTTTTCATAATCAATCAAAAACAGTAAATTTTTTCGGCTTTAAATAGCCAAACATATTTCATAGTTCAGGCATCCCAAAATCACATCTTCTTCGTAAGTTTTCTCTTCTATACTATCAAAGATGGAAGCACCAAAACTTCGACAGATCAAAACTATTTGTGTATTTTGTGGATCAAAAGTGGGGAAAGGCTTCAGTTATCTAGAAGCGGCCGTAGATCTTGGAAAGAAACTGGGGGAAAAAGGTATCACTCTTGTGTATGGGGGTGGTAGCAGTGGTCTAATGGGTTGTGTTTCCCAATCTGCTCTTGCAGAGAAATCAAAAGTAATCGGTGTCATACCTGTCCCTTTGGTAGATGTTGCAGGCAAAACACGAGGGCATGAAGTTCAAACATTATCCATCCATGAACGCATAACTTGTATGCTATATGGTTCTGATGCCTTTATAGCCCTGCCCGGAGGTTTTGGTACCTTAGAAGAAATCTTTAACATTACCTCGTGGGCTCAACTAGATCTCCATACTAAGCCTATTGGGCTTCTGAATGTTAACAATTTCTTTGATGGCTTGTTAACCTTTCTTGATTATGCTGTGGAATAGGGATTCATCTCTCCATTTTCCAGAAGGCTCCTTATTTCTGCTCCTACTATTGATGAACTACTGGATAAGCTGCAGTCATATATCTCAATACAAGATCCAGCAGGGGTTAAGATAGATTGGTCGCAAGGAAGGGGAATCAAGCGAAAATGGAGTCCGGTTAATGTAAACTTAACTTTATGAATCTTAGAATAGGTGGGGGTAGAGTACGGAGTATTCTTACTCTCGAGACACCCCTCTAATTTCCTAGGATTTCCTTAATGTTTAAATCTTGTGTGTACCTCAAAGGTTCCAGGTGGTAGATTACGGAGTATTCTTACTCTCGAAACACACCTCTTTGAAGGTTTCTTTATTTCCTCAAAAGGTCAGAGGTGGTAGGATACGGCTACTCCGGAAACACATCTCTCAATTTGAGGAATTTCCCATGTTGCTTTCTTTTGATTTTGCGTGTTTCATGTATTTCTTTCCAATGTGACTCTTGTGTGTTCTCCTTACGAGAAAATAATAAATATCTCTGTTATCATCTACTAAATCTCGTTTGTGATGTAAATGAATTTGCATGTCTAACCTCAATTCTCTTAGTGATTGCATACCATACTATGCTCTTAATTCCAAACGATAAAATTCTAAGCAGAGTTTCCTTTGAAATTTGGACTTATTCAAACCGTAAGCATACTTCATAACTCACAATAATAAATAATTCCACATTTGATCACAACGATCTAAAAATTGACCACAATTTCATCAAACTTCAATATCATAAAAAAATATTCCAGAAAATCAATTCATAATTCCTCAACATAGAAATTTCAAATCATAGTCGTCAATATCACAATATCACTTCCTTCAATACCTTAATTGGCTCAAAAGATGACTCATACTTATATTTATAAGTCATAAATCATATTCCCAAAATTTAATCACAAGGCCAAAGTTCATAATAAATTTCTCTTCAATATAGAGGCATAATTCACTTACTCAACATAATATCCATTACTTAATTCCCAATAACCAAATCTTTAAATCTCTAACTTCATAATGCTTCTCATAAAAGTCTCATTAAAATCATATCACTTATAATCTTAACATCTCATAAAAATTCATAAAATTGGCTCGTTATTTCTCATTAAATCTAAATGATAGATAATCTGAACATATTTCTAATCATTTCTGTTGACTTCTCATACTTAATGCCATGTCTAAAATCAATTATGCAAAGTCCATTTAAGGTTTATCATTTCTAAACTCGAGGACAACAATTATTTTGAAAATCATTCTTAAGTCATATTATTCCCATTATGCTCAACACCCGTTCTCTTTCTTTCTTTTCTTTCTGAATTTTTTTTTTTTTTTTTCAGAATTGAAACTTGAAGAGTGGTACCAATAATCATCCACAGTTTTTCCTTGCTTTTAAGCAAAGGTAGTGATAAAGGGATAAATTATTGAACCGAAAATTGAAACTTGAAGAGGAAGTACTAATAACCATCCACAGTTTTTCCCTTGTTTTTACACAAAGGTAGTGATAAAGGGATAAATTATTGTACGAATTCATTATCAATTTTGTTTGTTTAATATATTATTCCATATATTTTGGGCAAAAGTTACAACCCAACTTAATTTCTAATTGAGTCAATCTTACTAAGCTTAATATGCACCAAAATTCATATAAATATCATCTCTGTCTCATGATTCTACATTGAAAAGAATAAAAAAATTGAGTCTTCTATCAATTTATATCATACTTGACATGTATATTATGTGTAACACATAAAGATTCATAACATATGAAGATTTCATACTTAACATGTCTTAATAAAATCGTAAATGACTTGCAAAGCATATAACATACCTGGTTCGAGGAGTCAATACGTGGAGAGTGACATAGTAGAGTGATGAGTTAAAATATTTCATATAATCTTATTTTCCTTTAATCAACAATAATTTAATGTGGTTGTATCCAAATCAACATTTTCTTGAATCATAATTCCTAATTAATCACAGTCTTCAAAACAAATCCAATATCGATATAGTAATTATCTCCCCATCAATAATTAATAACTTAACCCAAATAAAATTTATCGTCAAATCTTATTTTTCCTTTAGTCCCCGAACTTCTAGAAATTTATCAAAGACATCAATATAAACATCATATCACTAACTAATTATATTCCATAAAATTTTCAGGACATTACAAACTCCCTTGCTTAAAATGAATTTTGTCCTTGAAATTCGCACATCAAATTTCATCATGCTTTTCAAAATCATAACCATACTTGACATGTGAAAATTCAACTTTTTTTTTATAATGAATAGTGATTTCGTTCACTGTTCATCATGAATAGCACGTCGTTTTACTGTTCACGTGAATAGTAATTTTTTTTTTTTTTTTTTTAAAGAAATAAAATTTCAAAAATCTACAGAATCGTTTTTAAAACTCTTTGCTCTGTTACCAACTGAGACGACCCGAATTCTCGACCATTCGAGTACCACAAAAAGTGACTCATATCATATTATCGAGACTTAAATAGTAATGTAAAATTATTCAAAAGAATAATTAGAATCCCATAATTTTATTTGTGAATAAAAATAGAACATAATTTTCTTACATAAAGTTCAACATAATTATCTCATCAATCTTAACCACTTTTGCCACTTCCATGTTGACCGCCTCGAACCTTCAATTATCTGAAAATGGTAAATATCGTGGAGTGAGATTTATAAAATCCCAGTAAGTATACCAAGCATAAATTTTCTTTTGAAAGCATATGGATCATTTTCATCATAACATAGGATAGGATTGAAATATTCATAAACATAGGGAGACACAAGAATTTTACCGAACTTAAATGGCAAGAATTCTTATGTGTAGCGCTACTAAACTCCGGTCCCCTTAGCATAATCATAAACATATCATATGGAACCCATAACAATCTTGTGAGATTGATTTCATAGCAATGATCCAAACATTTTCATAAAAACATAAGATATACTTACTTGTCATAAAAACATACTTACTTTTCATAAAAACATAAGGTGTATTTACCTTTCATAAAAACATACTTACTTTTCATAAAAACATAAGATATACTTACTTGTCATAAAAACATACTTACTTTTCATAAAAACATAAGGTATACTTACTTGTCATAAAAACATACTTACTTTTCATAAAAACATAAGGTGTATTTACCTTTCATAAAAACATACTTACTTTTCATAAAAACATAAGATATACTTACTTGTCATAAAAACATACTTACTTTTCATAAAAACATAAGGTGTATTTACCTTTCATAAAAACATACTTACTTTTCATAAAAACATAAGATATACTTACTTGTCATAAAAACATACTTACTTTTCATAAAAACATAAGGTATACTTACTTGTCATAAAAACATACTTACTTTTCATAAAAACATAAGGTGTATTTACCTTTCATAAAAACATACTTACTTTTCATAAAAACATAAGATATACTTACTTGTCATAAAAACATACTTACTTTTCATAAAAACATAAGGTATACTTACTTTTTAAAAGATTAAAATGAAGTGTAGTAGTAAATGGACCAAAACTTTCTTGACCACCTTGAATTTCTCTTACTTGTGGATTTTGTCAAGAGATTGGAAATAAGTGTATATGTGTAGAGTTGTGTGTAAAAGAGATGGGTTTAAATAGATGTATAAAGTTGGCATATTGTAAACATAATCATTCAATTCTATTAATTTTAACACATCCTTTTCTTAAAGTAAAGCACCATTCATATACTTTTCCATATTTATACAAATAATATGCTCTTCATGATTATATATAATGGAGTATATAAATCATTCATATACTTTTCCATATTTATACAAATATTATGCTCTTCATGATTACATATAATGGAGTCTTATCAATCATTCATATACTTTTCCATATTTATACAAATATTATGCTCTTCATGATTATATATAATGGAGTATATAATTCATTCATATACTTTTCCATATTTATAAAAATATTATGCTCTTCATGATTACATATAATGGAGTCTTATCAATCATTCATATACTTTTCCATATTTATACAAATATTATGCTCTTCATGATTACATATAATGGAATCTATCAACCATTTATATACTTTTCCATATTTATTAAATTAAGATTCTCATAATTATTATATATAATGGAACCTCTCATGCTTGCATATATTTTCTTAATTTAAATAATAAAAGTAATTTTTGTACAAATAAATATTGGGATAACATTGAATTAAGTACTTAGACTTAATATACTTTAAATCAAGAGAATGGAGATATTTTTAGAAATTCGGAATTTAATTTAAAATCGAACGATCTCGATTATTTCTTGACTTGGCTATACGAATACGTCGTGGCGTTAACTTAATAAAAATGGGTGAAATAGTAGCGACACGATTTTCTATTAAAATAATTATTAATCGCGTAAAAATTCTTGGTCGCTACACACACACACAAAAGTTTAGAACATGAAGATGATGTTTGGTAGATAATAGCATATATCATGAAGTGATTAGTGAGTGAAAAAGGGATTTGAAATTCAAAATAATAATAAAAAATTCCCCTGTCGAAATAACTGCGCGATCGCGCGATAATAAACTCGCGAGTACGTTTAATGAAGAATTTCTCTATATTAATAGCATGCGCGATCGCGGGTACTCCTACCACGCAATGTAACTCTTCTTGGGAGCAGTTCGGAAAATATAAGGCTGCATTCTTTTAGTTTTTTATTTTCATTTTCGAAAATATTTTTCTGTTTTCCATTTTCAATGATGTTTTCAAAATTGCTGAAAACGCGTTTAGTTTGTCATTTCTAAAAAAATTGTTTTCGAAAATAAAAAGCTTAAAAACACGTTTTGTTTAAAATTTCGTGGAAAACTTTTTGTGTACTTATAATTATATTGCTTGCGAATAAATTTGTAAAATGATATTTTGTGGATTGGGACAACCTTCTTAATCACGGGATATAATATTTTGTTAAGCTATTATGAGTTTCGATTTTCTAAATTTGAAGAATCAAATTCATTCTTTATTTTAAAAAGGTAAGACAAAGAGCTTTTTTAAATTTATTATTATATAGACTCTTTAAAAAAAAAAATTATGTCGAGAGTTTTATGAAAATAAATTTTAGCTAGCAATGATACTAGAAATGATAATTTGTAAAATAAAAAATTTAGTTACAAATAATACTAGAAATAATAATTTGTAAATAATACTAGAAATAAATTTAACCAAAAATAATACTAGAAATGATAATTTGTAAATAAATGCAGCCTCCAAAAATTTGGAAACTTGCACGGTAACACATACTGATTGACCCTTGAAAATTTATCTTTCCACTGCAAACATTTAATAAATATTTAATTAATTATTTCACATATGCTGACTGATAATTTCAAAACCTATATACCTTTAATTGCGAAAAAATATAATAGAATACATGATAATTATTTCAGTTTCAAATTGCATTAAATGAACAGCCTGCAGACATTTGATTGACGCCTTTATTAAGAGTTATTTTTTAATTGAAAACATGCTAATAAATATAATTATTTATTTATGTATTCAGTATTACTTCTTCCAGACCCATTTCTACCTGTCTATAACAAGGATAGCAAGAGCTCTCTAAAGCATTTAGGAACTTTGCAATCAGACAGAATTTACAAGAGGCTTCCAGGTTTGCAGAGATATATCCCAGTGTTTTGTTACGAAATACATATATGTAAAACTTAGCTAACATTTTCCTTCACTTTTTTTACTTTGGTTGCCTTAGGCATGGCTCCAATTATTGATATGTTAGCTAACGTAGACATAACAAAGACACAATGGGCGTTCAAGGTTTGTGCAGTTCGAGTTTGGGAAAATCCAAGTTTTGGAAGCACCGACGACATCTACCGCTTGGAAATGGTTTTCGTAAATAGAAAGGTTTGTTATCTACTTTCGAATATAAGCCCATGTATCTACTATGTTTGATATAGGTGTATTCACATTACCAGGCATCACTACTGATTATATAAATTTGCAGATAAAGTAGAGTTTTAAAATTCTCGACCATGCATGTGTGCACCAGATCAATGGGTTATGAAACGAAATGAGCAAAGCATTTAAAATAAATTAGAAGTTCCTGTAGTAGATCAGTGATGGGATACTGTGCATGTTGATATCCACCCTGTATTAAGAAAGTGGTAGTAAGAAACTGGTGCAGTTAAGAGATTAAAATTGCAAACTGTGCTGTTAAGAGAAGAACAACTTAAATAACTGGAAACTTGCAACTGAAATAGTTAAATGCTTTACTATGTACAGATTAGAGAAGATAAATATAAAATCAGAAATTGCTGGTGTAGTTAATAAATGAAGATTGCAAATTAGGAGGTTAAGAGAAGAACAACTTAAATAACTGGAAACTTGCAACTGAAATAGTTAAATGCTAAACTATGCACATATTAGAGAAGATAAATATAAAATCAGAAATTGCTGGTGTAGTTAATAAATGAAAATTGCATATTAGGAGGTTAAGAGAATAACCACTTAAATAAATTAGAACTTGCTGCTGAAATAGTTAAATGCTAAACTATGCACAGATTAGAGAAGATAAATATATGTAACGAAAGGTTAAATAAACAGAAATTGCTAGTGTAGTTAAGAAATAAATAATTTAGAGCATGCTGCTCAAGTAGTTAAATGCTAACCTATGCACAGATTAGAGAAGATAAATATATGTAACGAAAGGTTAAATGAATCAGAAATTGTTGTAGTAGTTAATGTAGTTAAGGAATTAAAATTGCAAACTATGCAGTCAAGAGAAGATAAACATATGAAATGAACAAATTAAATAACTTAGAACATGCTGCTCAAGTAGTTAAATGCTAAACTATGCACAGATTAGAGAAGATAACACTAGATCACTAGGTTATGAAAGGAAATGAGAAAAGCATTTAAAATAAATTAAACGTTCCTGTAGTAGATAAGTGACTGAGGTACTGTGCATGTTGACGTCCACCCTGTATTCAGAAACTGATAGTTAGATTAAGTGAATCGTAAATTGCTGGTGTAGTTAAGAAATTAAAAGTGCAAACCATGCAGTTAAGAGAAGATAAACATAAGAAGTGAACAAATCAAATAACTTAGAACTTGCTGCTGAAGTAGTTAAATGCTAAACTATGCACATATGAATAGATTAGAGAATGTGTTGCTAAGGTAGTTAAGGCAACCATACAGTATGCATGTAAATAAATGCAAAACGATACATATTAGAGAATATAAATGTATGTAAATAAATTATAAATTGCTACTTTAGTAGTTAAGTGCTACACTATGCATGTAAATGAATGCTTGATATGATATACCAACCAATTTGATTGGTTTGTTGGATTTGAGCATATCAGATAATGAAGACAGAATTATCATGCCACTGTGTTAAATAATTGTACTCTATTATGCAAGTTTAATTGTTAGATTGACACATATTTTTGAATTTTTAAATGCTATGCACCCGTATGATACAATCGGTTATATGACTGGCTAGACTGACACATTTATATGTGTTAGGGCACGCAGATTATTGCAACCATGAAAAGGAATCTAATTAAGACTTTCAAACCTCTTATTCATGAAGGATTGTTATATGTGGTACGCCATTTTGTTGTTGGTCACAATAATGCAAAATACAAAGCTACTACTCACAAGTACAAAATTAATTTTATGATGAAGACCAAGGTCATTGAAGTTGCAGATGACAGTTTTCCAACCCAAATTTATGAATTCATGCCATTTGCTGATTTACTACTATCTGCTGATACTGATGAGACGAAGTTGTTTGGTAAATTCTTTTACATGTAGTACAGAGTCTAATATACTTTTGTAAATTTATATTTATTATTTTTAACATCGCTATTGTTTAGATATAATTGGTGAAGTGGTTGCGAAGGATATCGTTAGATCAAAGGAGCTATCTGGGAGAACAACTCGAATGATTGATGTTGTGTGATAAGCGTATTTTATACACTTATTTGTATGTCTAAATTAGGATTAATTATTGTCGTTTGAGAATATTTGCTATTTAATTTATGTTTATTTGTTTACTTTTCAGAAAATGTCCCAATTGAAGAAGAATGAAGTAATGAACGGAAAAATGACACGATTGGATATTAATTGGAGCTAAATTGGACAAGTGAGGAGTTGGTGACGTCAACCGGGAAACATGCTTGGTGCCAAAGTGACTAAATCAGAGGCTGGAGGACCTAATTGACTGAATTAAGAGCTTGAATGGTCAAACCGAGAAGGAGATAAAGTTTGAGGACTAAATTGCAACAATTGAAAGCTGAGGACTGAAGGTGCAATTAAAAGTCAGGGACTAACTTGTACAGCCGAGAAAATCGCGAAGTCGCGATCGCTGATCACATACCAAGCGATCGCGAGATGAGGCAAATTCTTAACCCGAGAGTTTTAACATCAGCCACGCGATCGCTATGGTTTCTACCACGCGATCGCGCAGCTTTCCGGCTGGGCCACTGATGGGCTTTTCACGCTAATTCTGATTTAATTCACCCCTTTTCGCCTAGGTCAGAGGGGGGGACATATATATAGAACATGACACACGAAATTTGGGATTCATTCTTAACCTAATACACCAAGAAGCACATCAAAGCTTTGAAGAGCGGAGTTGTGAAGATTTATCCACATTTTCTTGGGATTTTCATATTATAGGTGATGAAGTTCTTTTATATTTGTGATTTGCTATTAACTATGTATCTAGGCTAATTTTCCATTGTGCTAGGATTATGATGAAGTCTTAGACAATTATTTCATGCTTTGGTTTACTTAATCTTATGACAATTGGTATTCTGAGTTATTGATTCGTATTTATTTTCATCTATAATTTTGATGCATGAATTATATGATGTATGTGGTGGAATTTTATGATCGAAAGAGTGGAATTTCACTAGACTTGAATCAATAGCCATAGGGTTCGATAGGGATAGAAATATACCACTATGCCCTATGTGATCTTTTCATGTTTTGCTTGTTTAATGCTTTCCTAAATATTAGCATTCATCATAGAAATATAGGTGGATCGTAATTAGGAAAAGGCTTAATTCTTGTTCGAAAGAGAGTTTTAGGCAGTATAGAAACATTAATCGTCAATAATATACCTTGTCTTGGGTTATTTGAATTAAAGTGTGAAATATCAATACTAAGATGGATTCTAAATCCTAGCACTTCATTTACATACATTTGTTAAACAAATCTTGAAAATTCCATTTGCTTATTTATTTGATCATTAATTTTAGATTTCTTGGGTAACTTGGTCCACTCATTTAGAATCTCTTATAAACCACTGCAAATTCATTCGTTTCGGTTAAGGTTAATAATTTAAGAAAATAGATCTAACCAATCCTTGTGGGAACGACATTCGGACTCAAATCCATTTTATTACTTGTTCGATATCGTACACTTGCGGTAAGAGTTAAAATTAGTTCGATCATTGTGCT
Organism: Ligustrum vulgare; assembly: GCA_963555705.1. NCBI lineage: Eukaryota > Viridiplantae > Streptophyta > Magnoliopsida > Lamiales > Oleaceae > Ligustrum > Ligustrum vulgare. Next base: position 38,861,892 of record OY743169.1, on the reverse strand, counting down.
ACAAGATAAGGAGTATGTTTGCCAATATTAATGACTTTTATTTGCAAGTTCTAATTGATATAGTTTTGTTTGTTTTACTTCATAGTATAAGACTCACCTATTCCTTTATTCAGCCATAATCGGTTGTCTTGCACTTTGTGGGGTAAATATGCTGATGAAGTAAGCAAAATCCTGGAATCTGAAAATTCAGAACCAATAATTATGTTACTCCAAATGTGTCGTGCTAAAAAGTTCAGAGTTTTGTTCATGATGATTTTTAGTAGTTATGTGGCAGGTACATGTTCATGATTGTTAATACAATTTTTTTTTTCTTTTTGCAATTGTAGGTGAGGTTCGAATATGTAACACATACCACGTTACGAAAGTTTCATCAAGTGGTATAGCATCACTTCTTATACCGGGTGGGAGAACTGCTCATTCTAGATTTTCTATTCCTTTAATTCCCATCGAGGATTCAACTTGCAACATTAAACAGGGCAATCCTTTGGCGGATCTAATAATCAAAACTGATCTTATCATTTGGGACGAAGCTCTTATGATGAAAAGGTATTGTTTTAAATCTTTAGACAAGAACATGAGGGATATTTTGAGATTTAGCAATCCACTGATCTTCTCACAACCATTCGGAGGTAAAACCATTGTTTTTGGAGGAGATTTCAGGCAGATATTATCTGTCATTCCAAAGGGTAGCATACAAGATATTGTGCTTGCAACTATTAACTCATCATACTTATGGCAACACTGTAAAGTTTTGAAATTGACAAAGAACATGAGGCTACAAAGACTAAACTCAGAAATTGATCTTGAAGAGTTAAATTCATTCTCAAACTGGATTTCAAATATCGGAGATGGCACAATTGGTGGGCCAAATGATGGGCATGCCTTGATTGAAATACCTGATGATTTACTGATAAAAGGGACAGGAGATTCAGTTAACTCAATAATAGAAAGTACGTATCCAAATTTCTCAGAAAGAGCCAACGACTCATCATATTTGTAGGAAAGAGCCATTTTGGACCCCACTCTGGATGTTGTTGAAATGGTGAATGAGTACATGGTCTCCCTCAATGAAACAGATGGAAATACATATCTAAGCTCTGATGCAGCTTCTAGATCATATTCAAATATTGATTTATTGGATGATCTACACACTCTGGAATTCTTGAATAGCATAAGATGTTCAGGTGTACCTAACCATGAGTTGAAGTTGAAGGTTGGAACTCCTGTTATGTTGTTAAGAAACATTGATCATTCTGCAGGATTGTGCAATGAGACTCTACTGGTTATAACAAAACTTGGTAATCATGTTTTGGAAGCTAAAGTCATTACAGGAAGTAATGTAGGACACAAAGTTTTCATTCCACGAATGACTTTAACTCCATCGGATCCAAGATTACCCTTTAAGTTTCAAAGAAGGCAATATCCATTGATTGTATCCTATGCTATGGCTATTAACAAAATTCAAGGCCAGTCATTATCGCATGTAGGTCTGTATTTGAAAAAGCCTGTCTTCAGTCATGGCCAACTCTATGTGGCAGTTTCTAGGGTTACAAACCTTTTGGGGTTGAAAATATTTACTTACGATAGAGATGGAATATCATCCAACTCGATGGCAAATGTTGTCTTTAAAGAAGTATTTCAGAATTTGAATTAAGTCAACAATGTAATACTCTTTTTTTTTTTTAAAACAATATGTATCATATTTTTTATACTTACTATGCATTTGCATTTGATTTAGATAAAAAAAATATTACTTATACGTGTCTCTCTTATTCAAATGTTTATGACATAAAATATATCCGTGCATCGCACGGGTGGATGAACTAGTTATGATAGAAAACAAAATAAATGGAGAATGACAAGAGCAGAAGCCAGAAAGTATTAATAGATACTGGAGCAACGATATCCCATATAAAAGAAAATATAATAGGAGATTTAGAATTCAAAGTAACAAATAATCCAATTCAAATATAAGATTATTTTGAAAATATTTACCTTATGGATATCTATGTAGAATTATCAATAAGAATAAATAAATGAAATGAAATAACCATAAATATGTATGTAGAACATTCAAGAAAGGTAAACACAGAATTATTATTAGAAACAGATTTCTTAGAACAAGTAAAATCATATTATATTAAACATGATTAATGTTATTAACAATACAAAATGAGAATCTAGTAATCCCAATGTTATTATGAATAGAATACAAGGAGGGAGAGAGCATATATATTAACTAAAATGAATTACAATGGATGTCTTAGTAGAATTATTTCTTCATCCTCTTTTGGATAAATATATTTAAGTATTGCTCAACATGATGTTTCACATGCATCGATTTCTATAATATATTCACATTCTTTTTTGGGTAATTCTAATTCTGGTAATCTTTACAAAGATCTTTAATTTTTTATACTTCTTCATTTTTGGACCATGTAGTCCATCTAGCTTTTCCTTTTAGTCCTTTTTATAATGAAATTAAATATTTTGCTAAGTTAGGTATATACTTTCTGATCTGATTTACAAGTTCTAAAAAACTTTGTAATTGTGCTTTATCTTTTATGTAATTATCAAATTCTTGTATTTTTATACATATATGTTTTTGGAGTTCAATTCCTTTTTGGCTAATTATAGTTCCCAAAAATTCTACTTTCTCTCTATTTATTTCCATTTTCGTAGCTGATAATATAATTTCATTATTTTTTATAATATTAATCATCAATATATACTGTAATAAAATGGTAATAATCTTAAAATATTTTATCCATGTATATTTGGAATTCTCCTAGGCTATTTTTGAATTCAAATGGTAAGACATTCCATTCATCAAATTCTTGAGGTACCATAAAAGCTGTTAAATGTCTAGATTCTCCAGTTAACAAAATATGGTAAAATCCAGATTTTAGATCAAATTTAGAGAAATATTTTTTCCCTTAATTTAGTTAAATAATATTTGTCTATTAAGAATTTGATAACTTAATTCTTTTGTATAAGTATTTAATCTCTTATAATTAATTACAATCCTATATTTTCCATTTTTTTTTGTTCCAAATGTTTTATTACTATAAAGGCTAGAGTGCTATTTTTGCTATTAGATTCTCTAATAAATTTCTTTTTTAACATTTCTTTTATATGCATTCCAAATTCTGGTAATTCTTTTAGTGTATATTTAATTGTTTTTACACTAATAATTTTAGTGTCATCTTCTAATATTATTTCTGTCATAGGTTTATTTATGTGTCATTTTTCTAAAGTGTTATTTCCTGATAATATAATTTTAATAATTCTTCTGCAATATTTTTTATTGCTATTTGGTCAAAATATTCTTGTACTAATTTTATCCTATTTTTATTAGGCATAAATTGTGTTGTTTGTATTAATTTTTGTCTATCCTCACTACGCTGAGCTACTATATGCGGCATTGTTTTCTCTTCAATAATGATCATTAATTCTAATTGCTATTGCTATATGGTGACAAGGTTTAGATAAAAGTATAATTGTTTCATCAATAGTTATATGATAATATTATTTATGAAGTTATTTCCTAATAATATATCTCATATAGGGATGGTAATAATACTCACGAACCCGATACACGATGGAGACCCGACATAAATGGACGGGAATTACCTGACTAAATGGGTTCGTGGGTAGGGTATGGAGGTAAATTTTAAAACCCGACATGGGTATGGGTCTGGTGTGGGTTTTACTACAATACCTATACCCGACCCGCATACCCATTAATTTCCTTTAAAAATTATAGAATTTAAAACAAAAGTGATTGTTTAAAAAAAAATTAAAAAAAAAAAAAAAAAAATAGAACCCAAATATCTATTGACATTGTTATCGTTTAAACTTTAATATGTTTAAACTATTGACTTTGTTAACGTTTAAAAAAAATTTCAAATTCGCTTGTATAATTTTAACATATAACAAGCTTTTTTCAACTCAAATTCAAGTGAAGCTCAATATTTAACTGATTCAAGTTAATCCGGAGCACCTATAACCTATTTATAGCCTAAAAATAATAAATAAAAAAACAAATAATTAGTAATAGGTTTTAAATGGGTATAGAAGAAAATCTGCACCCAACCAGCAATTTTTGAATGGGTATATGGGTAGGGTATGGAGGTTGTAAATATTTAGTGGGTAGGGTACGAGTTTGGCAAATCCGACCCATACCCGACCCATTGCCATTACCTAAGGTATTTGCAATTCATATTATCCTATTTGTATTTTAACATTCCTTGCTATTTTAGTTATTAGATTGGTACGTACTTCCATCAAATCCCGCTAAAATAATCTTTCTTCATTATTTTTTTATTATTCCACATTTTGGGGTAATACATTTTCTTTAAATAAGCAAAATGATGCTCATATATCAAACAAGGCATTCCAGAGATCGTACATAATATCTTCTTGTCTAATTTCGTTTATTTGTATTAATCTAAAATGTTCGTTATGTTGTTTTACTAGTATTTTAAGTTCAACATATATTTCTATAGCTTTTGTACTTAAATATCTTCCAGATTTTTCTAACTCTAAATATTCGCTATGTAAACTTCTAATTAAATCTTTTCTTTTTTCATAAATTGAAATAATTTTTATATAATTTGTTTATACTAATAGATTTATTGATTTAACTAGACAAGGGCAATTATGTCTTTATATTTTAGGAGTGTTTGATAGAGTTTATTTGTCATGGAATTGAAAAATATTTTCCAACTTTTCACCTTCATTGGTGTTTGGTGTTTTATGTTTACCTTGGAAATGCATTTCACTTTTCTCAATTGATGGTCCAATTCCATGTTTTTGTGGCAAGTCAATTCTTCAAGGCTAGGAGGTAATTGGTTTCTATGGCAAATCATTTGTATTGCGTTTGATCAATTTTGTTGTTATTAATTGACTTTTTTTTTTTCAAAAATTAACATTATTATTATCAAATACAAATTTATTAAAAAAGTTAAATTTTTTTTTAACTATAATAGCTAAATTTTACCTTATTTGCCATGTAAAATCATGTCAATCAAACAACAAATATTGAAAATTTTCTCATTTTTTTTATCTAGAAAATTAAATCAATCAAATACATTAAACTTCCAATTCCCAAGAAAATAAATTCTCTGAAATTCAATTCCTTAAAATTCATTTTCTTTCCACCCAAATTCTACGGTCGCTATAAAAAAGACCTTAGATTTTCAATTAATTGGAGAAGGGTATTGTGCAAGTAGTAATATCCTGCAACTATACCATAATCCTTTTTTATATGGTGTACTGGACAATATTAGAAAAGCAAGAAGCAAAAACTTTATTTATCTTAATGTCTAGTCGTGTCCTACACTGTGTACTAACATGCTATCTATGTATTTACATTCCCTTAGCACGTTGCAAAGATTTAACAAATATCACCACCAATCTGGTATTTTCAGCCTCCTATTTCTGTGTAAAGAAAGCTTAACTGCAGGAAGTTTGTGGCGTAACTGTCTCCAAATCATATTAACTGCATCGTCCTTCTTTGGAGGGTATTGGAACTCGAAGTGATGTGAAATGCTTTTAAGCTGTATCCACATTTTCATCCATTCCTGTTTTGTAATCCTTCTGAGCCGAGTGAGCATGTAGGATGGTGTCAATGCCTCGTTGACTGAAAAGAAGATTGAGAACTCCTTGTAGTCGAGTTCATTTTCAAAGGGTAGCTCGATTCTGTCACTCACAATAACAGGAATGCAGTGGCTCACTATAGCATCAAACAGACGACAAGATGATGGAGTATCCCCAGCAGGATGGAGACAGAACTTAGACGAACGCATTCCTTCAGTGGACTAATATCAACAAGCAATTAAAGATGTATGAGAGAAGCTGCAAACCTGATTTTAACAATCATATGAAGGAGATTCTTGAAAATAAACAAAATGTTTTTTTTCGCAATAAGTTAAAAAGCCAAGTGAATGCATATGTTAAATGCAAGCATGTAAAGAGACTAGGGAGGTGAAGAAAAGCAAAACCAGAGGTTATTGATAATTTGATATAGAATATGCAATTAAAAGGGAAAAATCACTAGTGCATTGAGAAGAATATATGGCCTAGACAAAAAATAAATCTTGTTTATGTTTGCAGAACAGAAATAATCGCTTGATGACTTACAGTTTTAAAACCTTCTTCTGATGCATCGCCCTCCTCATATATGACACCCGGTGTTCCAATTAACATTTTGTGCAGTTTCATACGAACCTTTCCCTCCTGCCAACATCAACGTGTCACAAAATTACTTTACTAAATGAAGTAGATATACTGCTATGATCCTTTATTTTTGATTGGCATACCTCTTTCCTCTTAGTCCTCCCACGGAAGAAGAGAAGTGTCTTACGAGTATCGTAAGGGTCCTCTTTATCATCGTTTAAATATGACTCTACCATGTGTGCATAAGGGGCGACGATGTCTTTTGCAAGTTTAGCTATGTTCATTGTGCGACCGAAATCAGCAACGATGAATATGGAAGAATTCACCTTATCACGATAATGTCTAAAAGCATTCGGATGATGCAAGGGGATTATATGGTCTCGCCCACCAGATTTTAGCCAGTGATTGGACGATCTTAAGATTTTGACAATATCAAGCTGCAGTATGAAGCATTGATGATCAACTCTATAGAACGAGAAAAAATACTTTTGGGTGGAATTCAGACATTATCATTTATTCATTCCATCTATCATTCAGAGTAACAAATAGGTTCCACCTTACGCAAACAATTAAAACTTCGTTATGATTTAAACCTGAATCTGTAACTCCTAGAGCAATAATAAACATAACGAAATCAGAAATACCCAAAGCAAATATACAGGTTTTTGTGATTCACCCCCAATGTGAGCGCTAAATCTATCTATGGCTGAAGATTTTGTGCTATAATCAAGGAGATTTTACAAGGGTTTTTTTTTCTCCCTTCTCAGTCCTATCTACACAAAACAGTCCTTGTTAATATCTTTTGCACAACTGTTATGACACTTGAGGTACTGAGATTAGCATCAGATAACCAAAGACAGAAGGTCAAGGCATATCCGGTTAGTTTTAATCTTCAGCACAAGCTCAAATTCTGAAATAATGTATATCATTCTGCTGCCCTTTCAATACCCTTATTGAAATGGACCTAACATAATTCCATATGTTCCTTTCTACAAATACAAGGCAAATTTCTATGTAAAGTTTGAAAAGTAGAGGAATTGTTGCCACTGGCTCTTCAGAAAAAAAATAGCTTCTTCGACTGAACAACAACGTGAATGTTGGGTATATGTTATTTAACATGAGTGGCAATAAAATGAATAATATTCTACCATATACATCCTCCTCACAGAACACGCCGGAAGTTCTAAAAATTATCCAAGAAATAAACAGCATAAATTAAATAAATGTCACAAAGGACCACCAGACAAATTGCAGGAGGTGGAGCTGGTTCAGTGGTTGGGAAAGGGGAGAAGGAGTAACAGGAAGCAGCTGCAGCCATAACTGAAATTTGAAAAGGGAAGTGACGTAGTTTTGCGGTAGAACTTTTTTTTACAACTTTAATAAACGCGTTATAGCGTTTTAGGGAGATAAGAAACACGAGTTCTAGCCAATGTTAAAGGCCGAACTCTGGAATTGTTGGTTGTTGGTTAATTACGCATTTTTCTTCCTTACTCTGTATCTCAAGTTCTTCTTCTCATCTCCTTCTGAATTCTTCTGATTCTCGTCTTAATTATAGTAATTTGTTCAATTTCAATATATTCTTAGGTGGGTCATCAATTATCCAGCTGATTTGGTGGGTTTGAGGTGTTTAGTTATTTCAATTGAGTGTGAGTTGGGTTGTACTGTGACAATAAATAAGCTATCGATAACATGGTAGCATTTACCACCTCTTTGATTTAACCATCAGAATGCAAAATTTATTAATTTGTGAAATGTAAAGGATCGAAAAGATGTTTTAGGAAGTAGAAAAGCATCATCCCCAATTGCAAAATTAGCATGAAGTAGTCACAAGTCATGCAGAAAAAGCATAATTCCCAGTTACATCTTATTAACTAATAACTAGCCCAATACTTAAGCTAACTAGTGAGGATATGAAGATAAACATAATAAAATCTGAGAATCTATCTGAAACAAGAAAATTCAAAAATTAATATCAGATAGTCAGTTTTCTTTAAATATTCAAATTTGCAGCATTTCAAGAACAAGTACACTGAAGAAAATTCATGAACAGTGCAAAACCCATGACAACGTGGCTCAATTTCACGTTCAGTTATATCCAATAACGAATGCACAGCAATCTTGATCTCAATTATATGTACAACAAGAAAACAGATTATACAATAATGAAAAGAATTTTAAAATTAAACTAGGGGTACCTGCAACTTCTGATCAACAGTATTTGGATCACTCATATTGAGGCCATGAATATTAAAACTGAGCGAAGAAAAAAATGGCACAAAGAACAAGTCAGCATCCTCAGGATCCATGACTCGAACTGCCTCCCTGGTAGACCCATTTTCACCATTTCCCTCGTACAACAAGGAAGCCATCATCCAATACTCCACACTGTGTTGCCGCCGAAGCCCACCACTCCCCATCCATGCCAAATTACTCTCCGCCGTCACTGGCAGTTCCGGATCGAGCATTCCGACATTGAACCGCCGCGGAAGGTCGTACATATATACTTTCAGCTGCCTTAATCCGACGTGGCAGAGCGTATTGTTGCTGAACCGGCGGGGGAAGAATAAAAGGAGCCTTGATTTCTGATCAATGATTTGGAAAAAGAATAAACAGACGAAGAAGAACAGGATAAAAATTACTGAACATGTAGGACACCTGTTCTTCACTTCCTTCATTGTTCTTGGTCAAGAACAAGATTGTTACTGCTAATTTCTTGGGACTTCAATCTGTGATTTCACTTTCTGTGTGAAATTTGAAGTGGTTTCCGGGTATGTGAGAATCAAGATTGGATCGGAAGGAAAGGAATTTATTTAGAATTTTCTTGGACTTATATAGCTTTCCAATTTGTCGGTGATTGGGGATTGGGGAAATGAATGTAGAAGCTCAGAATTGGGAGGGAAATGCACGTAATGGTTGATTCGATGATGATTGGAAATCTATCAATCTATATAAACTATTATAAGGCTCCGTTCGCTGGTTAAAATAAATAGAATTTAAATTATAATATGTATTATTTGAATTTGTTTAGGTAAAATTCGTGATTAAAAATTGAAAAAAAATGTATGCCTAAAAAATAATTTCGAAAATTGTGTCCATTATGCGTCTTTTTTATTTTTCAAAAATTCTCATTTTAACGAGTTATTCGTCAAATCATCTTTTGTGTTCGTGGGTCCCATGCATGAAAAGACGAACAGCCGTGACAACCGACTGTCACAAATATTTCTGTATTCTGTTTCCCAAATTGTCCTCCAAGGAATATTACATATTGTAATTGTGAATTTGACTGAGGGTAATATAGGAAAGGCAAGGTTCAACGACTTCTTCTTTGTAATGATACACAGTCTTTCCCAACAATCCATATTTACTAATTATCGAAGTTTGTTAGTTCTTGACTCTATTTGAACAGTCAAATTTGAATTGTTGCAATTAAAATAAATTATTAAATTGAACTATCTAAAGAAATAGAAATATTTCAAGTTATGATTTTCTTCAGCTTGCTAATTTTGTAAAAGCTGTAGTATCAAATCATTCTTTGGTGAACTTGTTACATGTTGTTGCACTGTCGGTTGTTTACCTTGATCAACCAACTTATTTGACAATTCTTCAAGTTTAGCCTCTAGTTTTGTGTATTGTTCTTTGATCACATTGTTGCTTATCGTGCTGACGTGGATTCAATAAGGAAAGATGCCAACGCAGTCAGCTCTCAAAATGTCGACCTCAACTTAAAATGGCAGCTGTTTTATCTTGAACGAGGTGACTTGATGCCGAGGTGATTTCGAAACCGACCTCAACTTTAGGACAGAGGTGGAATTCCAGAACCGAGGTGACTTGATGCCGAGGTGATTTCAGAACTGACCTCAACTTAAAGAGAGGTGGAATGCCAAAACCGAGGGACTTGATGCCGAGGTGATTTCGGAGTCGACCTTAACTTAAAGAGAGAGGTGGAATGCCAAAATCGAGGTGATTTCGGAACCGACCTCAACTTAAAGAGAGAGGTGATTTTCCAAAACCGAGGTGACTTGATGCCAAGGTGATGTTGACCGAGGTGAATACCGATCGCGATGAGACTGGCAGCACTGCTGAAACGTCAAATCAGCCATATTAAGTGTCGTAATTATGATTATTTGTAAAATGTCAGCATAATCATTTGTTGTCATACTGTCAGCAATGTTATTAGTCAATGTCAGACACATACTGCAGACATGATATGTTGTAATGATTATGTTTTGTCTCCTCATTTACTATAAATAAGGGACATAAATGCTATTCTGAAGCAAGAAAAAAAGAAAAAACCTCTCAAAACTCTTGTTATTTGATTTCGTTGATTTAACCTGGCTGTCAGATCAGTATCGAACTGGACGTGAATTTATACAACTTTGATCTCAGTTCGCTTTCGATATGTTACCTTTTCTATTTCGTGTAATATTCAAACTTTATTTCAACATCGGTCATTAAATTCAAGAGCTGTATACTTAGACAAATTATTCAAAAATATACAATTCACCTATCAATTTGGAAGATCCTACTACTTTTATTTGTTGACAAAAAGTGACGTCAACACACATCAATTTCCAAAATACAACCAGTCATGGGTGCTCCTTTATCAGTGTATAATTGATAACAGTTTGCTGCAATTTTCTCAAAAATTTTAGCTGATTGCTCGTATGTCATATCCATAAGTGACCCTACAGATGCTGAATCTATGTGTCTTTTGTTTTAATATGTCAGTCCTTCATAGAATTGTTAGACCAATACAAATTCAACTAACCCATGTGTTGGACATTGCCTTATCATATCTTTAAACCTTTCTCAGGCTTGGAAGATTGATTCTTCCTGAAGTTGATTGAAAGACAAAATTTCCCTTTTGAGTTATGACATTCGACTTCATGGAAAGAATTTATCCACAAATTCCCTGCTGAGTAATGCCCATGAGGTAATAGAGTTGGCTAGCAATGAATAAAACCATGCTTTTGCCTAGAGAGCAGTATCATCTTAATTGCTTCGTCTAGGACTACATTTATTATTTGCATATCACAGATCTCTTGGAAAGCTCTCAAATGTGCGTGAGAATCTTCTGTAGTTAGACCATGAACACTAATGTTTGTTGAATTAATGAAATCACTGAAGTTTTGATTTCATAATCATCTGTTGAAATAGCTTGTTGTGCAACACATGTCATCATGTTATCCCACTGAAGGGACCAGATAATCCTTTAAAGGTCGCCCACCACACATTTGATGTTGATTCATCGCATTCATATGTGCACCTGGAATCCAATTTTCTACCAGTTTAAAATGTCCTCGCCATTTTATGCTTTCAACTGTTAGAAAATTTGTTCAATTCCTAATTGAAACGGAAACAGTCCACAGCTTTTAGATTTTCCAAAAAAAAAAAAAAAACTAAAGAGAAAATTTTTAAATTAAAGTAAGAACTAATTTATGACGATATTAATAATATAGTCTCAAACAACAGCGCAAAAAATTTATTTACTGAAATTATATCCAATTGTACGGGTCGGGACAAGTAATAAAGTGAACCTATGAGTCCGAATTATCTTTCCCATGAGGACTATTATTAATTATTGAAGTTTGTTAGTTCTCGACTCTATTTGAACGGTCAAATTTGAATTGTTGCAACTAAGATAAGCTATTAAACTGAACTGTCTAAAGAAATAGAAATATTTCAACTTATGATTTTCTTAAGTGGAGAATAAATCAAATTTTTGGGATATACGATTTCACTGTAGTTGTTACTGTTAATTTCATTCATCCAAGTTTTCTTCATATTTATCTGTTCGATCGAATACACTAATTCATATGAAATTACTCTTTCAAGTTTAAATCAAATCTACCTAATTTAGTAAAACGTGTATCTAGACAGCAAGTCATAACGATTAGGTGCATGAAATTAAAGAATTTTATCAATCTTAATATCTTAATCTTCTTAATATATAAAATACACACATAGTTTCCCTAAAAAAAACTTTCTAAATTTGAAAATTTTGTGCTAAGAAATAGTATATTAAATATTTTAGAAATTATTGTTTTACATATGTCACTAATTGCATTGGCATCCATGCTATCCTATTAATAACATCAAAATGTGATTTTTCTATTTTATTATTATTTTTTTAATAATTATTGTATTATTTTGAAATAAAAAAATATGTAATATGAGTGTCAAATTAAGATCACAGTGAGAAATTTAATGCAAGCTAACAAGTGAGAGCAAATTGTAAATATATTGTCCGTAAAATTATATAAAAAATTAAAGGTAAAATTTTATTTTTTATTTTTTATTTTTCCTCAATATTTAATTCATTTTAAATTATATCATTTAAGTCATATAATATTATTTATAATTAGTTAACTAATTTCATTTTAGTTATAGATGATTAATTTCTATTCTGATTCTTTCTCATCAAATTAAAATATATTGTCCGTAAAGTTATATAAAAAAATTAAAGGTAAAGTTTTATTTTTCCTCAACTAGTAATTGCACCCGTGCGATGCACAAAATAAATAATATTTATTAAATAAGTTGTAAAAATACAATGCCCGATAAAAATAACACAATAAAAATAATAATAATAATAACTTGCATACACAAATTGTAAATAATTTGTAATTTCATTTCTCCCTATAAGATTTTTTTACTTTAATGCATAAATTTTATATTCAATATACAATCAAAATATAAAAAAAGGAAAAGAAAAGAAAAGTTGTGAATTGCATTTTTTTTAACAGTTAATTGTTCATTATCTAGTTTCCTTAGCTTATTTATTCATATATAATTGATTATTCAAAAATAATTTTTTTTTTAATGTTCATTCACAACCACATATTATTTAAAAAATAATTTTTCACAATTGTACATACTACTTTTTAACCACACATTCTAAAAAAAGAAAATCAATTTTTAACCAATCAATTGATTGATTTGACAATTATTTTATTTTTTATACTACCTTCTTTCACTTTCAATCACACATTTAAAACAATTTCTATAGTTTATATCAAACTTACTCATATTCAATGGTTTCAAATATAATGTGACATTTTATTTTTCACCAACTATTGAAAATGGTCATGTTACCCACACACACAAAAAACTATTTTTTGTGCATGTTAAATAAATGTATGGACTATATTTTATTTTTAAATAGAATAAGTTTGATAAAACCTTATATTTTTATTTTCTATAAAATTCAATGAATTAATTGTTAAAGTCTGTAGTATATATTTTACAAATTGATGTTATTTTAAATTTATAAAAATTAAAAAATAGATAAATGAACAAAATGAGTAAATTTATAAAATTAATTTCAAAATTACCAAAGAGTTTATCGAAACCTGAAGTTGTAGAAATTAAAATGATTCAATTGAATTTACTTAGAAAGATCGGATATCATTATTTCTTTTAATTTGATAAGAAAAAAGATTTGAAATTAATCATTTATGTCAAATTGAAGTTAGGTAAGAAATGATAAATATCATTTTATGTCTTAGATGAGATAAATTAAAAAAATTAGATATTGAAAAAAGTAAAAAGTATAAGTAAAACTTTTACATTTATTATTTGAGGCAATTTTAAGAATGATATATTTAGAGTTTGCTCTCATTTATTAACTTGTATTGAACTTCTCGTTAAGATCATGAATTTGACACATATATTGCATATTTTTTGACGAAAAAATATTACAATAATTATCAAAATAATATACAATTTGATATTTTTATAGATTTTTTATTTTTTACAATCAATAAGTTATTTATTACATGTCACTTATAATTAATTTTTCATTAATTGAAGTTTCCTAATTCAATTATTAAAATAATTAATAAAATTACAAAGTTTCCTAAAATAGCAGGAAAATATGGCGGGAAATTATGTGTGAGTTTTTTTGACGGCTATACTATTATTATATATATTAAGATGTCTAATTAATTTTAAATCATATCATTTAAGTCCCATAATATTATCTATTATTAGTTAACTAAATTCATTTTAGTCACAGATGACTAATTTTTGTTTTAATTTTTTCTCATCGAATTAAAATAATAACAAATATACGAATTTTTAAGGCAAATCCAATTAAGTTGGGTTAATTTTACAAACTTAAGATTTTTTCAATTCATTCATCATTTTCATATTACTTTTATTTATTTACTTATTATGTTCATTTTTTTTATTTTTCATTATAAATTTAAATAACTAAAATATATAAAAATGTATTATATATTTTAACAATTAGTTCATATAATTTCTGTTAAAAAATTGATCGATCAGTAATTTTTATTAAAATAATAATGTAACAATATGAATAAAGAAATTGTCGGTATGAAGAAAGAAGAATCAATTAATGTAACAATATTTAGTAAAATTAATGATTATTTTTTTAGAAAAATACTTGAAATTAATAATTAAAGCTAAAAAATCAAATTATACCAAAAATTTTATCATACACCTCTTTTTGGGAAGAATATGATGAAGAACAATATATGAAAAGATAAGCGGCGTTGATTTTAAGGAGAATATGTGATGAGAACCTGGGAGGGGGTCCTCGTCGTAACTCGCGGAATAACGCTTGGAAAGTTCCGAATCCAGGTTGGAACGGACGATAACAATGCAACCCCGACCTCACGACGCAAGAACCATGGGTATATTAAACCTAAGACCCGTTATGATGCGGAGATAAGAACCACAAAGGAGAAACGCCACAAGGAATGTCCAGATCCTTGATAAGTTCGATTTGTTGAACGCCACAAGATTTGAATCTTGATAAGTTCGTTGTTTAAAGGAAAAATCCTCACCTTTAGAGAGAGTAAAAACACTCAATAATTTTATTTATCAAAAGTCTTATGTTTTTACATTGAATAGAAAAGCATATAAATAGGCAAAATAAACCCTAGTCGCTAACTGACTCTGAATAGAATTCTAATTAGGCTAAAATAACCAAAATAAATTAGAACTAAACAAAACTCTAACCGCCTAATTAATTCAAAACTACTGCGCCTAAGTTACGGACGTGACTTATGAGTTTACGGCCGTAAGTAAGCTACGGATTAAAAATTAAAAATATATGTTACGGCCGTGACAATTTTATTTACGGCCGTAAGTGACATTCTGAACAAAATAATAAAAGTTACAAAACTCTGTTTACGGCCGTGATTAAATGGATTACGGCCGTGAATACTTCCACTTCATTTACGGCCGTGAGATCATGCGTTACGGTCGTAATTTCCTTTCTGCCCAATTTCATGATGTTGATGTTACGGACGTAAAAATGGGTGTTACGGCCGTAAGTCAGCTTCTGCCCAATTTTCTGATCCTTTGACATTAATTGATTTGATTTGAATCTCGACTCGAGCCCAACATGAAACTTGTTCATTTTCCTATGTAGAATATTGTTGAATTGCCCGTATCTTGATTTCTCATTTTTGACGCCTTTTTCCGGATCACATCATCCCCTCTTCCTTTAAGACGATTCATCCCGAATCATAACATTGTTCTTAGCTTCTTTTCTGGATCACATCATCCCCTCTTCCTTTAAAATGATTCGTCCCGAATCATAAAGCTGTTCTTGGCTTGCTCACTTGGTTTAGCCTCGAACCTTCTTTGACAAGCAATGTTTGATCTTTGACGTTCTCCGAACCTACTTGACTTCTTGTTTTGGCTTGAATTATAGATTTTCCCGTCAAGCCCACCCTGACTCGTACCATTCTTTCCTTCTTTAGGATGATTCGTCCCGAATCATGGTGTTGTTCTTGAAAAATCAAACTGTACCTCCTGGATCAAACGGAAAATTGTCGATTCCCTAACATGCATTCAATAAATGATGCTCCTCCAATTTGTAGACAAGAAGGTATTGAAACACGAGGGGAATTGACCAAGGTTGATGTAAATCAAACTTCCATGCACAATAAACCTGCAAGAAAAATTTTAAAAAAATGGGGAGGGAAATATTAGCGTCTCCACGCACAAGGTATGGATCCTTGTACTCATGATACAAAACCTCCACAACTTTTTTTCCCACCACGATGCCCTTCTCGTCGTCTCCAAAAGTCGATATACTTTCTTGCTCATTCTCTTCTTTTTTCTCAACCACATCTTCTAATTTTTCACATTCAACCACCTCTTCAATATTTTTATTGACAACTTCAACATTCAAATGTTGAATTTCTACCCCAACTTCCAATTCATTCCTATCATTGTCAACAATGTTATTTTCAATCTCCTCTTCCACAATTTTATTTTGTACTTCAAGACTCGGAGTTTGATCAACTACTTCAATTTCTTTTTTCGCACACTCAACCTCCACTTCTAAATTTCTGGGCTCAATCACCTCTCCTAATTTCTCATGCTTTGACTCATGCACCACCTCATAAATAATTGTATCGACATGATTAGGCACCTCCTCAACACTACACAAATTTTTATCTTCTAACTTGTTTCTCAAGTCTCCCTCCTTCTTCTTAACAATCATATCCAAAGGCTTTTCTTGTAATTTAACTACCTCCTCTCTTCCCCTTTCTCTCCCTTGCAACTCGACTAACTTTTTCCTAGCCTCTTGTTCCTTCATCTCTTTATTTAACTGTATTAATTTCTTGGCCATCTCCATGAATTCATCCTTCATACTACATCCATCATCTCCGAATTTTCTTTGCTCATCTCTCTTTTCTCGCAATACTTTCTCTTCAAGTATTTGTTCTGGGGTTAACGGCATAAGCTTAATACTTCTCCCATCCTTAACAAATTTATATATATTCCTACGCTTATCGTAGACTGCTTTCCTCACACACTTCCATGATCTACTCAACAAGATGTCACAAGATTCTAGAGGCACCACATCACACCACAGTTCATCGCTATATCTTCCAAGAGTTAATTTCACCATAACCCCATGGGTTACATTTACCTGCCCACACTCCTTTAACCACGTCAGCCTATAAGGATCGGGATGTGGTAGTAAAGGTAAGCCCAACTCCTCAACTATGGTGGTACTGGCCAGATCGCAATAATACTCTTTATCAATAATAATATTGCACACTTTACTGCACACATGACACCTAGTCTGGAAGGTAGGATTGAACTCATAATTCACCCCTTTATGTAGCTTTCAAAAATTTGAGAGACTCAAAATAAGAGGGTCCAGATATTGACAAATATCAAGAAGGAATTTAATGTTAACTCGAAAAGGAAAACTATATCAAGAATTTTAAAGAAATTAAAGAAAGTGGTTCTTGAATTTGACTCAAAAGGAAAGAATATCAAGAATATTGTAGAAATTCAAGAAAGTAGTTCTTGAATTTTGACTAGAAAGGAAAGAATATCAAGAATTTTAATTTGACTTGGAAGGTAAGGAATTATCAAGAATTTAAGGAAATTCAAGAAAGTGGTTCTTGAATTTCGGAGTGACTTTCTTTTTTTCTTGAATTATGATGAATTTTCGGAATTAATAAAAATAATTTTTTTTTTAATAAAATCTGAAAATTTGACACGAACGCAACAAAATAAATGAGACAGGATTTGGATAAGAATCGAATAAAATAAACAAAATTGAATTTTTGATGGATTTTTGTATGGATCAAATAACAAAAAAGTTTTACTGACACGAAGAACAAGATATGGATGATTTTGTGTAGACTCTATGATAAAAACACAAAATCAAACTGGATAGAATAGAAAAACAAAACCTGAATCCAGAGTCCAGCTCTGATACCATATGATGAGAACCCGGGAGGGGGTCCTCGTCGTAGCTCGCGGAATAACGCTTGGAAAGTTCCAAATCCAGGTTGGAACGGACGATAACAATGCAACCCCGACCTCACGACGCAAGAACCATGGGTATATTAAACCCAAGACCCATTACGATGCGGAGATAAGAACCACAAAGGGGAAACGCCACAAGGAATGTCCAGATCCTTGATAAGTTCGATTTGTTGAACGCCACAAGATTTCAATCTTGATAAGTTCGTTGTTTAAAGGAAAAATCCTCACCTTTAGAGAGAGTAAAAACACTCAATAATTTTATTCATCAAAAGTCTTATGTTTTTACATTGAATAGAAAAGCATATAAATAGGCAAAATAAACCCTAGTCGCTAACTGACTCTGAATAGAATTCTAATTAGGCTAAAATAACTAAAATAATCAAAATAACCAAAATAAATTAGAACTAAACAAAACTCTAACCGCCTAATTAATTCAAAACTACGGCGCCTAAGTTACGGCCGTGACTTATGAGTTTACGGCCGTAAGTAAGCTACGGATTAAAAATTAAAAATATATGTTACGGCCGTGACAATTTTATTTACGGCCGTAAGTGACATTCTGAACAAAATAATAAAAGTTACAAAACTCTGTTTACGACCGTGAGATCATGCGTTACGGCCGTAATTGCCTTTCTGCCCAATTTCATGATATTGATGTTACGGCCGTAAAAATGGGTGTTACGGCTGTAAGTCAGCTTCTGCCCAATTTTCTGATCCTTTGACATTAATTGATTTGATTTGAATCTCGACTCGAGCCCAACATGAAACTTGTTCATTTTCCTATGTAGAATATTGTTGAATTGCCCGTATCTTGATTTCTCATTTTTTACGCCTTTTCCGGATCACATCAATATGTAAGTTAAATTTTGCACTGTATTGTATGAGCCTAATTTTGCAGTTCAAATGTTTTTTTTTTAAAAAAAAAAGAATATTTCATTTATTGAACGTTAATTCTAGAAAAGGAGTTGATATGTTCACGGTACAATCTCTAGAACACTTAATTCACGGTCTGTTTTCCCGTAAAGAAATAAAACAATTCAAGGATTTACAATTTTATCAAAATATTAAAAAAATAATTATATGTCGTAAAAAAGGTGAAACGTTATTCCTTAATTTTATTAACATATATAGGCAAAAATACTCACTATATATATTTTATTTACATTTTCATTAATAATTTTTTATCGACATATAATTAAATATGCATTTAATTATGTTCAATTAAATGTATCGCATTTAGAAATTAAAAATTATTAATCATGCGAAAGATCTCTTGAATTGAATTTCACGTCCGTGCACCCAGTGTTCTAAAAGGAGGCATAATGCGTCGCTTAGGCGCGAAGCGTGGTTGAAACGCCTCGCATTCGGGGTATGTGTGTAAAAATGCGGTCAATTTTTTTTGTTGACCGTATAGGCACGTTTAATCCCGCCTAATCCCCTTTTCTTAGGTAAAAATTCTATTTTTTTATTTAAAAATATATTTAATGTGATTCTTGATACGAAACGCATTATGATGTTTATTTTTCGCATTGACACGTCTAAACTTGTGATTCTTGATTCTCGACATCGACGCCTCGCAACGCAGTACGCCTTTTAGAACATTGCATGCACCACAATTCTTGAGGTTGATTTTCACTTCTGTGCATTGTCAATATTGCTTAATTTGTTACATTTATTTATATATAGGACCGTGTATATTTAATTTGTTACAATTACTTTATTTTATGTAAATTATAATATTTTAAGGGTTATAATTTCTATTCACATTAGTCAAAAATATTTTGACGAAAATTTTTATTTATTCTATACTATATATATTTGAAAAATTGCATTATTTAATTTAAATTTGACCAATTGTTTAAATATGTTTTGTCTAAATCAACTTTCGTATATCACACGGTGTGAGCAACTATAAAGTATAAACTGTACAAACAATGCATTATTTAAAGTGGTTTTCTAAAATTGATGAGAATTGTAATTTATTTCTATTTTAAATATTCGTTGACAATCTGTATCATTAATCAAAGAAAATTATGTGTTCAACTTTTTTCCTATTTTGTAATGATATTTACAGTAAAATCATTTCATATTGTTCTTCCGTGCACACCCATGTTCGTAATAATAATAAATGTGTATATGTCTATCGTTTATTATGTTACCAAATTTTATTTCATCATCTAAGTGTTAGCCCACCTCTCGAATTATGAAAACACCTAAAAAATCTGTGAATAAGTGATCAGGTTATTTAAGCATTAAACACGAAAATAAAATTAATTAAAACATTCAATATATGTGTAAAACTTGGAATTTGAAATTAACAATAATTAACTAGGATCCATCATTTTTCCCAACAAACTAATTAGTTGTTTATCACAAAATAGTTAAGAACAAAGAAAATAAATAATAAACACGTGTTAAAATTGTCAAATAAACAAAGTAAAAAGGAATCTTGCACCAAGAGTCAATTTCTCTTTGTTGATCTTCTTAATTCCAACGCTTTTGCCATGTTTAATCTCTAAGAAAAATCACGTCCAAGACCTCCTTTTGGTAGAAGAAAAGTTGGGAAAAAGTCCTTTAAAACGTCCCTCTCTTTCTGATAAAACCAAGGAAGAAATTAGGAAAAATTGTGCATTGGGTCTGACTTCGCACTAGACAGGACAATTACGCGACCCCGTAGTTATTAAGTTAGTGGCCACACAGTACAACATTTCAACGCAATTTACCATCTTTTAGCACGTACAAATTGGTCCATGTTCTTTTATTTCACTTCGGTCCTTCATCTTCTGGTTGTTACAATTTAGGTTCCAAACTTTTGAATTTCTTCGATTCTTCTTTCCACCAACAATTAATTGAAATTAAATTCTCCTATTTCACTCCCTTGAACTCAAATCCATGTGGTAAGTCCCGTTAGTCCTCTTCCACTTTTTGCATTTTAGCTCAAAAAGTCATCCAAGTGCTCGTGATTTCCATAGCTTGCCCCATTTCCAATATTTTGGAATCTTTTTGAAATATGAACAAATAGAAAGCAATTAGGAAGAATTTATTCAAGAATGAAAAGGGATTATTCTAATTTACGTGCGTAAATAAGTTTATAAAATACACTTATCAAATATTCTCCAAACTAGAATTTTTGTTTGTCCTTGAACAATCCATAATTAAACCATGAAACAAAAGTACAAAATAACGAAGATTTTTTTCATGCCAACTTGTTTACCATCTGCCTAAAAAATTCAAATCACAATATACCTTAGTATAAAACTAACAGCAACACAATAGAACATTACAAGTTATCTCATGTTAGATATTCAAGTGTGTGTGTGAATAGTCAATGTCAAACGCATATTAATGCAAGAACATACTCAACATGAATCCCATGTGAATATCCTATGATATTCTAATTATTTCCTTACAACACTCATGTGATCACAACTTACACACTGTTCTTTTACGTAATGATTACAATTTATAAATAACACAATTTCCTAAACTACTTTTTAACCACACATATTTTCTCTCTCCAATTTTTAACCATACATCTACCTAGAAACTAACAAAATAAACCCAAAAAAAAAAAAAAACGGTTGCATGGCAGCCGAACACTCTTTTATTGTTTTTCTTTCAAATCTCATGATTCCCTCTATTGTGGTTACTAAGTATTTATCGTTGCATTTTTCCATACAAAGTCATGTCAACAAAGCTTATATCATGCACTTTTTATTTTATTGGACGGCTTTTTCTTTTTACTGTCTTTGTCTTCCACTATCTTTGTGCAATACCTTTCTTATTCACTTTCTATGTGATCCCTTTAGCGAGTCTTGTGTCGATGACTCCATAGGCAGATGACTTTGGGTATCAGGTTCAGAGAACCCCTCAAACTTAATAACTCAAATTACACAGGTGATAAAGAAAAGTTAAAGATGTGATGTTGTCTTACGTGTAAGTCCACACTCCTTAAACTTTCTAATTGACATTTGTAATGAACTTTGGGTAAAAGGTTTTAACACCCTTACAAGCTTACTCGCTCGAGCCAAAAAGGTTACGAAGAGTGGAATAAGACTATTATTCTTTTTGTATGTGAGTACTGGCTTATACCCCTTGACCAAACCCCTCCAATCAAAAGTGCAAAATCAAGAACTACAAACCCTCAACCCATCGATACATGCATATACTAACTTTTCACTCCCAAACAGCTTCTTGAGAGCTTTGGTTCTAATTTAGGGTCGGGATTTCTAAAGATCTAAGTTATGGGATTATAAAGTCATTTATAAGTTTAAGTTGCATAAATACTCCCCACCTATGTCAAACACCCTCCAACACAAGTAATAATCTAACAATGGCTATCCACTCGAGAAGATGAAGTTGTAACATGAATAACTAGTCAAGAAAAATCATGTCTTTATGTTCATTTTTCTAGCTAAAGTACAAAGTTAAACAAATTATTTTCTAGGAAATAAACAAATCAACAAAAAATTTCAATTTTTTCGTGTGTACAAATGAGAAAGCAGTAGAAATTCAAGATTTAGCAAACTAGGAATTGGTCAAATAATTATATTTGTTACATTCGGATGTAAGTGAGCATATGTCAGAGTGGTCTTAGTCATTAGATGACATTGATAATCATTGTTATTTATAATGAAATTTAAATTTGAGAGTTTGAAAAGTTCAAATAATACTAGTGTTCTGAAAATTCGACCAGACCGGCCAGTTCGACCAATAAAATCGAGAACCGGTCGAAAAATTGGTCCGGTTCAACCCCCAAAAATTGGTTGGTTGTCCCAATTTTCGATTAGTTCAACCGGGAATATCTGGAACCAATCAGTTTTTTTTACCCCTTTTTTTAATTATTTTAAATTACTTTTGTATATAATTTTATTTTTTAAAATGAGTAAATATTAGTTTATTTGTAAAATAACTTGTTTTTTAGAAAATTTTGTGATTTTTGTAATAATTTTTGATATTTTAATTCAAATCGATTAGACCCCACTTCGACCCGGTAGGACCTTTTGACCTTTAACCCGTAACCTTTTTTAGTTTGAACGGATTTTCGATTTTCTAAATACTGAATAATATAGATATAAATTAGAAGGTTAAAATGAGAAAAATATTCTAAGCACTTAAATCCGATCGAGGTGAAGAATATTTTGAAGTGATTGACTTCAAGATTATGTTATGAGAATATAATTTTCGTATAGATAACTCTTTTCGCATACGACTCGACACAATAATGTATCTGAAAGGAGAAATATTTCAATTGATGCAATCATTGATGAAGCCATGTAAAATCTCCAAAATCATTTTGTAGTTTTGTAATGAACACTTTATGTTACACACTTAGTCGTGTTTAACAAGAATCAGTTGGTCGATATAAGATATGAATTTCAGTTGTCAAATCTTCCTTGCATTAAGATTTGAAACCTTAATATTTATCAGAAGTATACTAAATTTGGATAAGTTAGAGCATTAGTCCAAATACATATTTATGGGATATCCAAAATATGGTTGGATATTATTTCTACATTCCTATCGAGAAATAAAGTTTATCTCGAATTTTGTCAATATCTTGAAGAAATAGTTCATCTAAGAGAAGATAGTGGGAGTAAAAGTAGAACATGAAAGAGTTCATGATTATACATATATACTTGACCGATTAAATAAGCTAGAACACATGCTTGCATTGGATGAGGCACAGATCGATGCTTGGGATGCGATCTCTACTCAGGACGTGGTGACGATTAAGAACGCACTAACTCTATGTATATTAGGATTATGTGTACCCCATTGAGTTACACATCCCTGATTGCTAATATTGTACTAGTTATCAAGGATAATTAGTCTATATTTACATATAAATTAAGTCAAATGTTGAGTAAATGAGATGAGAGGAAACCATGAAATTCGAGATGAAAACAAGTTTTGAAACTTATTTTATCTGCCTGAAATGGGCAAAACACATAGGCTATAAATGCATTTACTCTGAATCAATTCAGATTCTACTTGCGGTAGCACCATGCTGTAATTATGGAATTTAAAAAAATGGATGTCAAAACTGTATTCCTTGACTGGAGTTTTGATAAAGGACTTGTGTATAATACAATCTCAATGTTTTGAATCCTTAAATATCCAAACATAGTATACTAGTTACAAAGATATAATGTCATATTAAAGCTAAGTCAAAAACTTGTTGCATTATTTTCAACTGAGGTAGAATATATGGCTGTCATAGATGCTGTTAAGGAATGTATGTGGCTTAAAAGTTTGCTTAGTGAAATTCACTGCATTGATAATTCTAAAATTGATATTTGTACTGATAGTCTTAGTGCTATACATTTGTGCAAAATTTTGTGTTTCATAATAGATCTAAACACATTGATGTGAAATTTCATTTCATTCGGGATATAACTGAAAAATGTATTGTTAAACTTAATAAAATACCTACTCAGTTGAATCCAGGAGATGCTGGAACAAAGGTAATACATATTTCAAAGTTTAAAGATGCATTATCCTCTTTTAATTTAGTTGAATTTTGATACTGTTTTGTGTGTTTTTTGAAGGCTCTGCTGATCCAATTGAGGTGGAGATTTGTAGACCAATTGTACCAGAACCTGTGCAGCTCAAACTAATGAAATCCAGTCCAGCAGTTGAGGCTCGGATATGCAGAAGGCCAGCCGGATGAAGTTAGTAGCTTGAGACAAAATTGATGCTGATCCATTCTACTTGATCCAGTCCAAACCGATGCAGCCCAAGTTCAATGGAACCGGGTTAAAGCGCAATCGGTGAATCTCTTATTTGATCTCAACCGTTGGATTACAAGATGCAATCTGGATAGTCCATTTAAGTTATTAATGCCAGATATTATACTTGGCTCTGGCTCTATCTCTTACCTCTTCTAGACGATTCCGTTCTTCTCTCTTAGTGGTTATTCGCTTTCTCTGTTCTCATCTCTCTCTCTCTCGTCTGTAATTTTTTTTATCTCTGATCCTTCGTGAAAAATCAAAGTATAATACTTTGTGGTTTTACAGTGTTTGATCTGTAATTTCTTAATGGTACTTTGTGGTATTTCTGTGCGGAATTCTGAGATTGAGTATTCTTCAAATTTTCCGTTCAGTTTTGTATAAAACTTTTATTCTTGTATTCTTTGTTTTGATTAATAAGATTTGGAGTTCTTTGTGATTTCTTTGTGGTGATTCTGGGTTAAAATCGTAACAGGCATAATTTTATTTCTCAGCTTTGAAAAATCTAGGAAAAAAATAATATTCCAAACAAATTTTTGATCATTGTAATCGTATCGTAGATTAACCATGAAAAATCCATTGGGTTGGTGGGATCATAAAACAAAAATATTTGCGCATCATACTTAACAAAATGCCAAAAGTACGATAAAATATTTTTTCTTTCATTTTAAAAGATGCAAACAAATTTTTTTAATAGAAACATCATCAAAGAAAAGATGTGTTAACTACTAGAAACGTGAAGATAAGAATTGATAAAAAAATGTTAGAGAAGTAAGTCTTTCGATACATAAATGTTGATGGCTTTAAGTACAATTAAAATATTGTGCCACAAATAAAAAATGTGGTGTAAATATAATTCTCTAATTTCTCTTTAATGAAATAATATTATAATCCATTGAGCATGAACTAAACAACTAATGTATTTTATTAAATATCACAACGGTGATTAGATTTTTTTAAATAATACAATTTAAATCAAAAATGTTTTAAATATAATAAATTAATGTTTCAGCCGAGTTGGTTATACACCAATACACTAGAATATAAATATTCGTTTGATAAAACATTACGTATTTGAATTTCACACATCTTTAAAATCCATTTTTAGATGTTTTTATAATATTTAAAAATTAATACGAGCACTGTATTCATTTTACTTTTTTCGTTTTTTTTTTTAAATATATATTCCAAGCATTTTTCCCTATTTTTTAAAGACGATGTGTAAAATTCTACTAATTTTTAAGGGACAATTTGTGTCAAAATATTATACGTTAAAGACGTTGCACAAAATATCTATAGTTATCTAAACGTTCATAATATTTCTCCTATTAAATTGTGGTGGGGTGGGATGGGATCCACATGTGTAATTGACGGTGAAATTAAATGTGAAAGTAAATGGTGAAGTCTGTAATGAAATATAATTTTGAAGGTGTAAAACAAAAATTGTAAGTATTTAACGTTGAGGGTGTAATGCAAAAATTGTAAGTATATGGATGAATTTTACAATCACCCCAACGGATATGAACGTTTTTTTTTGTTCACCCTATAGAATAAGGCTAAAAAGTGGTCTCGTTCTTTTTACTGTTTTCAGGTCATTTTCAATTTTCAAAAATATCGAAAACGGGTTCACTTCATCTTTTCGAAAATGAGTTTTCCAAAAATAAAAAAATAAAAAAAAATAAAAAATCACAAACAAAATCCAAAACAACTTTTTTATTGTTTTGGACGTAACGTTTTGTGTTGAAAATTTTCGTGTACGCAGCTCGCGCCCGCACACAAGTTCAAGGCTCAAATGCCAAGTTGGTCCAAGATTTGCACCTCCCTGCGGGCGCGTAGGCCATGGAGAAGTCCTTATGCATCAAACGGTTACACCTTACAAATTGTTAACCATATATAAATTGGTCCACAAACTCATTTCTATCCTATGTGGGATAAGTATTTAAGCATTCCCAACATTTTCACATTTTTTCCATTTTCCAATGTGGGATGGAACTATTATTTATAGCATTCACTTATTCCCACTTTTCCATTTTTAACCAATGTGGGATTGTAATCCCTTTTAAGGCTCCTCTTCAAATCCCAACTTTCAAACAATGTGGGATTAATTTCACATTCACAAGTGAAAATTAATTATCACCAATATATTTTTCAACAATCCCCCACATGAATGGAAATTGATAGAGACACGAAATACTTGGTGATAAAGTTTCACAGTTGAAACCTACATAAGATAGGTAGGGGTTACCTTTGAACCTTCCCTTGTGAAAATACATTTACTTTACTAGCTGATCAGTAGACGCGATGTCTTTGAACTGTTCTGTCTTTTGTGTAAACGATGATGTACTTCACACAAGATTCTTCCTAACACATTTCAGTTCTCATGGATATGTTAGTTTGTGGCCATGAACATATGTCTGGTTCAATGAGAGTTATTAAGAATTAGCCTCACAATTCCCTTCGAAGCGGACCCACTTCTCTCTCTCACATAGGTGATTTCTTAATCAAGATAACCCGCATTACTCCGCATAAGAATCATTAAAAGCATATTGCTTATCCTCTCCCCCACGGGCATCACAGTTATTACAGGAATGGACAGAAAATAACCCCCACAATGATCATATTAAGTATTTGCAATTAGGTTTTCTCATTGAACCTAGATCTTAGGATCTCCAGTCAGCTAGATTGAGTTTCCATTACAATAACTTATTCTTTCAGAGGCTAAGTCTCATTCCTCTCGAACTTTACAACTAACTCTCTATTTAACCATTTGGTTAGCGGATCCGCAATGTTATCTTTAGACTTTACATAGTCAATAGAGATAACTCCAGTTGGGAGTAACTGTCTTATGCTATTATGTCTACGATGTATGTGTCTAGACTTACCATTGTACATGGTTCTTTGTGCCCTTCCAATCGCAGATTGATTATCACAATGTATGCAAATTGTTGGCATATGTTTTGACAATTTTGGAATATCCTCTAAGAAATTGGTTAGCCATTCAGCCTTTTCACCACATTTATCTAGAGCTATAAACTCAAATTCCATGGTAGATCTCGCAATAACTATTTGTTTAGAGGATTTTCATGATATAACTGTACCTCCTAGCGTGAACACAAATCCACTTGAGTCTTTAATATTAGATATCCAATTAGCATCAGTATATCCTTCAATAACTGTAGGATATCTGGTATAGTGCAGTCCATAATCACGAGTATATCTCAAATATCTTAGTACTCTTACTATTCATTTCCAGTGGTCAGACCCTGGATTACTAGTATATCTACTCAGCTTACTAACTGCGTAAGCTATATCTGGTCTTGTACAACTCATTAGGTACATAAGACTTCCGATTATTCTGGAGTACTCTATTTGAGAAATACCATCGCCTCTATTTTTCGATAGATGTTGACTTGTATCTATTGGTGTTCTAGCCATGCCAGTATCATAATTGTTGAATTTTTCCAAAATCTTGTCCATATAATGTGACTGACTTAGAACGAGTCCGTCAGAAGTTCTTGAAATTTTAACTCCAAGAATCACATCCGCTAAACCCATATCCTTCATGTCAAATCTTGAATTCAACATATTTTTAGTAGATTTAATCATTTTATCGTTGCTACCAACGATGAACACGTCGTCAACATAAAGACATAAAATGACATAACCATTTTTTGTGTCTTTGATGTAAATGCATTTGTCATATTCATTGATTTTAAATCCACTTTTCATCATGGCATTGTCAAATTTTTTATGCCACTGTTTCGGTGCTTGTTTTAAGCCATATAATGACTTCATCAATTTACAAACCTTGTTTTCTTGTCCTGGTCCAGATAACCCCTCAGATTGTTCCATGTAAATTTCTTCTTCTAAATCTCCATTTAGAAAAGCAATTTTGAAATCCATTTGATGTACTTCGAGATTGTACAAAGATGCAATCGCTAATATCATTCGAATGGAAGTTATTCTCATTACCGGAGAATAAATGTCAAAGTAGTCAAGGCCTTCTCATTTCCTATAACCTTTAAATTCTGGCCTTGTACTTATCAATGGTTACATCTGCTTTTGAAAATCCATTTGTAGCCTAGTGGTTTGCTTCCTAGGGGAAAATCAACTAGCTCCTATGTATGGTTTTGCATAATGGAATCTATTTCACTTTTAATGGTCTCTTTCCATTGAGGGCCTTCTGAAGAGTTTACAGCTTCTTTGAAGCTTTGAGGTTCAGTTTCTAGCATATAGGTCAGAAAATCAGGACTGTAAGATTTTTCTCTCCTTTCACGTTTGCTACGTCTTGGATCAACCTCAACTTCCTCTTGATCTTGACTATTTTCAATCATAGTCTCATGTGTTCATTTAGAAGAACTTGGTTCTTCTTTGGACTTGTATGGAAATACGTGTTCAAAGAACGACGCATTTCTCGATTCCATTATCGTGTTTTTGTATATATCATAAATTTTAGAATCAAACACAAGGAATTGATAAGCACTACTATTATGTGCATATCCGATAAATATAAAATCAACGATTTCTTGTCCTATTTTCACCTTCTTTGGTGTAGGTACAACCACTTTGACAAGACACCCCTACACTCGTAAGTATTTGTAGGAAGGCTTCCTTCATTTCAATAACTCGTAAGGTCTCTTTTCTTTGTTTCTTTCTGGGCACCTCATTTAAAAGATAATTAGCAGATAACACAACTTCCCCCCACATGTTCTGAGGTAACCCAGAACTTAATAACATTGCATTAATCATTTCTTTCAATAAGGTGCTGTTGTTTCGTGTTTAATTCTGTGTTGTGCACAGAATTCAGCAAATGGTGATTCATATTCACCACCTCTATCACTTCTCAACATTTTGATCTTTTTGTTGAGTTGATTTTCAATTTCATTCTTATAGAGAAAAAATTTCTCTATAACTTCGTTTTTACTTTTAAGAAAATACACAAAACAATATTTTGTGCTATCGCCAATAAAAGTAATAAAATATTAGTTTCCTCCCCTTGTTTGCATAGATTTTAAATCACATGCATCGGTGTGAATTAAATCAAGCGGTTTAGTTTTTCTTTCAACAAATTGAAATGACGACCTTGTCAATTTTGCCTCAACACAAGTTTCACACTTATGTTTATTATCAATTTGGAATGTAGGTATGCAATTCAAGTTAATTAGTCTACGCAAAGTGTCATAATTAACATGTCCTAGTCTACCATACCATAAATTGGAAGATTCAAGCAAGTAAACGGAAGAGTTATTCATTTTATTTATTTTTGGCTTAATAGCCATCACATTGAGCTTAAAAATCCCATCACTAACATAGCCCTTTCCTAAAACATTTCAAACTTAGACAAAATGACTTTGTCTGACTCAAACACCATACGGAAGCCATGCTTGTTCAACAGCGAGCCGAACACCAAATTCTTGCGAATCTCTGGCACATAAAGCACGTTATTTAGAGTCAGTTATTTCCCATATGTCATCTTTAGAACCACCTTTCCATGGCCCTTGATTTCAGAAGTAGCTGAATTTCCCATATACAGCTTCTCCCCATCCGCTGCTTCAAACCCTCTAAACATCTCCTTGTCGGAGCAATCATGTCGGGTGACACCAGTGTCTATCCACCATTCTCTCGGATTTGAACCCACCAGGTTCACTTCAGAAATGATAGCTGCAAAGTTGATGTCAGATACATGATACATCTTCAACCACATTTGCTTCCTTTTTCTTCTTCGGAAAGCGGCACTCCGTAGATTTGTGACGAATCTTGTCACAGTTGAAGCATTTTCCTTGAAACTTCTTCTTGGATATTCCACCTTTTTGCCCCAACTTGGGCCCTTTGCCATTAGATGGCCCAGACTTGTTTTTGTTGGTTTTGGAGCTTTGGCCATGCTCCACAACATTGGCTTTGGCCACAACCGGATTAAACCCTCGTTCAGAACTTTTGTTGTCTTCTTCAATTCAAAGTCTAACAATTAGTTCCTCAACATTCATTTCCTTTCGCTTGTGTTTTAGGTAATTTTTGAAATCCTTCCATGCAGGAGGTAGCTTCTCAATCATGCAAGCCACTTGGAAAGATTCACTCATAACCATTCCCTCGGAATGAATTTCATGCAAGATTACTTGTAGTTCTTGTACTTGACTGATTACAGGTTTGGAGTCCACCATTTTGTATTCCAGAAAGCGCTTAACAAGAAACTTTTTGGCTTCGGCATCCTTGATTTTATACTTTTGTCCAATGACTCCCATAATTCCTTAGCCGTTTTAATGGTGCAATACACGTTATACAATGAATCAGCCAAGCTGTTCATAATGTAATTCCGGCATAGGAAGTCAAAATGCTTCCAAGCATCCACTGCACTGATTGCTTGAATGTCTCCTTCACCCTTTTTGAGCACTAGAACATTCTCATCATTCTCGTTATTCTCCACATTAACCTCATCATTATTGCTCAAACCCTCATTCTTACCTGCACTCGTCCTAGGAAGTACATTCTCATCATGCCATATCCATCGTGTATAACCCTCTTTAAACCCACGACTAATCAAATGACTCTTCACTTGCTCAAAACTACGAAACTTTCTCAAATTCTTACAATCATAACAATGAAATAAAATCATTTCTTCCCCTCTCTTTATTTTATTTTCCTCAGCACATTTCATAAACTCTTCAACTTCTTTCACATATTCTTCTGTACTACGTCTCCCATACATCCAATTCCGATCCATATCTAACCACCTATATATATCAAGATATTCACAATGTATTAAAACAAAAGAAATCACCTTAAATTATAAATTTTATTTTCTTAGTTATAAAATCCTACGAAAATTTCAACAAAATCTCCCCTATAAATTGAACTTAGCCAACCTGAAAGGGCAATCAAAATTTCACAATAACACCAAAACATTCAACCTCAACATATCCAAAACTCAAACACAACTTCAGCATCATCAACTGCTCCAAAAATAATCCGACATCAATTCTCAACTCTTCAACATCAAATGTCTATAATTAATTATATATTATATAAAAACTAACATTCTATAATTTCATTAAAACTCCAACAATTAAAAATTTGCAATATATCTATCTATTAACTCAAAATCAATTACCTAAAATTAACATTCGAAATAAACTAATAAAAATTCATTTAAACTAATTAACACATAAATTAAATCATCATATACATAATAAATATACAACATATATGTAAAAATATATCAATGTATATCTGTAATACCACTTTTTCGTTTTACGTACTTTCTTGAATCTCACGTAATTTTATGTTGATGCGATTACAAATTATGTAATGGATTATTATTATTATTATTATTATTATTATTATTATTATTTGAATTATTTTGCAGTGGAAGGACTTGGACGTCGTCTCGATCAATGTACCAACTTAGAAAGTTCATAAATTTTTATATGCAATTTTATGTAATTAATTGTTTATCTTAATTGTTAGGGTTTCCAATTCTATTTTTATTAAGTTAGTGGCATATTACATTTAAATTTGATATGGGGGTAAGTTTTAGAGGCTTTTGGGGGTTCAATGAGAAAGTTTTGGACTTAATTACCAATTTATGAGAGTTGAGGGACTAAATTGCAAATTACCAAATCTTAAACATTTAAACCTAAATTCTATCTCACGCCCCTCACTCTATCTCACGCCTCTCACTCTCTCGCTCTGTCTCGGCCTCTCTCCCTCTCGCGACCTCTGGCGCTCCCTCTGTCTCTTACGGTCGACCGCACACGACTCCACCCACCACGTCACCGGCCACCACCAGTAAGACACCTTCCCCTTCACTTTCTGCACACACACCGACTCGAGCGCACCACACACACACGCAATCGAACACACCCACAGCACACGCACACGCACTACACACACACACTCGCGCACACACATATGTTTATTGATGTATATATATGTTGAGTGTATGTATATATACTAAGATTCTCAAAATTTTAGATTTCAAAATATGTAAATTTCGAATTTTAAAGGTTAATTTTGAGATTCGAGTAATGTTTATATATATGTATGTATACATTTGATTCATTTAGTGGAATATATGTATATGTTTTTATATGCACGTGTGTGTGTATTGAGAAATTTCAGATTTAGAATTTGTGAAAAAATACCTTGTTTAAATTGAGTTAGCTTAATTGAATTTCTGTTATTTTGGGTAAATTTGAGGATTTCGAATTTATGAGATTAGTTAATTGTTTAAAATTTTAACTTTTGGTTTGGAATTTGTAATTTTAGATTTAAGAGTTTATTTGGAACTCAAAGTTAGAATTTCAGATTTTTGAAATTTAGTAATACAAGTTATTTTAATTGATTTTATTTTAAATTGAGACATTAATTATAATCCTACATTCCTATACTTTTTAAGGATTTAAAATGTAATGTTTTGAGAATTGAGAGTATGAAAGGTGTTTTAACTGGTTTTATGTGCTTTAGTGTTAATGTAAGGTCACATTAGGTTAAATTGAAGTTTTAACTTTAGTTAGGAATATTTAAAGTCATATTTATTGAAGTATGTGAATATTTCATATTTGATGGGATTACGAATTAATTAATTGTTTGGTAATGGTTGAGTTATGATATGAAATTTGGGTTTATAAATTATTTGCAGATTCCAAATTTTAGCAATGTTAAATTTAATATTGATCCATAATGGTAAATCTTCAGTTTACAACCATATTTCCGAAATTTTTACTATGAATAATTAGAAATTTAATTGAAAATTTTTGTAAAGTTAGGTAATGTAATTTTGAATTTTAGTTGAACTAAAAGATGAGTAAAACTTTTCTATTGTGTATTGAATTGATTGTTCATTTCGAATATGGTGTTAAATGTGTTGGACATGGCTTAAGGTTCCGTTTGGTCTGAATTATATATTAAATTGAAGTTTTAACCTTGGTTAGGAGTTTAAATTTTGGCTTCGAACTAAAGGTTGTATTGTATGAATGGATGAGAATAATTAGGAGAATTGGTACATTGACGTCACGGGCATCTGAGACTCTTTCACTTGCAAATCAAGATAACGGTAACTACTAAGGACGTCAAGTAAGTAAACTTCCCCTATTTTCATGGAAGTAGAAAGTTAATGTGAAATTAATGTGCGTAAGTGATTTCGTGTTAATTACTTAATGTTGATGTATTTGATTTGCGATATGCAAGTATGTGTATTTAAGGAAATGTTCAAGCATGCATGTTATCATGTCATTGCATCATTAAGCATGCATTGACATCGAAATGGGGAAGTCAAATGTTTTAATGAAATGAATGTGTCAAAGTGAAAGTTTGTTCAAAAGTTATGTATCCTAAGTTTTTAAGAATGAATGGGTGTACTTCTAGTTCATGAAAGTTGCAAGTGGGAAATGGGGCGCGAGGGACCGGCGTACCCGAATTAAGTCGCTTTGCGACGGAATGTTCAACTGTTTACGGTGGACTGTTAAACCGCTTTGCGGTGGAAAAGTGAATGTTAAACCGCTTTGCGGTGGAAATGTGAATGTTAATCTGGTTCCAAATAAGGAATTGTCCACTGTTATCTGATTGACTAGAAGTTACATCAAGTGAGCTCACGATGGAAATGAAGTGAAAGTTTTGAAATGTTAAGTGAAAGTTTGAAAAGTTTGAATTTTCTGGAAAGTAAAGTAAATGAGGATACATATATGGAATTTTTAAAGCATTCATGCCATAAGCATGCATTCATGCATACAGTTTCCTTACTGAGCTTTAGCTCACCCCAATCCCTCCCCAACATTTCAGGTGATGAAAGTTAGGTGATCCGAGAAGAACACTTGGCGGCTGACTTAGACAGTACCCGTTGTCGCCTTACTTAATAAAGTTAAAATTTTTCAAGTTATCATTTAAATTTATTCCTTAATTCATTATTATTGATAATTTTTGGTTGAAGTTAGTTTTGATTAAGTATGTGTGACGTATTAGAGGTTAAATTACCTCTTATTTCATTTGTCAATGTCTATTGATATTTTGAAAAATCTTATGTTTGAGGAG
This sequence comes from Ligustrum vulgare, assembly GCA_963555705.1. Classification (NCBI taxonomy): domain Eukaryota; kingdom Viridiplantae; phylum Streptophyta; class Magnoliopsida; order Lamiales; family Oleaceae; genus Ligustrum; species Ligustrum vulgare. Next base: position 38,827,186 of record OY743169.1, on the reverse strand, counting down.
TTGGGGAACGAATGAATTGGTTTCTGCGATGATGGATGTGATTGAGATGTGATTGATGCTTTAAATTTTTAAAATGGTTTTGATGTCCCTCTACAGGTTGGCTATATCCAATTTATAGAGGAGACTGTCGAAATTTCTGTAAAAATTTATAATAGATAAATGAACATTTTAATTGTGTAAACGATTTAATTCCGCATTTAATGTGAATGGAAGTTAACACGCCTAGGTTTTAGACTCTTAAACTTGGGGTGTTACAATATCTATATATACCTTAAAACCAAGTGAGGAGGAGGCGGCTGCGGGTGGCGAAAATGAGAGAGGCGGCGGCGGCGCGGTGAGGTTGGTGAGGGTTTGAGTGAAAGAGAGAGTGAAAAGAGGCGGCCGGTTCGAGTGGTTTGAGTGAGAGAGAGTGAAGAGAGTGTTTGAGTGAAAAGAGAGTGCTGAAATCGCGACAGATCTGGGTGTAAAAATTGAACAATATGCGTCGGTTCCATTTTTAGAACTAACGCATATTGTTCAAACACTATATGCGTCGGTTCTTGTTTCAAGAACCGACCATATAGTCGATTTTTTGCTCAATTCCCAATTTTTGCATCGGTTTTGCATAAAAAATTGACGCATATTTACAAAATTTCCATCGTCATTTTTATACGCGTCATTTCCTAAAAAGAGACGTAAATTATTTGTTTTTTTGGTCTAATTTGTACTAGTGGCGACATGTGATTAACGTATTATGTTCGAATTTTGCACCGATGACGGATGTGTGCATCTAACAGGGCAGAAGACATGCAATGTGGGATTTACTTGATGGCAATACTACGTGGGCAAGGTTTATGAGCAGCTTGCACAAAATTGCAAATGAGTGGGATATTTTGGTAGCGTGCGCAAGATCGATAATCTCTGTGAGGGCGTGCTAGTTTTCCATTCTAATGGATGTGCTTTGTGCGATTGTACTTTCATTTTTGTAATTTGTATGGATTTAGAGATATATAGTACTAGCTCAGCACTTGTCACTTTATTTTTGGATGTGATCCAAATATTGTTTAATTAGTGAATTATGCTCATTTTTGACATTTTGACAAAGTTCTTCTCTTGTTTTTCACTGTCTATTGACTAGTTTATGTGAACTTTTTATGTGAAAAATACATATATAAGGTGTTTAGAATATACAATTTCAATTTTAAGATATAATTTCAAAAAATTCAAAAATCAGGTATCTATTTAACTAAATTAAATAATGAGATTTTTTTATTAATAATATAAATTCAGGTCACAATACAAGATAAATTCAGGTTACAAAATGTAAATTGCTTAAGTCACAATAATTTTAGAGTCACAAATTATCAAAATAGTAGGTCACAATAACAGTTTTATCAAATCACAAATAATTGCAAGGTCACAAGTTTTAAATTAATCAATCTCGAGTTATTTCTAGGTCACAACTTATCAAATTATGAGGTCACTAATCTTTTAAGTCACAATTATCATATTATTAAGTCACAATTCACTGATTAATTATTAGGTCACAGTATATCCGAAAACTTGCCCACGTCACATTCTCACCACCATCAGCTCACAACCACCACCATCTCAACGTCGAGGCCCACCGCCTCATCGCCGTCGCCAAAAAAAAAATTATTAGCTCAAAAATTTTATTAAGTCACATTTAACAATGGTCATGCTGCCACCACCTCCTTCCACCATGACTGCCGCCGAAGCTATCTTCACAACCAAAACACCGGCGACAAGCTCCACCCACCACCAAAACAACAACCAATCACCCGTGCAAAGCGACGCCGACGATACTGCTGTGTGTAAAAATGATGGATACTTCTCTGTCGTCGTTAACTACAAAGTTCATCGGCACAAACATTTCCCCAAGAAGTCTCAGATCTCAAACCCCAGCCACTAACGTCGCCACCACCTAAGCCTCAGTCAACCACCATCAACACACCACAATCACCACCACCACCACCACTAAAAACCGCCTACATCACCACCAAAGCCTCAATCCACGACCATAGTTATTCAAGATGAAGTCACAAACATTGTTATTTCTGGTCACAATCATCATTTCTAAGGTCACAAGTAAAAAAATGGGTCACGATTTTACATCAAGGTTACAATAGCAGCCGTGGCTACCGCCAACACCTCCTCCGATCACAAGACCATGATAGCCGCCACTGTCACCAACTCAACAAACCACAACCATCACCACTACCCCCAACACAACCAACCACAACCATCACCACCACTCAAACCTGCTACTGCCGAACAACAGAACAACAAAATTAAAAATCGTCACCACCATCAACGCTCACCACTGCAACCCAAACAACCACAACCATTATCACCACCACTACTACAACCAGTCGTCCCCGAACAATAGAAAAATCAGAAACCAGCGCCTCACAACAGCAGGATTAGAAATCGCTACCGCCATTACCAACTATCATCTCCCCAACCAAGCAACCAACAGACCAAACCCATCACCACCATCCCACCCCCAACGAGCAGCATCCGAACAACATAAGCAATAGAAACTGGTGCCTCACAACAACAGGGAACAAAAATCTCCATTAAAAAAAAAAACAGATCTCAGATTTTGTGCGTGGATATGAGATTATACAGTTTTATCACAATAGAAAATAGAAATCGTGGCATCAATATGTACACCGCCATTGACAATATAGGGTTGGGATCTGGGGGCGGGGTAGGGGGCGCCGCCTGTGAGGGACGCAGAGGTGTAGAGAAAGAGAGAGATTAGGGTAGGAATGGTTTAGAAATGAGGGATTGGATTTGGGTAATTAATTTAATTTTGTTATTATTTAATTATTAAAATTAATTACAACTTGAGATTTGAAATAATATAGGTTTGATCTGATTTTTGAATTTGGATATTTAAAAGTAGGGTTGTGTGTAATTTCCACACTTTTTATTCATAAATAATGGCTGGATATTATTACAATTGAGTTACCATCTAATATGAATTAATATATATTAATTACTTTAAATTCCAAAAAAAAAATTGGGATAGGAGAAGAAATATTGTCGGAGTAACAAAATATGAATAAAATATAACACTGCTAATACATTGAAATAAAAAATTAGTGTAATTAAACAAATCAACAAAAAAAAAAAAAATTTACATACAAAATTTCAAAGTAAACGCATTTTTCAATTTTTTATTTTGGAAAATAATTTTCCAAAATTATAAAAAGAACACGTTTTCAGAAATCTCAAAACAAAAATTCAAAACAGAAAAATTCAAAATAAAATAAAAAACATAAAACTAAGTATCAAAACACAAAGAGATGGTCCCTAAAGCTTGGTTTGCTTTGCTGTTTTCAATTTTGCAGAACATCATAACTTACTTGGTTTTGTATTTTTTTTTTTTTTAATGCATTTTTTTTGACCTTTAGAGTGTTTTCAATGAAAATTCTGTAAACAAAGATGAAAAATGACGTTTAAATTTATGAAATTAAATTCTAGAATATTTAAAATTCCAAAAAATACAAAAACTAAAAATCTTTAAAAAAAAAAAAAAAATTGAAGTTCAAGGTTTGAATGATTGTATACATATATTTTTATTAATATAAAAAAAAATAGAGTAAAATGAGTCAACTCATTTCATTGATTCTTTTTTTTTTTTTTTTTTTTTAGCTACAGAAATAACAAAATTCACCAACTTTAAAATGTATATATCATACTTAATATTTGAACATTAAACTATTTCATTTTACTAAACAATCAATTTCATGAAATAAAATTTCTAAATTTTAAACCAAACATTTAAGCTGTAAAACTAAATAAATAGTGCTACGAACAAAATTTGACCTTCTATTTTTTCCTCCTATAATTAACATTACTCGTGCATCTTCTCTACCAAAGATACAATGAGAGTCGAGGTCATTTTTAATACATTGAGATGAGATTTTTTTTGTACAGTAAAGTAATAATGGTAAAACGAAATAAAATCTATAGCCCAAGTTTCTTGGGTCTCAAATAAGTAGTAGAGCCTCGTTTCAGTCCGGGCATCGAAACTTGTTGCTGTTCCAAAGCCCTCTTTTTCTTCTCCCTATCCTTAGTCTCCCTCTCTTCATCCTCTTGCAATTTCCTCAAGCTCTCCATCTCTTCTTCCATGGATGTTTTCTCTTGCTTCTGTTTCTTCTTGTGCTCCAACATTGATGTATCGGACTCCTTCACTGAGAAAAACATTGGTCCCAGCTCGGCCAGCCATTGAGGCTCAACTGATGTCGCACATTGCATGTACTCTTTTGTCGTCAATATTAACTCGTGATAAACTACGTAATCTGGAGTATAGCCCAACCCGTAAAGAGCACTGCTTGGATGCAAGTGGCATGGCATTCCATTCCTACAGTTGACGTACTCCCCGACTCCCCTGAGTCGTGCTGCATTATGGAAGTACGCGGAACATATGGCTTTTCTCACAACGTCCCAATCAGGACCACAAGATGTGAGCGGTATCTTCAGTGTCTTGAGAATGTCTAATAGCTGGGATCTTACCTCTCTAGCCTTGCGTAATCCCTTGACATGAAGAAAATGGTCATTACACCAGTCGCCCCGATACTGATTAGCCTTCCACTGCTGGTACACATTCAGAAGTGTGAGATGGTCAGACTCTGGCACGAAAAATTTCTCCCTGGCAGCATCACTCTCCTCCACCCGATCCTTGGTTCGGAAAAAAACAGATGGTACTGAAAGCATTGACACAACTGTCAAAACCTCGTTAATGCATCCAAGCTGCTCACCCATCAAAAGCATCTTGGCAAGGGGAGGATCCAGTGGAAACTCGACCATTTTCCAACCAAGATCAGTTAAATTCCCAACATTATTGAGAGCACCCAAAACCCACAACTGGTACATGGAATTAAGGATGTTTTCTTGAGGAGGGGGGTCCATAAAATCAAAATCCAACAAGTTGTCAATCTTTAAAGACTTTAGCAACAAAACCACATTCCCAAGGTTGGTTCTTTGGATCTCTGGCACAGGACTAGCAAGCATTTCATTTAGGTATGCACTCTCTGTATATAGTCGATAGCAAGTTCCAGGCCCGGTTCTTCCAGCACGTCCAGCCCGCTGGTCAGCAGCAGCTCGACTGACAGGGAACACTTGTAGAGCATCCATACCCATACGCGGATTATACACTTTTATTTTACTGTAACCAGTGTCAATGACATAGAAGATCCCGTCTACAGTCAACGACGTCTCAGCAATGTTTGTAGCAACAATACACTTGCGAGCTCCATCTTCAGCTTTCTGAAATATCTTTGCTTGCAAGTCAGCGGGCAGCTGAGAGTATATGGGAAGAATTAACAACTTAGGAACTTGCTTGTTCGAGGATTCAAGAGATTCAATTCGTTCAGCAAGAGCATAACAGGTTGCCTCAATCTCATCTTGCCCGGTCATGAAGATGAGTATATCACCTGGATCACTTGTAATGTGGATCGTCATAGCCTGTTTTACAGCAGCCTCCACATAATCCTCGCAAGGTGTCTTGCTATACAAGGTTTTAACAGGAAAAGTTCTTCCAGGAGTGTGAAATATTGGTACACTGCACAGAAATTTGTAGAGAAATTTGTTAAGGACCAAGATGGTTAAAATGCAAATGACCACATGGGTTTAATGTAAAATAGCCTCCTTTTCTTTGATATGTACCAAAAACACCCTCATCACCTTCCTCTCATGTTCTTCCTCAACCCCAACCCTGCATCCTCCCAAGCAGCTCCCCATTAGATACTCAATTGAGAGTCTCTTGAGTGGGTGTTTTGGGGGGTGGGGGGGGAGGGAAGGAGAAACAGATGGGGAAAGGAGAGACCGGTGTGTGGATGGAGAAAGGGGCGAGGAAGATGGATTGACAAAGGTGAAGGTGAAGGTGAAGGTGAAGGTAATTTTCAATCAGATTAAATTAGCCATTAGATGTAGTAGACGTTTAAAAAGTTACAACTTGACATTTGTCACTTTGTCCATTACAAGATGACTATTTTGAAAAATTTGCCTGAAGCAAAGAGTTTACTCTGTAAAGTAGAAAAAGAATATGCAAACCAGGCTTTCTAGACGAGTTTGTCCAAAATAAATAGAAGAGGGCTATTTCGATGATTTGCCTCTGTAAGGAATGTGTAAAGGACAAAAACAAGATGCAATGAACTAGTTGAACAAAATAATAATGATTACCTCCCAAAAAAATTCGAGAATTTCTGAGCATTTAGAGTGGCAGATGTTACAATCAGCTTGAAATCACGGCGTCTGGCGACGACTTTCTTGAGGATCCCAAATAGCACATCAGTACTCAGTGATCTCTCGTGTGCTTCATCCATTACAACAACACTAAAATATAAAAGATACAGAAGGTGAAATACTTGGTACAAGTTACCCAAATGATATTTAAATTATAATATCAAATTATTTATAAAATTCTTACCGATATTTCTCAAGGTCAGAATCTTTTAATGTCTCCCTTAGAAGCACGCCATCAGTCATGTACTACAAAATATAGAAAACAAATCGAAGTTTTAACTATGCATAGATATACAATTTTAAATATGATCAGGGACAAGAATGCCAAGGGCCATCAACAAAATACTTTTTAAGGTGGTGGAAAGAACAGATATATCATTACCTTTATCACTGTGTTTGGCCCAGTCACATCCTCAAATCGGATTGCATATCCAACTTTATCACCAAGTTCCGTTTCCATTTCTTCGCTTACTCTTTTAGCAACACTCATGGCTGCTACACGCCTTGGTTGAGTGCAACCAACAATGCCATTGGTTGTGTACCCATCTTCATGCAGGTACTGCCAATATTTACACATCAGGTAACTGATGACCGTATAATAATAATAATAATAATAATAATAATAATAATAATAATAATAATAATGGGTAAAAATAGTCCTGATTTGGCTCAAATTACTTAGAACCTTTTTTCACAAACTTATTTTCAACCACACATTTTTTGAGACCCACAAATTTTATCAACGTTTCAATCACATATTTCATCAACTTATATCAAAATCTACTAAAAAATTGATTGTAGCCAAACCAAACTAGCATGGTATACTGAAGTAACAATTTTACGACAATTGTTTATTAGTGAACCAAAAAATATTACAAGTTAATGTAGATGCCCAAGTGTGTGATTGCAATTGTAAATAAAGCTGAACCAACCTGGGTCAGTTGTGTTGTCTTTCCAGAACCAGTTTCTCCAACCACCACCACAACCTGATTTTCGCGTACCACCTTCATTGATGAAAGACAAAAATTAAGTAAAAACGGAGCAAAACCTATGGATTTTAAGTTCTTTTCAAGGGGCTTATACAAAACCTGCAGCAATTCCTCTCGAACAGAAAATATAGGCAAATACTGCCGTTGTTGTGCTAGTGTTTTTGAAATCGAAAAATTGGTCACTTCTTACCCCTTCTTCAAATGCTGTGCAAATTTGGCCTCTTCCTTGAAATCAACTTCACCTTCTTCACCTACTACAGCAGTATCTGCATCAATCTGGCAATTAATATGGAAAAGATTTAGATACATGACTATCCAATGCAAAGTTGTTAGCCTAATGACTTTGGAAAACTAAGTTTAAGCATACCTGTTCTGCAGTCTTCTCAACTCCAAGGATATCACCTAGTTTCGAGCCAGCAAGCTCCCAAAATCGTTGACGTGACTTGTTCATGCTCTGCTTCTCATGAATTTCTCGTACAAGAGTTGATCCTTTGCGTGATATAATAGCCATATCCGATGTAGGGTCTTTTAGTGGCATAATTGGCTCAGCTTGTTTTGTGAAAACAATCCTCCCATCAAGAAATGGGGGTTTTGTATCTGTTATGAGAAAATGGTGAACCTCTAAACAAATACGGGATCTTCGCTTCTGGGTCATATTTAACATTATCATATAACACATACGGTGAAGAAATGATTTCTTACCATGAACAAGAAGAATAACCTCCTTTTCATCCTCATCATCAAATTCTGTCTGCACCTCTGTTCCTCTTACAGCTCCAGATCTAAGAAGTTGGCGGTCCTCCCACTGAGCATTATCTGCAGTGAGCTGTGATAGTTTTTTGCTCTGAGCGAGAGTCATCTTGCTCCCATCTCGGCGGACCTGTGTAAGTGAAGCAATCAATGGATTAGTTAACTAATCACATTACCAAGGTATTAATAATAATAATAATAATAATAATAATAATAATAATAATAATAATAAAAAATAAATAAATAAACTTGTTAAACACAAAAAGGACAGGAGAATTATAATAAATGGACTTAAACAACATTTTTCTAAAAGCTTCGGCAGTTAACATATCACAAATCTCGTTAAACAGTCAACTAGAAGTGCACGATCGCATTATCAGCCACTGTCTTGCAGATTTAAATGTGACAAGATAAAAAACAACATTAACATGGATCATAAAATTCCCTAAGTTTTCTCACCATACAGATCAATAAACAGGAATTAAAGGCTATAACTTGGGACGACCTAATCATAGTAGGGACCATGGGTATTGCACAAAATAGAGTACACTACTGTTTATGCCTGTTCTCCTTAAAATACTCGAATGCAGTCTCTGCACACTAGTTTTTATAGAATAATCCCTAGACGCTATCACAAGCAGCATGATAATCAGTAGTCAAACAACCTAGGCAGCATTCACAAGCATATCATTATTGATACTTAAACCATAGTTTTCATTTAACTTCGCTGAAAATTGATTTATAATAAATGTCATTTTAAGATATTTCTTTTTTTTAATGTCTAATAGGAAAAATTTTGTTGAGAATATGGTATTCCTGATTTCTTAGGAATTATGATTGTTTGAGTAAATTCTGAAGACCAAATTAGATAACAAAACAAAATAGACAAATAATTACATCTTTATTAGAAAACAACCAAGTTATAAGTTACTGAACCTTGAAGTTGCTTTCCTAGGAAATTCTTGTTCTTCTATTCTCGAGTTTGGAGAATGTTCAAATAGTAGCAGTAAAACTGTCAAGGTTGAAAAACACGAGTCATGCATTGTAATTGCTGAAGAACCACATTCTAAATAAGGAAGAAGGCCTAACTGACAAAACTAAGGATGATACGGAGGGTGAAGGCTGAATTCAAGTCTCAACAAGACTGCCCATTCCATCACCTGAACTACTAAGGCATCATCGACTCACTCCTTTTCTTTTGCAATTGGATTGAGTTATATGTCTATTCAATATTGCAGGATTACTCACACATGTAGCCAGGAAGACTGTCACCCCCTGATCTAGCTATTGCAACCATGATCTACCATTGATGAAGTTATCTCGTAGTACGCTATAAGCCATGAAGAAGACATCGATTCTATGGGCAAGAATCCCCAAAACAAACAACAGGAAACACATTAAGACCATGAGCTACTAATGACATTGCTATCTTGTCACGTGCTACAAGGGCATTACAGTTCAATATCCCCCACCCCACCCCTTCTGAAGTCTTCTAAAATTCTCTACTTAAGATTTTGTACATACCAAGACTATCAGCAAGAAAATTGTAGAAGTTCCTAGTTCACAAGAAAGGAATGATGACGAGCATATAACATGTACCAATCTTTTGGCCAGCTCTGCCTCTTTCTTCTGGAAAGACGCCTCATCACCAAGGAAAATTGAGGAGCTATCTGCATCAAAGGTGCTTCCTTCTTCTCTATCATACCTATACAATCACAACATAACCAATTAATTATGTTTTTTAATTTAAACTGTACAGTAACAAGAAGCAAAAATATTTAGGAACTCAAAACAGCATGGGTATTGGTAGATGTGTCAATCCGGGTGGGGTCGACCCGTCAACATATGAGCCCGGTAACGGCCCGCGTCAAAAAAAGCCCGCCCGCTGCGGGTTCCGGGCCAGTTCCGGGTCGACCCACAAATTTTGAACTACAACCCAGGCCCGCCCGCTGGCCCATCCGGGTCGAGCCCATGCGGGTCGCGAGTCGCGATTCGTTCCAATTTGACCAGTATGAATAAAAATATAGAATTTTTCATATTTATAATACATATATTTTTTGTTAAATTTATAAATATGAGATGACCAAATTAATAAATTCATATTTATACCATAAAATATTTATATAGAATTTAAATTTATATAAACAAATAACAACTAAATGCTAAATGCATTTCTAATTACTATTATCAAAGAACATTACGTTTCTTAACTATTAGGGAGAAAAATAAGATTTATCTTTAGAAATTGTGCTAGTACTAGAGTTTGTAGATTTTTTTTTCAATATTACGATATTTAATAAAAATGATTTTTTTTTTTTTTTTAATTTCACGGGTCAGCAGCGGGTTAACCGTGGCCCGCGAAACCCGCGGTTCACACCTTCTTGAACCGTGAACAGCCCGCACGGGTCACGGATCGACCCGCGGTCCCGGGTCGATCTGGGCCGATTTTCACGGATCTGATCAGCCCGTCCGTCTTGACACCTCTAGGTATTGGACATGAAAAACCAGTACTGGAAACAGATGAATTGGAGTTGACTTCAACAATAATATTACTGGTATTGAAGAAGAAGCTTGTTAAAATCTTTGCACACTTGTAAATATAAAATATGCACCCTTTTCCTTTCTTCATATCTCAATTTTTTAACACAAAATAAATATAAAATTTAGTATATGGTAAAAAAATGAAAAATAAAATTTAACAGTTTATACATTAGACCAACAATTCTGCTACAGTACACATAATTTGACATACATGTTGACATATTGCATGGTTGGCACAATCATATTAATTCACACATTACATCAACTTTTAAATCATCATTCACAAACTTGTCAACTCATTTTTTGGTCATCTTCTTGGTCATGCTCTATGTACAAGTAGCATTTTTGTTAGACCAATTAGCCATCTACATTGAATAATACAACTTAAAAAAATACTTTCTGTTTTCTACATGACTAAATCTTTCTGTTTCCCTCATGTTAGATGCAATATTAATCTTTATCCCCAGTCACTATACAATGTACACTAATAATCATCATAACTAATATCCATGTTCTTGTACATATTTTAAAAAAAAAAAAAAAAGTCAGGTGAAACTACCATGCACGGTCAGAATTATACTCCATCTCTAGACGCATACTTTCAGTGATCTCTTGACTCTGCTCTGTTGATATTTAATATGGGCCATCTTCTCCATCCTATAACCAGAAAGGGAGGCCACGAAAGAGAAAGAAAAGAAAACCACTTGTCAGTCTAATTAGAAAGCAAAGAGAGAATAACTTTGAGGAATAGTTTTCCATAAGATGTTAGAAATATAAGTAAAAAGGAAATGAGAAAATACCTCAGATGATGGCAACTTCTCACCAGAAAAAGTAGCATTATTAAACTTCCCACCACATCGGGAACTTGAAGATCTAACTGATGCCCCAGATGCCTGAATTGGGGTTGGGGAAGGAGCAATGCTATCCCAAGGAGATGCAGCACCTCCTGTGCATGTTCAACGTTTAGGTTAATTATGTCATTTTGCCTAAAATACAAAAATGATTTCAAATCAAGATTATGCAGCTTAAAAGACGTTTTCAAGAAGTACATGGCATACCATCAGAATTAGGGGTACGACCACCCAACCATGGGGAAACAAGTCGTGCATCAGGGGAGGCTCCAACAAGCATAGGGGACCGTGAAGGCTCATGGTGTCTGCTGCTAGAGACGCGATCATCACGTCGTGGGGTATCTTCCCACTCCCAACGCCCATCATCCCAGTTAGATCTACCTGGGTGTACGTACAGCTTCAATATGATTATAATATGCATTGCAAGTAGCAAGTTGCAATGAAGAAAAATCAGCAGAAATCTGGGAAACAAAACCATTTATCTTCTATGCAAGTATACACAAAAACAAAGTGGCATACAACAGCAATGGAGTTCCATATTATTTTGAACATATCTCAGAAGGTTGACTTACAATAAACATTCAACAATCAATTGACAGCATTTTGATTTAAACTTTCTTTTGAGTGAAATGCCACTAAAAGGAGTAAACGACATAAGAAAGTTACAAAGCAAATACATAACATACCAGGTGTCCTCCTAGAACTATCATATCTACTCCTTTTTCTTTCATAGTTTCCGCTGTGCTCCTTCCCATAACCACGTGATGATTCTCTAGGAGTCCACTTATCCCTGTAAGTTCCACTTCTCCCCATTTCTCTATTTGAACTTCTGTAGTCTTCCTTATATTTGCTTCTACTCCTGTAATGGTCAGCATTGTCAAAACTAGGACTCCTTGATCTTGAGCTTCCAGTAGATGCACTTGGAACCTGAAATCACATGAAATAGTCCACGATTAATTACTGAAACTGCACACCTTAGGAATTACTCATTTATATAATCGATCACTTGCAACCCCTTGGGATACATTTTCCATGGGTTAGAAAATTTTAGATCTAATGAACTTTAGCAGTAAATTTAAAGCTATGTACATATATCTAATTTTCTTACAAATACAAAGACATCTAAAAGAGGAGGCAATCACAATTGCTTGTCTTGAGCCAATTCATAAACAAGAAACAATAACGAGGCTATAAAGTTACCGTACCAAATGCATAACTTGCCACGACTACAAGAGGACAAGTACCTGTATATACTTATTCTTGTGCCGCTGCGTGAGTGTTTCACTCAATTGATGTTCTTCAGTTACAGCACTCTCTGCAAATTCAACAAAGAAATAATTAAAAAGAGAGAGTAAATCAAAATGTCAAAAAAATTAGTGTGAAGCATATAACTCCTCATGTGGTGACTGGCTCAAAGTCATTTAATTCTGACCTCCGTTTTAAGTGTTGAGGTTTATATGGCTATACATCATATGCTGTCTGCATTGACTGCCTACGGTATTTATACAAAATAAAAGAGAACAAAGTACCTGAATTAGATTCTAGAGTCGAGGCCGATTCACGATATCTTCTATTAGCATAATTTCGTGCGCCATTTGATACAACATTTCCTACTTCATCAAGTCCTGAAGAATTAGACTTCTCTTCATCTTCATCAATTGATGCCGCAACAGATGCAACTCTTTCTCTAGGGACCCTAAATGCACCCTCATCCCTAGATCCTTCACGCTTCGTATTGGCAAGAACATCAAGCCCTGCTCCAACAACCAAAAGGCGTATAATTAAAGATAGAAGAAATAGAAAAACTCAGAGTATCACATAGAAAGCCGGCAGAAGATTAAGATGTGATTCAACATTTCCCCGAGAAAAAGGAAATGAAAGAAGGAAAGATATGATCGTGAGGTAACATCCCTAAGAACCAAAGTTAAATAATTCAACCATGAGGGACCAAAAATATCATGGAACGCGAGTGAATATCATGTTTCTAAATTATGGGCAGATGGTTGATGATGCTACAGGAAAAATAAGAAAAACAAGCAGAAATCAGCCTACCAAAAGATCAGATAAAGAAGACTTCATTAATGCAAATCACATACCAGAAATTTTTAGACAAGCGAGGTGAGAATTAACAGCCTGGATCTATTCTAAGTACTCCACTCCACATTTTACAGCACCCTCTTTTCTCCATAGTTAAACACACCCCACCCCCCTTCACACCTACTCACCTTGTTTGAGGAAATTGTCACTGCCAACAAACACAAATACCTGATTTAGTTGACAATTAGTAAACTAACTGAGTTGTTGGGCAATTGATAAGTGTATTTTATATACTAATTTGTATATAATACTATGTTGTCGTTTGAGAATAATTGCTATTTAATTTGTTTTATTTGTATACATTTCAGAAAATATCCCTAAAGACAAAGAATGAAGCATGTGAAGGGAAGAAATGTACAATTGGATGCTAATTGGAGCTAAATTGAGAAATTGAGGAGTTTATGACATCAACTGGGAAAGGTGCATGATGCTAAAGTGAAAAAATCAAGGTTTGGAGGACTTAATTGGAGAAGAAGATAAATTGAAGTTAAAAGAGAAATATAAGAAGATTTAAAAGTATGGGGACTATATTGTTGCAATTGAAAATTGATGGATTGAAGAACAAATTAAACAAAGGTACCAACTTGCAAATATCCAATGTTTGATTTGTATCACAAGACGATACTTTGAGGATTTTTAGGAGTCAATTGAATGCAAGTAGAAATCAAAAATGAATGGAATATGATAAGAATATTACCATAAAATAGATTCCAACCGCACAAGATTTTGAATAGATTTTTAGTCGGACTTTAAGGCCTAATTTTGGGGTAGTAAACGTTCGAATTCTAAAAATCCTATTTCAGAAAAAATTGTAGCCCCTTAAGTTATCTTTCTAACGAACTTTGAATCACCTCAATCTGATAAGGGGATAGAAAGATATGATCGAAACACTGAATACTGTGCCGATACCAAAAAGACTCGCATGCAGGTTTGACAATTTGCTTTCCTTTTTCGACTAGGTCTCTTCTCTAACTATAAATACAACCTCTTAACACGAAAATCAAAACATTTTCCTCACCTAAGATATCATACAATTGAGCTTTTTCACGTAAAATTCTTGAGAGATTGAAGCATAGCAAAGGGGCGAGAATTAAAGATCACGTGAAGGATTGAATCTTGGTGCAAACTTTCCCTTCTTTATGTTATTTTTAATGAACGCTTTATTTTATTATTTTAGTTGTTTAATTATGATGTGTAGCTAAATTTCAATGTAGGGATGAACGATGTAGCCTAATTGATTATTTTAATTTCATATTCATTTGTTTTAATGATTCGTTGCATGTATTGATTTATTATTGTGTTTAATGCATGAGTTAACTGGCCACTAATTCATGATTCAATGTGTTATTTTCATAATCCGAGATGTAAGTTAATAACATAAATCAAGGTAATAAATCCGGTAATTGGACAAGAGATAGAGATATACTCTTGTTATTATCGCGGTCGTGTGTGAATTCTTGTGTAATATGCATCTACATAAGGAATATTCGGACCCTCTGTAGAGATACATGGTGGACTTATTTAGATATAATTGATTTAAACTCGATAGAGGAATTTCAATATACACTAGTGAATTCGACCAAGTACATATTTAGAAAATAAAACTTAAATTGGATTTAATTTAATTGACTGGGTGAAATAGTGAATCCCAACTACCTTGCAATCATTTAAAAACAAAATAATTTCGCAATTTTTAATTCTTTAGTTAATTTTCTAGTTTTTTGTTTAAAACAATCAAACATCAAACTCATTCGTTTGTTCAAATATGAATAAGAACTAAAATATTTCAGTACTTAATAGCAATCCTTGTGGGAACGATAATTCGGACTCTTTGGTCCACTTTATTATTTTTCACAATCCGTACACTTGCGAGTATATTTTGTATTTGATTGTCCCATTACACACCTAAGGATGCTATATGGAAGGCTGATTGCGTGGGGAATTATTATATGGTAAAGCAGAGTGCCCACCAGTACATGTAGTTTAAGTTGGAACGAAAGATTTTGACAATCAAGATTTGATAATTCAGGAATTGCAAAATCAGCGAGCTGAAATTAATGAAATCTAGAAGTTGATGGAGCGGTTGACACTAAGCATGTCAGAGATACAACCAGAACAGTTGTCAGAAAGTCTAGTGAAAAGATCAGATGAGTCAGACAAATTGGTTGAAAAAACTGAAGAAAAATAAGAACCTGAAAGAGTGGCTCAACAAGAAGAAAATAGCTGTCTTCAATATGTTATTGTTCAAATGTCAACAATTCAAAATCAGGACATTGAAGATTAAGTGGAGAGAGTGGATATGATTACACAAGAGCAAACAAACAAGGATACACTTAAGAGTACAGACTTTACCATACAATCCTCTAACTTCATAATTGACTTCATCATTGGTACTGAAGAAATGATTGGAATCTACATATTGAAGTTCGAATTGTGTGGAAGTGTCGACATACATACATGACATGGGAAAAGTGAGATTTTGGTACATAAATCCAAATTGGAGCAAATTCAAGTGGCACAAACAAAGAATGTCATCAAAAGCCTTATTTAGAGTTCCTTCAACGTCACGATAAAAAGTCGGACTTTAGACTATAAAATGGAGCGCTGATTGTGAGGCAACCCAATCCTTTTCCCTTTTATTTATTATGCTTTAAGTTTGTTATTTTATATTTGATTTTTGATACATGCATAATAGGTTACATGTTAAAGTTGTTTTGCATGCTTGCATGTTAAGACAATTTTGCATGTTAACAAATTCTTGCATGTTTAGATATGTTTTTGATTTAGCATGTTTTGTTTACACTAGGCTTTTAATGTCATCCCAAGCGCGCGCACGATTAGAACTTGGATAGTTTCTTATTGGTTTTCATGTCCTCTAAAGTCATTTATCTTTTGTTTGCAGGGAGCACACCAATCAAAACACCTCGAATCAAGTTGGGAAATGCAAAGAAAGAGTCAAATTTATCCAAAGTGCAATCAAATGGAAGCTTCAAAGCAAAGAAATAAATCCTTTACACCTGGGAAGTACTAGTACCCTCTCTTTTGTTTTTGTTTTACATGTTTATATCTATTTGACAAACATTGAGGGCAATGTATATTTCGAGTTTAGGGGTGAGAATCTCATTCTTCTGCACTCATTCGATTCTTTGGGATACAAAAAACAAATAAAAAAAATTGAACACAATTGAAAAAAAAAAAATTGAAATTTTTTGTTACTTTGTTTATTACCTAGGATATAATTTGGATCAATTTTATGCTCTAGTTAGAATAATGGACAACGTGAAAACTTGATTTTTATTGATTATTTATTCATGCTAGATTTTCATATTCATGTGCACAGTCATTGTTGAATTACCACTTGTGTAGGAATGTTTTTAATACATGTGGGGTCTGTTTATGCAACTTGGACTTAGATATGACTTGTAAATCCCTAAACTTAGATCTTTAGATATCTCTTCCCTAAAATAGAACCAAACATAGCACAAAAGGCAAGTTTCGGGGGTAGAATGTGCATGTTTGATAGGTTGGAGGTATGTGGTTCTTGGTTTTGCACTTTAGTTAAAGTAGTTTGGTCAACGGGTATAAACCATAACCAGCATAAAAACAGAAAAATGCTGAAGGTCTTATTCTACTCTTCAAAAGTCTTTTTGACTAGAGCAAGTAAGCTTGTAAGGATGTTGAAACCTGGTATCCTAAACTCAACTGAGTTTGGAGCTATAAGCCCAAAGCTCGTTACGAACTCAATTAGAAAGCAAGTACTGAGAGTGGACTTACACATAAGACAATCAAACATCTTAAACTTTTCTTTGTCGCCTTTATGACTCAGGTAATTAAATCTGAGGGGTTCTCTGAACCTGGTGCCCTAAAGTCATCTGGTTTGGGAGTCATCGGCCTAAAGCTCGCTACGAGAGTCATATAAAAAGCAAATGAGAAAAGTATTATACAAAGATGGTAAGAGACAAGGACATGATAGAAATAGAAAAAAAAAGTCGTCCATAAAAAGAAAAATTTGTTTGGTATAAGTTTTGTTGACTATAACTGTGGAGATAAAGGGTGTAGAATTGGGGATTGCTTACTTTTGACTTGTTATGCATGCATATTTCTAATTTTGATTATCTTGTATGAATAAAGCTAAGAAAATATTTGAGAAACTATATAGATAAAAATCATGAATGTGATAGAAAAGCAGTAAATTGTGATCATTAATGAGCGATGAGAGGGAAATCACTAGAATCATTAGGTTGACCACATGAGATTTGGACTTGATTGTGGATAATGAGATACACTATGTTAAGTATAGCTTTTACATGAGTACGCGTTTGACATTTGCTATTCACACACTTGAAAATCGGGCATGGGATAACTAGATTTATTTTACTTTGTGTTCATAACTCTAGCTGAAGTACGAATTGATTTGGATTATTGAGGCCTATGGTAAACATGTTGACATAACAAAAATATTTGATACTTTGTTATTTTGATTTATTAGTTTAGTTTTACATTGATAGAAGACGAACAATAATTATAGTTTTGAGGTATTTTGATAAGTGTATTTTATTTAATTATTTGTATGTCTAAATTAAAATATTATGTTTCCGTTTTAGAATAATTGTTATTTAATTTATGCTTATATGTTTACATTTCAGAAAATATCCCGAAAAACTAAGAATGAAGCATATGAAGGAAAGAAATGCAAAATTGGATGCTAATTTGAGCAATTGTAAAGTTTATGACATCAAACGGGAAAGATGCATTGTGCTAAAGTGAAGAAATCAAGGTATGGAGGACCTAATTGGAGAAGAAGATGAATTGAAGTTGGAAGAGAAATAGAAGAAGATTTGAAAGTATGGGGATTATATTGTTGGAATTGAAAGTTGAAGGATTGAAGAGCAAATTAAACACGAGGGACCAACTTGCAAATATCCAATTATTGATTTGTACCACAAGACGATACTTTGAGGATTTTTAGGAGTCAATTAGATGCAAGTAGAAGTAAAAAAGGAATGGAATACGATAAGAATATTACCATAAAATTGATTCCAACCGCACAAGATTTTGGACAGATTTTTAGTCGGACTTTGAGGCCTAATTTTGGGTAGTAAACGATCGAATTCTAAAAATCCTATTTCAGAAAGAATTGTAGCACTTTACATTATCGAAACACTGAACGCTGTGCCGATATCAAAAAAGACGCGCGCGGTTTTGACAATTTGCTTTCCTTTTTCAACTAGGTCTCTTCTCCAACTATAAATAGAACCTCTTGACACAAAAATCAGAACTTTTGACTCACCTAAGACCATCTTACAATTGAGTTTTTTCACGTGAAATTCTTGGGAGATTGAAGTATAGCAAAGAGGCGAGAGTTGAAGATCGCGTGAAGGATTGAATTTTGGTGCAAACTTTCCTTTCTTTATGTTATTTTTAATAAACGCTTTATTTTATTATTTTAGTTGTTTAATTATGATGTGTAGCTAAATTTCAATGTAGGGATGAACGATGTAGCCTAATTGATTATTTTAATTCCATATTCCTTTGTTTTAATGATTCGTTACATGTATTGATTTATTATTGCGTTTAATGCATGAGTTAACTGGCCACTAATTCATGATTCAATGTGTTATTTTCATAATCCGAGATGTAAGTTAATAACATAGATCAAGGTAATAAATCCGGTAATTGGACAAGAGATAGGATATACTCTTGTTATTATCGCGATCGTGTGTGAATTCTTATGTAATATGTATCTAGATAAGGAATATT
Organism: Ligustrum vulgare; assembly: GCA_963555705.1. Classification (NCBI taxonomy): domain Eukaryota; kingdom Viridiplantae; phylum Streptophyta; class Magnoliopsida; order Lamiales; family Oleaceae; genus Ligustrum; species Ligustrum vulgare. Next base: position 38,807,940 of record OY743169.1, on the reverse strand, counting down.
CGGACCATCTGTAAAGATACATAGTTGACTTATTTAGGTAGAATTGGTTTAAACTCGAGAGAGGAATTTCAATATACACTAGTGAATTCGACCGGGTACATATTTAGAAAATAAAATTGGAATTGGATATAATTTAAGGTGAAACCGTGAATCTCAACTACATTGCAATCATTTTTAAAAACAAAACAATTTAGCAATTTTTAATTCTTTAGTTAATTTTCTTATTTTTTTTGTTTAAAATAATCAAACATCAAACTCATTCTTTTGTTCAAATAGGGATAAGAACTAAAATATTTCGATACTTAATAGGAGCCCTGTGTGAACGATAATCCGGACTCTTTGATCCACTTTATTACTTTTCACGATCCGTACACTTGCGGGTATATTTTGTATCGCAAAATAAAGTAAATAGCAATTGTATGACCTGAACTCTAAGCTTGCACTCTATACTATTAAGCATTAACATCGAGAATACTACTTCAGAATTCTTGATTATGGGCAGAAATACGACCTTTGTAAAGACATAGCGATACGAGAGCATACCTAAAAGTGATTTCCTCTCGGGAGGTTTGAACATTACTCTATCCTTCCCAGGTACAAACAAACCGCCACTGCTGGTCTCCTCGGATTCTAAAGTTTCTGTTGTTTTGTTAGGGTCAATAAATCTACCATCTCCTTTTCCCTGCACATGAAAAATTGAGATTAAGCATTCATTAACTTCAAAAATAAATGTAAAGGTAAGCAAGAAATAGCAAATTAAACTTTGATGGGAAAATAACCGGTGCATGAAAATCAAATTTCGCTTGAAGGATATCAAAGCACGGCTAGCATAGATGTTATACTGACCTTGATTAATGTCTTTTCAACGACACTCCTTAAATACCTAAATCCTCAGCAGGATTAGATGATGTTTTATTGAAAATGAAAAATTCACAACAGTCAAACCAAGTACGAATCAACACAAGATAAAATCGGTGCCACGAGGATTATGCTCTCGTTTCCCTTCTTCCCTTTCCTTCCCAGCAAAATGTCCCAATTTTTAGTGGGGAAATGCATAACCGCCTTAAAAACAGGCCTTCGTTTAGTTGGATATTAATTTATGGATTACACAGTATTGGCTTTAATTGGACTATAGGTTTGCAAATAGACACCATAAATGGGCTTCTATCAGGCCTTATCATTTATGGGAAGGAAAAAATACAAAAATAAGGTGATTATAAACACAAATTTCAAAATTAAGATAAAATTTGTATAATTTCAAAAATCAGGTTATAATTAAAATTAATTAATTAAAAACATTTTATTAGCTATTAATTATTAAGGTTACAACACTGTATAATTCAAATCACAAACACAAAAATTTAGGTCACAAATAATTTAGGGACACAAAATATCAAATATTAGGTTACAAAATAAACTTATTTTTAGGTCACAATAATTAATTTTTTAAACCACGAACACATTTTAGGTCACAAGTTATCAAATTGTTAGATCACGATTTTTTTAAAATCACAATTATCAAATTATTAGGTCACAATTAACACATTTTTAGGTCACAAATTATCAAATTGTTAGATCACGAATTTTTTTAAATCACAATTATCAAATTAATTTTTAGGTCACAACTTATATCAATATTGCCCCTAAGTCACATTTATCATATAATTATTAGGTCACGGATCAATTTATTAATGTTTTCAAGTGAAAACTTCTCAACCTAATTGTTGTCTGCTGCCACAGTGCCCGTCATCATCGTCTCCGTCGTGGCCACCACCTCCACCAGAAAACTCCACTCCATCTCCACATTCCAATGCCAAAATCCCACTCCCTCCCTCCCTCACCCACCATCCTCACTACCGTCTCCCACTTTGTCGGCATCAAAACTAATAGACCGAGCAACATCAAAAGTCCACAACTTGTATGATTAAAAAAAAAAAAAATCTAGATCAAAGTACCATCATTAGATCGAAGCAATGAAATAGGACCATCACTCGATAGAAGCAGCGTGACAACTGCTTCGATGCACTGATATATAAGCGGCACCGGTGCTAGATCTGTGCAGAGGGGCTGCTACTTCGATTCTTAGATCTAGAAGCGGCATCGCTGCCTCGAGGAGAGTAATTGCGCCGCCGCGGTTACCTTTGAATAGCCACTGCTAGCGAGGCGTTTTATGAGAGTTTCGAAGTTGTCACAAGGGGCGTCGCCCGGAGAAGATGGAACGCATTGGCGGAGATAGGCAGCGCGAGGTGTGGTCATGTGTGGAAGGCGACGCCGATTTCTATTCAAAGCTGAGAGTGTGTATGGATCGTGTATATAGAAAGAGAGAATATAATTAGGGTTTGAATTGGTGTATGATTGATAAATGGTTGAATAATTAATTTAATTTTAAATTATTTTAATTTAGTTATTAAAATTTTAATTACTACCTGATATTTGTAATTATACAAGTTTCATCTCATTTATGAATTTTGATATTTAAAAGTAGGGGTGGATGTAATTTCCACTTATGGGAAAAATACGTATATCAAGCTATTACAATTATACAATTCATAATTGCGACATAATTATAATTGGAATAATTGTACAGATTACTTACTTCAGATAATAAAACTTATTTTTACTACCCAAACAAAAAATTTTGAAAAATACTTCATTGTTACTAAAAAAAATTGAAAAATATCAAAGGTATCATACTATGATACTAACATATTTGAGAAGTATCAAAAGTATCAGATTGTGATACTTCACGTGATTATGAAGTATTTTTCAGTTTTTACGATTTTATTATAAGTAATTTTCAATTTTTATTAAATTCAAGTAAATTTCAATTTGATTCCTAAAAGTAGTGTAATTATGTGAATAGCCCATTATAATTCATTCACTAATCAGGTTCATATATATATTAATAGCAATCATGTAAAATATGGCATGTAATCACGCTTTCATTTTAAAGAATTTCCCCTGAAATCAAGCAATCAGTTACTCTACTTTACCATAAGCGACGATTCTGTCCAATTAACCATTGTTTGATGAGCTTCATAATGTATTAAACGCAGGAAGAGGACGGAGACCACTAATTAACTCCTTGCCGCCGAAGTCTCATAATCTCGAGATCGAAGATAAACGAGGTCACAGTTGAACTTCAGATGATGAAATCATAATCTAAGTCTCTACAACAATCTTATTGTGATCCCAGAATGGTTCTCCATCTTGATCGGGCTAAAAGGAAGGTGCCTCTAGTTGACCGTTCTCTGATTTTTTTTTTCTCTGTGAAAAACTCTTCAAGTCAATCTCAACATCATTTTTATCATCTCGATTTGGAACTTCTTGTGAAGGATCTACATCTTCTTTGACCAAATTAAATCATTTCATAGTCAGTAAAATGTGACTTGGAATGTGTAACATGTGACTGAATTCATCATCACTATGACATGTTCAAATATGATATGGGGAACTCGTCTTTATGACTAGTAACCTAAAAGAGGCGTCATACATAAACATGTGACTGAATAATTTTACATGTGACCAGGATTAAATCATTTCACATTCAACATCTGACTTGATGTGTGTAACATGTGACCTGAATAATAATAACACGACAAATGGTTCTATCAAAAAAACCTGAGGTCTGCTGCTAAAAAAAAAAAAAAAAATGTGACATGTATTAGTTGATACGTGACTTGGAATAAATCATTTCACATTCAACATGTGAAAAACACAAATGGAAGATATCAAATTATGCATTTTTTCAAGTTATAACCTACAATATCCCCCAAAATTGAGGGGAAACATTTTCAAATGTTACAACCAACCAAGATTTGCAGGTCACGGTAATTAAAATGAATAAAATAAATAACACAAGCCTTGTATTTGGAGACTTTAAACACAGTGGCATCAGAAGAGTGACCTAGTCTTCTGTGTAACATGTAACCTTAGTAGTTGAAAATGTCACCATGGATAACATGAGATCTTTTGCTAGATATACATTTTAGATACCAAGTGTGATTTGATATTCTTAAAGACACCAGTACATGTAAATTAATTACTCAGCTTCATATTCAAAGCTTGAGGTGATCTTCAAAGTCTTAAGCTGCTAATTATTGTATGGATTTATGATGGTACGTTTGGTTCTCTATCATTGATTGGAACTTCGTTAATTTTTAGTGAGTCTACCATTGCAGCATGCTTGTTGCATATGTGATCAAATTAAATCAGTTCACAGTCATTAACATGTAATCTGGAGTGTGTAACATGTGACTTGAATTCATAATCAACACATGTTCAAATATTACTAAGCAACTCATCACTGTGACAGAAAAAACTATGGTCTGCTTCTATAAATATAACATGAATCAGAATTTACATAAATGAAAAAAAAAATTATTTCACTAAATCAATTCAAATCCAATACAGCTTTTGGTTCAAATATTTAAAAAAAGCGATACAGTATACAATATTCTTAGTACTGATTGAACATAAATTCACTTGTCATCAATTATAACGTTGTCTATCCTCTGAGACTTTGAACATGTGACCTGGAGAAACACCACGACAATGTCCGACACACCACCACCACCACAACAATGCTTATTGTTCACTAGAAACACACCGCAAGTGCACGAGTCGCATACAAGTGATAGTGGACTAATTGAGTCCGGTTTATTGATCCCACAAGGATTGTCTATTTCAATTACACTCTAATATAATTAATTTTAACAAGAAAAACACACAATAAAGATTTGTTTGGGAATGTTCTCGTACTAGAATTAAAGTTGCAAATGTAAATAAATAACTAGAAAATGGTGATGAATAGATGATAAAGGAGTGTTGGGATTCTTGATTCCACATGACCATTACCTAATTGAATTCACAACAAGCAAATAGAAATGCAATTCATTAATCATGTTAGACCCGATTTTCCAAGCTTAGTCAATTACCTCTCTCGAGTGAAATCAACCCTAATTAGTGGCATTAACCTACTATATCTCTATGTCGATTAAAAACACACCAATTGCATTAAACCTTTATGAAAATAGCTCAATGGGTCATCTAGGATTTTAGGTATATCTCTATCCTAAACAAGAACCTAGAGCAAATATTGTATTGATCTAGAATACACAACAATTTCTCAATAATTGCACATCTCATGAAACCTAAGCATCAATGTGGCCACAATAAATGCTAGTCAATAAATACAACAATAAATGCACAAGATAATAAATAGCTTAAATTCTTAAAACAAGCATGAAAATCAACCAAGTTAGGTCCTCCATTTTTCAGTGTAGATCAAGTTGGTCCCCAAACTTTGACTCTTTGACGGATTTGACTTTTTTCTCCTCAATTTCTTCAATAAATCTTTCATTTAGCTTCCATCTTATGTTTTCTCCCTGAAGTTGATTGTTAAACCTATTTAACCACAAAATATACACAATTAAGTAGGTATTTGTCCAAATTACTCCAAAAGTATTACTAAAAAATATATGAAATATGCATGTAAAATGCACTCAACAAATACCCCCCAAATTGAACTCTTGCTCGTCCCGAGCAAGAATATTTACATGCATCTACAAAAAGTGACAATATGATCAACAATGCTAGATACTTGCAATCTTCCATGAGTGTGAAATTGCATAATTAATTCACAATTATGTTCCCGAATAATGCTACAAAAATGAGTTTGGCTTATCCGATGTTCGATCGGTGCGTGTGTGCATAGCCACTGTCAATCGTCAATAAGATTCAAGAATGTTGATGAGTAAAGAGGTTTCAAGTCAAAACTATCCCACCATTAGTGGTCAATTCTTTCCTTTCCCACTCGTGGCATTCATCCCCCAATGAATAATTTTCTTTCCACTCCCGGGATGCAATTCTAGAGGGTACTTCTCAAATCACTCTTTCTTTTTCCGCTAAAGCATGGGTGTGTTTTACCGACAATCTCGACAACCTAGAAGTGCAGTGACTCTCCACTAATGAGTGCTTTGACATTCAAGTTTATACCAAGCAATTCAAACCCACTATTCATCTAAGCCCTTATGCAAGTACAAATGCATGATTTCTAATAACTAATATGATGTTTGCTCGTGACTTCCCCACTCCCTTAAGCTTTCTAATTGATCCATGTAGCGATCTTTAGGTCGGCAGCTCCCCAATTTTTTTTAGATCAAAGGGTACCAGGTTTCAAAATACCCCTACGGACTTATTAACTCGAGTCAAAAAGGCTACGAAGTGGGGTAGACTTATTAAGCAAATGCAATGATAATGTGCTTTTTTTTTTTAAGTGTGTGTGTGAGTACCCTACTCATTAAGCTTTCTAATTGACCCATGTAGCGAGCTTTCGGCCGGTGACTCCCAAGTTTCAAACTTAAGGTACCAAGTTTCAAGATACTCCTACGGGCTTAATAACTCGAGTCAAAAAGGCTTCGAGATAGGGAAATGCAATGCAAAAATTTAAAATGGGATTAGAACTCTAGCATATGGTCATTACTTGGCTTATACTTGGCGAAAGATACTCCACACAAAAATTTACTTCCACATGCATGGAATCACCACACGTCTAGGCCGTCTCCTTTACCGGGTCGACCACTCCCAAACTTGTCTTACATTAGGGTCAAGAGGTTTAGAGCATTAGGAAATATTTGATAGGTTGATACAAATAAACAATACAAGCTCACAACCTAGTTCATCTACTCCATTAACCTCTTCGCCCTTCAACAATTCCCAAACTCACCGACAATTGAACATGACTATTGTGCTCAATGTACATATGATCTTACATGGATAAGCATTTAAAGAAAGTAGCACAAGTAGCATATTTGGTCATAACTCATGAATTAACAACAATTTCAAACATTAAAGTCTTATAAGCCGGCAAGGCTATCTAGCATGTCAATATTCTCAACAAAATAAAAAATTTCAAACATCAAGACATCAAGGGCCGGCAAGGCAATGTAAAATGTTCATAAAGCAACATGATCCCAACACCCCCAAACTTAAATCAAACATTGTCCTCAATGTTGACAATTGCATAATAACAATAAAGGAATGGGTGATGGAACTTCCCCGGATTGATGCGTATATGATGTTCCAAATTGACCTAAGCTTTGATTATCTTGATACTCAATTCTCCCCCGAACTCGTTGAGGATAAGGTTGCTTAGGATTTCAAAAATAATTTCGAACCTACAAAAGTTGGTGATTAACCAAGTTAGAGATAATAAAAATGCAATAAGTAAATATCAACAAGTAATTATAAAGAGTAGAAATTTGGGTTGCCTCCCAAAAAGCGCTTGGTTAAAGTCGTAAGCTCGACTTTTTGATACAATTACTTCGGGTTTGCAAGCGGGATGGATGACTTCTCCTTTTCATAATTACCCCCCAAGTATGACTTCAAGCGTTGCCCATTTACTTTGAAGTTCCCTTTACTTCCATGATAAAGTTCGACCGCTCCATGTGGGAAAATTTTAGCAATGGTGAAAGGTCCCGACCATCTGGAGCGGAGTTTACCGGGGAACAGTCGAAGTCTTGAGTTGTAGAGAAGTACTTGTTGCCCAACTTGGAAGTCCCGCTTCACAATGTTCTTATCATGCCACCTCTTTGTCTTCTCTTTGTAAATCCGAGCATTTTCATATGATTCAAGGTGGAATTCATCAAGCTCATTGAGTTGGAGTAATCTTTTCTCGCTGACCAACTCCATATCAAAATTCAAAATGCGATCCACTATGTGCTGGCCGGTCAAACCAGGAATGTTCGATCTATTGTAAAGTCTGTTGTTGGCGTATATGTATTCAACTACGTGGCATGTCACGTTACAGAAGTCTAGCCACGTGGCATTCTCAGCTTGTAAACCTTGGATTTCACGTTCAATTTCAGCCTCGACCCCATGCTCGTTAGAAGAAGTTGGACTGGAATGAAAAGATACACAAAATATAAATGCAACACCGAGTATTTTCTTTATGCAGTTTGAGAATGAATATAAGCGGCATGTGTTCCAATATAAAGGCAAATTTAGGTGTAGCTATTCAAGGACTACAATAATTGTAGTGCAATGAATCTAGTGGGGGCTGACTTGTTTCTACCAATTGATGGAGTGGTTTAAAAAACGTGCAAATGTGTGTGGAAATAATTCCACCAATTTCCTCACTGTTTGGTTAGAGTTGTTTTTAGAAAAATTTAAAAAAAAACTAGTAACCAACTACTTATGTTTGTTAAAATTTTGGCGTTTAAAAAGTTTTTTTTTTTTTGTGTTTTTATGTAAGATGTATGGTTGAAAAGTGGCGCGAGAAAATATGTGTGGTTAAAAAATAATTTGTGAAAATGTATTGTTTACAACCATGTTTTATTTTGTTTTTGCCAAGCATAACCGGTACATATTCTAGTTTTCCTACAAAAACATAGCCTAGGCATGTGTTCCTCATTTAGTCCTATGTACAATGGTGTAATAAAATGTGCAGGACCAACTTGCGTTACTTTTACGGTGCAATTTCAACCCATCAACTGTAGACTACACAGTGGACGTTGCTATAACCCGTGAAACACATATTGAATTCGTCTATGGGAATTGAAGTAATTTACCATTATTTGACCATTGTTGATAACAATTTCAATCAAAATTCAATCAAGTAACTGATAATACATAACAGACAAGCATCAAAATTCAATCAAGTTCAAAAAACTCAAAGCATCTTTAAATTTGTTAATAGAAATAATCTTTGTTCCTGCATCTGCAGGATTAACCTGTGTTGGTATCTTAACAAGTTTCACAATACCTTTATCAATGATGTCCCTAATGAAATGAAATTTAACATCAATATGCTTTGACCTATTGTGAAAGACAGGATTTTTACACAGATGTAATGCACTCATGCTATCAGAACTTATTTCAACTTCAGACTCAGAAATGCAATCAATTTCAGATAATAAACCCTTTAACCATAAACATTTCTTAACAGCATCCGTAGCAGCTATATATTCTGCTTCAGTTGATGATAAGGCAACAAGTTTTTGAAGCTGGGATTTCCAGCTGATACAGGAGGAATTTAAGGTAAAGAAATAAGATGATGTTGATTTCCTGTTATCAACATTTCCAGCAAAATCTGAATCAACAAAACCTTTAAGTTTAAAATCATTTTTGATTTTTGAAAACACTAGACTAAGTCTAGCAGAACCCTTCAAATATTTTAAAAGACATTTCATAGCTTCCCAATGCAATTCACCAGGATTGCTCATAAACCTACTTAAAACACTTACAGCAAATGCTATATCAAGTCTGGTACAGACCATTAAGTACATAACATATCCAACAGCATTTGAATATGGCACATTTTTCATTCTATGCAATTCATCATTAGACTTAGGACAATGCTCAATAGACAATTTAAAATGTGCAGGCAAAGGTAAAGATACAGGTTTGGATTCCGATAAGCAAAATCTGTTTAAGACCTTTTCTATGTAATGTTTCTGATTCAAGAACAGTTTCCCAGATTGTCTATTCCTAAAAATATCCATACCAAGTATTCTTTTAGCATTTCCTATATCCTTCATTTCAAATTCAGAATGCAGTTTATCTTTAAGAACATTTATATCATGCATATTTGGTCCAGCAATCAGCATGTCATCCACATATAGTAGCAAATAAATGAAATCAGTTTTGTCAATTTTAAAATAGAAACAAGAATCATATTTACTTTTCTAAAAATTTAGGCTTTGGATATAAGAATCAAATCTCTTATACCACTGCCTAGGAGCCTGTTTCAAACCATACAATGATTTTCTCAACAAAAACACTAAATCAGAATTTTTTTCCCTTTTTCAAATCCTTTAGGTTGATGCATATAGATAGTTTCATCTAAAGAGCCATATAGGAAAGCAGTTTTCACATCCATTTGCTCAAGTTCTAAATCAAATTGTGCAACCAAGGCAAATTAAATTCTGATGGATGTGTATTTAACAACAGGTGAAAATATTTCATTAAAATCAATTCCCTCCTTTTGAGAAAAACCCTTTGCTACAAGTCTAGCCTTGTACCTAGGTTTCAAATCCTTAGATTCACTTTCTTTTAGTTTAAAAATCCATTTACAGTCAATTATCCTTTTATTTTCAGGTCTATTGACTAAAATCCAAGTACCATTCTTTAAAAGTGAGTCCATTTCATCTTGCATTGCTGCAAGCCATAGTTTTGAATCCTTAGAAGACACAGCTTCTTCAAAAGATTGAGGTTCAAGTAAAATAGGATCAGAATATGTAAAAGCAGACACAAAATCAGGATCCTCAAACCTAGGAGGTGGTCTAATCTCTCTTCTAGGTCTATCCCTAGCCAATTGATAATTTTCAAGATTAGTTTCAACTTCAGGAATATCATCAAGTTGTGGTTCAAAGCCTGCAGGTTCATGTTCAGGTTCAGGAATGACATTTGGAGACTGTGGGGATTGCTCCACCTGAAACTGAGTATTGGGCAGGCCATTTTCATCACTTAAATGGTCTGCACTCAGCTCAGATGTAATGAAATCTTTTTCTTTAACAGGATCAGACAATTTTTCATTTTTGCAAGGAAAATCATTTTCATTAAAGACCAAAGACCTACTCAAAATGACTCTGTAACCTCCCTGATCCCTGACCCATAACCTATAGCATTTGACTCCTTCTCCATAACCAAGAAAAACACATTTTAAAGACCTGGAGTCAAGTTTAGTTTCAGTATGGTGTGAGTAGGCAGCACAACCAAAAACTTTTAATTTTGAAAAATCAGGAAGATAATTATTCCAGATTTGATCTGGAATCTTAAAATCAATAGCACTGCAGGGAGAAAGATTTATCAAATAGGATGCAGTTTTGACTGCTTCACCCCAAAAAATTTTAGGTAAATTTGAGTCCAGTAAAAGACACCTAGTTCTTTCAAGAAGTGTTCTATTCATTGTTTCAGCAACCCCATTTTGCTGTGGACTGTAGGCAACAGTCTTATGCCTAAGAATACCTAAGGTACTACAAAAAGAATCAAACTCTTGATTACAAAATTCTAAACCATTATCAGTTCTAATAGTTTTGACTCTTTTTCCTTTCAAATTTTGAACTAAGGTGATCCAGTTTTTGAAAACAGACACAGTAGCATCCTTAGTTTTTAACAAATGTACCCAGGTTTTCCTAGAAAGGTCATCTACAATGAGAAGAAAATATCTGAAACCTGAAACTGAACCCACAGGAGCAGGACCCCACAAGTCAGCATGCACATATTCAAGCACATCAGTAGATTTATGAATACCTTTACCAAAAGAACTTCTTTTCTGTTTGCCTAACACACATTTTTCACAGAAGTCTAGTTTATGCAACACATCATTACCAAATACACCTTTGGTCTCAAGTAGTTTAAGTCCTTTTTGACCTATGTGTCCTAATCTTTTATGCCATAACTCAGTTTTATTCAAATCAAACACAACATTAAAAGACTTAGCATAAACAGGCAAGGCATTCAACATATAAATCTCATTAATTTTGGGAGTACTCATAATCAAGTATTTATTTTTAAAAATACTCAAAAAACCATTTTGTATTCTGATCTCAAAAGATTCAGAATCTAAAACTCCAAGTGAAATCAAGTTCCTTTTCAAATCAGGAACATATCTGGTTTTATTCAAAATAAGAGTTTTGTTATTTTCAAGATGTAACAAAACTTTTCCAATACCTTTCACATCACAACAAATATTATTGCCTAGTTTCACAGAACCAAGACACTCATTACTGAAATCAGCAAACATATCCTTTTCAGGACACATGTGAAAAGTACAACCAGAATCTAGAATCCATTCATTTTTTTTATCTGACTCAGTAGTGACATAAACCACCCCATTATTATTATTATCTTGCACTGCAGCCTCAGTCTGATTACTGATTCCCTGTTCATTTTTCCTTTTAAAACAGTATTTAATATGATGTCCAGGTTGGCCACAATAAAAGCAAATTCTAGGTGGTTTATCTATATTAGAAGTACCAGCATTATTATCCTGAGATCTAAAATTGTTCTGATTTCTGAAATTATTATAATTTTTAGCATTATTATCTTGATTTCTGAAACCAGGTTGACTTCTAAAATTACTGTCTCTAGGCCTATTGAAGTTGCCCTTATTTTGAAAATTTCCTTTCACAGACTTGTTATTCCAATCCCTATTATTGCTAGAAGTATTCCAATTTTTATTGAAATTAGTTCCAGTCTTGCTCAGTCTAGGAGAGTTCTTCTTCCTAGAGGTACCTATCACATTATAGGCTTCCTTAGGATTGTGTTTAAACTCTAACTCTTTATTCTTAAGGGATGTATGAACTATCTCAGTGGTCAACTTCTGCCCCCCATATTCCAGTGCATTCCTTAAATCTTTAAACTTATCCCCCATAGCATTTAATAAACAAACAACCTTTTGTTCATCAGTAAGTTTTTCATCACAATTTAATAGACTTTGTGTGATCTTAGTAAACCTACTCATGTTCTCTTCTACATCCTTAGATGGATCAAATTTAAAAGAGAAATATTGTTTCCAAAGAAAGCACTTATCAGGCAAAGACACAGTATCATAGAGTTCTTCCAACCTATCCCATAATTCAGATGTAGTTTTAGTCTTGCCTACTTGTCTAATAACATTATCAGATAAGTGTAAAAATAAAGTGCTCCATGCAGTTTCATCCATTTCAAGTTGTTTGTCCTGAGGGGTATCAAGGGGCCAAGATTTATCAATTGCCTTAGCACATTTCATTTGAAGTAGTAAAGCTCGCAATTTTTGACTCCAGAGGTTGAAATCCCCTTTGCCATTCCATATTTCAACATCTACCTTTAAAGTAGCCATTGAAATAATGACCAAGATTTGAAAATATTTCAAGTTATTGAGCTTTAGTAGTTCAAAGAACAGATAGTCAGACAGTAAATAATAATGCAGGTCACAATCACAAGTAAGACAATATCACAATGTCAAGTACTTATATTCAAGAAAGTTTGCTAATATTCAGAACACAGTTTTCAGCAAACAAAATAATCAAGGTGATCTCAATTCAACAGTTCTAATTATTCAATCAAGAAAAAAATGTTCAAAGACAGTATACTGATAAAAATGTCCTTCCAGTATATCCCTCAACCTATACTGGATATTCCCACACTTCCTCAGATTCCCGGATTCTCAATGAAATCCTGGACAAAGGTAAGCTAGGGGTCCTAGTTATAGGCTTCAACGGAGGAATTTGGGAGAGAACAGGAAATTTGAATAACAAATTTACAGTATAGGATTGCAGTAATTGAATAATATCACCTGATTGCAGAATAATATTTAAGCTATTGCAGCTTTCACTAAGAGTCAGAATCCCAGAAGTTCAGGGCCACAAAGAACCAGTATCAAATGTTCACCAGTATCCACCACAAAGAATTAACCACTAAGAATCAAATGTAGGATCTTTGTGTGATCAGAATATTTTATAGAAAAATTCTGAGTCTCAAGATCCTCAGAAAATATAGACTCAGAAATAAGATCCAGATACTCAAAAAATTACCAGAAACCCTAATTTTGAAAATAGGTTCCAACGAAAAATATCCACAAAATCAGAGTATCAAAAGATTTAAACAAAAACTTCAAGAATTTAAATCTGAAAATTTCTCTCAAAATATTTTCAGAAAAATACAAAAACGATTTACAGAAAAGGTTTAAACAACTCAAGAAAAGTATTTTCTTCAAAGTTTAACGAAAGGGCTAGAAACCCTAAATCGTTTTTAAAAAAAATCTCAACAACGTCCAGAAAACCCTAGATCTACCAAGAACAGATCTGGATCCAAAAAGAAATCTGAGTCAAACCACAGCGTATTTAAAGAACCCTAAGGCTCTAATACCACTGATAGGAATTAAAGGCTCAGAATCAAACCACGAAGAACAAGAATATGATATTAACCACAAAGATCAAATCAACTTTATTCAGAAACGTAAAGTTACAAACCCAGAAACCAAAATTCAAAAATATACATGAAACTTCCTGAAAACAAGAATTCGAACATAAAATCACAAAGAATCAAATGAGTTTCAGAATACTCTGACCAAACTCAAAAATTGTATACTGATTGTTATAAAATCAGTATCTAATACTACCACAAAGAATATACTTTCAAGATCTAAGATTTTCAGGAAGAAATCATCAGAAATCACTAAGTACAGACGAAGGTGATTGAAAATCGCCTAAGAGAGTTAGGGTTTGAATATGTGAGAGAGAGAGAGAGAGAGAGAGAGAGGAAGTGTCTGGATGCAGAATGAAAATCATCCAAACGTCTCCTGCCTTTTCATCACCAAGTGGACGCACAGGATTAATCAGAGTTGATCTAACGGTTTGTCTGAAGTCGGTGGAATGATAATGGATCAAATCCGGGTCTCAGCATTGGGCCGGCTGAAGGCAATGTTCCAGACTTGGGCTCCAGGTTGGTCTGATAATTTGGGCTCTATTCCGGTCCATTTCCTTTAAACAGATCAATTGTCCAACAGGTTTTATTTTGAATATCACATGTTTAAATTTCTTTGCAAGCAAAATTATTCGATTATTTTATTTTTATAGAATTTATTCCTTGCTGAATTGTGGCACAAACACGTTACTTTCACTATCCATTTACTTGTCGAACTTTGGAACAAAGAAGAAGAAGAATAAATAATTCTATTGAAATTGTAGAGAATATGAAAAATCTTAGATCAATATGAAAATTTTTTGGTGTGTGTGTTGAATAGAAAATGAACATATATATATAGAGAATAAAAAAATTGTTGTTGAAATGAAAAAAATAATAATAATAATAATTGGCAACGGTCACAAACGCTTGAAGGTGACCGTAGATGATTAAAAAATAAAAAATAGTAGCAGATGGGGCTCCCCCACATGCCCTCCCGCGGGGATCGGAACTGCAAGATTCAAAGCCGTTAAGCAAGTCAATCTCAACAAGAAAAGTAGGGAAGGCATGGAGGTTTTTTGTGGAAGAACAAGAGTTTCTCAGTATACCAGTGTTAAAATGGGCATTAGGATGTAAGTTTAGCTAAACGTACATTTGAATATCGTGTATTATGGACAATCATCAACGGCTTATTTATTGTTGCAATTTTTCAGGAGTTATGGGTTCTTTCTTTTATGTTCATGTCACATTAAGGTACTCAAAGTCGATCGATCCTTTTATCCATTTATTATTAGAAAATAAGAAAGATCGAACCCAGTTTGATTAGTTTTCAAAAGTTCACGTACTCATGATTTAAATGACATATAATATAAAATGCTCATGCCAAAAAGCCCGTCTAGCTCAGTTGGTAGAGCGCAAGGCTCTTAACCTTGTGGTCGTGGGTTCGAGCCCCACGGTGGGCGATTTTTACTGTTTTGCTCTGTTTTTTCCCCACCTTTTCGAATTATTATAATATTATATACAGCAATACAAGAGAGGATCAATTTTGAGACCAGACCGGCCTAAAGATTTTATCCAAACAGCATCAAATGGATCCTCTCTGACTTGTAAACAAAGCCGTATGATAAGCAGGTGTGTACTGATTACAAAACAATGAACAAACTTAAATATTGTCGATTGTACTATTCAGTCGAGTCAAAATTCAATTCACCATGTTTCTGAGTTTGGGGGTCTCAAACCTTAATATTACGGAAGAAAGGGCATATGGCTGGCTATACATATATATACATAATCAAAGAGAGTTGCTGGATATTCGATGCCTCTCTTGTCACCCTTCCTTTTGTTACAAGTCATTAACAGTCCTACAGCGCCTTGTCCATCAATCAACTCGAGCTATGATGAATTCGTTACTGTTCACCATCTTCCCAACTTTCCCTTAGTAGCTGATACCGAACAACATTTCTACCGCCCTTTTGTTGTGGCATCGAGCTGAGTTTTGCTAATGCAGAGGAACTATGAAAGCTCTCAGGAATGATTGAAGTCAAAGGTGAGTCAAGCTCATCGAGTTCATCATCACTCGTGTACGATTTTTTTAGTAAAGCTGGTCCGCCTCTAATCTCGCCCATAAAGGAATTGAGCGAAGCTACTGGCGGTGGCGAGTAGACTGTAGGACTTGCAACGCACGGATAGCTGGTAAGCAACTCTACAGAAGCATCCACGATTTCCTTCATCGAGGAAAACAATGTAAAACAATGTCGTTTCGCAATAATATAGACAGACATACTATTTAAATGCAACTTGAATGATCAAATAGTACTAAGTATATTCGGCTTTCTTTCAAGTTATTGGTAATATCTAAGAAAAGATTTAATTATAAACGGAGGACCAACCTCAGAATCCAGAGAGTCGATGATGTTCTGCGGAACGGGGACGGGACAGAATTCGTCTGGAACAAAATTACTAAAAACCCTCTTGATCAGCATCGGATCAAATGTCGGGCAAACCTTCAAACATGGAATTAAGAACTATGAAAATGGGAAATATAAGATGGCTAATCTATAGAGAATAAACAACTCTGTTTAGTAACTGAGTCACCTCTTTTCTGATGGCATCATCCGCTAGCATTCCGAAGGGAAGCATCATGAGGTCACCTAAAGCATGGAGAAGGCGGAACGCCTTGAAGGATTTTGGTCTCTTGTCATCAACAACAATATTATAATCCACAGGTATGTCATCTTCTATGCCAAAAAGATCTGTAAGCCATCTGGACCAATTGCCGATCTACCAGCATGGAAAAAGGAATTAAGAACCATGCGGGTCGAGGTGGCTTACTGGTTAAATGGTCTTTTTCTAGAAACTATGATTTGAAACTTTGAAGAATGTTTGTCCAAACCCCGAAGAAAATAAAAATAAATAATACTAAAGCATAAAGATATTGTAAGAGAAATACGGTTGTTCAAAATGCTTAGCGTCGGATAGATTTAGTTAAAAGTTGAATGACGAAGCCACATTGTAGAATAATAAATAAAACCAGAAAGAGACCATTCAGGAGAGAAATTATAACATGGAATACTTAGAAGGTAGCACCAAAAACCTAAAAGAAAAATATGTTTGACAATAAAGACTGGCATAAGACATAATATTTCGTAAAAGTTTTCTTCTGTACTTACAGCATTTTTTAATTGCGCACCACCTCCAAAGCTTGATTTTCCAGCAGGGATAGGGAGAACTTTAGAATCAGTAATGGGATCAGATACAGGATCCGTTGGCATTTCTTCGGCAGATTCACGAAGAATGGCATTGAACATTGCCACATCCAGCCTATCAACTAACTGCTCCATTACCTAACACGGGAAGAAGGTATTAACATGCTATATTTAGCAATAGCATGCACTTTATAACAGTTCAGCTATAAAATAAAGGAGTTTCAGCCTTTCAGGGAAAAAAGTTCGCATAGAATAGTTCACATTTTAGTGCATATTTGTTGTGCAGCAATAGACAGAACTCAAGAATACAGTGTCAAGATTTTAGCTTCTGCTTTTTCCTTATACTGTCCGATGTTATCAAATCCACCCTACTAAACAAACCATTAAAGTATATCCTTATCTAAAGAAGAAATGAATTTAGCTCTGAGCATTCTTTTATATCTGGACATACCAGTCTTGACAGCACAGACAAGCAGCCACAGTCATGCCCTCCTGCTCGAATTGGACAAAGCCTTTCACAAGCATCTTTAAATGCCCTTTTCCATAATTCTGTAGAGGAATTTCCCTGTTCGTGGTCCCCTAAATTTTGTCTTCTTTCATGAGTTTTCTTTGTACTTGAGCCTGTAGTTCTACCACTACTCTTTCCAACCATTGGCTGCATATGTGGAGTAAAAGTCTGCAGAGGACAAAATGAAAATGACTTCATAATTAATCTAACAACTATCAAACAAAAGAAGAACTAGAGAACTGAGAAATAACCTGCCACCAAATAGACTCGACAATTCGAGAGAAGATCCAAGATTCAATCTTTTCCAGTGCAATAATGAACATCAATATATCCTCACAGTCATCCGATTCTTCAATTGATTTATTCTTCTCTTTCTCCATTCCAGAATTATCAAAAGTCAATCCAGGTTCAGTTATGTTACTATTTATGCCTGATCCATCAGAACGTGGCATTTCTGCAGCAGCCTGGCTAACAATGGCTCTCAACATTATTGCATTCGACAACCAGAAGGTCAACCTACAAAAAAATGCTGCTCGTGATGGAGTAATTATTTGGAAGGGAATTTCGAAGAAACAAAATAAACTAATCTAGTAAAGCAAGACTTTCACTAACTCCTACGAAAAAGTACTGGAACAGACATTTACCTAGGAACATCATTTCCACACACTTTAGAAACCAAAACTAACCCAGACAAAGCAGCTCTTGCGGCACTTGCCCGTTTAGCTTGGGATCCTGCTCTGCAAGCATGAAGATAAAATCTGGAAAGCCGTTGAGCTGGGACATGGACTTTATTACGAGAACTTGTGTGCTCAGTAATTATAGAATATAATCCAACCTCAACAGCTGCAGTTTCTCTCAATTCTTCCTCCAGCATCTCAATTCTAGATTTCAATTCATTTTTACTTTCAGAAAGTTTATTTTTTGGTTCTTTTCTTTCAAATGTTGCCTTAACTTTCCTGTTATATTGAGAGTCTGCAATATCAAGATCTGTTGCGTTTATTCCACTGTGACTGTCGCCTAAGAATGCATTATCATTAATGGGCCCATGTATCTGGACAGACTTCACATGCTTTAACCGAGCATTATTAGTAGGAGATCCCAGAATTCCTTCTTCTTTCCGATTGGGAACAAGGGTATCACTTCTCATTGTTACCTGCCTTCTGCTAGCTTCGCCCCCCAATTTGTTCTCTGAGAAATGCGAAATCTCTTCCATTATCTTTTCATTCTGTCCATTATTTATTTCTACCCCTTTCTCTTTGCCATTCACCAGACCAATATGTGCATCACTTATTGCTGTAGCTTCTTGTTCCACTTTCTTTTCCTGAAAGGTGCGAGAGAGACTGACAGAATTTGAGTTGAAAACAGTCTTCGTAGAGTTATCAGATGACGCAAATTTGGGTAAAATTCTATCAGAGAAATCGTCTTTTACAGAATGTTCAGTGATTTCACTAATTTTATCTTTACTTTTGGCGATCTCTTCATTGGTATGACGGGTAACACTTCCCGACTGAAGATTTCCCATGCGGTTGCTGGAATTCCTGTTTATATCTTGGAAACCTATGAATGAAGGAGAATTTTTTATGGATGGAACAACAGAGTTCCTCTTGACAGATGTCATGCTTCTCTCGGGAAATTTTGATAAAGAAGTATAATTTTGTATATGGTTTCCAGTATCTGAGGATACATCGTTTAATGAAGGCCATATACTCCTGTTTGGTTCTTGAGTAGGGTCAATTCCAGTATTTAGCAATCCAATTCCATTCTGTGTTTTAGTGGCAGATAGATATTAACATTTACCCAAATAGAGAACGAAAGAATTAAAAAATAAAACTAAGAAACTTCTAAATTCAATTGGCTAAACCATATGAACTAGAATATGTTTGAAAACAAGCAAAATAATAATAATAATAATAATAATTAAGCGAACAAGATTACCTTCTCATTTTGAGACGGTGAAGCTGTTGCAACCTCAAAGGTTGATGAAGCAGCAGTCCTTGATGAGTGGGAAGAAGCATCATCATCAGTAAACGAGGCAATTTCCAAGTCATTATCATCATTATCTAGGGATGGGGATGCTGTCTTTGATAAGCTAGGTGACGGCTTCAAGCCATCCTTTTCAACTGGCTCCAAGCTAATGAACAAGGCCGGTTGCAATAAATTCTTAGAACTCTTCTTATAGTTTAAAGGAATGCTAATACTTAAGATTTCTTCAAGTACTCCATAATCTGCAAGATTTAATAGAGCAGTCCCCAATAATTGTCCTTTACTTCTCTTGTCATTTCGAGGCTGAAACAAGCTGAACTCTAAGCAATTCTTAAGAAACTTATCAGGGGCCTTTCTATCTTGGTGCAGAGTAAAGGGCAGTACGAAAGACTGGTTGAACGAAATATTGGTATTCCCAGCAACAGAAATAAAGGATCCCGAAATTTTATCACCATTTTCCCATTGGAGCAACACGGTTTGAACAGAACTCAGTGATTCTGTTGGAGGCCAAGGCCTGATCTCCCTTAAGTGCACCATGTACTCAACTTTAACAGAAGCACCTTTTCTGTGCTTTGACCTTAGCCCCAGAACCATAGCTTAAACAAAATATCTCGAAATTGTTGCTGGGTTCTGTTTGATCAACTAAAATCTAGTAAAATAAATAAATAAAAATCATAAATCAGAACTAACACTCTGTACTCATATCTATAAATGTAAATACAGGGACTGAAGGAAACACCAAATCTACTCATTCAAGTAGTTTCTTGTTAAATAATATTTAAGAAAGCATAATTGATACCAAAACTCGTGTATAACAGCGATTCATTCCCTAAAAAATGTTAACAGTACAGGCTCAAAACAGGCATGAACTTTTAACAATTAAGATAAACGGAGATGGTAAACAAGATCGAGCTGAATGGTGTTATAAAAATCAAAATATTCATCTCAATCAGAACCAAATAAAAATATAAAAACAAGCAATTTCACATTTACCAAAATAATATACCATAACAGGAGCCAACAAAAAAAGGTAAAAATGAAGAATTAAAGGCCTAAAAAATTGATCCACATACGAAAAATAATCACAGTAAAATGACCCACAAAATAAAAATTTAATATTAAGACCTGTAAGGAAGATGAATGCAATTGGATTAATAAACGAAATTATGCTATGAGCAACGCTTAAAAAAGACTAGTCTTTGTCTTCAAATTGTGAAATTTTGTTATTGAATTATTCTTCTGTGTTGTTTCTTAAGGAAGTAAAGATGGGGAAAATGAGAGGTAAAAGTCGAAACTGAAAGAAAAGTCAGGAAATCAGGGGAGAAGAAAGAAGGGAGGTTTTGTGTGTGCAGTGTGCGAAAAGTCCTTAATTCTACACCTTTAATATGTGAAAAGTTCTTGTCTCGGTCGTATGGCAACGTCATATATTGCTGATTCTGATCCTGTAAATCACCAATATGTACTGTTTGTATGAAAATTTTCTGCTACCCGTGACCACCGGTCTGGGTCACAGGTGGATTCCACCTGTGCGTGGAGGGTCCACCGCATGTGTGTGACGGGAATACATGTCAGAGGTTGGAGAAGGAAGTTGTATGTATATGGTAGTGATTTTGATCATAATTTATGAATATGTGCTAATTATACCATCATATCAAATAAAAATATAGTATAATAATATTTTAATACAAAATATTATGTAATTTAAAACTTTAAAAAGACAAAATTAATTAAAATAAGAAATGTAACATGTACAAAATTATTCAAAATTAAGAAATCCTAATTTTTATAAGATTTTTTCTCTTTTAAAAAAAAAAATTCTTATTTATTATTTTTTTGTTGAACTTTCTTTTTCTAAATAAGTTATTTTTAACTTTTTTTTATGTCAGAATATTTTGAAATAAATTTTACAATCATAAATTTATGAAATTTATTCAAAATAAGGAAAATGGCATTACGTGTCCTTTAAATGAACGAAAAAAAAAGGGGGAATTCCTTAGATATTTTGTGCAATCAAACAGGCAAAAACATGGAAAATGTGTCAACTTTGTTTTGTATTTTCCTTGAAAAAGTTCATGTATCAGACAGGCCCGTAATTTTGTTATAAGAATTTTTCTACGTATATCTATATAGATACGTGTTCTTTGGATAGTTTTCACAATGTCAAATAAAACCAAACATTTTGTAGCTTCGGTCCTGTTTTCATGAGGATGGTCAGGTCTTGTGTTTTGATTCTGATTTTTTTTTTTTTTTTTTTTTTTTGACTCTATGATTTTCCTAGGTATGCTCTGTGTACTTGTAAATAACCTATCAAAATAAATTAATAATCTATCAAAATAATTAATAACCTTAAAATACCAAATTAAGCAAATAAATGATAAAATAAATAAAATAGAAAATATGGTAGGAGTATATAAAAATTCAATAGAAATTACAGAACAAAAAACTATCATAGAACAAATAAATATGGTAAAAAAAATTAAAGAAGAAGAAATAGGGAAAAATAATTTACACAAAAGACTAGATAATATACAACAAAATATAGAAATTGTAAACCAAAATATAACAAAAATATATAACGAAATGGAAAAAGAAAACCTAAAAGAATAATAAATGACAAAGAATTTAAAGTTATCAATAGATTAGAAATAAATATAATTACTGAACAAATAGAAAAATTTATGAAAAATCCTAAAGAAGAAGGTGAAGAAGATTACATAACAGAAGAAGATTATAGACAAAATTCACCAGAATATATGTAACAACCAGGAACTAACCAAGTTAAAAAAGAAAATACAAGTAATACTAATCCACAAAATACACCAGAAATTTATATGAATCAAAGACAAAATCAAAATTTTAAAACAAATAATTTTATACCACAACAAAAATATTACACCAAGCCTAGTAAAAATTATCCTATAGAATATACACCATGGAGAAGTATGGAAACATAAATTAGTTCGGAAGGAATATGGATAGATTTAGGATGTGTACAAGATGTAGATCATGAATTAGAATTATGAATGAAATATATGGCTATGATGGTCTATACTAGAGAATTAACAGGAAAACAATTAATGTTAGAAAATACATTTATAGGAACCACTGCTAGATGGTGGGAAAATTTAACAGAAACTTATATAGGACAAGTTAGAGGAAATGACCAAGATGAAATAAGAACTATACTTAGTAGATATGAAGATGCATTAAAAAGAGAATATACATTAGTAATAGACAGAGATACTTGTGGACCACAAAATCCGGCTGGACCTTGGACCAACACGTCTCAGCTCCTCCCTCTTGAACACGTGGATCTCCTGCGCACTGTGACAAACAATCAGTTTGCAAAGGGGGTCGAGGTGGCTCCCGTTTGCACTCCGATGCCTAAGTCAGTGCCCATGTCAAGCAAATATAATTTGAGTGCGGGAAATATAAGTGCGTAAAAGAGAGAAAAGGGAGTGAGAGTAAATATTTAGTTAAGAGAGTAAAAATGCTAACCTCTAAGTTGGAGACAATCGTGATTTATTTATAGAGGAACTTGTTATCTCAGATCACGACACGTGGCGTACTTTACACTTGTCATCACCCTAACTCATGGAGGTGACAACCTTACTTTTCAACCGTAATCATTGCTACATTTCGTAGGGGATGGACGCCTGTCACGTCTTGGTAAAGGCAATGTCTCATCACTGACTCCATCTCTCTTCTGGTCAACGCCATAAAGCGTCCCGACTGAGTATAAAGCACATCGGTTAAGCATTAACCAGGTCGGCTAAAGAGGTTTGCTTGACGCACCACCTCGAAATTCATCCCAGGGTGATATTTTAGGCCTTATCTGTGGGTCAAGGTCCGTTGGGCCACTGTTGGGCTTTCGCTGGTGGATCACTGTACCTTTCTTTGGGTCAGGATTCAACAATACTAAAATTAGCTCAAAACTAAGAAATAGATATTTATTAGAAAATATATAAATATGTGACATGTGTTACTTTAAACAATTGCATGTGAATTTAGAGAATATTTTGAAAAAACAGAATATAATCAGGAAACATATGGTATGAAAATTATGAACCAGATATTCTTTAAACTACAAAACCCATGAAGTTTAAAATTATTTAAAGAATGGGAAAAATTAGAAATACCATTAAGTAATAATAGCCTAGGAGCAAAAATACAATTTATAGAAATGCAACAGAAAGAAAAATATATGCAAGCAAATAATATGATAAAATTTCATAAAGTAAATAAAAAATCATTATGCTGTGATAAATTACAATATAAACCAACCCAATGGGGATGTCATCTACAAAGAAAATATAAGAAAAATAAATATTATAGAAAAAATAGATTTAGAGACAAATTTAAAAAATTCAATAAATATAAAAAATCATATAATAAAATATTTAAAAGGTATAGAATATCATATAAAAGATATTTAAGACAAAAACAAAACAATACTAGAACATACTCTAAAAATTCTGAAAAATGTAAATGCTATTCATGTGGAGAAGTAAGACATATTTCTCCAGAATGTCCCAAGAAAGATAAAAAGAAAAGTATGATGTATATTTCATTAATAGAAAAAGAAAATTATAATCTATTACATATTGAACAAGAAGAAGAATGAGAAGAAATTCCTGAAGATGAAGAAATCTATGAATTAGAAGAACATGAAGTAATAAATACTATAATGGAATTAAAATCTTCAGAAGAAAGTAAATCTAGTGAATCTATTGAAGAAGAATATTTATATATAAATATGATAAGGCAAATTAGTGAAAAAAGTACATCTAAAGAATATAAATACCAATTAGAGGAAAATGAAGAACAACTAAATGAAAGATTAATATTTAATATTAAAATGTATGAAAAGATCTTAAAATCAAAATTAGATGTAGAACCAAAAGAAATATTTAATTTACCATTCAGGCAGAAAAATAAAGAAATAGCATATGTAGCAAGAAACCATAGTCACCCTATAAATATAAGAGATACTACAGGAAATACATTAATACTTATAATAAATGAAGAAATTATAAGACAAGAAATAAATTTATTAAATCCTGAACTGAAAGGAAAAATAAAAAACATATATTTAGGAACCGTACAAATTATAGCAAAATCCTATTTTAGAGAAGGAATAAATACACCTATAGAATTCTATATTATGGATGATAGAATTGTAAGTTCACTACAAGATGCCTTAATAGGAATTGTAACAGAAAATCTAATGTACCAAAAAGTAAAATTTACAATAAGACCAAACTTCAGCATAAGTATGAGAGAATAAAATAAAAATAAAGCCTTAATATTATATTACAGATTAAGAGGAATAGATATAGAATCAGGAAGTAAAACTATAAGTTTAACTATTAGAACAATATATGCTTTTACTAGTAAACATGAAGTAAAAATTAAGAATGTTACGAAAACACACATAATAGAACTCATATTTAAAAATCTATTGGAATACAAACCAGCTAAAGAGAATCCAAGAATGACAATACCGAAAAAATATAGAAATATATTTTAATCAAGCTAGAAGATTAGTAAATATGGATAAACCTCAAATAGAATTTGGAAGAAGATCAATTAGTCTAAGAAGAAATAATAGTACAAGATCATTACCTGAAATAGAAAATAGAAATGATTCGGATAAACAAATAATAACAAAAATATATAGAAAAATACCGAGAATGAATCTATCTAAAGGAAATAAGACAAAACAATTTGAATTTATGATAGAAATTAGAATAAATGAAGAATGGATATGATAGAAATTAGAGTAAATGGAGAATGGAAAGAACAGAAAGTATTAATAGATACTGAAGCAACTGTATCTCCTATAAATTAAAACATAATAGGAGATTTAGAACTTAAAGTAACAAATAATCCAATTCAAATACAATATTATTTTGGAAATATTCTTCCAATTGATACCTATGTAGAATTACCAATAAGAATAAACAAAAAAAAAATGAAATAATCATAAACATGTACGTAGATCATACAGAAAAGGTAAATACGGAATTATTATTAGGAACAGACTTCTTAAAGCAAGTAAAATCATATTACATAAAAGATTATAGGATGCTATTAACAATACAAAATGAGAATCTAGTTATACCAAGGCTATTATGAATAAAATACAAGGAGGAAGAGAACATATTTATATACTAACCAAAATGAATTACAATGGATATCTTAGCAGAAATTATTATGCATTGTTTGATACAGGAGCATCATCTGTTTATTTAAAGAAAATGTATTATCCCCAGAAATATGGAGTAATAAAAAAGATAATGAAGAAAGAGTCATACTTGCAGGATTTGATGGAAGCACAAATCTAATAACTAAAGTAGCAAAAAATGTTAAAATACAAATAGGAAAATATTAACTACAAATACCTTATGTACATCAATTTGATGATATGTCAGGGGATATATTATTAGGAAACAACTTCATAAAATAATACTATCTAATAACTATTGATGAAAAAGTTATACTTTTATCTACCCCTTGTCACCATATAACAATAGCAATAAGAATTAATGATCCTTACTGTAGGGAAAAATGTCTCATATAACTGCTCAGCGTGGTGAGGATAGACAAAGATTAAAACAAACAACACAATTTATGCACAATAAAAATAGAATAAATCTAGTACAAGAACATTTTGATCAAATAGTAATAAAAAATATTACAGAAAAATTACTAAAATTATCAAGAGATAATCCTTTGAAAAAATGGCACATAAACAAACATATGGCAAAAATCATTTTAGAAGATGACACTAAGATTATTAGTGTAACACCAATTAAATATACACCAAAAGAATTACCTGAATTTGAAATGCACATAAAATAAATGCTAGAAAAGAAATTCATTAAAGAATCTAGCAGTAAACATAGTAGTCCAGCCTTCATTTAAATAAAACATTCAGACCAAAAAAGAGGAAAATCTAGAATGGTAATAAATTATAAAATGTTAAACACTTATACAAAAGAATTAAAATATCAAATACCAAACCAACAGGTATTATTTAACCAAATTAGAGGAAATAAATATTTCTCTAAATTTGAACTTAAATCAGGATTTTATCATATTATGTTAACTGAAGAATCTAGACATTTAACAGCTTTTACTGCACCATAAGGATTTTATGAATGGAATGTGTTACCTTTCGGATTTAAAAATAGTCCAGGAGAATTTCAAAGGTACATGGATAAAATGTTTAAATATTATTACCATTTTATTACAGTATATATTGATGATGTTCTTATTTACTCTGAAACTAGACAATACCACCTGAAACATCTTAATATTTTTATAGATATTGTAAGAAATAATGGAGTTAAATTATCAGCTACAAAAATGGAGATAGCTAGAGAAAATGTAGAATTTTTAGGATCTATAATTAGCCAATAAGGAATAAAACTCCAAAAACATATTGGTACAAAAATACAAGGGTTTGACAATCATATATTCATATAAAAGATAAAACACAATTACAAAGTTTTTTAGGACTTGTGAACCAGACTAGGAAATATGTACCTAACTTAGCAAAACATTTAATTCCATTACAAAAAAGGCTAAAAGGAAAAACTAGATGGACACCATGGTCCAAAGACGAAGAAGAAGAAGTACAAAAAATTAAAGATATTTGTAACAAATTACCAGAATTAGAATTATCCAAAAAAGAATGTGATTCGATTATTGAAACAGATGCATGCGAAACAGCATGGGGAGCAGTACTTAAATATATTTATCCAAATGAGGATGAGGAAATGATTGCACAATACACTAGTGACAGTTTTACTCAAACTCAAACTAATTATCATATAAATGAAAAAGAATTATTAGCTGTAAAATTTGCTATTAAAAAGTTTGAATTATTTATTGTTACTACAAAATTTAAAATTAGAATCGATAATACACAAGTCAAATACTGGTTAACTAAAGAAATTGATCCAACTATTACAAATAAGAGGTTAATTAGATAGCTAGTAGAACTTAGCCATTATGATTTTGAAATTATTCATATTAAGGGTACTGACAATGTTATTGCAGATTATTTATCAAGATATGGAGGAACTACTTAAGAAAGTAGAAGAAATTAACTTGGCCATGGGTCAAATGAATATCAACTATTCAAATCTATTCAACCATATGAATACTTGCATGGTGCAGATTGTACAAATTAACAGTGAACTAGCTTTTTACAAGTCAATGGTTAATTCTATTGGGGAAATGTACAAAGGATGATCTCAATCCTCTCCAGCGAAGAATTTATCTGTAGGACTTCCTATTGAGGAAGAAGTATCTAATGTATTAATTATTGGAAGTTCATCTTTCAAATCCATTGACAAAACTATTGAACCATCTAAAGAAACTTTTTTAGAAGCTGCGAAGAAATCAGCAGTCTTAATAAAGGAACTATCAGAAAAGGAGAAAGTTATAAAGAAATTAGAGAAACATTCTTGAAGTATGTGGAGTATCTAAACAAGAGGATAAAAGAAGGGGATTGGCTAAGGACAATTAGTCATAAAAAAATCAATAAAGCAATTATTTTTTCAGGAGCAGAACCAAGAACAGTCAGGGGCCTGTTTGACCAAGGACTTATTCAGTGCATCTACCCTAGCAAGGATATGAAGGAAATATCATTATTACCTAATTCTATCAAGGCAGTAGTTAAAACAAATCTTGGAATTACCAAAGCTGAAAAGATCTATGTCAGGATTTACTCAGCCATTTCGGAATTTATTGATGAAGAATTTCTAAGGGCAGAACATATTGTAAAACTTGGAGTAACTAGCAAAGCTATTCTTTCAAAACCAGAAATTAAGTCATTTAACAAAGAAGAACAGATACAAGCTATTCCAGAAAAAGGGCATTGGGATTTAGAGTCATGTACATCGAATTAAGGGATACCCTTACACAAACTAATGTTTGGGTATATGAATCTAATGATGACAAATTATTAATCTACGGCATTGCAAGAATTAATCAAGTTAATTGTCAATTATGGAAATTAAGAGAATATGCTGAGAATATACTTGTCAGCAATTTGGATCTTAGCAAATGAGCCTATGAATATCTACATTAACTAATGGAGGTAGAAACGAGTAACAAGTGTAATAATTGTGGGGACCTACTCAACTACAACGAAGATGAAGCCTATCTTGTCTGAACCTGAATTATTCAAGGCATGGGGGTCCAGACCCATGTGAAACTTTAGAAAAGTAGTAGGAATTATTGTAATCTTATATTTTCTTTATCTACTTTAATTCTTAGCCAAGTATGTAAAAGATAGGAAATATTATCTTGTTCCACAACTTTGCTTTTACAAACTATAAAATGAGAGGTCTCTCCTTATTGTAAACATCCGAAAATCATATTGATTTTCAGCAATAAAAATCTATATTTTCTCTATCTATTGTCTTACTTTTCATTCCTAGTTCAAAATTTTCTTTCATCAAATCAATCCAGAAACAATTAGCAGAAAGTATGAGTAACTAAACTTCACATAGATATATATGAAGCCATAAAATAGTTAGTAATTCTCTATTTATTTATTAGTCCATAAGTTTATTCTTTATAAAACTTTTGTTAAAAGAGTACATTCAGAGGTAGGAAACGAAACTGGATTGTGTTGAACCTCTTTGAAGTGTTTGTTTAAGTGTTAAATAGAAAGTATTGGAGTAAGTCTTTCGAGCACCCATTAATGCATGAGTCTTTCGAGCAGCAACGATCTCCTATGGAGTTGTGTTTTATACTTTGATATTATCTGTTATCATAGTTTTAAATTTATCATTTTACTTATGATATCTCTTACATGTTTTTACATATGTTGAAAATTTGTTTTTACTATTTTAGAATTAACTATTAGAAGAGGATTTGAATTAATAACTTAAATTTAAATATTTAGTTTTATAATTTATGAATTCAGAACCTTTAATAGAATTAAATCCTTCAAAAGTAAACGACTTTAAGTATTTAAGAGAAGAAACAATTAAACAATTAGAAATTATAAGAGAAGATTTAGGAAGATTTTATAATTTATTAGACTACGCAATAAAAAAAACCCTCAGTTACAGATTTTTTACAATTTACTAGAATTATAATAAATAAAGGAAGAATAATTAGTGATTTAGAAGAAAAAAAATTGAAGAATTAAATATAATTATTGAAGAAGATTCTTTAACATATAATAGTATATACTACGCATTTTATGTAAATAATAAATTTAGAGATATAGACATAACATCAGAAAATAAAAAAAAAAATATAACTAAAAGGATAACATAGTAATTATATATTCAAAATTTTTATTTTTTAGCCGTTAGTACAATTTTTAGTATAATTTGTTAGTACATATAACAAGGTCCCTAGATAACCCCTCATCCTAACCATATATATAGAGCTCCTGACAGATGGAGCCCGAGCGATCTCTGAAATGAACTGAAGATCCAAAACACGATTCTTAATCTCGTAAATCTTGAGTACGATCATGTGAATAAAAACATTCCACGAATATATTCACTTGTCTTTGATTTTACACTCCATGTAGCTGTGAAGAAACTGGATGATGAAAAGTAGTTCGACAAGTCTGACTATTGAGGTCAATCGTCCAAGTTCCTACCCCATATATCCCCCTTGATTGCAGCGATGCGCACTTTACTAGGGGCAAAAGGCAATTACCTAATATCCAGAAAAGGAAAAGGAAAGAAAAGTAATAATATGAGCAACCAAAAAACTAAAAACATGAGAAAAGAAAATACAAGCACAACACATTATACTTGTTGGAGTGTAAAAAATCTTTTGTTTAATGAGCAAAGCAACTAATTATTATGTTAGTAAATAACTATTATATGTTTCAAAGAATACGATGGAAACCCAATTAATCTCCAACGCCTGTAGATTCAAAATTGATTTTCCAACATAATATCTTAACCTAAAGAGTAAAGAGATCCGAATAGTATTGAATGACGGCATAACTCTTAGGTTCCTTCCCTATCGTACAGAAGATTAATCTACGTTAAAAGTTGATAATTTTGTTGGGTTTTGACCCAAAAATATCTTGAACAATTGATTTTCTTGTTAAAGTGGTTGACTTGAATACTAAGTTAAATGTGAAAAGAAAAGGAAGATAATCTTTTTGACATGAATTTCTTTCCTTATTCTGATTATTCCACTTCAACAAGGAAACAACTTGGAGCACAAGTAATACACTTTTTTGGTTATATTTACCTATAAATATGTGTGTTGAGGAGTCAATTAATTGCACATTGATTAGAGAGTATTGTAAAGAAAAATGTAGTCTAGTATCTTGATTTTTCTTGAGTTCTTTGTGGATTGTATAAAGAAGTAGAAATTAGTCGATGTGGTAAAACTTGATTATTTTTCCTACAATACTTGAGGGTTTGGTGAGTGCAAATTCTATATAATTCTAACAATTTATTATATAGTGAAAAACTTTGGCAGTCCGTAAATTTTACGTTTTTGTTTTATTTTCTTATTGGTTCAATTATTTCTTGAACATCGAAATTCCTGTGGTTAATTAGATAGGGAATTTATGTGTAATTCTCAGCAGTGACGCCGTCGATGGGGAAATCGACGTCTAATTAACATAGCATCAGGTGGTTTGAAGATTTTTTTGAAGAAAAGAAAATATGTTTGAAAATTACAACATGGAGAAATTTGAGTGGAAGATCAATTTTGGCTAGTGGTAAGTACAAGTAATAGATGTATTAATTCAGACGGGACTGCATAAAGTTTTAAAGGAAAAATCAACCCTGATTTCTTATAAAGAAACTGAATCTAACACGAATGATGGAGATTTGGATTTGAAGGCTACTAGCATGTTACAACTTTGTTTGGTTAAAAATGTTTTCGCAAATATTTATGGAATATTTGCTGTGAAGGAATTGTGGAAAAAACTGGAAGAGTTGTATCAGATGAAGAGCTTGTCAAATAACTTGCATCAGAAGGAGCGGTTTCATTCTTTGAGAATGAATGTAGATATGAAAATTTTAGACCATCTTAGTGTTATAAATGAGATTATTTCTGAACTGAAATGTATTGGAGTTAAGATCGATGATGATAATAAGGTTCATCTCGTCCCTTTCATCCACGTTTGAGCACATCATGCTGATTTTGATGTACGGGAAGGAAACGGTGGAATTTTCAGAAATTAAGTTGAATAAGTTGAAGACTTGAAGTGACAGTTCATCTAAAAACGCTTTGCTTGTTACTGAAAAGTAGAATAGATGTAACTTCATAAAGAAGAAGGTATTGTGTTGGAACTGTGGTAAATCTAGTCATGTGAGAAGAAATTGTCCAAAAAAGTGGAGCAAAGTCAGCTAACTGTTCGGAGGTGGACAGTGCGACTCTCCGGTGGAGGGTAGTGATGATGTACTTTAGTAAGATGGGACTTCCTTATGGCATGAAGCCAATTGCCATTATAGAGGATGTGTTCTTGCGGCGGGTACATATGTTTGCACACGGACATTGATTTGACGTTAATGCAAGGTGTGTTGTGCAATTAATGTCATTGACTGATGAACTCCTAAAGAAAACCAAACATGAGAGTTGCACCATAATTTTTTAGTAATGTTTATTTCGACATAAGCAGATGAAAAGTTAGGAATTCGTCGATAATTCTGAGTGCTGGTTATACTCATGTGGTGGAGTGTGGGATCGTCAAAGTGTTAAATGCTTGCCTGTTTATCCAATGATTGAATTTGAATTTTTTGGGTTGGAATAATTTTTGTGTTAAGGTGAAGATTGTTGGGTTTTGACCCAAAAATATCTTGGATAATTGATTTTCTTATTAAAGTGGTTAACTTGGAGACCAAGTTAAAGGTGAAAAGAAAAGGAAGATAATCTTTTTGACATGAATTTCTTTCTTTATACTGATTATTCCACTTCAATAAGGAAACATTTTGGGGTACAAGTAATACACTTATGTTACTTATAAATATGTGTATGGAGGAGTCAATTAACTGCACATTGACTAGAGAGTATTGTGAGGAAAAATATAATCCACCATCTTGATTTTTTCTTGGATTTTTTGTAGGTTGTACAAAGGAGTAGAAATTTGTCGATGTGGTAAAACTTAATTATTTTTCCTACAATACTTGAGTGTTTTGTAAGTGCAA
Source organism: Ligustrum vulgare (assembly GCA_963555705.1). Lineage (NCBI taxonomy): Eukaryota > Viridiplantae > Streptophyta > Magnoliopsida > Lamiales > Oleaceae > Ligustrum > Ligustrum vulgare. Next base: position 38,775,199 of record OY743169.1, on the reverse strand, counting down.
ATTCTATATAATTATAACAATTTATTATATAGTTAAAAACTTTTGCAGTCCGTAAATTTTGTATTGTTTTATTTTCTTGTTAGCTCAATTATTTCTTAATCAAAATTCCTGTATTTAATTAGAGAGGAAATTTGTGTACAATTCCAACAAATTTTCGGTGGTACGATTAAAAAAAGAAAACAACGAAAGCACTTTACTGGACCGACACTGAAAGACGAAAGCTAGGAGAGTGAATGAGTCATTGTCAATTTCACAATTTCATCTTGTCTAATCCTCCCTTGCATTCTTATTCACTATTGCATACCAAGCATATTCTTGAAATTTTAAGAAAGCAATAATAATTCTAAGAGGTTTCACCAACTTCAAACAAGATATATAACCTGTGCTGGGTAAATTCTGGCGATTCTTTTGAAGTGTGCACCAAGTGACAGTTAATAGCTATAAAGAATTTGGTGAGTGAAAGGGATGCAATGCTTCAAGTACACAAAATCATCATGTAAACATTGAATCGTGTCCAACAAACTCTGTCATATAAACTGCTGATATAAATTTGCATAAAGAATTAGGATCAATCAATAATGAAAAAGCAGGTTACATTCCAGCAATTGAACAGTTCTGATTCTGGCCGAGAATATCAGATTAACACATGGCCCTAAAGCAAAAATCGGAAAGGAGTTCGACTTATTGACCAAAATAGTTCAACAAACTGGTAACATAGTTGTTTCATCATTGTGCAACCAAAACAGAAAAGGGCAAATTTTAGACACGTCAAGAAATAATCATAGAATCTTAAAGCAGTAATGTCTGGTACAATCATTAAGTTATACACCCTGCTTCCTGGAATGGATGGCATTATGAAATGTCTCTCCACAAATATGGAAGTTTATTCAACTGGATCTAGTTTGCATTTCCCTACAAAAGAAGAATAACGGACAAAACATTTCTGGTTACTAATCGAAAAAGAGGGGAAATATACACATAATTGCACCTGTTAACATAATATTGGTGCACTTACATGCCAGAGAAAACAGTTCTAGATCTAACAGGCTGTTGATTGTTATGAAATTTTCTTGTAATTTTTTGACCCGTTATCCAAATAACTTGATTGCACAAACAAATGAAGCCATTCTCCAGATTCAAAAAAGAGCAGAAGATAGAAATGCATTAAAATAACAGGAGGATCTTAGTTACATTGCCACTAGCGTTAGTGGTGAACAATACAAACATATGCTACATTACTGGAAACTAATACCAACCATGCCATACAAAAAAATTGAGAAATGTTATGGTCTTTGGAGGGTAGAAGCCATTCTTCACAATGCCTCCGTTTGGGTTTCATTTTCTTCTCCTGAAATTCTACTTTTCAAAGTCAAACATTAATTTAACCACACATTTCGTAATACCCACTTATCAACTATTCATTTCTTGAAAAGTAGAATTTTATTAGCAAGAAAAATGTAGGGAGCATTCCACCTAAACTAAGGTTTTTGAAAAATAGACTTGACAAAAAATATCAACCCTTAATTTAAATTAATCCAATGGTTTACATATCCTTATTAAAACCTTCTATACCAAACAACCTTCCACTAACCCCCTTCCCTCCCCACCGTAACGTGCCCCCTACCCGTCTCTCTCTCTCTCTCTCTCTCTCTCTCTCTCTTCTACACACACACACACACACACTCTATACATAGATATAGACAGAAGTCTCTCTCTCTCTTTCTCTATATATGTGTGTGTGTGTGTGTGTGTACATACATACATACATACATGTATAGCACAAGCTATACATGGAAACAAGTTTAGACACAGGTCACAGAGAGTTTTTCTCTCTGTATACACACTATACATGAACACAATTTCAAATGCAGAGATAAGAGTTAGTTTTTCTTCAATATGCATATATGCATATGTAATTGGTTGAAGGGTGTGATATTTAAGGTTTTAATAGCCATTAAATTAATTTAAATTAAAGATTAATTTTGCAAGTTTATTTATCAAAAACCTTGGTAGGTGGAACACTCCCCAATAAATGAAAGCCACATGGAGGCAATAATCCACTAACATATTATAAGACTAATACAATTCATAAAACTATTTCTGAAGGTTGAACCTATGCAGCCAACGCCCTCAGTTTCTATCCGACTAGATTCGTCTCATCTCAAATGAACTAATTTTTCTACTCGAGGTCCATGAATTTCTTACATTAGGACCTTAGGATCAAAATCACAAAAGTTGTAAAATGCAATATGTTACGAACAATTCATTAGCAAATGAGGTTAATTTGTATTACCATCTCTCAAAGGTGTTTGAGGCAGTGACAGTGAATGTTCATGGCTTTTGAATAGCATTTTTCATAGTTACTACATCTGATTCGGTGACTCTAATAGTAATACCATCATTATTACTTTCCAATATGGAAATGATAACATTTACAACTTTGTTTCTTTGCCTATCTCCAGTGTTACTAGGCAAAGAAACATAATTGCAAATTTTATCTTTGGCATGTTAAATAGTGGTAATTGATATTTGATGATGTTGAAAAGAAGTAATTGATGATGTTACTATCATAGTCATTAATTTAAATGCAGTAAACTCAGAAAATTATTAGTCATGTTGAACAACCTCCTTAAATATCTTAGCCACCACTGGTCAATGGCAACATAAATTAACCTCGTTCACCAACAATTTTTTGGCAACACAAATTAACCTCTTCTGCCAACAAATTGTTCGGCAACACAAATTGTATTTTACAATTCTCGTGAACCTCATCTTAAGATATCAGTTGTAAAATCTACGGGCTTCATTCTCGATATATCTATCTATATATAAAAACAAAGTAGCCATCACCAAAAATACACACACACTTTCCCTCCAAAAATTACTTGCTAAATTTGGAAATTTTTTACCAAAAAACAAGAGACTTAAAAAATAATAAAAATTAAAGCGTAATGGGAATTGGAACTATTTCAAAATTTAATGGTTGAACAATCAAACTCCAAAGTGTAATTATTGTAAATTTTAATTACACTTTTAAGCACTACATGTATTTGTTCCCCCCAAAAAAAAAAAAGTTTTGAACATTGTTAAATTATATAAAAAATAATGATCGTTAAATTTCTTTTTTTAAAAAGAAAAAAAAAAGAATGTGATGTTTTCGAGGTAAAAATTAGTTGTTGAAACGTGGAGAGAAAGATAAGTGTGATTAAAAATGTGTTTTTTAAAAACATTTTTGTTAAATAGAGATGCTTCGTTCCAATTTCAAAAAATGACAATTTGAATTTATTTATTGTGTTTTTAAAATAGGATGTTTGATTTTATTATAATTATTAATCTTATAATGTATCCTAACTTTTTTTTTTTTGTGAAAAAAGGTGAAAAACTAACATCAAAAGCATCATAAGTTTAATTTAAAAAATAAATAGATAATTTTCAATTGTTATAAAAAAGTATTCAAAATCGGTTATTAAGAAATTTTGTTCGATTTATTAAAAAAAAGATTATTCAAAAATATTCTGTTTAATCATAGTGTGACTACTTTGGTAGAGTAATATTAAATTTTTTCTAGAGATATAAAATTATATTACAAAATGTGTTAAAAAATATTTAAATAATCCGAAAATGTTTAGTTTAAAGAACGAAAAATATTTTAGTTTAAAGAACTTAAGAACATTCCTTAATCCTTATATTGTGTACTTTTTTTTATAAGTTTTCCAATTAAATTATATAAAAAAAAGATTAAATGACTAATCCAGAAATTTTCTTTCAAATAGAATAATTTCATACTTGATTGAATATAATTTTCTTTCAGATCGAATAATTTCATACTTGATTGAATACTTTATATTTTTTTTTCAAATACAATGTTCATTTATATTATTCTTGATTTTTTTTTTTTTTACAATGATTATGTTTTAATTTGAGAGCAAACAAAAAATATATCCTCTATAAAATTGTCTCAAAAATCAAACGTATAAAATAATTTAACATATATTGTCTATAACAACAATATTATTTAATTTCAAAATTAGCAATTCATAACAAATATAGATTTATGGTTGTTAATTTTATTTATTAGAAGAAAAAAGTCCAACAAACAAATAAACAATAAATAAAAATAAATTTAAAAAGAAAAATCCTATAAAGATTAGAATTTCCTAATTTTGATTAGTTTTGTACATTTTACATTTCAAATTTTGATATGTTTTGTCTTTTTAAAAATTTTGAATTCGATAATATTTTTTTTTATTAAAATGTTATTGTATTATGTTTTTATTTTTCATGATTGTATAATTAACATATTTTCATAAATTTTGATAAAAATCACTATCATAAACATATTCCCATGCATCGCACGGGTGAAAATACTAGTCTATTACAATAATTGAGGGCATTATTTGCATAGGTACTGCAACAATCAAAAATGATTGTAAGAGCTGGAATAGAGATATGTCTTATGCTAAGTTAAGGACTTATAATATGCTAGTGGATTATTGTGAAAAGAATGACTTCTCCTCTCCAAGACCATAATCTTTAGTGGATTATTATGAAAGAAATGACTTATATTCGAAAGGCATGCATATTGAACAAGACTCAAAATGCTTAAGGAAGAAAACGATGTTTAAAATCTTGTCTATGCAATGTATAATCATGCCTGCTACTGCATATGAAACAAGTAGAAAGGTTATAATGCCAACCTATATAAAAGGATCAAGCAGCAGCAACCTGCTGTAACTCTCTCTCAGCATGCTCCCTGATCCTCCGCTCAAGCTCTGGTCGGAAGTGCCTGATAAGACCTTGAACTGGCCAAGCAGCAGCATCACCTAAGGCACAGATTGTGTGTCCTTCAATCTGCTTTGTCACTTCGTGTAGCATATCAATCTCCTCTAACTTCGCATTTCCCACCTTCAATCTCTCCATTATCATCCAAAGCCATCCTGTACCTTCTCTGCAAGGTGTACACTGACCGCAACTCTCATGCTTGTAGAAGTAAGACAGCCTTGCAATTGCATCTACAACATCTGTTGACTTATCCATCACAATTACAGCTGCAGTTCCCAAACCTGACTGCACAGCTTTGAGCGCATCGAAATCCATGAGCACGTCCTCACATATGTGCTTGGGAAGTAAAGGAACAGATGAACCACCTGGTATAACTGCAAGTAAATTGTCCCATCCACCACGAACACCACCACAGTGTCTCTCTAAAAGCTCTTTCAATGGTATACTCATCTCCTCTTCAACAGTACAAGGCTTGTTTACATGGCCTGAGATGCAAAATAGTTTTGTACCTGAATTGTTTTTCCTGCCAAAGCTAGCAAACCATTCCGGCCCACGCCTTAATATGGTGGGTGAAACAGCCACTGTTTCAACATTTGTAACAGTCGTTGGGCAACCGTATAGACCTGCGTTAGCTGGAAAAGGAGGCTTCAACCTAGGTTTTCCTTGTTTCCCCTCAAGGCTCTCCAGAAGAGCTGTTTCTTCACCACAAATATAAGCACCGGCCCCAAAGTGGATATGTACATCAAAATCATAACCTGATCCACATGCATTCTTCCCCAATAATCCGGCCTCATAAGCTTCTCTCCTGGCCTTCTCAAGGTTCAACCTTTCATTCACATATTCGCCCCGAATGTAAATATATGCAGCTCTGGCCCTCATTCCCACTCCAGCAATTAGACAACCCTCTAGTAATTTGTGTGGATCATGACGCATTATTTCTCTATCTTTACACGTTCCAGGTTCACTTTCATCAGCATTAACAACGAGATATGAAGGACGACCATCAGAAACCTTTGGCATGAAAGACCATTTAAGACCAGAAGCAAATCCGGCACCACCACGTCCACGAAGTCCAGATTTCTTGATTTCATTGACAATCCAATCAGTTCCCTTGAGTACCAGGTCTTTTGTTCTATACCAGTCTCCTCGTTTCATGGCACCTTTGAGAAAGGGGTCATGCAACCCATATACATTTGTGAAGATACGATCCTCATCTTTCAAGCCACCAAAGTGAGTTTTCTCTGGAGGTGGTGGAGGCGGTGGAGGTTGTGGGGTAGCCGAAGTTGTTGCAGTCTGGGTGTTGAAAAATCTACTGGCTAGGCCCAATTTCTCGGTGGGACGCCAAACCAAAGCAGTCCTTTGCAGAGAAAGTATGTTCTTCATAGGTGACTGTTAAAATGAAAAGAAAACAATATAAACATAGCCTCCATTCGGCGGCTTGAAAATTGATTATAAATAGAATCATTGTTTCCAGTAAAATATGTGGTTGAAAAGTGATTTCGAAAAATGTGGTTAAAAAGTGATATTGATAACTGTAATGTTTATAAACATTGTTTAAGACAATGTTATGTTACCAAGTGGAGGCTTAATCGATTCTAGTCTTCACAGTAAAGTTTATGTAAATTCAAGGAGTGCACTCCTTTCCTCCCCCAAAGGGACAAACAAGAAGATAAAATTTCTCATCTACATAAAGCAGTATTTTGAATCCAGTAATGTACATTTCTTTAAGAGACAAACAAAGAGCTGATAACTAACCACAACAGAGGAGAGCATATTCAATCCACAACATCAATCATCATACGAGATGATCAGCGCTAAGAATAGCTAGCTAATATTTTGTGGTTGTGCTCCTCTTACCCAAAGAACAGGTTGTAGATTTTAAAACTTCAAGAATATCTTGTTATCCACATCAAATTCATTCTTAGCAAACAATATTTACTAAATAATCGTTTTCCAAAAAAAAAAAAATTGATGTAAGAATCAAAATTAAGGTCCCCCCCCCCTCCCTTTCCCTTCCAAACTGAGGAACTTTGTTAGAATGCCTTTTTCGAAGGCCAAGATGAAAAACAGCAGTTTTCTAAGCGTTTTAATCACAGTAGCGTTTTTATTACTTAAGCATTCACAAAATGTCTATCATATCCTCATTAGTCTTCCAACCAAATGGGTATTTATTTATTTTATCGAGACTTGCGTATGGCCAACTAGACCCAATCGAGGCAGCACAAACTTTGAGGTGTATATATTTTATCCTTTTTCTCTCTCACTTTCAGTCTTCATGTGTATCACAAGAACTCTTAAGTCAAATTCCAGAAACCTATTTTATTCGTTCTCCCAAAACCGTCCCAATTACTAGTAGACAACCACACATAAACGCATGCTTTTGTCGTTCTTAGGAACTCACTTCCCATATAACTCGTTACGGCCCCTTATAATTTTAATGACATCATAAAATGACAATTACAAGAAAATAAAGCATCAGATGGATTGATTATTTATATATTTTCATTACTTATTCCTCTCACTAGTGCAACCACAGTCAGTGGCGTTAAAGAAAATATTTCAAACAGCTAAGCACATTGTGATTGGGTGAGATATTATTCTTTAGTATTCAAAATCAACACACCAGCCTATTTTCGAATCACTGTAACAAGCACCTTATGCGCTTCATTACTTTTAACTCTGAAATTATACATGACAAACCTTGATGAAGTGCTGAGAAGACAAAGAGGTGTAAGCAAAAGAAGGGAACTTTGCATCTCTGTTATCTCAAGAAGAGTATATAAACTGATGACATCCTAAAAATAAAATGCCAGCCTATAGATATTATCTAGAGGGTGAAAAAATCATAGTGCACTCTCCAAAAAATAAAAGAAGAGCATTCTAATTTTCTTCAATATATAATTATTCCAGCTATTGAAATCTCTACCAGTCAAGAGGTTATTTTTAACCTTTTTACTCACTGAAACACTCATTTTTCTGGCCTCTTAGTTTTCTTGAATGATAATTGACTCAAACTCTATTAGTAAGTGAAAACTCAAGCAAATGAAGATCAAAATCCACCAACTTCTACTGGATGTTTCATCTTTCAGTTTCAAATGCTGAGGTGCTAATAATTATTTTCATCTTGGCCATGTAAATTCAGAAATACTTACTTTCCCAGTATTCAGATAAGATAATTCAAATAATTCAATAAATTATATGAGCAACAATGAAATAAAATACTAGAGTTTAAAACCGTCTCTATTGCTACCATTATCCGGATTGAAAAAAAAAAATTAAAAAAAAAATTCTTGATGTAAGAATCCTAAACTGCATTTGTTAGGGCTTTGAAAAATCGGAACGCATAAACTAAATTGATTGAAATCGCATATCCCAGGGGTTTCATTCTCGAGATCCCAAATCCACAAAAGAGGAATTTTAAGCCAGATGTGCATACAAAGAGAAAAAACAGAGTTACAGAAACATCAAATAACGTATCAGATTCACGCAAAAAGAGAATGGAAAGTCTGAAGCTCGACAAAAGATTGCATTGCGTACCATGATTTGAAGTAAGCACTGCTGATTCAACTGATTAATCTGATTATCTCATTTGGAATTGGAATGGAGAGATTTGGGGAAATGAAAGCTAAATAGTTTGGAAAATTTTCATCCTAGGTATCTACTTCAGTATCATGGATGCAAATTAGTCCTTCTTCTTCTTATTATTATTATTATTTGGAATTGGAATGGAGAGATTTGGGGAAATGAGAGCTAAATAGTTTGGGAAATTTTCATCGTAGGTATGTACTCCAGTATCATGAATGCAAATTAGTCCTTATTATTATTACTAGTTGTCTACACGTACGATGCATAGGATTTATAATTTTTAAATCTTAATTTTGAAAATATCTTGATTCAATCATATCAAATAAAAAACATAATTTAAGTAAAATTTCAATACAAAATGTTATTGAATTTGAAACTTAAAAAAAAAAAAAATATATATATATATATATATATATTCAAAATAAAAAAATGCTTGTACACTAAGTATACCACGCCACTCAAAATTTGACATTCATTTATATTATTTATATAAAAAAAATTTGACTTTTATTTACGTTTTTCTCAGAAAATTTTCCCACCTCAACACTTAATTCCCTTTTAATATGTTATAATTTTTTTATTATTAATTATATTTTTTAATGTGTTGCTTGCATATATTTTATTTGAAATCCAATACATTAATTAACATATTTTATTTTTCCTTATTTTTTTAATCATGCCAATTTTTATCAAAATGATGAAATGATTAAGCCTCCGTTTGGTAATAATGTTTTGTTTATAAATTTGTTTATTTATGATTTTGAGGTAAAAAATAGTAGCAAAAAATTGGAGAGAGAAAATACGCGTGGTTAAAAAATTGATAGAAAATAATTAATTATTTTTGTAACATGCGTATTGAAGAGTCTATTCATTCATTGACATATTAGGAAGTAAAATTTCAATAATTCTATTTATTTATTTTCAAAGTATATTAATTCAATTTTTTTCATTTCTAACTTAACAAATTTATATGGCACATATTTATTTATTTTAAAATATATATTAATCCAAATTTTTCATTTTCAATGTAACACATTTACATAGATATGATATAACATTTATTTATATTCAAATATATTAATCCAATTTTTTTCATTTCCTACATAACACATGTTATTGAATTTGAAACATTAAAAATAAAAAAAACTAATCAAAATAAAAAATTCTGCATGTACACTCAGTGTACCGTGCCACTCAAAGTTTGTCATTTAATTAAATTTTTATATAAAATTTCTTTTGATTTTTATTTATGTTTTTGTCTAAAAATTTGCCCACCTTATCACATATTTTCCTTTTAATATGTTATAATTTTTAATTAATTTTATTTTTTAATATGTTGCTTACATATATTTTATTCGAAATCCAATATATTAATTAATATATTTTATTTTTTAAACATACAAATTTTTGTCAAAATGATTAAATTTTCTACCAATTTATCATTGATGGTAAAAAGTTGATAGTAAATAATTAATTATTTTTGTAATATGCTTATTGAAGAACCTACTCATTTATTGACATATTAAGAAGTAAAACCCCAATGATTTTATATATTTATTTTCAAAATATATTGATCAAAAAATTTTATTTCTAACTTAACAAATTTATATAGCATGCATTTATTTATTTATTTTCAAATATATTAATCCAAAATTTTTATTTTCAATGTAACACATTTACATAGATATGACATTTATTTATGTTCAAATATATTAATACATTTTTTTCATTTCCTACGTAACACATTTACATAGATATCACATTTATTTATGTTCAAATATATTAATCTAATTTTTTCATTTCCTACATAATACATTTACATAGATATCACATTATTTATGTTTAAATATATTAATCTAATTTTTTCATTTTCAATGTAACACACTTACACATAGTACATTTATTACAATTCTTACTAAATATGTTATAAATAATATTTTTTTCTACAAAAATATTTATCTTTTCTTTATTTATTTTTATTTTTATATATAAAAGTAGAAATGAGGAGAGATAGTCATTAAATGCAATTTTCCCTCCAAAATGACTCTATCTTCACTTCTACTTTTATATATATATATATACTAGTACTAGTATTTCACCCGTGCGATGCACATAAATTATTATTATCTCCAATATCAATTTCAATAAGTATTTGTAAAGTTTTAGTACTTATACATAATCAATACATAAAAATGCATAAAAAAGAATTCTCTATTACAATAATTATTAGAATTTAAAAAATAACATAAATAATTCAAATTATTAAAAAATTATTTGAATAGTAAACGTCAATTTCTTTATTTAAATAATAAATTATTATTGATTTCAATAAGTTTTATAAATTATTAATAACTTCATTGGAAATGTAAATTTAATAGTTTTAATGGTATATCACATTTGATGTAATATTATGTGCACTAATATTCATGCATGTGAAATGTATTCGCATATTTCTCATAACTTCTACATTTGCCTCTTGTATTTAACGTACTTTTTAATTTTCATTCAAAAACATTTACAATAATTAAAAAAGAAATAGTCAAAATATTTGAATTTAACCAATAAAACTTTATTTTGTAAAAATAAGTAGTTAAAATAATAATTTTGAAAATCTCGTGATTATCATGATACGAAAATCTAGTAAAGTTGGAGATTACGAAATTATACCAAAAATTATACCCTATAATCTTTAAAAATTATTAATATTAAGAATGATTAAAAAATATTAATCATTCTATTAATATTATTTAAAAAAAAAATCAAAGCATTAACTATTCAATATTAACCTTCGCTCAATGAGTTTTTCTATAAATTATTTATAAGCAACACATTTTTTTCGACCCATTTTTAACCACGAATTTTTGCAAAACTATTTTTCAATCACACATTTTACCTCGAAACAAAAATATAGTTTCTAAACAAATGCTTAATTTTTTAAAATATTTAATAATAATATATAATATATATTTTAGAAAAAATGATTTGTAATATTAAAGATAACAAATGATTTGACCATTAATAACTAAAACATAATTTATTTATTGATGACTACACATAAGATTTATAATATTAAACACAACAAATAAATAAAAAATCAATGATTAAATAATAATTTTACTAATAATAATTAAAAATATTGATTGAAATATTAACGTTAATAATAAAAATAATAATAATTATAACCAAAATATACAAATAACAATAACATCATATTAATTATTTACTATAATACTAAAACATAAAGAATTTAAGAATTATTTGGAGCTTTGGTTAATGATTATATGTAGGTGTAAGTTCTATGTATGTATATATTGATGTATGTGTATATTTGTATATGTTTCTGTGTGTGTTTATATATATATATACAGATTTCAGATTTAGGTTTTGTCAAATTTCGAATTTTACTGTTAAAATTGAAATATGTAATATTAGGTGTGCATATTTTGTATAATTTCAGATCTGATTATAGTCTAATTTCGAAGTTATTAATTGAGATACATGTGTGTAAATTTATAATGGGACTTGGTTTAAATTTCGAAGTTAGGTAATTAAATTTTTGATTTATGAGTAACTAAGATTGTAGTTGGGGAGATTTTGTAATATAATTTTGAGTTTGATCTTTAAAAGATTAGAAGACCTTCTAATGTGTATTGAGATTCAATCTTTGTCTTGAGTAGGGCTATTATGGGGTTTAGTAGTTTTTGAGAATCTTAATATGTTAAGATCATCTTTTGGGCGATATATATAAATTAGAGTATGCATATATGTGTGTGCAATCTTGACTAAATTTCCAGATTTCCAATTTTGTTAAATTTCGAATTTTCTGTTAAAAATTGGAGATTAGGTGGTGTGATTTTGTATGTATATGTAATACATGTGTCTATTTATGACATTTCGAATTTTATAGTAATTTTCAGATTTCGAAATTCCTTAATTAGTAGTTTAATTTAATTGTATACTTTAATTTTAAGTTAGAAATTATAATTTTACAAATTTTTGGAGAATTATATAAATGGTTATACTGATTTTAAGATTTTATAGTTAATTAGAAGATTATGAAATTATATATTTAAATTGACTTAGTTGACGACCATTGTGAGAAATTTCAAATTCTTAAATGATGGAAGTTCTTTAATGGATTCTGTATTGGCTTAATGTTGTTTTAAATTGAAAATTTTCAAATTTAGGATTTCAAGTAATGAGGTGGTTTTAATTGAATTTTAATTTATATTCTTGACTTATAGTTGCTATTTTCAGACTTTTGAAATTTGTAATTTAGTTAACTGTTCGAGTAAAGTTTGAATAAATGGTGATTTTCAAATTTATGAATAGTTAGAATGCAAATTGGATTTGTCTTTGTGAAATTTAATTTTTGATGAAGGTTCTATAGCTTTGACCTTTGTGTAAATTGATAAGTTAGATTTCAATTATTGCTATTGAAGTTAATCTCTTATTCTGAATGTAGTATGATTTGTATTTGACATGGCTTAAGATTCCATTTGGTTTGAATTGTAAATCACCTGAGAGGCTCAACCTCATTTAGGAGTTTCAAATGTAATTTTGAACTAAAATCTTATTTCACTTAATGAATGGGTACAACTAGGATTTTGGTACATTGACGTCACGGGCAGCCGATGCTCCTCCAGTTGCAAATCCAGATAACGATAAATACTAAGGATGTCAAGTAAGTAAACTTCCCCTATTTTCATAGAAGTTAAATGTAAATGTGGAATGTGGAATGTGCAAATGACTGTTTGCAACTTATTTGCTTTGATGAATTTCATTTACTTTATGAAAGTATATGTTATTATGAAGAATGTTCAAGCATGCACATTATCATGTCATTGCATCATCAATCATGCATTGGCGTCGAAATTGGGAAGTGAAATGTTTTTAAATGAAAGAAATGTGTCAAGGTGCAAGTTTGTCCAAAAGTTATGTATCCCAAGTTTTTAAGAAAGAATGGGTGTACTTCTAGTTCATGAAAGATGCGAGTGGGAAATGGGGCGTGGGGGACCGGCGTACCTGAATTAAGTCACTTTGCGACGGAATGTTCAACCGTTTTACGGTGGACTGAATGAGCCGCTTTGCGGTGGAATGAAGTGAATGAGCCGCTTTGCGGTGGAAATGTGAAAGTTAATCTGGTTCCAAATAAGAATTGCCCACTGTTACCTGATTGACTAGAAGATACACCAAGTGAGCTCACGATGGAAATGAAGTGAAAGTTTTGAAATGAAATGAAAGTTTGAAAAGTTTGAAAGTTTTGGAAAATAAAGTAAATGGGGATATATATATGAAATTCTTAAAGCATTCATGTCATAAGCATGCATTTCATGCATAAAGTTTACTTACTGAGCTTTAGCTCACCCCAATTGTAACGACCCGGCTCCCTCGCTGGGGCCTTCTCCGAGCCGTACTCATGGTCTTTCCACTCCCCCCTGGCTCCCTCGCTGGGGCCTTCTCCAGAAGTGGATTTTTGTCTTCCGCAGGATTCAAACCTTGCACCTAGGGGTTAAGTACAAATATTCATGGAATCCTGCTACCATCAGACCAAGTGGTCTGAAAGAGCTCATTTTCTATTTGACTAGCTGTTATGGTTCGCTGTTGCCACTTTTTTCTTTTCTTTACTATTTGCTCTATAACGCATTTTCTATCCATATATAGGAGATGACATGCTTCTTCTTGATTTCAAGAAGTCATTAAAGAATATCACTTTATTGAATAGCTTCCAAATTCAAGTTTATATTCTAATTAATAGAAGCAAAATGTGCCACTTAGATATATTCTAAACTTTTAATTGGTGTTAAATATTATTTTTCACTTTCTTGATGTGATATTTTGTTACTTTTTAATTAAAAAAAAAGTGATTTGTCACTTTTCTTTCTTCAATTTTTTCAGTTTTTATTATTATTTTTTTCACCTTTTTATTTTTTTGAATATTTATCACGTTATTGAATAACTTCTAAATTCAAGTCTCTATACTAGTTAATAGAAGTAAAACATAATCATGAAGATACGTGTTGAATAAAATCAAATGTCCAATTGATATATTCTAATAGTTTGATAAACATGAGTTAATACTTCTGTTTCATCACTTGTTTGAATTTTTATAGCCTGTTTGGTAATGTGATTTTTAGAAGCTTTTGTAGTTTTTTTTTTATTTTTTATTATTATTTTTTATTTTTAAAGAATGTATGGTTTATAAATGTTTGAAAAGTCAAAAAACTGTAGGCTTGATTAAGAATGAATGATTTAGATTGAGTCTAAAAAGTTGAGGTAAAAAAACCATTTTAGCAAACATGCTCTTATACGATATTTGTTCTTAAAATGAAGTTATCTTTAATGTTTAGATAATAGAAGAACTGATAATGTCATGAATTTATTTTAAGATTTTGATTTGTGTTTGATAGAGAAAGTCACCAACCTATCACATTTTTTTTTCCGAAGTGACATTGTGTCATAGTGATACAATTATTAAAAAGGTGATTCAAATTTACAGTCTTTTTCATTCCTAAAAGCTTTATAGATAATTTTTCAAAATGCTCTTAATTACAAAGATATTTTTGTGTAAAGGGATAATTGCATTTTGCACCCTTTTTTCTCTTTGAATTGAAATATAGCCCCTTGTTAATTTTTACTGAAATTTACGATATTTTCTTTTCATTACTCAAATTTACGCGATAAGTATCATAAGTATTAAGGTGTGATATTAAAATTTAGGCTCTAGTTATCATAGAAATTTGGAAAGTATATGATACTTTCAAATGATGTAAATTTTAGTAAATCAGAAGTATTAGAAAAAATTTGAAAGTATCAAGATGTGATACTTCCTGAAGAACGTAAATTTTAGTTGGACCCAAAGTTTGGGTATTTATGTAAATGTCCATTTTATAAATTGCATGTTTAATTTTGTTAAAAGGCCCATTCAGCCTACTCATTGGCCTGATACGTAGGCCCAAATATCTAGCCCAATTAACATAGGCTAGAAATTATGAAAGGAATTCTGGAAATGGACAAAGGGAACAATACGTAAACAAGGTGTTTATTATACACCATTTCAAATCTAAAGAAATAATAAGTTTAAAAGCGTAAACAACATGTGGTAATTAATATATTATAAAAATCCATCCATCCATCCATCCACCCCACCCCACCCCATGCCATTCCATTTCTACCCTACTTTCCCAAATTCCCACCATCTGCCCTTTGCCTTTCGGGGTTCGAATTTTTCGCGTCTCTTCCATAATAAACTGCACCTCCTCGTCGTCGTCGTCGTCACCACCACCACCTACCATCTACGACATACTGTCACAATCATATCATCACCATGACCTTCAGCACATTGTTATTGCCACCACCGTCTTTGACGTACCGTAGCCGCCGTCACCACCACCTAATAATCACCTTGTTTTGAAGATACAAACAAAGAACTGGTGTGTGTGTGTGTGTGTGTATATAATTTAAAAATTGTGAAGATCAATCAAAAATAAAATTTGTAACTTACGTGTTTCCTTTTACTAGTTCTCTAGGATATGTGAGCTACTGAGGTTGATCTATGATTCATTGACTATGACTTGTGACTTGAAACATATGAATTGTGACCTTTGAACTAAAATATGATGCTCTTCATTTATGCACAAAGAAGATGTGACCTGTGAACATATGAAGTATGACTTCTGACTATATAAATGACCCATAACATATAAGTATGACATGTGTCTAGAAATATGGTGTTATCTATGACATGTTGTGATTGTATAAATTGTGATCTGTGACCTATGATCTATGAAGTGTGACATGTGATTTGAACATGTGATATGTGAACATATGGAATTTGACTTGTGACTATATAAATGACTCGTGACATATGAAGTGTGTTATATGACCTGAAATATGAAGTGTTATCTGTAAAATGTTATGATTGGATGAATTGTAACTTGTGATCTATATAATGTGACTTATGATCTATGCAAGTGTGACATGTGACCTCAGCGACCACCAACAAGAAATCGTCATCTCACCAACAACCACAAACACCATGTCTATTAGACCCGTGACCTGTTGAAAATGATATGTGACCTATGGAATATGATTTATGACATGTTCCTTGTGACATATAACCTTTAACGTGCACATTCGATAGTTACGGACACCACCACATCCACCACTGCCCCATCACCCCCACCCTACCCCCACCCCACCCTACCCCCACTAACCTACTAACCTATAACTACACTACCACCACCATCATTGCCTTAAAAAAGAAAGAATATTCAATCTCCTACAACTTCACCTAATAGCAATTTCAACAACTATTCCCATATCTGATACTAATCCTTACTCAACAATTTTTTTCCAAGCTGAGTCCTGCACTTTCAAACACCTCTTCCTTACGATGCAGCTACGATGACGTTGCTTCTCTCTCTCCTAAAACTGCCATCTCATTTTGTAGCACCACCGTCATGAGTGGATTTCGCTGCTTTGTGGCTTTTCCCAAGGAATTTGCTGCGTTGCTGCTTTTGCCAATCTTATTTTGATATGCAGTTCATATTTAATAGAAGCTAAAATCAAAATTTTAATCTAAGTCAAAGAAAATAATTAATTTTAATCATACATTCCATGGAATTCACAACATTTCATCAACTTCTGTTAAAAACTGATTTTAATTCCGACCAAATATGAGCGTAATGTCATCAAGGTTATTGTTGTGTTTTAATGAACACTTTTTATCATATTTTTTACAAATCCAAACTAAAGGCTTCTGAAATTAATTTGTCCAATAGAGAATTAAAATGTTTGTTACAAATTTTCTGAATCTGTGAATAATGTTATTAGAACTCGTACTAGGAGATACTCGATCTCACTTGGTCTCGAGTTAGTGATACATGAGAGATGAGTATGAACATAACTTACAGCCACGGAGGAATTTTTGGATGTGAGAGATGAGTGTGAACATGACTTACAACCTATGAAGCATGGACACGCTCAGGGAGGAGGCAAGTCTATATCCAATACATATCGGACACTGACATGAGCTGGCACGCCGGCGACATGGGTCGAACACTCCCTTTTTTGTGTAAAAAATTGAGCCTATATTGGACGTGTCGGACACTTCCAGCAACCAAAAAATAAATAAATAAATTGGAAGAATAAGAGTATACCTATGTATTGAGGGAAAAATCCCTGATTCTGAAAATCGGTGATCTTGTGTTTGTTGGAAAAATAAACAGTGAAATATAAGAAGATTGAAGGGAAGTCATCTGGAAGAAGAGAGAAGTGAAAGGAAGAACTGAAGAAGACGAGTTGCAGGTGTCGGAGAAGGGAAGAAGATGGGTTGCAGTCGATTGCTTCTGTGCCTTTTCAGCTTTTTTTTGTCTTGTATATAGTGTATACATTATACAATAAAATAATAAATTGTATGAATTTCCTAGCAAGTTAAGTGATAACGTTTTACATTTATACCCTTACTTTGAATTTTAAAGTACAAGACTAAAGGAAAAAAAGGCAAATAAAAAGTTCATTTCTGTTTGTTCCGCCCCACTGTCCCGAAAAAAAAAAAAAACTGAAAACTCCAACACTTTCAAGCCCTTTGTTTATCTTTGGAATCTCAATCTCACGAATCATTTGCAAGATCAAGGAGATACTTCTACTAAAAAATATCAGGTAATAACATTGCTCATTACTTTATTATTTGGTATATTTTATTAGTTTTAAGTCATGAGTACAAATAACATAAATGAAGATTTGACCAAGCCTCTTTGGACATATCTTACAAAATTTGATAAACTAAATGAAGGAGGTGGAAATATTTCTTGGCAATGCAACTTTTGTAATACAACCAAAAAAAAGTTCATAAATTAGGGTTAGAGCACATTTGATGAAATTGTTGGGTAGTGGTATTGGAGCTTATCCAAAAGTAATCCAAAGAGACATAAATGAAATGCAAAAATTGGAAGAAGAAGTGAAGATTAAAGAGTCAAAACAGGTCCCATTGCTAATGGAAAACATGAGTTCGGTTTGTAGTTACAATTAGAGGAAAAGAAAAGAAAGGATAGTTCAATTCAAAATGCCTTTAACATCACATAACATGATCAATTGGAGTTGGAAATTACTAGAATGTATTATTCAAGTGGTTTACCCTTTCACCTTGCAAGGAATCCTTATTACATGTCTTCTTCTACTCTAGCCGCGAATAGTCCATTGTTTGGATATAAGCCTCCCGGTTATAATAAGTTGAGAACTACCCTACTTCAAAAAGAGAAAAGAAATGCGGAACGATTACTACAACAAATTAAAAGCACATGTGGGGGGGGGGGAGTGACTATTGTGAGTGATGGTTGGAATGATCCAAAAAGAAGGTCACTAATTAATTTTATGGCGGTGACCGAAAGTGGACCAATGTTTTATGGGCGGTTGATTTCTCGTGAGATCAAAGATAAATATTTTATTTCTAACTTGATAAAGGATGTTATAGAAGAAGTTGGATCCGAAAATGTTGTTCAAGTTATTACCGATAATGCGGCTAATTGTAAGGGTGCAGGGCAAATAATTGAAGTGCAATATCCTCATATTTTTTGGACACCGTGTGATGTATATACACTTAATCTTGCTTTGAAAAATATTTGTGTGACAAAGAATGTTGAGGATAATTTGATTACATATAAGGAATGTAATTGGATAACTTGTCTTCATGAAGATATAATGTGATTATTGTCCAATTTTACGTATTTTAAAGAAATAAATAAATGAAAATATATAATTTTGGGATATAAATTTTGTCATTTAGAGTGAAACTTATAAAAGATTCAATTTTATTTCTTTAAATCTAAATTGATTTTATTTGCTAATAATTTCATTTATTTAATTGTAGGTACATTTTCGATAATTTCAATTCAAAAATCCCTAATTTAATTGACCCAAAAAAAAAGCCCAAAATGGACAAAAAGCCCATAAACCCAGCCCAAAACATTTTCTTTCTCTTTCTATAACCTACGGCTCTCCATTCTCTGCATTCTCTCACCCAGCTGCTCTCTTCTCAACCTCTCCATCCCTCCACTCTCTCATCCTCTGCTTGGTCTCTCACTTCTCTCTTGAAGAACCCCGAGCAGCCGTCTTCTCCTCTGCTCCTTCTCAACACCTTCAGCCGTGTCTTCTTCCACAAAACCAGCAGCAGCATCCATCTTTTTCTACACAGTTTCCAGCCGCAACTTTTCTCTCCTTTCTCTACTTCTCACGCAGGCTGTCTTCAGCCATCTTCCCTCACTAAACCATTCAGCCGCCAGCCCACTTCATCCCTTCCATCTTCATTCTTCTTCCAGCAACTAAAATCTATCTCCATCCTCTGTCTTCTTCTCTCCACAGAAGCAACAAGCCGCTGCGCCGCAACACTTCCTCCTCCTTCGTCCCCAGCAGCAGCTCTGTTTTCTAACACAGCAGCCGCAACACTTCCTACCCCTCTCTCCAGCCGTCTTCTCCCAACGCCCAGCAGCTCCCTCACCTCGTCACACTACCGTCACACTTGGCTCCATCCACTCAGCAGCCTCACACCCCGTCCCCTCAATCTGTCTGTCTTCTCCGTCATCAACAGGCAACACACGCAGCAGCACCGAGCAGCAACCCGCCAACCTGCTTCTCCCTCACGCCCAGCAGCCCCCTCTCGGCAGCAGCTTCAGTTTTGAGCAGTTTTTGTCCATTTTCTTATTGCCTTTATTTAGATTTTCAGTTGTTATAATCATTAGTTTACACAATTTTATCTGTTGATGTTAGTTTGATTTTAGATTTATTTTAGTATTGAAATCTCATTTCCAAATTTGAATTTTGTTTGATTAATGGTTATGGTTTGTTTGAATTTTATTTCATTTAGTTTAATTATGTTCGGCTAAGTTATATTTGAGGGGAGTTATTCTTAGCCTCAATGGGTGAGTGTTAATTTTCTATAGATGAATTCTTGTGATTGATGATAATTAACGAGTGTTTTAAATTTTCAAATTATTTTACTTCGATTGATGTCGTTGATGTGGTATGTATTGATTATGCACACAACATGCTCGACTAAATGCCGTAAAATAAATTGACTAATTTTCGTACGAATATGTTTAAATCTTATCGATTTCAAGAAATTCACACTAATCTTATTTGAAAACCCCAATTGACAGCGAAAGAATAATTCCACTCAATTTTCCTTTCATTGCAATTTAATCATCTTTTTATACATTTAAAAACAATTGAAATCACAGTTTAGGTTTCGAATTTAGCAAATATTATTATACCAATAAAATCCTTAGGAAGAATGACCCTGGATTATTGCTAGGCTATAATTTGACCCCTTTATACTTGGAGGGTAGATTTAACATCGAGTCATAATGACTATTAAACGTTTTATCATGAACCATTCTATGATAAGAGCAATGTTTAATGAATTTGTGATTTTGAAGTTGTTAGCGTTAGCGGTAGCTAAAACACGATTTGCTTCTATTATGATCATGATGAAATGGTTTAAGCTTATCAAACATGGGCTTCAAAACATGGTGATCGATGAGAAATGGCCAACTTATCGAGAAGATGATGTACAAAAGGAAAGTTTCGTGAAGATGAAATTACTTGATGATATTTGGTGGGACTATGTAGACTGTTATTTCTTTCACTAGTCCTATATATGACATGCTTCGATTTTGTGATACGGATAAACTTTGTCTTCACTTGGTTTATGATATGTGGGATACAATGATACAGAAAGTCAAAGCAATCATTTATAGGCATGAATGAAAGCATCACAATGATGTTTCATCATTTTACGACGTCATTCACAAAATACTTGTTGATTTTTGGAACAAGAATAACACCCCTCTTTATTGTTTGGTTCACTCATTGAATCCAAGATAATTATTTTAATTTATATATTTATTATTTATTTAAATTTCTCATTGTTCAAATCTCTATTATTCATGATTAGTTACTGACTATAATTTGTTTTTCTTTTCTTTAGGTACTATAGTGAGGAAAGGGTTAATGAAAATTCCAATCGTAAACCTACACATAGAGATGCCGAGGTTTCTCAAGAAAGGTTAAAAAGTTTCAAAAGATACATGTTGTCAAATGAGGAGTGAACTAAAGTGAATTTAGAGTATTCAAAATTCTCAATAATGGAAGAAGATTTTGATGTTATTGATTCCATCCACGACCATTACCACTTGGATCCAAAGACTTGGTGGGTCATTCATGGCTCTAGTGCACCTAACCTTCAATCTTTTGCTTTGAAAATATTGGCACAACCATCTTCTTCATCATGTTGTGAACGAAATTGGAGTATTTATTCCCTTGTGCACTCTCTGAAAAGGAATAAGTTAACTCCAAAACATGCTGAAGATCTAGTATTTATTTGTAGAAATCTTCGTCTCTTGTCAAGGAGGACTCCACAATATTTATAGGGAGAGTCTAAGATGTGGGATCTCGGTGCTGAGGGAGTTTTCGATGCTTAAGTTGGAAAATAAATTGCTAATAACGATAGTATGAACATGACCTTCAACCACTTGCAAAAAGGACGGAGAGTTTTCAATGCTTAAGTTGGAAAATAAATTGCTAATAACGATACGAGGTGTAATCTCATAAAAAAAATACATTTAAACTGTTAGGTAAACCATATAAGATTAGACTCAAGAAGACAAAGACTCTTACTTTTAGCTGAACATAAAGGACTAGATGGATTAGCGCTGCATATTTGGGTTTGCAACATGACTTCTAGTCTCAATAGGGTGTCGAACCCTGCGGACAGTGCCAAATAAAGACCAGAAAAAATGATAATTCTCATATGGTCAATATCATGGTACATGACCACAAGCCACCGGGGACTGCCTTGAGATTTTAGGGGTTTTAAGCTAACTTCAAATATGGCCCCTATAAATGTTTTAAACATATATGACAATAAATAATAATTTTTATTTAAATAGAAATATTCAAAATTATAAAATAATATTCTACAACTCTCAAATGTCTAAATTAATTTGTTCTTCTAGATTTTTGAAAAAAATCAACAACTATTTCATCACGGTCAATTTATTTAGAACGTTTTTAATATATATCATGACAAATTCATTTACCTTTTCTTGTGACATTATTAACAAAATGCAGGATTCTTATCAAAGAAGCTATTCGTGACAAATGCAAATGCAATTTAACTGGGCTTTTCTTCATTTTTCTCACTTTATACAACATTCCCACCAACATCACGTTGATAAGTGTATTTTATACACTTATTTATATATCTAAATTAGAATTATTTATTGTCATTTTAGAATAATATCTACATAGATGTTGTTATTTGTTTATATTCTAGGAAATATCCCAAAATCGAGTGAATTGTGCAATTGAAGTGTGTTGACCACAAAACCTGGTAAGACCTTGGATCAAAACATCTCAATTCCTCTTTCTTGAACATGTGGACTTCTTGCACACTAAGACAAATGATCAGCGTGCAAAGGGGGCCAAGGAGCCTC
Organism: Ligustrum vulgare; assembly: GCA_963555705.1. Taxonomy (NCBI): domain Eukaryota; kingdom Viridiplantae; phylum Streptophyta; class Magnoliopsida; order Lamiales; family Oleaceae; genus Ligustrum; species Ligustrum vulgare. Next base: position 38,752,340 of record OY743169.1, on the reverse strand, counting down.
CCGTTTGCACTCAGATGCTCAAGTCAAGACCCATTTTGAGTAAATATATGTTGAATGCGGGAAATATAAATGTATAAAAATAGTATATTTAGTTAGAGTATAAAGTTGCTAACCTTTTTCTTGGAGCAGATGGATTCTATTTATAGTCAGAGTAGTTTGCTCAAGATTGTTACATGGGTTACATTTTCCATGTGGTAAGCCCATAATTCATAATTCATTATAAAGGTAAACCATTTATTTGGTTATAATCATTACTATGTGTCTTGAGACTAAAGTAGGTGTCACATCCTGTTAAAGAGCTTGTCTCATCAAGCTACAATTCTCAGAAAGGTCGCGTCCCTTCTGACACAGTGCCTGACTTGCACAGTGACTGATCTTGTCATTGGTTTGGAGTACATACTCCGGGCAGATGTAGTTCGAAAATATAGATCAGGCTGTGCGGTGCTTCGGATAGCATGATGTCTCGACCAACAGTGACTTGTTTGACACGAGGGACCCATTGGCGTCCAATGGGCCCTACATGGTCCCTTACTAATGACATGTCAAGCTGATTTGAGCATGGTTGTAACATTAGTCCCTCAAATCTGGTAGGTTCATTTATGTGCAGACCAGATTTGTTGAAGACCACATAATGTAGACTTGTTGGGATATCCATGATGGAAGGATGTTGTCCTGGTTGGAATGTTATGAATTTTCAAGAAACTTCTTCTTTCAAAAGTAAAGACATGCAAGGGCGATATTGTACAATTTCAGGAAGATCGGGGTCCTTATCGCTATTTGTGAACATAACATTTTGAATTTTCCCTCCCTTAAATTAAATATCACCTGCGCTGCCATGTCCTATTGAATGGACATTTAAGGGCGTGGAAATGATGACTTGCTGGTTCCGAAGAAGTTTTCTCATGTAACACCCCCCCTCAATGCCCGTGCATCGTACTTGCGTCGTTTAATCATTATAACCCCTTCACATTCCCGCCTATTTACCTCTCATCGCACTCTTCAAGTACGACACATGGACGATAGGGGTTAATCCAAAGACTCCTACAAGATATATAGCCCTTCTCCTATTACTTCTTTACGCTACATCAGGAATTTCTTTCAAGTGTAGGTTTATTGCTGCCCTCTTAGTGAAGAAGTTTTCCTATCTTTCAAGTTTGCCCCCTTTTTCTAGCGGTTTTCTGACGGTGACAAACGTCCTTTCAACTGGAGTTTTGCCCTAGCTTTTCATCTCAACAGAAGAGCTTTCTTCCTCCTCATTATCAGGTAACTCCCCTTCCCTTGCGCTTGTTCATCATATCTTTTTCTCGAAACCCTACCTTTTGAGTGATTGTTTGGGTGTGTCTTCCCATTTTCGCGTGTGGTGTGCGTATGTTTTCGGGGGATGTAGAGGAAAACTAGGGAACAGTTCCCAAAATTTGGGGGTCCTTGCAGATCCTATCAGAGGCTTTTGCCCCTGGACTGGCCTGGCCTGGCATGGTTTTCTGCAGGCGCTATTTTACACAGCTAAGAAACGAGTAAGATAGGATATTCTATGATGTAATATGTTTAAATGATTCTGACAGCGAAGAAAAAGAGAGTTTCCCCCCATGGCCAATCCATCAGCCTAAGAGGTGGAATCCATGCAGGAGCGCTGAAGCAAGCAGGCTAGGGATCTGAGGGGAGGAGCGGGGTGTTCCTCCTTCGGGGCACCAAAATCTGGCCTAGGTGTTAGGGGCCCCTTTAGAGTTCATATGTAAGAGTTGGGACTAACTGAGGAGGAAATTACCCAGGTGGAAGATTGGGTAGATTACATGAATAAGAGTTTGGGATACCACATCGATCCGAAGACTCATCCGGAGCAACGAGAGTCCAATGGAGTGGTCACAGAGGTCAGGGCTAATGGCATTGCCAAGGTTTCTCAAACATACTGGATGCCTAGAGAAATAAGAGTCATCCATCCCAGTCCCTCTTTCCGACCTTGCTGCCCTCCAGAAGGCCAAGTGGTGGTGCTCCTCGACGTGTTTGATTACGGGATGTGTTTGCCCCTACACCCATTTTTCTAAGCCCTTCTACGGAGCTATAACTTGTGTCCTTACCAAGTGGCTCCCAACTTTTGGACTCAGGTAGTAGGGACCTGGCTGATATGGTAGGAGGTCAGTCCGGACTACCCCAACTCCGTACATATCATTCACACTTTGTATACCCTGAAAAAGGCAGCAAGGAGGGAGAAGGATACTATGGGCGGATGTGAAGGATTGGTATTACATAACTCACCAAGACCAGCATCCGCCAGTCATCACCGGGCATCCTTACTCCATCAAGCACTGGAGAACACAATGGTTTTGGGTTAGCGGGGAAGGCAGTGTACTCCATTGGACCCTATTCCTGAGGTCACAGTTCCTCGGACTTTCTCTTGCCCTCGTGAGTCTTTGTATTTCTTTATGTTGGTGCCATGGGCGCATTGGTTGCGTGAGTTGCCTTAGTCCTAATTATATTTCGCTCCTTTTATTTTTTCAGGCTAAATGCACGCCCATCTGCTATCAGAGGAGGATCTGACCATGATATCTGATAAGGAAATTGTTCGCTTACCAGGGTACTTTTCAAATGATTATCTCCTCCAGGAGGCTTTTTGTTAGACACGATCTAATGCAAGCAATGGGTAAGCTGTTTTGTGTTCCATGCATTTGCTTATAGTTATGGATTTCGTATGGTTCTGACCCCTATCCTTTGCACCACTTCTCAGGTCAAGGGAATTTCCCAAAATTTCATTGAATGGCCTGTTAGCGAAAAAGGTTCCTTCGATCTTAGAGTTTAGCAGAGAGGGGGAGAGAAAACAGATGGCTACAATTTCTGGTCTTCACTTGGATGCTCTGAAGGCAGCTGCCGATCCCTCTACAGTGATTATCGAAGGCCTTCTTACTCCGGAAGACACCTGTGCTAAAAAGCTCCTTGTTCCTCCCGTAGTTCCTTCCACACAACAACTTCTGGCCATCAAGAGGGAGTATGGCTCCAAATTAACATTGGGCTGAGAGAAGGAGAAGGAGCAAAGAATGAAAGAGGAGTTAAAGCCGAAGCAAAGTTCTGCTGAAGGCATAGAGGATGACGATGTAGTGGTGGAGGTTGAAGCGGATGTCTTGCTGCCTCTGAAGAGGTTGAAAAAGGGTAAGAGCGGTCCTTCCCATACAATTGACATTCCTCTTGGAGAGGTTCCTCCCCCTCACTATGATTTGCCAAAGGATGCTGACCGGCCGGAAGTCCCCAACGCGCTGGGGAGTATGGAGCTAGATATCGCGTCTGAAGTTGCTCGGATCAAAGCCAGTTTTGAGGCCAAGCCAAAGTCCTCGACTTCATTACTCTAGCATCCCTCCCTACGCCATCTACTAAAGTAGCCGTTGTGGTAGACATCTATTGGACCGAAGGATGGGAGGTTTACTTTTCTAAGAGTTCATCTAGTCAGCAGCTAGAGGTCATTAAGGCGCTGAGCGCATGGACATTGGCTCTGATTGAGGAGACGGAGGCCTCCATGTGAGGGCTAGAGTAGGGAGAGGCGAGTGCCAAGGTCACCATGCACAATGCTGATAGCATGGTGAAAGATATTAAGGAACTGACGGATTCCTTGGCCAGAGCCCAAAGGTCTCTCTAAGATGAGTGAAACGCTCTGAGGTCCCTTAAGGAGGAGAGTGATAAGCTGAAGAAGGACCTCGATTCTGTAGAGGTTGACGTGGCGAACCTTTGCAAGAAATATGATAATGCCGTCGAGGCTAACATTATGAAAAGGCAGCTTGTTGACAAGGTTTCAGACTTAACAAAGGAGTTAGAAGCAGAGAGGGAGGTTTGTCAGAAGGACAAGGATGCCTTAGCTTAAGCAGAAGAGAGGTACCGGCTTCTAGAACAGAATGTCGAGGCCAGGGTGACGAGGGTATCGAAAATTTTAAAGATACCTTCGAGAATACTGAGGAGTATGAGGTGATGCAGAGGGTGTTAGGGAACATTGGTGCTCAAATGGCCCTAAGGGACATGAAGGAGGAATTTCCACACTTGGATCTCTCCAGAATCGAGGCCTTTTATCTGGAAACAGAAGACACAGCCAAGGATGACTCCGCGAAGCCTGTCGATGCTCCTGCTCCTTAGCTTCCCATGAAAATTTTTTGATGTATTTTTTGCTTCAACTTATTTAATGATTATCTTTATTTTGAATGGCCCAAAAAAGGGTTTTTTTTTTTTCTTTCTAATTATTGTACTTGTATTTACCTTTTCCATTTCTCACATTGGTTTCCATTTTTAACTTGACTTGCTTCTTAAAATGTCACGGAACAATTGGTTTTAAATGATTCAAAATAATAACTAAGGTTTTCCATAATATTCTTTGACACCGAAGCGATGCTGTACACTTTGATATCGATGAGATGTCGCACACTGCATCGATACGATAATATGATAGTCCCTCGGATTTGTCTTCAAGGTATTTATGTCTATCAGTTAGATTTGGTTAGCTAGGTTTCAAAGGAGGCTCTACTACGTCGAGGTGCTTAATGATAAGCGATTGAGTCCCTTGTGAAGATGACAGCTCCATACCAAGTATTTTGATCAGGTTTTAACATGTCTTATTGAAATGCTACTAATGCATCAGCGTCAAGGTGCTCATTTTTCGATTATTGACGTTTCTTTAAATGCTTTTTAAGCTCCGAGCCTTGTTTGAAATTTGTTTTAACAGGTGCACTTACAGCCATCCTTGAATGGACTTTATTTATGGATGAAGTCCCGTACATAAAAGGAAGTTGTTTAGGTGGCTAATTTCTTCGGAATCATTCTTTGTTAGGCAGTCCCTAGTGTGGCCCCTGCCGAGTGTTCAATAATATATGCTAGTTAATATGTCCCTTACGTGAAAGTCCCTAGGACCGTGTGTTGTTCCAACATTTAAACCGAGGCTTATGAATTAAGGTCTCTTGGACCGTGCATTGTTCCAACTCTTAAGCTGAGGCTTATGAATTAAGGTCTATTGGACCATGCGTTGTTTCAATGCTTAAGCCAAAGGTCTCTTGGACCGTGCGTTGTTTCAACACTTACAGAATGTTGGCCTTTTAGACCTTGTGTCATTTCGACACTTAAGTCGAGGCTTATGAATTAAGGTCTCTTGGACCATGCGTTGCTTTAACGCTTAAGCCGAGGATTACAAGATGTTGGCCTTTAAGACCTTATGTCATTTCGAAACTTAAGCCGAGGCTTATGAGTTAAGGTCTCTCGGACCATGCATTGCTTTAACGCTTAAGTCGAGGGTCCCTTGGACCGTGCGTTGCTTTAACACTTAAGCCGAGGCTTACAAAATGTTGGCCTTTCATACCTTGTGTCATTTCGACACTTAAGCCGAGACTTATGAATTAAGGTCTCTTGGACCATGCGTTTCTTTACAGCTTAAGCCGAGGCTTACAAATATTTTGTCTTTTAGACCGTGTGTCACTTCGGACACTAAGCCGAGGCTTTTAAATATTTGGTCTTTTAGACCATGTGTCACTTTGGACACTAAGCCGAGGCTTATAAAATGATGGTCTCTTAGACCATGTGTCACTTTGGACACTAAGTCGAGGCTTATAAATATTTAGTCTTTTAGACCATGTGTCACTTTGGACACTAAGCCGAGGCTTATAAATATTTGGTCTTTTAGACATGTGTCACTTTGGACACTAAGCCGAGGCTTATATGATGATGGTATTTTACACCATGCGTTGTTTCAACGCTTAAGCTGGGGCTTATAAATATTGTTGTTTGAGTCCTGCGCGTTGTCGTGACACTTAAGTCGGGCTTGATTGTGTGGGTCTCTTGACATTGTGCCGTTGCGACACTAATGAGATGTCCATCCCTCTTTCAGGGGAGAATTTTCCATAGGTGTTTTCCATAGGTGTTCATTTTCAGGGTTCCCTTCTTCATGAGTCCCTTATTCAGGAAATTCCTTTTTCAAGGGGTCCTTCTTCTGGAGTCCCTTGTTCAGGGGGTTCCCTTTTTCAGGGTGTCTTTCTTCAGGAGTCCCTTTTTAGGGACCAGTAAGCTTGTGTTTCAAAGCTTCATACATTTTTCTCAAGGTCGATGAACTCATATTTTAGAGTTTTAAGCCCTTTTCAGGGCGATTAAACTTATATTTCAAAATTTTAAGCCTTTTTCAAAGTTCTTTACCTTTGTTCAAGGTTTTCTGTAACTTTTTACGGCGTTATTTCGTGGTTAGAAGTACGGTTTCCTACAGACGATGCCAAAATGTTAACCACCAAATCTGGTAGGACCTTGGATCAACACATCTCAGTTCCTCCCTCTTGAACATGACTTCCTGCGTGCTAAGACAAACAATCAGCATGCAAAGGGGGCCAAGGAGGCTCCCGCTTGCACTTCGACGCTCAAGTCAAGACCCATTTTGAGTAAATATATGTTCAATGCGGGAAATATAAATGTGTAAAAGTGACAAAAGGGAGTGAGAATAGTATATTCAGTTAGAGTTGCTAACCTTTTTCTTGGAGCAGATGGATTCTATTTATAGTAAGAGTACTTTTCTCAAGATTGTTACATGTGTTAATTTTCTCAAGATTGTTACAAGTGTTACTTTTTCCACGTGGCAAGGCCATAATTCATAATTCTTTATAAAAGTAAACCATTTATTTGGTTATAATAATTACTATTTGTCTTGGGACTAAAGTAGGTGTCACATCCCGTTAAAGAGCTTGTCTCATCAAGCCATAATTCTTAGAAAGGTCGCGTCCCTTCTGACACAGAGCCTGACTTGTACAGTGACTGATCTTATCATTGGTCCAGAGTACATACTTCGGACAGATGCAGTTCGGAAATATAGATCCGGCTGTGCGGTGCTTCGGATAGCATGTTGCCTCGACCAACAGTGACTTGTTTGACACGGGGGGACCCATTGGCGTCCAATGGGCCCTACATGGGCCCTTACTAATGACTTGTCAAGCTAATTTGATTATGTTCGTAACAAAGTGAATAATGCGTATTTGGATGATAAATGGAGCTAAAATAGACAGTTGGATGAAGATCACGTCAACCGGGGATCTACAAGAGGTGCAAAGTGCTAGAAATCAAGGTTGGAGTGCTTAATTGAAGTTGAAGAAAAGTTGGAAGAATGATTTTAAGAGATTTGAAAGTACGAGGACTGAATTGGTGAAATTAGAAGTTGAAGGACCAGATGTTCAAATAAAAGACAGGGACCTACTTATACACTTCTGAAAGATGAAATTGCGCTGGAACATTTTGAACTGTGCGGCCACCAGATGCAAGAGGCTTGGCCGCACCTTAAACTAAAAATTAACAAAACCTATTTTGAGATAATTGGGCGGCCACCACAATTTGGCCTGCGTGGCACAGTTGTCCGGCCCAACGTTTAATCAGGCCCATGCACGATTTTCTTCTTATATTTACCTAGGTTTCTTTGAAGAATAAAGGGAGAATGACCAAGGCTACGAACCGAGAGAGAGAGAGAGAGAGAGAGAGAGAGAGAGAGAGAGAGAGAGAGAGAGAGAGAGAGAGGCACAAATTGGGTATCTTGGACGCATGCTTTGAGGAGGAAAACTCAAGGAAACAAGATGGGGATTGAAGATTATCAACGGGGATTGAATCTTACTGCAAGATTTCTATTCTCTTGTTAATTAGATAAACTCGACATGCATATATTTTATACTTTCTGCGTTCTTAATTATTTTGTTATTTTGTGATGAGTAGTTAAATATTTAGTTGGGATATTCGATATAGCACTAGTTTTACGTTATTGATTTCATCACAAGTTTGTATTATTCTTTTACTATTTAATTAATTTTATTAGTTTAATTCAAACAAATTCCAAATTGATATCCTTAGTTCCCGTTAAGGGTAGAATCTATAATACAATTTACTCAATCCTCGTGGGATCGATATTGGAATTCTAAGTCCACTTTATTACTTGTGCGATCTATACAGTTGCAGAAACAAATTGCAACAAGTTTTTGGCTCCGTTGCCAGGGATTGTAGTTTAAATTTATTTTTAGATTACTTTCACTAATTCAGACTTTTATTTGATTTATTTTTAGTTTTTTTTTTAAATTTTTCGTTATTATTTTGATTTTTGGTTACCTACCACAATTCTAAACCCTCTTATGTTTAAAGGTATATTTGATTTCACCATTAGCTGAGAATGAACAATTTGATCACGCATCAACTCATAGTGTTTGGAGAATACTTGAAATGCGGACAACAAGCAATTGACAAGTCGGATGTAAGTCACATATATGCGAACCCCTTTGGTGTTTGGACCAAAAATTCTCATTACAATTTTGTATCAAATCCAAGAAAGCTAAAATGGTAAGAAAATGAAGAATCTTGAGCCAAGCTCACCCTAACCAAAACTCTAAGGAAGTAAACCTTGCCCAATGGACAGAATAAAACAAATTCCAATATTTTGTGGAAACAACAACTACAACAACAACAATACACAAGAATAATATTCCCAAATAAAGTTGAAGAAGTTCCAAGAATTGTTACAAGTTAAGAAAAGGGTTTACCTCTTCCAAAAGAGGAGCCTCTCAAGATATTCATTTAACATCCAAGTTAATGTTCTAGGGTTTCAAATGAGTCTATTTATAGTACCAAAAGAAAAGAAATAATAAGGTTTGGTTTTAAAAGAAAACTGTCGAAAATTCTTTTCGCTAAACACTCACGCGATCGTGTGGGAGAAATCCTCATGATCACGTGGAGATCGCAAAATTTCACTGCCTCTGAAACACGCGTGTTTTGGCTTGCAATTGCGTGGACGTCCAAAATTTTGCTCGTGTAATCTTCAGTATTTTGATTATAACTTATGATCCAGATGTCCGATTGAGGTGATCCAAAATGCATTGGAAACTAGACAAAAGGGCTACAATTATTCAAAAAAAAAAGTGAATCTCAAATTTGAATGTTATCTCTGTCAAAACTTTAATTGGACATCAAGCTTGATGCATCTCTATTTCTTTCACCTCGACTTACAAATGAATCTCATCTTCAAGTATTGAGTCTCTTGGGCCTTGGTTCTCGTCATATGATCCACTGGTATGTGCATACAGATTTGGCTAGGTTCCACTGGCACGTGCATCAATTTTTGACTTTCCCGATTCTCATCATCCCCTCCCTCTTGAAAATGTTTTGACCTCGAATCTTTTTTGTAGGAAATATTGCTAGATTTCTGGGCCTTTGATCTTGCAATAGGGCCAACAGGAAAGTGTAGCAAGGCTCAAATTTCTTGATTCTTATCATCCCCTCCATTTCGAGAAGGATTCAACCTCGAATCGGTACCTATAATAAAGAGGGAAAAATTAGACACAATAAATGTAAATATAATTTCATACTCAGCCGGTAAGATCAATTTTTAGGCGTTGTCTTTGGTTTTGCCATGAGTTTTAAATGCACCATCACCACGAGGTAGCAATTTGAATTTTACTTGATTGGGGGGTCACTCCTTATACGATTGGAAACACATCCAACCACCTGGATCAAATGAGACATGCTTTCTACCATTGTCGAAGGATGTACATGGTTCACCAATCCCCACAAATGGAAGCTCGACCTTCCCAAAAAGGGACTTAACCAAATTTGCATTCTTGTGCCCACCTAAACTAACTCTTTCATCAATAAACAAATGAATCAAATTCACAATAGTTAATAGATTAAAGTCATAAGCAATCTCAAGAGAAGAAAATTTGCTATTGGGATGAAAAGTTTTATTACAAGCAAATTTAACAACCACAAGATTAGCATCAATTTCATTCCCGAAAGAAAAGATTTGCTATGTTGAAAGCATTGTTGGTTTCATGACATGTAATGAAATGTAATATTCTATTTATCCTACCAACAACCACAAAAATAGCATCATTTCCTTTCTTTGATCTAAGTAAACCCAATATAAAATTCATAGACTTATTAACACAAGGTTTACTAGAGATGTGCAAGTGTGTGTATGAGCCTCGAGGCAAAACCTTAGATTCGACCCCGTTGCAAGTGAGGTGTTTGCTAGAAACATAAAAATTTGCAACATCAAATTCCATTTTAGGCCAATGAGAATGCTCGCTTAAGATATCAAAGGCCTCTTTGATTCCAAATTGTCCCATCAAGCACCCAACATGTGCATCTCTTATTAGTAACTCCCTTATGGCACATTTAGGAACAAACAATCTAATTTTCTAAAACAAATAATTATCATGCTCGTAAAATTCAACAAAATTCCACTCACCACATGATTCATAAATGTTAAACAATTTCGAGTTATTAGCTTGCAAGCCCATAAAAATTCAAAGAAAAAAATTTGACCTTTAGGGAGGTTAGAAGCGAAGTCCCTTTTACATCAAATCATTCGGTTAAAACAACCTCATGGACTTTTCTATCTAGCAATTTTCTCACGTGGAAATTAGGCACATAAAGCTTATTTTCACAAACAAGAATTCATCATGCTCATAAAATTTACCACATGAAACATTTTCACAAGTCAAAATTACACTTGTCAAGTCTACATCAATGTCATACAACCCTCAAATATATTCAACACACGATAACATTGCATTCAAAGAATTGTTAGGAGCATACCTCCTAGATATTACATTGGTTATCACGCTTTGTTTACCTCGATTGTACTTATTGTTATAGGAAAATGTTTCCATTAAGTTCTTCCAATCAGAAAGCTTTTAGAGTTCCTTGTTTCCTTGATAGGTCGGACTCACAAATTTCAGCAACAAAGAAACAACCAAACTGGGGAGAGCATTGTTAGAATAATCCAGCGCAAAGAACATTTTTGTGTCATTTTTTCTCTCAATTTCTTTTGTGACTTTCTCCACTCCCTCTCCTTTTTGTGAGGTAGGAACCTCAACTCTCACTGCTTCTCTTGCCTCAATTTTTTTTGGAGTCGTGGCTCCAACTCTCGTTTCCTCTTCTTTTTCTAGGGACGTGGCCCCAACTCTTATTCTCTCATTTTTCCTCACTTTTTCTTCATCAATTTTCTCAATCAAATTTTCTTTTTCTTTCTTCTTTTCCTTGTCTTCCTCCAACTCCTTTTGGGCTTCATTTGGTCTTTGTGTACTTCCTCCAAACTCAAAGGTAGGAGCACCACCTTTTTCCCATTCAATTGGAAGTTATACCGATTTTTTTTGTATCATGTTTCACATTCCTATCACTTTCCAAAAGTTTACCTAGAAGTATGTGAGTAGTGTGCATGAGGACTACATCACACAACATTTGGTCACTATAGGTCCCAATGTTGAAGGTAAGAAGAACTTGTTTACTGACTCTAATCTCCCCATAGTTGTAATGATTCTAAAACTTTGACGTCATTTATTATCCATAATGACGTAATGAATGTATTTTATAATTTATGTAATGATTTTGGAATGAAAAGAAATAAAAACGTGTTTTAACGAAAGAGAAACAAAAATATTAAATAAAGAAAAGTTACGTCAAAAAATATTTAAGTGTCCCTTTGTTCGAGACTTTTTATAGCACTCCCGACCTTAGTTAATTACATGTCTTATATGTATGAGCAATTTCTCGGAGTGAACTACAAGAATATGAAAACGGTTTGTCATTTTGACCAAGGTTTAGCCCTCGGTGAATTTTTAAAGTTGGGAATGTAAAAACGGTTAACCGGAAAACAGTTTTGAGAGGCCTACTTTGGAAGGCCATAACTTCCTCCTCCGTTATCCATTTCTTGTGCCGTACATTGCACATAAAAGTACTTCGTGAGTACTTGAAAACGGTACCAAGAAACCAATATTTTGACTCCGTTTGATGCCTCGAATCTTAGCTCCAATATAGCTCCTGGAAACTTTTTTTAAAACTTTTGGAAGCATGAGGTGGCCCTAGATTACCACGGCTGCAATTGTAGGATTCATTACTCACCTAATGTAGTCTCGACACCTCCTGCTTTGTATAACCAAGCCGTCCACCTCCTGCTTTTGCATGGCTTGAACCTTCCACCTCCTACTTGATAAAATGAGCCCAATTCATTTGTTTATTTGAAAAGTAGTCAGCAATGAATTTATATGATATGTGCAAGACTTCTTTCCTTTGGATGGAGCCATGTTTCTACTATAAATAGTTATGGGATTGAGCTAAAATTTCACACACCAACTATTGAATTAAGAAAGAAGCAGAGAGATAGAGAAATGGTGTTTCTTTCAAAGTTAGAATGCGGGTTTGATATTTTGTTAGGATCAAGACTCGTTAAATTCATAACATGATCTTGATATCTTATATGAAATTATGCTAAACCAAAGATAGTTAAACCAAGAGAATATCCCAGAAACCAGTAATAGAGATGCTAAATCGACTGCATGTATCGATACTTGAAGCTTGCATGTTCTTGAAGTATCGATATATCATTAAGCAGAAATTTTGGTAAGCTTGTTTTAGGCACTTCTAGATTAAGGTGAGTGGAATATGTTTAATTTTTTATTTGATTACATGATCTAGTTATAATTCCATATTTAATTGTTATATTATCAATATCGATATCTTAACATTGATTAACTAGATTATCTTCATTATCTTGACATTAATATTATGTATCGATACATAACTTGCAAAAGATTAACATCATGTTTTAGACCACATATAGTACAATTCGTAAGAGAAGTAATAATAAACTTATGAGTGTTACACGGAAGATAATAAATGTTATTAGATGATTGATATATTTATAAATGATCTTGAATCTGAAGTGTGATTTTTACCCTGCTTGTATCGATACATGAAGAATAGTATTCAACTCTTATTTTATCAATTCAATAAAGATGACAATATGATCTAGATAGTTATTCTGCTTAAGTATTTTGTTACATGATTATTTGAACACATAAGAGCATAATGGAATGTTTATCTAAACCTCATAGTTCGAGACTTGTCATTTACTTGAAAAGGGGTAATAAGATTAACTAACGTAATATAATAAGATATTATCTGTTTTTATAACATCTCTTCTCGTAAATTGTTATACGAACATTATAAATGACCCTTGTACGTGTATTTGATATAATACTTGTACTTGTTTTATATGGTGTAGCACTCATACTTGATTATGTAATCTTAAATGCTACTTCATAATATGTGTCCATTAAGCATTGCATTAAAATGGATTTTCTTGTTTTTCCTTATGCATTGCATAGAAAGGAACTTCTTGCATTACAGTCATACTTTTTCTCGCTTGTTAATACACCTATGACCCTTGTCTTGATATACATGCCATGGAGTCCAGTAATTGGATCACGATGTGGTTATAATTGATAATGAGTTTTAGGGATATCGACTCCCTACTTGAAACCCGTGGTATAGAAACCACGCTTGTAAAATAACTCATGTAATAAACTCCACGCTTGAAAACAGGGTTTTCCTCTTGTTTTTGCAAATCTTTTTGAATGAGCACCTTTCATACATGTTAAACATCTTATGTATCAATCATTCATGTTTGTATTGATTTAAGGCTTAAAACTAAATTGAACATCATAGGCACTAGATTACACTCACTGCAAGCACATGACTCAATTTTCAACTTTAGATCCCAATTTGCCACACTTTTTCACAACCCTAATGCACTCCAAATATGTTGAATTTTTGATATATTCTAGACCATGCTATGTACTTTAATATGCCCAGGACATATCTCAAGAAATTTTCACTTTTTCGAGGCGATGTCAAGACTTGAACATTAGTGGTCAACCATTTTTCAAAAATTTCAGAATTCTTCTAAGTTCTAGTTTCGGGGTGGTTAGCCGTTTTGCTTTAGTTCTTATGCAACATACATACATTCTACTGCTATTTACTTCTATATTCTGCATGGAACAGCATTGGACAACACCTCGAACCAAACTTGGGAAGCAAAGAAAGTGTTGAGTCATCCATGGAACATCAAGTAAAGCTTCAAGCAACGCTATTACCTCTCCAAACTTGGAAAGTACTTGAACCCTTATCCTTATTTTGAACTTAATTGTTATATTTTTTTGAAATACATTGAGGACAATGTATACTTCTAGTTTGGGGTGGGAATTTCATTCTTTTGCATTCAAGTATTTAGCTAGGGTTAGGGGTGGGCGTGGATTGGGTTGAAGGCCAACCCGAACCCAAACCAACCATGCCGATCTGCATGAAAATGAACTCAATCAACCCAATGAGAGTTTAAAAAATCAAACCAGCCCAAACCAATGTTGGGCGGTTTTGGTTGCGATTTGGACTTTCAATTTGGGCCTCCTATTTTTTTATACTGCTGGGCCTCATGTTTTGGTCCTTACGTTGAATTAGTTTCTATATTTATGGGTTGTTCACAAAAATACCATACTTTTAGGGATCAAACTGAAATTTACTTCAATTTTATAAAATTTGAAAATTACTTATAATAAAATTGTAAAAACTGAAAAATACTTATGATACTTTTCAAATAGGTTAGTATCATACTATGATACTTACGATTATGTTAGTATCATAATTTGATACTTAAGATACTTTTTAATTATTTTTAGTATCACAGTATGATATTTATAATACTTTTTATATTTTTTGTAGTATCACAGTATGATACTTACGATACTTTTTAATTTTTTCTAATATCACTGTAGCGATCAAGAATTTTCCACACATTTAATTATTATTTTAAAACTATGAAAACGGTGCCGCTGCGATCTCACCAATTTTTAAGTTAACGCCGCGATGTATTCATCTAGCCAAGTCGAGAAACGTAAAGTCTATTCGATTTTAAATTAAATTCCGAATTTCCAAGATTTTATTATTTTATTATTTACTTAAATTACTATCTTCAAAATCGTTTTAAATTTCAAATTACATCAATCTCATTTTATCAGTTTCATTTTCCCGACCCAGGTTAATTCGCGTGCAATTTTCCTAGAACTACGTGCATTCTTGTCAAGATTTTCACACCACCAACTTCAATCTATCACATCAATCCCATACCCTAGCTCTACATCACCAAACCTCAATCCATACTCCACCAACTTCATCCTCAGCACCATTTTTCACCAACCTCTCCAATTTCAGCTCTCCCTCTCTCTCAGGACATTGGAGGCTCAGCATTTCTTCAACTCCATTCCAACACCCCCATTCACAACAAGTTGGAGTACCAGCAAACTTCAAACCATAGCACCACAACATTGATTTCCAGCCACCTGCAACCAGGTAACCACACGCAGGCACCACCACCACTCACACAACCTTGCAGCCACCACACCACAACCACTTCACCGCCACCACCAAATGCAACCGGCCACCACCGCTCAAATTTCAAAGCCAAAATCACACCCAAATCGCACCCCTGACTCTCAGTTTCCACACAAAACCCAACCCATTTCCACCATCACCACCGGCACCATCATCACTGTCACCGCACACACAGCCCAGCCTCAAAATCAACCCCAAATCAAACCATAAACCAAGAATAGACTCACCCAGTTTCTTACCTCAGTTGCAGAGCCCTTTTCTGCCGGATTATCGGCGGAAACTGCAACTTCCAGCCTCAGTTTAGCCATCGATCTCGCAGCCAATCAGCCCCAAAACCTAACCTATTGCACCCTCGTCGCTTGCCGCTCGTTGCACCGGCGAACCCCCGGCTTTGGCGCCCGCAGAGCACCCCCGCCGGATTTTTCCCTGCCTCCCATCGCCATCGCACCCTCTGTCTCTCTTTCCTCTAACTGAACGAAAGAGAGAGAAATATTTGTTTTATTTAAAAGTTTTTCTTAAATTTGCACTTTAGTCCCCAAGTTCCAAAATGATTTAATTCAACCCTTTTAATTTTTAAACGATTTTTAACCAGCCCATCATTTTTAAAATCACTTATCTCAATCCCCACAATTTAATATCCATTTTTGAGTTTCAACCCAAAGTTTTGAAAAGTATTCATTTTAGTCCCTCAACTTTCAAATCATCAATTTTAGTCTCCAGATTGTAAATTATCATTTTTAAACTATAAATTTCAAGAGACTAATTTAATTTATTTTTCTAATTGGCTAGACGAAGTGTACGGAGATTTAAAGGATTGAAGTCGTTTCCCGCCTAACTTTGCACTCGTCAAATTTAAGGTAAACTCGCCCCTATTAACTGTTTTAAATTATGACTTCCTGTGAATGCATATGTTATGTGACTTATGTGAAAGTCATTTTTATAAAAAGAGACGAGAATGTATTTCTTTGAAAATATTTATGTTGTTATTCTTGTTATAACTTATATGCTTTTATGCATGAGAAAGAAAGAAGAGAATATCTTGCAAGATAAATGATGATATTATGCATAACTTATGTGACTTATGTACATGAGAAGAAAGAGCAACACACACCCTATGATTTTAAAGAGCCTATGATTTTCAAAGAGAAGCCATGTGCTTTAATGCACGAGAAGAGCAACCCACACCCTATGATTTCTAAAGAGCATTCATTTACGTGTTCAATTATATTGTAGATTAATTAATTGACGATGAGTCTACTGATTATTTCTATGAAATGCTCATGTCTATTTTAACAATATTTACAGATTTCGGAGAGGGTGGCAAGTGATGGATGATTGTGGCAATAGTTGTTAAATGGTTGAAAATCTTATTTTAATGATCCGTATTTTCAAACATTGGATAATTTTGAGAATTTCAATTATTTGAGAAATTATGACATTGTCAATTGTTTTACAATATTAATGGCTCGACTCGCTATTTTGAATTGTTTCATAAATGTTTTCGAATCTTATCATCCATTAAAGTTTATTTAATGTTGCCAAAAATGAATTTCAGTTATTTCTTAAGCTAGAATATTATTTTAAAGTTTAGACTAGAAATGACGTGGTGAACCGGGTATTTAGAACTCGGGGCGCTACAGCTTGGTATCAGAGCCAGTCTGGGTTTCTGTAGACTGGAAAATTTTCAAAAATAAATTTCAAGAAACATTTTACGCTATTTAATTATTATTGATGAAGATTGCCACTGCCATCATTCGTCCCACCAATTCCGAGGTAAAGAAGTTTATGATGTATAACGTTATTTCAGTATTTCGGATACTTATTTTAATGATTTATGAGAAAGAATGAAGAGAAAGAGATTGTATTCGAGTAAGAAAGAAAGAAAGAAAGAAATGAGTTTTGGAGTATAACGAGAAATTTTATCCGAATCAGAAAGAAAAGAAAAGAAAGAAAATGAGTGTTGAGCATAATGGGAATAAAATGATTTAAGAATGATTTTATAATAATTTTTCCTCTAATTTAGAAATGATGAACCCTTGCTGGACTTTGCATAATTGATTTTAGACATGGCACCATTTATGAAGAGTCTACAGAAAGGATTAGACAATATTTTCGGAATATTTATCGTTTAGACCAACACCTCATGTTAAGATATATGACCACACTATCGACTACTGTGCCGCGCATTATGAGACCATGGCTAGTGATTTTAGAGCAATTGTTGCTAAAATTCATTAGTCACTTATTGTCAACAATTTCAGTAAATCAACAAGAAATAGCAAGCCAATTTTATGAGATTGTGATGAGATGATGAAAGTATAAGTAATATGATTCTATTGAGACTATTATGAGAAGAATTATGAAATTAGAGATTTAAAGATTTGATTCTTAATTATTGGGAATTAAGGACTTGATATTGTGTTTGAGTAAGTGAATGATTCCTCTATTTTGAGAGAAATTTATAATGCTGTTTGGTCTTGTAATTAAAAATTTTTGGGACTATGAATTGTGGCATATATTTTATAAGTATGACAAATGATTGGT
Organism: Ligustrum vulgare; assembly: GCA_963555705.1. NCBI lineage: Eukaryota > Viridiplantae > Streptophyta > Magnoliopsida > Lamiales > Oleaceae > Ligustrum > Ligustrum vulgare. Next base: position 38,734,604 of record OY743169.1, on the reverse strand, counting down.
CATTTGAGCCAATTAATGTATTTAAGGAAGTGATATTGTGATATTGGAAACCATGATTTGAAATTGTTATGTTGAGAAATTATGAATTGATTTTTCTGGGATATTTTTGGTGGTATTGAAGTTTGTTAGAATTGTTGTCAATATTTAAATTGTGGTGGTCAAATGTGGAGTGTAACTACAGGTTGTTATTGTTGGTTATTAAATATACCTACAGTTTGGATAAGTCCAAATTACAAGGGAGACTCTGCCTAGAAATTTTATCATTTTGAGTTAAGAGCATGGTATGGTAAACAACCTACTAAGGGAATTGATGTTAGACTTGCAAGTTCATTTACACCACAAGCAAGATTTAGTGAATGAGAAAAATGGATAATGACTCTTGAGATATTTTTTGACTTCCTCGAAGTATAATCATTTTTGTGATGGATATAGTTATATTGAAATGCTCTCCTTGTTTCACAATTTCAAAAACAAGATGATGTATACAACTACTTGGATATCAAGGTATACATGAAGTTATGTGATGACTTGATGCATGCATACATTGGGAAATGTCAAGTTATATTTTGAAAGATGAGTGAAGACAAATATTATGGCATTATTGGGAAGAATCTTAATTAATTCTTGGGGAATGAATTGATTATTAGTAAGAAATGATCACTTATATTGGAGAATATTATAAACTATGATGGTATACGATAATACTGTTGATTTATTTTGGAAGTTGATTGGTAGATGATGTGTTAACGATTTGGTTATTTACATGTAATACGATTATTTGGAAATGTCAGTTATCATGAATGGGAGATATTGAAAATATTTGATAGTGAGATGCCTTAAAGGAGTAACCATTTATTCAAAGTGAGATATTGGGGACATATGGTTGAATGTTTAGGATTATGTGAGATAATGATGATTGTCATAAGGTCATTTGAATTTAAAAGGTACAATAGATAATTATAAGGAATAATGCGATTTTTCTTATGGTGAGAACTGAAGGTGATGATGTGTTGAGATTATGAAATAAGTGAGTTTTCATGAATAAGTTATGCTATATTTGGTTCTAAGTGGAATTCAAAGAAAGATGGGTCTCAGTCATTGAAAATAAATCAGGGCTTCCTCGTAATTTGAATGATTCACTGTTGTACGTTAATTTTTCATTTATGATACTAGAAGATCATGAGAGAAAAATTATTGGATGAAATTGATGAAAGAAATTTTATCAAGTCCTAGATTTGTACAAGTATTGCAGAAGTAACGCATTTGATCGAAGGAAGGTTTATGATAGATCATATCATGAGATTTTGGATATTGTTACTAATGGTATCTTGGTTCGAAAATAAGAAATGAAATTTTATGCATTTTCCCTTGTGGATAAGATTTGTGGGAAATGGAGATAGACTTCACAGTGATTTCTTATTATGGAGTAGTGTGCAGAAAGAGTGACTAATGGTAGAATCCAAGATTTATTGAGTTGAGAGATTTGCATAAAATCTTAGTGAGTATTCTGGCATATAAAGGTTCATGTGATAAATATTATGGTTATTATAGTGTAACCTCAGAGAGATTGATATGATTAAATTGAGGTCATATGATACGATGATAAGTGACATGTTACACAATTACTACAAGAAATGGTGACTAGACGGTTAATGAATGTTATGGTTAACTTATGAAAGAATCGTGTGAATATTGAGTTAATTGATCTTATCTTGATGGTTTATTGAATTATGGTGAAATATTACTTATGATTGGGAATCTTCATTTTGAGTCATAAGATATATGGATTTATTTAAAATTTTGGTGATGCAATTTTGATTACTTATTATCGGTTATACTTTTGATGTGAGTAAAGTATTTTGTTACAATAATGGAAAACCTGAGATGACCAATTGCGTGACCTTTACTTATAATGGTGATGAGATTGTATATTTGGGTTAAGTAAACTTTATGAGGAATCCTATGTGGTTCACAGAAGTTTTATTCATTGGTGATAGACTTAATCAGAGTATTGTTCAAAGCGTGACATAAATGAAGTTGGAGAACAGGAGAAATCGTATCTTGAACTTCAGATTGGGAAGTTAATGAGTTTTCTTAAGTTTGAGAATATCGTATCTGATTCTTATAATGATACTTTAAATTAGTACATTAGTCCTCAGCTAGAATGAGTATGTGATACCAAGTAATCGATGCATGATTTAAAAGTATGTACTAAAGGATTTAAATTTGAATTTCTCCAATTTTGAAAAGGAAATTTCAGTCAAGATTAGAAATGATTACATATGTAAATCTTTTCAGAAAAATTCTGCCAAGTTTGAGTTTGTGCTCAATATTTTGGAATTGATACCGTGTTTCTATGTTCTGGATTATAAGGTTTTATTCTTGATCAATCTTCTTGATTTATAGTTTAAGCATTGGAATAATTGATATTTATATCGTGGATTCGATATCAGTATGGATCCTTGAAAGGTTGGAAATATAAGGCCAATGAATGAGTTAATAAGTTGGATAATGTCGGATGATTGATTGAGTTCTACACAATAGCTATCAAGCGTATTTTCGCATAGCTTCGTATGAGGTACAGCTATATGTTAGAGAGGTTGTCGGATTTCATGGATTGCTAGTGTCCATTTTTTCAGATAGAGATTCGATGATTTTCCCTTGAGATTTTGGAAGAGTTTACATGTGGTAATGGGTACTAAATTAAATTTTAGTACTGCCTACCTCTCCAGATTCAGACATTGAAAGATATGAGGAGGGCATGTGTTCTAGACCCAAATGGTAATTGAGAGACACATTTTTCATTAGTAGAGTTTGCCTACAACAAACAGTTTTCTGGCAACCATTGATATGTCACCATGCGAAGCACTGTAAGGGTGAAGATGTCGATTGCCAATCTATTGGGATGAAGTTGGCGAGAAGAAATTTTGGGTCCAGAATTAATTGAGAAAACAGTGGAGGCTATCGAGAAGATCAGATTACGGTTTAAAGCTACCCAAGACAGACATAAAAGCTATACCGATCAAAGAAAAAAAGACTTAGAGTTTGAGGTTGGAGAGAAAGTGTTCTTTAAAGCAGCTCCTATGAAAGGTACTTTTCGTTTCGGAAAGAGAGGGAAATTAAGGCCTCATTTCATCAGACCATTTGAAATACTAGAGAAGTGGATAGTGTGGCTTATTGTTTGGATTTGCCACCAGAATTTACAGTTGTTCACAATGTTTTTATGTTTCCCTATTGAGAAAGTATGTTCATGATCCAAATCATGTGGTGAATTATCAGTCTATTGCAGTTCAGAAAGATTTGTCTTATGAGGAAGCACCTATGTGCGTAGTAGAGAGAAAAGTCCATGTCTTAAGAAATAAAGAGATTCCTTTAAGTCAAAGTCCAGTAGGGTAAACAAATTAGTGATGAGGCTACTTGTGAAAAGAAAAGAGGAAATTCTTGCCAAGTATCCAGTAATCATAGATCAAGTAAGTTTAATTTCGAGGACGAAATTATTTTAAGGGGGTAAGGTTGTAGCGACCAAGAATTTTCCATGCATTTAATTATTATTTTAAAACTATGAAAACGGTGCCGCTGCGATCTCACCCATTTTTAAGTTAACGTCGCGACGTATTCGTCTAGCCAAGTCGAACGTAAAGTCTATTCGATTTTAAATTAAATTCCGAATTTTCAAAATTTTATTATTTTAATTATTTACTTAAATTATTATCTTCAAAATCGTTTTAAATTCCAAATTACATCAATCTCATTTTATCAGTTTCATTTTCCCGACCCAGTTGAATTCGCATGCTATTTTCCTCGAACTACGTGCATTGCATGTCAAGATTTTCACACCACCAACTTCCATCTATCACATCAATCCCATACCCTAGCTCTACATCACCAAACCTCAACCCATACTCTACCAACTTCATCCTCAGCATCATTTTTCACCAACCTCTCCAATTACAGGTCTCCCTCTCTCTCACGACATTGGAAGCTCAGCATTTCTTCAACTCCATTCCAGCACCCCCGTTCACAGCAAGTTGGAGTACCAGCAAACTTCAAACCACAGCACCACAACATTTATTTCTAGCCACCTCCTGCAACCAGGTAACCACACGTGGGCACCACCACCACTCACACAACCTTGCAGCCACCACAACCACTTCACTGCCACCACCAAATGCAACCGGCCACCACCGCTCAAATTTCAAAGCCAAAATCACACCCAAATCGCACCCCTGACTCTCAGTTTCCACACAAAACCCAACCCATTTCCACCATCACCACCTACACCATCATCACCTTCACCGTACACATAGCCCAACCTCAAAATCAACCCCAAATCAAACCATAAACCAAGAATAGACTCACCCTGTTGCTTACCTCAGCTGTAGAGCCCTTTTTCCGCCGGATTATCGCTGGAAACCACAACTTTCAGCCTCGGTTTAGCCATCGATCTCGCACCCAATCAGCCCCAAAACCTAGCCTATTGCACCCTCGCTGCTTGCCGCTCGTTGCCCCGGTGAACCCCCGGCTTTGGCTCCGGCAGAGCACCCCCGCCAGATTTTTCCCTTCCTCCCATCGCCATCGCACTAGTGATGGCAACGGTTCGGGTCGGGTAGGCCATTCCGCATCCCGCCCCGCGAACCCTCTAGATATGGGGCGGGTCGGGTTCCTCTGCCGACCCGTTTGCGACCCGAATTTATTTTTATTTTTATTCTTTCTCTTCTCTTCTCTTTCCCCTCTATCATTATGTATTCTAATGATAATTTTTTTATGGGTTTTAATTCTTGAATCCATTTTCAATTTAGTTAATAAGAATGAAATGTCAAAAAAAAAAAAAAAATGAATGCAGCGATTGAGTTGCTCAACAACTACCTTAGTTGGTAAGTCTTCCATTTTTTATCATATTGATTTTAGACAAAAATCAATATGATAAAAAATAAATAAATAAATAAATCATGCTTTATAAATTAAATGATGAGTTCCAAGTGATAAAGGGCTTCATGTTCATTCTTCTAATTTATGATTAACTTATACAGTGTCATGAATTAAATAACGAGTTCCAACTTTTTTTTTATTTTTTATATTATAGCGGGTCGGGTCAATAACGGGACAGGTTGGACACGACCCGAACCCGTGGTGGGCTTTCAATTTCCATCCCAAACCCCCCCCCCCCCGCGGGTCGGCGGGGAGGGTTTTTTTGGCCCCATTAGGGGCAGGTTCGGATCGGGTACCCGTCGGGTCACGTTTTTTTGTCATCCCTACATGGCACCCTCTGTCTCTCTTTCCTCTAACTGAACAAGAGAGAGAGAAATATTTGTTTTATTTAAAAGTTTTTCTTAAATTTGCACTTTAGTCCCCAAGTTCCAAAATGATTTAATGCAGCCCTTTTAATTTTTAAACGATTTTTAACCAGTCCTTCATTTTTAAAATCACTTGTCTCAATCCCTACAATTTAATATCCATTTTTGAGTTTCAACCTTAATTTTTGAAAAGTATTCATTTTAGTCCCTCAACTTTCAAGTATTCATTTTAGTCCCTCAATTTTCAAAGTATTCATTTTGGTCCCTCAACTTTCAAATCATCAATTTTAGTCTCCAAATTGTAAATTATCATTTTTAAACTATAAATCTCAAGAGACTAATTTAATTTATTTTTCTAATTGGCTAGACGAAGCGTACGGAGATTTAAAGGATTAAAGTCATTTCCCGCTCAACTTTGCTCTCGTCAAATTTAAGGTAGACTCGCCCCTATTAATTGATTAAAATTATGATTGCATGTGAATGTGTATGTTATGTGACTTATGTGAAAGTCATTTTTATAAAAAGAGGCGAGAATTTATTTCTTCGGAAATATTTATGTTGTTATTCTTGTTATAACTTATATGCTTTTATGCATGAAAAAGAAAGAAGAGAATATCTTGCAAGATAAATGATGATGTTATGCATAACTTATGTGCACGAGAAGAAAGAGCAACCCACACCCTATGATTTTAAAGAGCCTATGATTTTCAAAGAGAAGCTATGTTCTTTAATGCACGAGAAGAGCAACCCACACCTTATGATTTCTAAGGAGCCTGCATTTACGTGTTCAATTATATTGTAGATTAATTAATTGGCGATGTGTCTACTGAGTATTTCAATGAAATGCTCATGTCTATTTTAACAATATTTGCAGATTTCGGAGAGGGTGGCAAGTGATGGATGATTGTGGCAATAGTTGTTAAATGGTTGAAAATCTTATTTTAATGATTCGTATTTCCAAACATTAGATAATTTTGATAATTTCAATTATTTGAGAAATTATGACATTGTCAATTGTTTTACAATATTAATGGCTCGACTTGCTATTTTGAATTGTTTCATAAATGTTTTCGAATTTTATCGTCCATTACAGTTTATTTAATGTTTCCAAAAATGAATTTCAGTTATTTCTTCCGCTAGAATATTATTTTAAAGTTTAGACTAGAAAATGAAGTGGTGAACCGGGTATTTAGAACTCGGGGCGCTACAATCACAGTATGATACTTTACAATTTTTTATGATACTTTGTCTCCGATATAAAATCAAATAGTTTTAATACACTTTTTTTTAATATCATAGCTTGATACCTTTACAAAATTTTATGATACTTTGTTTCAGATATAAAATCAAACACTTTTCATACAATATTCACTACAATTTTTCACCATTTTTTGACATACCAACCCTCCCAAGTCCCAAGCCTTTCCTCGTCATTTAACCATTTTCATTAAACCGCAGCACCTCTTCCACCAAGCCTTTTCTCATCACAACCAATCTCAAAATCATCAACATGTCTCTAAAGGAACGAAGAACTCCATGCAAAAAAAGGTGAAATGCTTTCTCTGAAACTCTCCTACGACCGACTTCTCCTTTCTTCTCCAACTGAACTCATCAAGCATAATTGATCAAGGATTCGCTAATACCTCAAAGGTCTCGACGCCCAATCGACCTCTGTAGTTCAGCTTCTTAATTCTGAATAGTAGTATTTTTTGAATTGGGTCCTTTAAAAATCAAATTGTCAGAAAATCAAGACAAAATTGACGGAATTGGTGGTTGATGGTGTGGTAAGTTGTTGTGCAGGTGGTCTGTCGGTGGTGAGTTCGTGGTTGTATGGTGGTGGTAGTGGCGTGGGTGGTTTTAGGCTGCGGCCATGATTATGTTGTCGGGGAAGGGGTTCTTCGGTGGTGCTTCGGTGTTGTTGATGCAGTGGTGGTGGTGACGGTGGTCACGTTGTGATTGAGGTTGGTGGTGGCGGTGGGGAGTTGGTTGTTGTGCGGTTGTCAGCTCGGGGAAGAAGAAAACCATATTCTCCGTATTTTTAAGGAAAAAAAAATTTGTGTAGTAAATATCAGTTTTATTAATTTAAAGCAGTAATTTGTGCAATTAACCCATAAATTAATCACACATTCAACCAATTATATGGGTCGAGTCCATAACTCTCCACTAAATGCACACTCATCATATAAATGTATAATAATATAATATATAATATTATATAAATAATTTTCATGTTTCTAGGAATCTAGGTCATCTAAACTAATTTAGATAAAACGGATCAGAACAATAATTAATTAATCAAATTAATTAACTAACTTTAATTAGCGGGTCTATTTAATTAAAATCATATTTTAATCAAATATCAAATTAGAATCCAACTCTAAATCCAAAAAGTGGAAAAATGAAGGAAAAAGTACATAACTACAAACCTAAAACTATCACTTTTTAAAGTCAACAAACTTAATATTTCCTTTTAAAAATCAGGTGTTAATAATAATAAATAAATATTATATTATATAAAAATAATTTATATATTATATTGGTAATATAATTTTGCCCAAACACCACCCACACTTAATATTTCCAACCCCACCCCTGCACCCCACCCATCTCAGTCACAATTGGTCATATAAAGTCACAATTTAGTCACATATACAAATTTATTTGCAAATTTAACCATCCAACACCACTCCCATCGCACCCACCCTACGTTACCACGCAAAGTCATAGTTGATTATACAAAGTCACAGTTGGTTACATGAAGTCACATGTCAGTAAGAATTTCTAATGTAGTCACAAATTTTACGCCGCCTCACCCCGCCAACAAAGTCACAGTAGGTCACACAAAGTCACAATTACGATTTTAACATATAATTAATCACAATTACAAATATAATTACAATCAAACATTTTTACACGTACGTTATTTATTGGTCACAACTTGTTTTCTTGATCACAATTAGTTAATATTTTAGTCACAATTACCTAATAATGTCACATTTGTGACCGATCAAAATTTTTTAACTGTAAATTAATTCAACACATCACGTCCAATGGTCACACAGTCACACTTGGTCTCAATCACTTATATAATTGGTCACGTTTTTTACTAGAACTCGTCACAAGTTGCACAAAGTGACAATTAATCAATATTTTTAGTCACGATTACCTAATAAATTGGTCACATCTCGTACTCGTCAAGTTTTAAAAAGTCACAATTAATCAATATTTTGATCACAATTACCTAATAATTGGTCACAAGTAGTTTCCCACACCCGATCGCCCCTTTCCCAACCTACTCTTTCCTCCACCACCACCGCCTCCCTCGCCACCCACGACCCCCCACCCCCACCACCATCTCCTCGTCACCTGCGTACCACCCACTTCACCGCCACTGCAGCACCATCCCCACGCACCACTAACTTTGTGTTCGAATACTTTGTTTATTTTTTTATTATAATCATTCCAATTTTCAATACAACTTTTTAACCATACATCTTTTCTCTCTCTAATTTTTAACCATTTATTTACCCCGATATTTGAAAAAGCAAATGTTTATAATCAAAAGTTGAGCCGCCAAACAAGGTGATAATCTAACAACAACATAGTAACACACCACTGTCGTACCAAATTAATCTAAGTACACAATTATTTTGACAATGTAGATGACAATTTGATGATGTGGAGGTGTTATTGTTGTTGAGTTAATAGATGATGTGATGTGTAGAAAGAGAGGATTGCGCTACGTAGGCAAATTGTGACCCTCATTGTGACTGTAGCAAAGTTGCTGCAGTACCACCAAGTATACAAACACCAAAACACAACTGCCTAATCACCAAAACAAAAACCTGAATAAAAATGTGAAATTCTTGTCCTCTTCTCTTTTCAGAATTTACTATAGATTTAATCGGTTAATCGGATAAAACATAAGGTAGTCCAGCAATCCCCTCAAACCTCATAGCTCCAATAACTCAACTTACCACCCTGAATGATGCTATTTTCGGTCAATTAATCAAAAAATTCATCGAAAACAATCATGTGATCAGAGAATAAGAATTTCAAGAACATAACAACTGTCGCGAGCAGATCTGACCAGAAGAAATACAGAAGGATGGAGCTTGAGGAGGTTAACCCCATTACTCAAACCACCACCACCGAGAACTGTATGTATGAAAAGTCAGCGATGGTGAATAATCAGAAGAGGTGGCACCGCTAATACGATCAGTTCCCCTGCTACTACGAGTAGCAAGGTTGTTGTTCCATCTAGTAGCAGCCAGATGTCAGGGAAAGGATGTCCGAGAGTCTCGGTGGTGGTGAGGATAGCAACTCCGGCGTGGTGGTGGCCGGATCACACTGGATGGACGGGTGTGGTGAGATGGTAGAGAGAGAAAGAGAGGTAGTCCGTGTTTTAAATGATTTTGAAATGATTTAGGGTTTGATTTGGGTATAAAATATCTATCAATAAATATTAATTGGCAATTAAGACCTGATTTTTCCAAATATAAATCTTATAATCTTATTATTACAAAGTGATGTTTAAATGAGGGGTTCCATGTAATTTTTCCAAAAATGAATTAACATCTTAATTTAGGATAATACTCTCAAAATAAAATAAAATTCAATTCAATTCAATAACTAATTAATCAAATCAATCAATTATTACTCTAATTGACGGGTTTATTTAATTAAAATCAAATTTTAGTCAAATAACAAATTAGAGTCTAACTCAAATATCAAGATTTCAGGGCTAACTGAATTTATGATCAAATCCTAAATAAGATTCAATTAATAATCAATTAATCGAATTAACTAATTATAGAATTGAATTGAATTGAATTAAAATCAAATTTTAATTAAAGATCAAATTAGAGTTCAAACTCTAATTCTAATATTAGGGAAAATTGAATTAACATTTTAATTTAAGGTAAAACACCTAAATAAAATAAAATTCAGTATAGGGTCAAAGTTATACATTTTGTTAAAATCCAATTTTAACATTAATTTAAAAGTCATGAACTTCTTTAACATATATATAAATATAAATTGGTCAAGTTGAAAATTATGTCAAAACTAAGAAACAAATTTTGAGCCCTTTTTAAAAAAAACTACAATCTAACCCCATATTTAAAATTATAAGCAGACCCTTACAATTTCAAAAATTGTAGAATAGCCATTTTTTTTAAAAACGATTATACTTTGACCCTTATTCAACAATTGCAATAAGGGACCTACAATTTCTAAAATTGCAATCATGGCCCGCCCAAAATTCAAGCCCTAAGATAAAATTGCAAACGAGCCCCTACAATTTCAAGAATTGCAGAGGAGGCCCCTGCCTCCAAATCTAAATTCGGAACCTTAGGGGCCGTTCTCTTTGTGTTTCGATTTTGGATTTTGAGTTTTGGATTTTGTTTTGAGTTTTGGATTTTGGTTGTTTGTTTTGGGATTGCTGAAAATATGTTCTCTTTGTGATTTTGGAAAACTGTTTTCAAAAATAAAAACTGAAAAATGCGTTTACTTTAAAAAATTTTGATATATTTATTTTGTGATATTTTATATGTAAAAAATGGTTGATTTGTTGAATTACATTAATTTTAATGTTAATAAATCAATTAGTTTTCTATGTCAATAAATTCATCATTAATATTGTTTCAGTTAAACAAAAATTTAACCACATACCAACAAAATCTTAACATGAATCTATATATAATGACAAAATAACATAAGAATTTCAAGTGAATGAAGTGTCTCACATTTACAAAACAAGAATAATAATAATAATAATAATAATAATAATAATAATAATAATAATAATAAATAAATAAATAAATAAATAAAAATTTACAAAAAAAAATCTTAACATGGATCTATATAATGGCAAAATAACATAAGAACTTCAAGTAAAGAAAGTGTCTCACTTTTACAAAATAAAAAAAATAAATAAAAATTTACAAAAAAAGTCTTAAAATGGATCTATATGTAATGACAAAATAACAGAAGAACTTCAAGTGAATGAAGTGTCTCACTTTTACCCAAAAAAAAAAAAAAAAAAAAAATCTTAACATGAATCTATATATAATGACAAAATAATATAAGAATTTCAAGTAAAGGAAGTGTCTTACTTTTACAAAAAAATAAATAAATAAAAATAATTTACAAAAAAAAAAAATCTTAACATGGATCTATATATAATGACAAAATAATATAAGAATTTCAAGTGAAGGAAGTGTCTCACATTTAAAATAATAATAATAATAATAATAATAATAATAATAAATTAATTAATTAAAAAAAAGATCTTAACATGGATTTATATATAATGGCAAAATAATATAAAAACTTCAAGTGAAGAAAGTGTCTCACATTTACAAAAAAAAAAAAAAAAAAAAAAAAAAAAAATCCAAAACGCGCGTTTTGGTCGTTTTGGACTTTTTAACACAAAATATCCAAAACGCTTTTTGAGTTTCCTTTGTATTTTTTTTGGTGTTTTGGAAAACGCATTTCTGAAAATGGGCAAAGTGAACGCGTTTTCGATATTTTCAAAAATCGAAAACTCAAAACGGACTGAAAACAGCAAAGAGAATGAGGCCTTAGAATTTCACCCTCTTTGGCGGACTGGTGGAGCCAGCAGTAGACGGCACCTCATTTATAAAATACGGTAGAAACCACTGCCCAAGGAGGTCTCCTATTGCCACACTGGTGCGCGATGCTTTTGCAATAGCGTCACACGTTGCTGCCTTTTGCATGTTCAGTAGTGAAGGACGCCACGGTTATTAACAGTGTCGTTGATGTTGTGGACCTCCGCTAAGCCCATTGGCGCTGCGTTCGACGGCGAAGAATGCTGGTGTTTACCTACAAGAGCGGAGCAGTAGCCTTGCTGCTGTGCTGTTGCGTCCAACCTCCGACGACTATTTCCTATAGATTTTTCCAATCCATTTATCAATCCAAATTTCGACCCAAAATTAATTTTCTTTTCTAAATCAAAATTTGGAACAATAAAATCAATTTTCTCAAAAAGCTAGAAAACAATAAAACAACTTCAGTCATATCAAATTCATCAAAGCGTTAACAAACTCTAACAAGTAAAAAGATAGGCTCTGATACCACTGTATGGTTTCGGATCATACATGCGCAGCGGAAATTAAAAGACTTGAAACTAAAGTCCGGATCAACCTTGCACTTAGATAGAATCCGTGATTAGAATTGTACCTTTGATGATATTTGTGGATCTGAAATCTAGAGTAGGACGTAGAAAATCTTGTTACCACAAGTTGTTCAATTGTCCAGTCCCAAACAAAAATCCACACAGCGAGTCGAATCAGGGACTCCATCAATCTCCAACAGTTGGAACGGCTTTGAGAGAATTTTAATTTTTCTCTTTGTACTAGCAAGAGAAAAACTTTGCACTAGAATTCTACTAAAATGCGACTCTCTCTTGATTTCTCTACAAAAGTGCACTTATTAATATATGCACCTAAAAACCCTAACCCTATTCATAATAAGGCAACCAATGGGCCTAGATAAATTATTCTTATTAATTAATTTAATTGTAAAGTCTTGTTCAACTAATTGAGCTTGTAGATTAATTCTAATAATTAGTTTCTAGTTGACATTGTCAAGATTGTCACGTGGTTTTTAAGTAACAGTGGCATTTAAAAATGGATATCAATAAGATTGAGTTCACGAATTTTTTTTAAAATAAAAAATTATATATTTTTTTGTTCATAACAGTCTTATTGGGGATGTTTGCAAAAATAAAAATAAAATAATAATAATAATAATAATAATAATAATAATAATAATAATAATAATAATAATAATAATAATATGGAAGAATCTCAAATTTCTTCTAATGATAAAATCAAAAGAGAGAAATAGTTGAAGAAGTTGCAACTAAATCTCGTGGTAACTATTTGATATCGTGAAAAAATCTGATTAAATATTAGGTCGAAGTCAACAATTAGTTTAGTCGCTCATTTCTTAAGATTCACAATTTTTCAACCATACAATCCATTAACTTTTATCAAAATTTATTGAAAATTTTGATTTTAATTTCTATCAAACAGGGGCACTCACTTTTTTTACTATCATTCATTAGCATAATTTATGCATCATTAATTGCTTCAATCTAGTTCAAGCTCGAAATAGGTTTTTTTTTTTTTTTTCATATATAGATTATTAAATAGATTTAATAATTTATTTATACACCTGTGACGACCCGAATTCTCGGCCATTCGAGTGCCACTATTAATGACTCATATCATATTATCGAGACCTAAATAGTAATATAATAAGAATTTATTTCATAACTGAATTAATAGAGTGCGACTTCCAAAGTCATAATTTAATTGCGGAATTAAAATAGTGAATATTGTTTTTGCATAAAAATAATATCAAAACATAGAAAATTTAAAGTGTTCAATCCAATAATCTCATCAATCTTGGCCACTTTATTTTGCCACTTCCATGTTGACCACCTCGAATCATCAATTTTCTGAAAGGAAGAAATATCGTGGAATTAGATTTTATAAAAACCTCAGTAAGCATAAAAAAAAAAACAATTTTCATGAATAACATAAGGATCATAATTAACATAAGGAGACACAAGGATTTTACCGAACATAAGTGGTAAAAATTCTTATGTGTAGCGCTACTAAACTCGGGTCCCTTAGCATAGTCATAAACATATCATATCATATCATGTGGAACCCATAACAATTTCTTGAAATTGACTTCACAGTATAATCCAAAACATAGAAAACATACTTTCTTTTCATAAAAACATAAGATATACTTACCGTTTAAAAGATTAAAATGAAGTGTAGTAGTAAATGGACCAAAACTTTCTTGACCACCTTGAATTTCTCTTACTTGTGGATTTTGTCAAGAGATTGGAAATAAGTGTATATGCGTAGAGCTGTGTGTAAAAGAGATGGATTTATATAGATGTGTAAAGTTGGCATAATGTAAACATCATCATTCAATTCTATTAATTTTAACACATCCTTTTCTTAAAGTAAAGCACCATTCATATACTTTTCCATATTTATACAAATATTATGCTCTTCATGATTACATATAATGGAGTCTTATTAACCATTCATATACTTTTCCATATTTATACAAATATTATGCTCTTCATGATTACATATAATGGAGTTTTATCAACCATTCATATACTTTTCCATATTTATACAAATATTATGCTCTTCATGATTACATATAATGGAGTATATCAACCATTTATATATTTTTACATATTATTAAATTAAGATTCTCATAATTATTACATATAATGGAACCTCTCATGCTTGCATATATTTTATTAATTTCAACAATAAAAGTAATTTGTCATGATTAAGGTCTAAATAAATTTTAACATCTAATTAAGTCCCTAAATTTACAATTTCTTGAGGTTAAACCCAAAAATTAAGTGCGGGTGTTATAACACCCATTCAAAATGGCCTTTAAATATTATATTTATTATATTTTTGAGATAAAATGTGGTTAAGAAGTGCCGTGGAGAGGAAAAATACATTGTTAAATTTTGATTTGAGTGTGTTATTCATAAATTGATTTATAAATTGTAATGATTGCGTTAAGAACATAGGCTAAGTAAATGACATTTTATATTTATTAGTGAATGATATTTATACCTCTGAGACACTAGTTATTATTATCATTATATCGTTAATTGTTCACTATATATATAAGGCTCTAGTTATTAATAAAATGCACAAGTCTATTAACTTGTTTATTCTTCTCTCTTTTTCTCACTTGTTTGTAATGCATTATTATCAGTACGATAATCTCAAAATCAAAGTGAATTAGTTAGAAGATAATAGTTTTTATAATCATAATCATAATCATCATCTATCACGTGCAACAAAAAATTATCTGGTGGCTGAATTCCAATTTATTCTGAATTCAGAATTGGTAGCATGTGAATTTCTTTGTAATCTGTCATGTGTTACAATTGTTTTGCCTTTCCGATTTCCTTGTATTCTGCCATCATTATATGTTATGTCTGTCGCAATCCTTAGTTCATTATTTGTTTTATTCTATACATAATCATTTTGCTACATTTAGAGCTCGTTTGGTCCAAGGAGAATTTTTTATTTTTATGATTTTTTTGTGTTTGTTGATGGATGTGTGGTTTAGATTGATTTGAAAAGTAAAAAATTGTGGACTTGACCAAAGATGAATGGTTAAGATTGAATTTGAAAAGTTTTGGTAAAAACTTTTGATGCACCAAACAAGCTCTTATAATTATGTTATGTTTGCTTATATTTTATGCTTTTGCTCTTTGATTTCTTTTTATGTTCGCAAGATATAAACGCTTATGATGATTATTAATTTTTTTTTATATTTAACCTAATTAAATGTTTCTAGATATTCATTTACAAATTTTAAATTAATAATTTATCATGTTGTTGTCCCAGAAGCAACACAATATTAATTAATATTTCAAAAGAAGATGATCATAAATTTGATTGTTGTAAAATAATTTGTTATTGCTTTTGAAGGAGCACAACATTATAATTAATTTATCAGAACAATAATACTTGCTCCTTAAGAGTATAAAATATAATTTTCAATATTTCAGAAGAATATTAAATTATTATTCTTGAAAAGGTAATAGCAAAATACAATGTGATCCAGAAGTAGAACTTATGTCAAAAATATGTCATATGTATAATTTTAAATTAATGTTTATCTCTGAAGGAAAACATATAACTTATGTGATGTTGACAATGACTATTTGATTAGTTATTATGTGATTATACAATATCTATATAATATATAAAAGCAAGAATGTCTAGCACAAATTATTGCCTGATGTTCCCGCCCATTGTTTTTGTACTAATTAAAAAAAAAAAAAAATCTATCTAGAAGTCAAGAATCCCACCAGTGAAGGGTATTATCAGGAAAAAAAATATTCATTCATCTATTGCCTATTGGTCAATTTAAAAGTTCAAATTCGTGTCAGAATATTTAATTATCCTCTATGGGAATCCTTTTTCTGCAAAAGTAAATTCCAGTTCTGTTAATTTCTCTAGCGCAAAAAAGCAAAGAACAAAATTTTAGCAACAGATCCAGCAATCGGTACTCTTTTCAGAGTAGCGACGTTGGGTGATGAGTTCGGGGCGGCACCACCGGTTCCGGTGATGATGGATGGAGGATTAGAGATAGATCCCGCAGGTGTACTGTTAGGAGTAGTGGGAGGAGCAGGTGGAGAAGCCAATGGAGATTCAGAAGGTGAGTTGAGGCTGGTGGATTGACGGCGGCAGATGGTGATGGAGTTGGTGTAGTAACCGTCGTCGATGGAGACGCAACTGGAGACGTCTTTGGGGTGGCTGCTGGAGTTCACAAGCCAAAATAGCGGGGCAGGGGGGCACCAAGAAAAATGGAAAAGAAATACTAACTGTTGTGGCCACCAAATTGAGTAACAGCATCAACAAAGCGTTCATGGATGTCAGCTGTCCATCTCAAATGAGGTTTTGGGTCAAAAGTAAGGACCAAACATGGGTCCCCCGTAGAACCCCTTTGGTTAAACCCACTACTAATATTAGGCCCCTGAGTATTTTCTTGGGTTAAAATGGCTTCTCGGGGTTGAATCAATCTGGGAAACATGGGGTTTCTTGAATCAATACAAGGGGAAAAGACCTTGTAAAGAGATCTGGGATTCTTCCTTTTTTGCTTTACTTTTCAGCTTCTTTACTTAATCGGGAAAAGGTAAATTATGATTGACTATCCTTTTCACTTTTGTTAGTTTATGGAGGAAAATTGTCTGTTTATTTCTTAGTGCTGAAGGTGGGAAAAAAATTCGCTTTTATTGTTATCTCAGTTTGAGAAGTAGCGCAGAAAGAATTTCTAAGGTTTGCCTATTTTAATCTCTTCTGTCATTCTCTCCTCATGTTACATTTAACCATTGAAACCTTAATTGATTCATTTTTAATAGAGGCATAATGCATGCTTTTGTTTCATAACTTATATTTAGTCTTTGATTCATTTCTTCGATTGCACCTTCATCCTCATGCTGTTGGATAGCCAGTTTGTTATTTTACAGAAAATTTTGTGGCCAGTGGTTGAGCCATTGAGGAGTTAACTAAGTCCTTCTATAGCTATGCCTATGAATGAGACCAAAAATTCATTTCCGCCAAGTCATATTTATATCCAGTTTAATCAACTTTTAGTTTCAAAATTCATTTTCCTAATTTTTTGGCTCGGCTCGGTTATGTTTATAGTAGTAATCTGGAAATAAGTTGAAGCAAAATTGGTTTCTTTTCTATATTTTTGTCATGCTTGATAATTCAACTTTCTATAGGGGGTAAGACCTTCCATTTCAATAAGATTATGAATTTTATGTTTCACCATTTCCTGTTGTAATTTATAGCTATTAACGGGAAGTTTCCAGGTCCCATTCTTATTGTCACTGCTAACTACAATGTCGTTGTAAATGTTAAGAACAAATTGGACGAAGACCTCCTGACCACTTGGTATGTTTTTTTTTCTCTATGATATTAGCAGCATTGAATTGCATTTAAATTTTTTTCTTTTTTTTGTTTTCTATTTTTTCTTGAGGGCTTGATTTTTTTGGTTTGATGGTAGGTCTGGAATCCAAATGCGTCGTTCTTCCTGGCAAGATGGTGTTCTGGGCACAAATTGCACAATTCCACCAAAATCAAGTTGGACGTACTAGTTTCAAGTCAAGGATAAGATTGGTAGCTTCTTTTACTTTCCATCACTTAACATGAAGAGAGCATCTGGTGGATTTGGTCCTTTTATTATCACCAATCGTAAAATTATTCCTCTTCCTTTTACTACTCCCGATGAGGATATAGTAATCATGGTTGGTGATTGGTATACTCGCAACCACAAGCTTAGTTGCTCCTATCTGGTTTAGTGTTCCCTTTCCAATGCAAATTTCTGATCATTTATTTTCTTCATAGTATAATGACTGTAACAAATATAAACAATTTGGGACAGTAATACGAAACAAATAGTGCAAATTTTATAACTGTTATGTCTGAGAATTTCAATGGGATTACACGTAAAAATAAAAGGATCAAGATATTTATACAATCAATTGATTAGGAAATAATCGAGTGAGATCTTGAATCTTTACAGTAACTAATGTTTTTTGCTATGCATTATTAGGCTCTGAGAAAAGCACTGGATGATGGAACAGAGTTGGGAATGTCGGATGGAGTTTTAATTAATGGGAAGGGACCTTAAAGATACAACTCGACACTTGTGCCGGATGGCATTGGCTACAAAACTATCAATGTCAATCTAGGTACATTTCTTTAACATTACTGGACTATCCAGTTAGGCAGAAACACTTCTTTAATTCTTTTTATTCTATTTCCTGTGTACAATACACAATCAACTAATTTTTGAAGTTTTAGACAATAACTAGATGCTCTTTCTGTCATTGTTTTCCGTTTCTGTCAACTATATCTTTGTTAATTACTTTGCAATTCCATAATTATCCAACTAAAGGAAGCATTCTCGAATTTCTTACGAAGCTAAATTTTGTGCTCAACGACCTTTTTTTTTTTTTTTTTTTGCTTTAGTTTGAATGAGTGAAAATGAACTGCTATTTTTAAAATATTAATTAACATTATGTTTATCCTAATGAATTTTCACAGATTGAAGTCAAGATTTTTCACTTGCTGAGTGCATTTACTTCAAGCAAATATAAAGATAATGTCATCTGTGCATCACACGGGTATATACTAGTTAATCATATTATTTGAAATTTATTATATTTTCTTTTTCTTTGTTGTGTAGTTACTCGAATGATAAATATCACTATAGTTGAGTTTGTTACACTTGTGATAAGATTCGAAGCGCGGAAGAAACGTCGGAAAGTTCCGAACTCAGGTTTTGGTTGGACGGATGAATCATGACCCGATATTCACAACGCGATGGCTCGACGATGCGGAATAAAGAACCACGACTTTTGAAACACCACAAGGATTTGCCCAATCTCCTTGATAAGTCTCTGATTTGAACGCCACAAATATTCTCAAGAAATATTTGATAAGTTCGATATTTGAACGCCACAAGAAATATTCTTGATAAGTTCGAAAACATAGGAATCCACCTATATCTTTTATTGAATCCTCAATAAAAACTGTTTATATCAAAATCAAAGTCTGCATTACAATGAATGGAAAAAAAATATAAATAAGCAAAACTAAAACCTATCAACCCTAACTAGCTCAAAATAGAATTCTAATTAAAGTAAAATACTAAAATAACTAAATAAAAGAAAAGGAATTAAAAATTTGCAAAATATGGAAAAATCTCGAAAATCTAATCCGCTAGCTATTTATGGTCGTGAAGAATCCAGTTACGGCTGTAAGTGATTCTCTGATCCAAAATTGATGTTGCATGTTGCGGACGTGATTGAAATTATTACGGCCGTAAGATTTTCTTCCTGTGAATGTTACGGCCGTGACAGTTTGTTTACGGCCGTAAGTGTAAAATTGAAATCTCGCATCTTAACCATTAACTTGATTACTGCCGTGACCTTCTGGGTGTTACGGCCGTAAGGATCAAACTGGTCCTTTTTGCTCCGATTTTTACTCCAATTTGCAATTAACTCCGTTTTGGCTTGAATTACTTGAATTTTTCCGTAAAGCCTGCTATGACTCCGATTGTCGAGGGTCCGGAACACATCATACCCTCCTTCTTTAGGATGATTCGTCCCAAATCATAGCTTTGTTCCTGTTGTTTCACTTCACCTCCTGGATCAAACGGAAAATTTCTCCTGCCATTGCACATGATCAACCAAAAATATTCTGCAACGGGGGTCACGTGAATGACTTGAAGTTGAAACAACTTTGGACATTGGTGGTGTTGCCCAAATTTCCACGTACCATTAACCTGCAAGAAAGAATTAAATAGAACAGGGAGGGGAATGTTAGTTTCATGAGATACAAGGTATGGATCCTTGTATCCATGATTAATCACCATCTCCAATTCTTCTTTAAGAACCACGGGGCCCTCCTCTTCACCTCGTTCTTCCTTTGCATCTTCAACCACCTTTTCAAAATTTTTACTTTCAAATTCAACCACATCTTCTACCTCCAGATTTTTATCACCATGCTCGTGCACTACCTCATCACTACCAAAATGTGGATCTTCCAATTCAACGCTCAAATCTTGAGCTTCCACCTCAACTCCCAATTCAACCTTCTCCTTATCAAATTTTGGAGTTTGTTTATTTGTTTTTAATTTCAACTCTCCCTCCTTCTTATCAATATCCTTATCCCCATGATGCCTCCTATTATACCACTTTTCACTCTCCTTCCTTACCCTCCGTGAATCTTCTAGTGCTTTCTCTAATGTCAACCCATATAGTACACATGTTTTCCCTTTCTTAAGGAATTGGTATATGTGCATACTCTTATCATAAACAGCCTCCCTCCTACGTCTCCAAGGTTTTCCCAATAAAATATGATAAGATTTCAAAGGCACTACATCACACCATACATCCTCACTATACCTTCCCTGGGTGATAGGTACTAGAACTTGTTTGGTTACTTTGAAATTCTCAAACTCCCTCATCCACGTCATCATATAAGGTTTATAGTGTGGTTCTAGGGGCAATCCTAATTTTTCAACCACGGTGCTACTAACGAAATTAGTAAAAAAAACTTTCCATCAATCGCCAAACTGCACCCCTTATGATCCACATAACATCTAGTTTGGAATAAAGAGTCCGGATCATAATACATTCCTTATGTGGCGTTAAAAAAAAATCAAGAATGAAGAGGATTTAGACATCAAATAGCAAGAATGACTTTTATTGACTTGGAAGAAAATGAATACCAAGAATTTTAAAGAAACTCAAGAAAGTGGTTCTTGAATTTTGGAATGACTTTTTTTTTAACAATGGATGAATTTTCGGAAAATAATTTTTTTTTTTACATAAATCCAAAAATTCGACACGAACGTAACAAAACAAACAGAACGGGATTTGGATAAGAATCGAACAAAATAAACACTTTTAAAATTTTCTTGGAACGATTTTCTGGATTAAAGACTCAACAACAAGATATGGATAATTCTTATGACAGACTCGATGATAAACATAAGAATTAAACTGGATAGAAAAATACAAGAACCTGAATTTAGAGTCAAGCTCTGATACCAGATGAGAAGATTCGAAGCGCGGAAGAAACGCCGGAAAGTTCCGAACTCAGGTTGTGGTTGGACGGATGAATCATGACCCGATATTCACGACGCGATGGCTCGACGATGCGGAATAAAGAACCACGACTTTCGAAACGCCACAAGGATTTGCCCAATCTCCTTGATAAGTCTCTGATTTGAACGCCACAAATATTCTCAAGAAATATTTGATAAGTTCGGTATTTGAACGCCACAAGAAATACTCTTGATAAGTTCGAAAACATAGGAATCCACCTATATCTTTTATTGAATCCTCAATAAAAACTGTTTATATCAAAGTCTGCATTACAATAAATGGAAAAAGAATATAAATAAGCAAAACTAAAACTTATCAACCCTAACTGGCTCAAAATAGAATTCTAATTAAAGTAAAATACTAAAATAACTAAATAAAAGAAAAGGAATTAAAAATTTGCAAAATATGGAAAAATCCCGAAAATCTAATCCGCTAGCTATTTACAGTTGTGAAGAATCCAGTTACGGCCGTAAGTGATTCTCTGATCCAAAATTGATGTTGCATGTTGTGGCCATGATTGAAATTATTACGGCAGTAAGATTTTCTTCCTGTGAATGTTACGGCCGTAAGTGTAAAATTGAAATCTCGCATCTTAACCAGTAACTTGATTACGGCCGTGACCTTTTGGGCGTTATGGCCGTAAGGATCAAACTGGTCCTTTTTGCTCCGATTTTTACTCCAATTTGCAATTAACTCCGTTTTGACTTGAATTACTTGAATTTTTCCGTCAAGCCTGCTATGACTCCGATTGTCGAGGGTCCGGAACACATCAACTTGACATATCTTGTCATGCCCCAAAGTTTTTCTCGTTCAATTCGAATAATAAAAGATAAAATCTAAAATTTTGAGACAACTTGGCATGGGAGGATTTGGAAATGCTTTCAGCAAGGGTTGACCCTTCGAGAATTGGGCAGCTACAGTGAGGGTATCGACCCCTTGTTTCAGGGGTCGATTCCTATGCTCACTTTTTGTAAAAAAACGTACCTTTTGTTTTTAGAGACATAAAATAATGTTTAAAGCAAGCCATATATTTTATATATGGAATTCAACTAAAATCTTATATAAATTTACAAGACCTTATAGGTGATTCAAAATATTAGTATACCTACAAAAAAGTTGATTTAGATTAATGTCTTCCCATTCCATAGTATATTACATAAATCTTATAACATTACAAGATAAAGAAAACGTTACAAAATTTCCCTTCCATTTCATTCACATAGGAAAACTTTGAAAAATAAGTAAGTAGGCGAGTTGTGAACCTCCTAAACATACATGCGAAACAGTTCATCATTAGATGTCACACATTCTATGGAGGATATATCAAAGTACTCCAGTGTGAGCATCTATAAAAGAAATTATTTAAAATAATGTGAATAAATTATTCAGCGAGTAGCCTATTATCACTAGCTTAGGAAGTAAATGATATAGCACTCAGTAGAAAAATCCTAACCAAGAGAATTCTAGCGAATCAACATAAGATAAGGAAAGCTTCAAATTCAAGAGTCCATAAAAGAAAACATTGACCGCCCTAACTGTACAACCAACCCTCATGAATAGAATCAAAGAAAGTAAAAAAAATGATCATTTTGATGACAAGATCATGAAAAATCTAGCAAAGGAAAAATCAACAAAATATCGTATCTCCACTCTAGGAATTCGTTTATATAGATAGCGAATTTATGTACCGAGTATAAATGGATTGTAGGATTGCATCTTACAAGAAGCACATGCAAACCCTTACATTGTTCTTGCGTTCCACTTTCACTTGCTGATAAGTTAAACATTTGGTTACAAATTTGACAATTCCACATATCATGTTTGGCCACCAATAAAATGATTTAACTTCATGATATAATTTGGTGGTTCTAGGATGAACAAATAAGGGGTTGCATGTGCTTCTTGTAAGATGCAATCTCGCTACCCCTTTACATTGAGTACATAAATCTGCTATCTATATAGGAGAATTCCCATAGTAGAAATACGATATTATGTTGGTTTTCCCTTTGCTAGATTTTTCCTTATCTTTTCTAACAAAATGATCATCTTTTGACCTTCTTTGGTTCTATCCATGAGGGTTCGTTGTACAATTAGGGCGTTCAGTCTTTTCTTTTTTGGACTCTTGAATTTGAAAATTCTATTCCATCTTCTATTGATTTGCCAGAAGTCTCTTGGTTAGAAATTTTTCTGCTAAGTGCATTAGTTACCTCATTTGCTTTCCCATGATGGTAGCTGATGGTAAAATTCATTAGTTCCATCCATCTTCTCTGTCTCATATTTAATTCCTTTTGGATAAAGAAATATTTTAAACTCGTATGGTTGGTGAAGATTTCGCACTTTTCCATATAATGCTGGTTAAGATGTCCCACCAATGTCCAGCACTTTCCCTTAATATGAACAATTCAAAATTAACTTTTTCAGATTCTAGAATGTGTGCATAAGTAAACATACGTTCAGTGGTGTGAACTTAATTTCTCGCCTAGATTAGGCTTTTAGCATCTTCAAATACTTGAGGATTCAATCGTCGAAACAGATCACTAGTGTTAATTTCTTCTTTGATCCGAGAGGATTTCTTGTTAGAAGTATGATTCTTGATCAGTTCATTGATATGTCAGGCTTGACTGCGAATCAAGCTAGCTAAACTTTTCATAGAGGCATTATTGCTATCATTCTACAATTTTGGAACATTTTCAATCTATCAAAATATAATTTTCATCAGCAATATCATTTCAAGGACCAAATTTCACAAAAAAATTATTTAGGGGTTGACCCCCAGCTTATAACGCCTAAATTTTGGTATTTTTGTTTGGTAGGGGTCGACCCCAAAATGTATATGGATGACCCCCATTGGCTCTTTATAACAAAAACTGAGCCCTATTCTCTTATTTTCTCCTCTTTCCAATTCCAAAATCTAATTTATCTGTTTCCCAACCTCCCTTCTTCGAACCCTAGCCTTTAGATTTATCCCTTTTTGGCTAAAGTTCAAGATCCAAGTTTCCGACTTCTTTGAATTGAGAAAAAAAATAGCCCATCACCTACCTCTTTCTTCTTTAAGTGAAACTGAGGAAGAAATTCATAATGTAGATCCCAATCATAGAAAATCTCCTTTCAACAAAAGGAATTGAAATAAGGAAAAGTTTTTAAATTAGAGGTGGTTCAAGTCATGGTTTCTTCACATTCCACTAGTCGATCAGGAAAAGCACCCATGGAAGAGTCCGATGAGAATTATGGTAGTGAAGATGAAATTATTCAACGTGTAGGTACACATTTTCCGAATATATCTTTCTTTAGTTAAAAAGCATGTTGTAAATATGAAAAAAAATGAAGAAAATAGATGTGATCCCAGGTGGAGACGTTGATTTGGTATTTCCTCGTCTGCCCAAATTTAAATTTTTATCTTATTTTGGAATGATGAAATGACTAGAATTTTTGGGTTCGTATTAGGGAGTAAGTGAAAGATTGGTGCGGTTATTTTATGCGAATGGTGATTCTAGTGGCGAGTTGCTTGATCTCCCAAATGAAATTCTTGACACATTTCATACCTATGTGAAGAAAAAACATTTTTTGGGTTAGGGTGGATGATTTATCTTCTATGTATGGTATGCTTAATGATGGGTCGGAGGAAAGTAAACTTACTACGAACTATCGTGAATGGTACGATTTCGGTGTTTACCAACTTCAAGTTTGGGAAGTGTGGCTATGTTATTGTGTAATACTTTCCTCATTTGCTTTCTATGTGACCCCTTTAGCGAGCTTTAGGTTGATGACTCCCAAGCCAGATAACTTTATGGCACCAGGTTCAGAGAACTCCTCAGACTTAATTACTCGAATCACAAAAGCGATAGAGAAAAGTTAAAGATGTATAATTGTCTTATGTGTAAGTCTACTCTCCTTACTTGTTTTCTAATTGACCACTGTAATAAGCTTTACGCTGATGGCTCCCAACTCAATTGAGTTTAGGGTACCAGGTTTCAACACCCTTACAAGCTTATGATAAGTGCCTTGATAGAACTTATCAAGTTCACCTATTATCGTATTTTGTTGTTTGTTTAATTCTATTAAAGTATGGTTTAATGCACTTTTATGTATGGTGTTGTTTAGGATCACAAAGGATGAGAAAAGAGGAAAAGGACCACAAACTGCTTAAAAATGAAAACTGGGGACCAAGGCTGCAAATTAGCTACGGCAGCAAGTACCAGACTTACGGAGTAAGTCTCTTTCGGGTTCAAACAATAAAATCTGAAGAAGTTCACTTACGGTCGTAAGTTATAGATTTACGGTCGTAACTTTCAAAAGTCAAAAATTTCAGCAAACCATTTACGGTAGTAAATTATAGAGTTATGGCCATAACTTTCCCTCAGAAAACTTTCCTTATTGTTTTTGAAGTTTATCTTTGGCATGTCTTCTTGGGAACCCTAGGTCACGTTTTTTGGGATATAAAAAGAGAACATTCACCACAGAATGGGGGCTAGAAGTTGAGGGCAAAAGATAGAGCATTCTTGGGGGATTTTCAAACACAAGAACATCAACAACAAGGCAAATTCATGAATCAACTTGAAGAACTTACCATGACCATGCTGAGCTAAATTCCTTATCTTGTTCAAGGGGGAAGTTGTTTCAATTCAATTTTGTTATTTTCCTTTACTACAAACTAGTAACGTTGCATCTATCCCTTTCCTTTCATTTGTTAAATTATTATGTTCTGAATGTTTATTGAGTTTATTCGATTAATATATTTGATTTGGCCAATTGAATTGTTCAGTCTCTAAACTCATGTATATGCTATGTTTAAATCTTTTGATCCGTAATTGTCATTAGATCTCGACTCATAGTAGCAAATAAATCTCGCACAGATTTAGTAATAATTCGACTTGGATTTATTAATTCGAGCTTGTGAAATTGATAATCCAATTCAATATATTTCTTCTCACTTTTCATACTAGTCTTGCATTAAGTTCTAAGAGCTTGTTTAGGATTACCCATTGGCTAGAATTGAATCAAAGAGCTTGTTTTGATTTAATTTACATAAGGAAGAACTGAGATAATTAGAGCTTGTTAATTATTTATGATTGATAAATTGAATTAAGGATATAAACGCGTTACAAGGAAAAGCATAACAATAATTGAGGGTACAACCGAACCCGAGAACAAGATCTTCTCTCATATTAGTTCTTTAAATACTTTTACTTGTTTTTTTTATGCATAGTTTTTATTTAAACAAATCCAAACAACACCCCCCCCCCCCCCACTCTATTCTAATTTCTTGAGCAAGCAGTTAGGTCCACTATTCCTCGTGGGTTTGACCCTTACTATCACTACTACATTATTAATTGATATTTGGTGAATAAGGAATTAATTATATTTTGGTGCATTATGACACGCATCAAATTTTTGGCGTTGTTGCATGGGAATGGTTAACCAACATAGTTGTTTAATTAATTAGAATTTTATTTTTCTGTATTATTTTTCTCTTTATTTCTTTATTTTTCATCAAATATTGCTTGCATGTTTCTTTGCTTACATGCATAAGATTCGATCAACTAATATTGAATATTTTGATTTTGATCTAAAGATCGAGAGAACTTTTCGACAGAGAAGAAGGGCAGCTCAACAACCAATGGCAGCTAACAACAACAACATAACTCTCAAACAATTAGCTACCCCGAGTGTCACTCAGCAACCTCTGTGCATTACTTTTCCAACAATGGAGGAAGGCAAAACATTTGAGCTCAAATATGGTTTTATTCATCTTTTTCCAACTTTCCGAGGACATCTCAGTTAGGACCCATACAGGCACCTTAAAGAATTTCATGTGATGTACGACAATATGAGGCCAACAGGCATTACCGAAGAGCAAATCAAAATGAGAGCTTTCCCATTCTCATTGAAAGATGCTACTACTGATTGGTTGTATTGTTTACCATCCAGAACAGTCACCACCTGGAATGACATGAGGAGACTTTTTGGAGAAGTACTTCCATGCATCTAGAGCTGGTACCACTAGGAAAGAAATTTGTGGAGTGCGCCAGAACATTGGCGAAACACTATAAGAGTGTTGGGAGTGTTTCAAGAAGCTTATCTCAAGTTGCTCCCATCACCAAATCAGTGAGCAACTCCTAATGCAATATTTTTATGAAGGATTGATGAGATCCCAATCGGGGAATCTCGTTGATCAATGCAGAATAACGAAATTAAAACCTAGGAAAGATCTAGATCAGATTTAAACACAAAAATAATCAAGAACACAGAAAATAAATAACGGAATTAACGATAGATCGACGATAAAACCTTGACCCGACAATTACGACGCAATGAATGACGATGCGGATTGAAGAACCAAGATTGGTGAACGCCACAAGGACTCGTCAATTTCCTCGATAAGATTCTAATTGAAAACGCCACAAATATTCTCGCGAATATTTGATAAGTTCAACGCCACAAATATTTTCACAATATTTGATAAGTTGGATTTGTTCTCGAAGAACACCAAAGGGACTCCTCAACCTTTCAATTGGAGAAAACTCTCTCAACTCAAATTCAATATTCTCAAACTCAAACTGTCTTTTACAATCATGGAAAGGAATATAAATAAGAAAATTAACCTAGCCGCTAATTGAGCTCAAAATAGAATTTTAATTAAACTAAAATACTAAAATAGACAAATAACTTAAAAATGGAAAAATAATAAAAAAACGCGAAAATCCGGAAAAATCATATTTACTGCCGTGATGAACTTATTTACGGCCGTAAATGACTTTCTGCTTAAGACTTACGGCCGTGACCATATTTCTTACGGCCGTAACTATGAAGCTTTTGGTCATCAATCTTTGCTCCTTTGGTTCGACTCAATCCATTCGCCCTCTCGGCTCGACTCCAACATAAAACTTGCTCCGTTTTGCACGTAGATCACTGTCATATTTCCGATGGCTCGACTTTGCCCTTCAAGGCCCGGTCCGGATCATATCATACTCCCTCTCTTGAAAAGGATTCGACCTCGAATCCAATTTTTGTCGGCTTTTCAAACTCCTCCTGCTTTTCTGGGCTCGATGATCATGTTTATGCCTCGTGCTTGCTTTCAACCTTTTGGGCTGCCCATTTTTCTCCTTCAACTTTCTCGGTTTTTTGGGCTCCTCATTTGTGCCAACAAGTTTTTTCCCTGTTTTATGCTCATGGTTTGACTTCGGTACCTGTAAAACATATTTTAAAGAACTGGGGAGGGGTGTGTTAGCGTGAGTAAGTGCAAATAGACTCATTTTGTGGTAGACTCTCTGTTCTTTTGCTTTTTGCACTCAGTCTCTCCTTTTTATGAGGTTTGAACCTCAACCCTCTTTTCTTGATTTTTCACTCCCTCTCCTTTTTCTGAGGTCGTGGCCTCAACTTTCTTTTTTTTTTTTTAATTTCCACTCTCTCTCCTTTTTCTGAGGTCGTGGCCTCAACTCTCTTATTTTCCCCTCAAACTCACTTTTCACTTTCAATTGATCTTTCAGGGCTTCAGTTGGAGATAGTGGCATTAGAGTAAACTTCCCCCCTTACCAGGCTGTATCTATTCGTATACCCATCGTGTAGCACAGCCCTTTCATTTTGCCAAAGCCTCCCCAACAATATGTGACTAATTTGCATAGGCACCACGTCACAAACTACCTCATCAGCATATCCACCAAAAGAAAAAGTCGCCAAGGCCTGTCTCTTCACCTTAACTTCCCCCGACTCAGTCAACCATTGTAATTTATAAGGCGTTGGATGTTTCATTAAAGGTAAACTTAATTTTTCCACCAACATTGTACTAACTACATTAGTACAACTTCCCCCGTCAATCACCATGCTACACACTTTATCATTCACGATGCATCTAGTGCGAAAAATATTATCCTTCTGCCCTTCCACATTATCCAAAACATTCACTTTACGCCTAACGCTAAGAGCACGCCTATCAATAATTGACTCATCCACCACAACACTTTTCGCCCCTTCACTATTACACCTAATGTAACGCCCCGAGTTCCGAGGAGCGAGGGAACGTCACTTTTCTAAATTCTTGAATAAACTTTGTTGCGGAAAATGGCTAAATATTAAATATCACATTTATTGAATAAAAGTTTTAGCAATAATTCAAATGAAATAAGGTAATTTGTACAAATTTATAAAAATGACAATTCTTGATAAAATGAAATAATTATTTCAACGTTCACGACTTTCAAAAAAATATCAATTTGTAATTTGCCGTCATTGCCCATTAAGAAAAATTCAAACATCACATTCATTTGAAAAATTTCAACGGAACTCACATTTAAATAAATTCACTTGAGAAACATCCTAAAACTCAGACAAGTTCCAAAAATCTCAACTTTTAAAATAATTTAAAAGTAAATGTTTGCCATCATTGCCCATCATTCGCCACCATCTCTGAAATCTGCAAAATTTGTTAAAACAACGGGTTGAGCATTTCAAAATGAAATACTCAGTAGACTCTTCGCCAATAATTAATTTACAAGATAATTGGACAAGAAATTATGCAAATAATGTAGTGACATTCTTTTCTTATTCATAGGCAGCACATAGTGAACGCAAATGAACCATTCTTTTCTTGTATCATGCTAGCAGATAAGTTATGCCCGGCATAACGTAAATTCTTTATCTCAAAAGAGATATTCTTTTCTTTATCTCAACAGAGATATTCTTTTCTCATGCAATTAAGCATAAAATCACACAAATCCACATAACACATGCAATTATAATATAAATCAATTAGTGGGGGCGAGTCTACCTTAAATCTGATGAGTGCAAAGTTGAGCGGGAAACGACTTAAATCCTTTAAATCTCCGTACGCTTCGTCTAGCCCATAAGTTACATTAGTCTTTTGAAATTTATAGTTTAAAAATGATAATTTACAATTTGGGAATTGAAATTGATGATTTGAAAGTTGAGGGACTCAAATGAATATTTTTGAAAGGTGAGGGACTAAAATGAATACTTTTGAAAGTTGGGTTGAAACTCAAAACGAATATTAAACTATGGGGCTGAAATAATTTATTTAAGAAATGAAGTGGCTGATTAAAACCATTTAAAACTTAAGGACTAAAATCAAAAGGTTTAAAGCTGAAAGGACTGAAATAATAAGTTTTAAAAATATAGGGACTGATTTAAATAACTTTAAAAGCTGGGGAACTTAGGTGTAATTTTCGAAAATCAAAATATTAAAATAAAACTATACTCATTTCTCTTTCCCAATTCATATAGTATCAGATTTCTCTTCTTTCTCATTTCAAAAATTCAGCCAGATGACAGCGGCGATCGGCCCACTTTCAGTCACGACTGCCGGCGCTCTTGCGCCGGTCAGGTTGACAGCGGTATTACCGCCATCATTTGGCGGTGGTGGAGGTGATTTTGGGTGCAAAAACGAAGGCAACAACCGAGGCTGGAAGTGAAGATTTGGGCTGCGAAGAACCGGCGGTACAACCGGCTGAAATCAGGCCAGCGAGGGTTCGAGATTGGGTGCGAAACCGAGAGTAACCCGAGGCTGGGTTCAGGTGTTTTGCTTTGGGTGATTGGTGGGGATGTTGTGGCTGCGATGGTGGTTTGGCCGTGATGTGTTGGCGGCAGTTGGTGGTCCAAGCGGTGGCGTAGGGAGACACCGGGATGCAGGTTTGTTGTGGTCTCGGGTGGGTGATGATGATGCTGGTTGGAATGGTTGGTGCAGTGTTGTGAGGGTATGCAGAGGTGAATGTGGAAGGTAACCTGTGGTGGTTGGCGATGAGTGCAGACGGTGGTGATGGCTGTGGTCCTGTAGTGGTTCGGTAGTGGTGGTTGGACTGTGATGATGTGCAGAGGAATTCAGCTTGGTAGTGGGTGATGACGGATATAGTGATGATAACGGTGGTGATGTTGAGTTGTGAAGTTTGAGTTTTGCTATTGGGTTTTCGATTGGCAGCGGTGGTTTCTTGAAGGTGGCGGTTGGCAATGGTTCGTTGGTGGTGATGGTGGCTGCTTGATTCGGTGAAGGTATTGAACGGCTGCAGTGGTGTCAATGCGATGGTGATGATGGATGGTGGAGCTCTGCAGGTTTTTGGGTTTGGTTTTGAGATAGTGAAGACAATAATTGGTTGTGTAAAGGTTGCAGGCTATGGTGAATGGAGGTGCATTGGCAGCCATGGGGGTTGTGGTGGAGGTGGCTATGGTGGTGGGGAGATGGCAGTGGTTGCAGGTTTGTGGTCTGCGGTGATGGTTTTGTGAAAATTGATTCTTGTATTGATTAGTGGATTGGCAGTGATGGTTGGTGATATGATGAGGTTGATGAAGGGGTCGGTGATGAGGTTGGTGATGAATGGAGGTTGAATGTGGTTGGATGATGAAAGTGGAGGTGGGAGGAAGATTACTTAACTTGAAGAAGTGATGGGAAAAGGAAAAAAAAAAAAATTGATCAATGGAAAGCATCATGATTTGGGGGGAAATCATTGATTGGAATAATTGAGTGGATGGGAATGATGATGGAATTGGTGTAACGATTAGTTGGAGATGCTTTGTGATTGGATAATGAGGTGGAGAGAAGAAGAAAGAATGAGCAAATGTGGGGGGAAATTTTAGGTAGAATTAATTTAGGATAATTAACTAAAGATTTGACTAACTTCGATTTGGAAATGTATTTAAAACTGATATATTTTGGACTGAAAATAAATTTGAGAATAAATAAATTTTGAGATAAAAATGAATTTCGTATTTGGACTTAAAATAATTTAATAAGGAAAATTTAGATATTTTTAATAAATTTGGAATTTAAAAATGATTTTGAAAATAATACTTTGAATAAATAATTAAAATAATATAATTTTAGAAATTTGGAATTTAATTTAAAATCGAATGAACTCGATATTTCTTGACTTGGCTAGACGTATACGTCGCGACGTTA
The DNA here is from genome assembly GCA_963555705.1 of Ligustrum vulgare. Lineage (NCBI taxonomy): Eukaryota > Viridiplantae > Streptophyta > Magnoliopsida > Lamiales > Oleaceae > Ligustrum > Ligustrum vulgare. The sequence continues at coordinate 38,702,188 of OY743169.1, read as the reverse complement.
ACATAAAAATGAAAAATAAATGGGTGAGATAGCAGCGACACGATTTTTCTAAATTTTAAAATAATTATTAAATGCGTAAAAATTCTTGGTCGCTACATCTAACCTTTTTACGTGGACAATCAAGTGCAATGTGACCTCATTCCAAACATTTAAAGCACTTCACATTTTTATCTTTAAGAGGCTTGAATCGGAATTATTTTTATCGTTGGTTGTCGGTTCCTCCCTCTTTTTTTGAACATGATCACTACTCTCTCGTTTTGATGTCTCTTTTCGCTTCAATGGCCTTTCATCCATCTCATCTCCGTACTTAGCATGACATTCACGCCTACTACTCCTCCTAGCCATAGAGCCCGCCCGCGATTGCTCATTTTTCAATTGGACAATCATTACATCTCTTTTATCCATCCTAGCCATTACCTTCTTAAATTTTGCTTGCATCTCTGCCAATAATTCAACACCCTGCTCCAATATCTTATTCCCTTTTTCGGGCCGTTTGTTGTCACCCATTGATGAAGATCTCTCTCTGCAAGACATGGTTTATAACAAGAAGAAAAAATAAAATTCCTCACAAATCTTTATCACTCGTGTATCACTCTTCTATCCCTTCAAATTTCACCCAAGAACTAATTCAAGAACTCAATCAAGGGTTGGAAAAGGGCAAGACACGAATAAGAATAAGGAAATTTGGAAATTGAGAAAATTCAAAATATTTGGGAATTTTCGAAATTTTTTTAATAATCTGCCAGAGAATTGGACTACGAGTATGGCAGAAAAAATGGAATTGGATTTGGATGAAAAACGAACAAGAAAAACACTTTTGAATTTTTGGGACTGACTCTTATGGATCAAACTGAAGAAAATTATGACTGACACGAAAAACGCGAAGAACACGAAAAAAAATCAAGAAAATCAAGAATTCACAAGAAACACAAGAATCTGAAATAGATCCAAGTTCTGATGCCAGATGATGAGATCCCAATCGGGGAATCTCGTCGAACAACGCGGAATAACGAAATTAAAACTTAGGAAATATCTAGTTCAGATTTAAATACAAAAATAAACAAGAACAAAGGAAATAAACAATGGAATTAAAGATAGATCGACGATAAAATCTTAACCCGAAAATCACGACGCAATTAATGATGATGTTGATTGAAGAACCAAGATTGGTGAACGCCACAAGGGCTCGTCAATTTCCTTGATAAGATTCTAATTGTAAACGGCACAAATATTCTCGCGAATATTTGATAAGTTCAATGCCACAAATATTTCGCAATATCTGATAAGTTGAATTTGTTCTCGAAGAACACAAAAAGGGACTCCTCAAACTTTCAATTGGAGAAAACTCTCTCAACTCAAATTCAATATTCTCAAAACTAAACTGTATTTTTACAATTATGGAAAGGAATATAAATAAAAAAAATAACCTAGCCGCTAATTGGGCTCAAAATAGAATTCTAATTAAACTAAAATACTAAAATAGGCAAATTACTTAAAAACGGAAAAAAAAATGCGAAATCCGGAAAAATCAGATTTACGGCCGTGATGAACTCATTTACGACCGTAAATGACTTTCTGCTTAAGACTTACGGCCGTGACCATATTTCTTACGGCCGTAACTATGAAATTTTGTAATTCTTCATTTAAACCCGAGGCGGAGTTACAGCCTTGAGGATTATTCTTTACGGCCGTAATAAAGCTTCTAGTCATCAAACTTTGCTCCTTTGGTTGGCTCGATCCATTCGCCATCTCGGCTCGACTCCAACATGAAACTTGCTCCGTTTTGCACGTAGATCACTGTCGTATTTCCGATGGCTCGACTTCGCTCTTCGATGCCTGGTCCGGATCATATCAAGGATTTTCACCGATGGACAGGAGCATGATAGACGCCGCAAGTAGAGGTGCCCTAATGGATAAAACACTGGAACAAGCATGGGCCCTGATCTCTAATATGACTGAGAACACTCAGCAATTCAATTCAAATTGGGATATGCAAGTTTGCCGCGTGAATGAGGTAAGAAGTTCTAATATTGAAAATCAATTACTGATCTAACAAATCTTGTTAAACAACTTGCTGTAAGGAAGTCACGACAAGTCAAAGCTTGTGGAATATGTGCGAATTCAGAACATCAACCAGACATGTGTCCGGTGCCGCAAGAGGAAAATGGTGAACAAGTGAATGCTGCAGAAGGTTTCTCATTCCAAAGTCATCAATACAATCCGTACTCCAATACCTACAATCCTGGATGGAAGGATCACCACAATCTAAGATATGGAAATAACAAGCCCTCAGGTTTTGTCTTCAGCAAACCTCAAGAGCAATTTTAGCAACAAGTGAATTTCCAACCTCAAGGGCAATATCAACAAAGACCCCAAAACTCAGGTATTTCTCTTGAAGACATGGTTAAAACTTTGGCTTCTAAAACACTTCAGTTTCAACAAAATACCAAGTCCAGCATTCAAAATTTGGAGAAGTAGATGAGCCAAATGGCGACAGCCATTAACAGATTAGAGGCACAATCCAGAGGTAAATTACCATCTCAACCTGAAGTTAATCCAAGAAACGTGAGCGCCATAACCCTACAAAATGGAAAAGAGATTGAAGGTTCATGAAAGCAACCCCAAGTAAATGAAGACGAAAGGGTGGAGGAAATTGAGAGGGAGGAGGCCTATTCACAAAACCCTCTGGTAAAAATTGACTCTAGTGTAAAAGATAAATTAACTCCACCTCCTTTTCCTAGCAGGTTAGTAAAGAAAAACAAGGAGATCAAGGAAAAGGAAATGCTGGAGACGTTCAGGAAAGTTGAAGTAAACATTCCCCTATTGGATGCAATCAAGCAAGTCCCGCGTTATGAAAAGTTCTTGAAAGATCTGTGCACCAACAAGAGAAAGTTGAAAAGGAATGAGATGGTAAGAATGGGAGAATCTATGTCTGCACTTTTTCAAAGGAAATTACCTCCCAAGTGCAAGGATCCATGTATGTTTAGCATACCCTATCAATTAGGTAATACTAAGATAGATCGTGCCTTGATAGACTTAGGAGCATCTATTAATGTAATTCCCAGATATACCTATGCTTCATTAAAACATGCCAAACTAACTGAAACTACTGTTATTATTCAACTTGCCATTCGTTCTAATTCTTATCCAGAAGGGGTAGTTGAAGATGTTCTTGTGCAAGTGAGGGATTAGTAGTTCCTGCGGAATGAATGATGATCACTCTCCCAACTCTACTCCTATTTTGTTTGGTAGACCATTCTTAAAGACATCTAACACTAAAATAGATGTTAGTAGTGGCAAACTTACCATGTAATTTGATAATGAAATTGTTCGATTCAATATTTATGACTCCATGAAAGACCTTGATGATGCTAACCTTGTTCATTCTATTGATGTTATTGATTCTTCAGTACAGGAAGTTTTCGAACTGAATGGAAGGGACAGTCTAAAATTTTCCAATGGCAAGCATTTTGTGAAAGAGAATGATAAACTAACCTTGAGTACTGATTTTCAAGACACTGTTGCTATGTTTAATGTTTTCCAAAGTTACCACAGTCAAGTAACATCTTGTATATCGCATTACCGATTTCTGATGAGAAACTTCTACCCCCTCTTTTGTAGGTCCCTAATCCCGGTTGAAGGAGAAAGCAATAAGTCTAGCCAACGACAGTAAAAATAGGTTCTGCTTGGGAGGCAACCCAAGAGGGGAGTTCCTTTACTCTCTCAATTTTTTTTACTATTTCATTTTATACATTCTTTTTCAAAAAAAATAATAATTGAGACGGGAGCTAATACGGTCGTAACCATGTTCTTCAAGGCCATAACTCATTGAGCATCATTTTCATCAAATTGTCCAGCAGGTTAGTTACGGCCGTAAGTACTCTAGCACCTGGGTTACGGTCGTAACCACCCGTCTTATGACCATAACGAACTTAAATTCTTTTAACCCGCGTAGCACTTATGTCCGTAAGGAAATTCTTCAGGATCGTAAGTCTCGTGTCTTTTAAAATCAAAGCATCCCTATTTTATTCACCCACGCCTCTTCCTCTCCCCACTCCCCACAACCCTAAAACTCTTCACTTCCCTGATTTCTCTCATCAATTTCGTGCATAAAGCAAGCATTGTAGGGTTGTTGCATACACTTTCATCTTCTCCATTACAAACGGTGCATATAATCTCTAATTTTTCTCATACTTTGTTGTTGTGGAATTATGTTGATGATTCCATATGTATATGGGTATATTTCACTGTTCTCATCCCAAAACCAAAGCACTAACACAAGTTTGCACTCGACCTGTTCAAGAAAATTACCATATGGGTGTTACGCTCTTTGATTTTACTCCTTGGCACTTGCTACCTTGCACCATGGATTTGTGATCACCTAGAGACCATAATTGTTAATTTTGTAGCTTGGGAATGAGATCTCTTGGAGCATTGATGATTAGGTATTTTAGAGTTCTACCTAATGCTTAACCTTACTGCACATTTGGAACCGTGAAGAAATCCGCCAGCTACGGATGCCCCATGACGGGCCACCACCACCATAGACCTCCAGGGGAGTCTCCCTTCCCCCTGTTTTGTTTTGTATGATTTATTTCCACAATGAGGACATTGCGGCATTCAAGTGTGGGGGGATGGATATATTTTGGTTATTTTTCCTTCATTTCTAGCTTTTCTTGTGATCCAGTATTGTTTGTTTCTTTTGATTTAGTTCTTAGTTTGTTTATATTTCGTAATTGTAATCTAGACCCACATATTAGTGTAATAGGAAGCAGCCGTACTTTTGATAACTTTTGAACTATCAAACTTCTAAATTGCATAATTGGATAAAAAATGAGCACATAGAGATGACTGTCCAACAATTTTTGAATAGGTTTGAAAATGGAGATAAATTGTTAAATGTCTGCAACTTATCTAACCCAAACTGAAATTGATATGATCCTCTCTATATTACCCCGAGCGACCTAATTCTCCCAGAGGTTATCAAGCTTTTATGAGTAGCCATGATTTGAATTCTGTAGGACACTATCCTTAGCCAATAGATTTTGAGTTCGGAACTAAGATTGAGCGATGACCTATACTACATAATTGGATGTGAACAACACATAAAAACTGTAATTTGTGAGCTTTTGAGCATATGAGCTGCTTTTACTCCTTATATTAAGCTCTTATTTCTTTTATGTGTGTCCTGCATGGTTGGTTTGTTCTTGGATGTGCTTTCGTGTACATGTTGTTGCAGCTGCTTGGATCAAGTGTAAAATTAGTATAGGTTAAACAAATTTAACCTTCAAAATGGGCCCACCATGATAAATTTATCAATAGAAGCCACTTTGAGCCTTAGTCTTTCTTTGGAATTTTGATGCCATGATACAAACTATACATACCCTTTCTTTCATGCGATCTCTATTTTGAACTTGTAGAGAAGAAATTCACAAGCTTGTGTTGGTAGGAAAGTGTGGCAGACTAAGTTTCAAAAATTGACAGTTCCATCTTATGTTGACTAAGGATTGTGTGGCAATGTGATCAAAAGAGAAGAGTTACATGATTTATTCGAAAAAAAAGATGAGAAAAGGAAAGTTCAATCAAATGCTCAATTTACCGGATCAAGAAAATTTGTTGGTGAGGAGAACAAACCCTCAAGTTGCGCAAAATCAAAATCAAGTGTTGGATCAGTTGGATAATAGGAATCCATTAAAATCACATTGGAAGTGGAGGATGAAATGTTCATCCTGAACCAATTTAGCATTTGAGTTTTCCTCTCAATTCAGCCTAAATGTTTCCCTTTTATCCTACCTGACCCGAAGCCCCATTACAACCAAGTAAAGACCTTTACTTTGCACTTGTATTATTGTTGGCTCTGGTTATGACATTTGAGAAGTCTGTGGTAATGAATTCTCTATGCAGTGAGTTGAGTGAAATTGTTACCCTTATACACTTTTGTGCAAAGAGAGAAAATATCTAGTGAGGGCGTTGGCTCCCATTACATATACTTATGGGTGGTTTGAATTTCTTGATCTAGGTTCTGTATTGTTGATTTAGGGATAGGGATACTGTGTTGACTGAATTTTCACCATGGGCAACCCGCACTACTCTAGTGGCTTTTGCTGGAGTTGGGCGAAACCAATTCCCTTGTAGTAACTCATTGATAGATGTCAAGAGAGAACTCACGAGCGGCGGGAGGATACAAGCCACACTGGATTATGAATTTGGTGTTGTGTAGGACCACAAAGGACGAGAAAAGAGGAAAAATGACCAAAAAGTGCTTAAAATGAAATTTGGAGACCAAGGCTGCAAATTAGTTACAGTTGTAAGTACCAGACTTACAGCCATAAGTCTCTTTCGGGTTCAAACAACAAAATCGGCAAAAGTTCACTTACGGCCGTAAGTTATAGATTTAAGGTCGTAACTTTCAAAAGTCAAAAATTTTAGCAAACCATTTGCTGCCTTAAGTTATAGAGTTACGGTCGTAACTTTCCCGCAAAAAACTTTCCTTATTGTTTTTGAAGTCTATCTTTGGCATGTCTTCTTGGGAACCCTAGGGAACATTTTTGGGGATATAAAAAGAGAACATTCACCATAGAATGGGGGCTAGAAGTTGAGGGCGAAAGATAGAGCATTCTTATGAGATTTTCAAGCACAAGAACATCAACAAGGCAAATTCATGAATCAACTTAAAGAACTCACCATGACCATGCTGGGCTAAATTTCTTGTCTTGTTCAAGGGGAAATTGTGTCAATTCAACTTTGTTATTTTCTTTTCCTACAAACTAGTAACGTGGCATATATCATTTTCCTTTCAATTGTTGAACTATTACTTCTTAATGTTTATTGAGTTTATTCGATTAATATATTTGATTTGGCCAATTGAATTTTTCAATCTCTAAACTCGTGTATATGCTATGTTTAAATCTTTTGATCTGTAATTGTCATTAGATTTTGACTCTTCGTAGCAAATAAATCTCGTATAGATTTAGTAATAATTCGACTTGGATTTATTAATTCGAGCTTATGAAATTGATAATCCAACTCAATATATTTCTTCTCACTTTTCACACTAGTCTTCCATTAAGTTCTAAAAGCTTGTTTAGAATTACCCATTGGCTAGAATTGAATCAAAGAGCTTGTTTTGATTTAATTTACATAAGGAAGAACTGAGATAATCGGAGCTTGTTAATTATTTATGATTGATAAATTGAATTAGAGATAGAAACGTGTTGTAAGGAAAAGCATAACAATAATTGAGGGCACAACCGAACCCGAGAACAAGATCTTCTCTCATATTAGTTCTTTAAACACTTTTACTTGTTATTTTTATGCATAGTTTTCATTTAAGCAAATCCAAACAACAAACCCCTCACTCTATTCTAATTTCTTGAGCAACCAATTAGGTCCACTATTCCTCATGTGTTCGACCCTTACTCTCGCTACTACATTATTAATTGATATTTGGCGAGTAAGGAATTAATTATATTTTGGTTCATTACGAAACTCATCAACTTACTTGCTCGAGTCAAAAAAAGCTTTTGAAGAGTAGAATAAGTCCTTCAACTTTTTTCTGTTTTCATGTTGTTGCTAGTTTATACTTGTTGACCAAAACTTCTTTAACCAAAAATGCAAAAATGCAGAACTTTAGACTCTCGACCCATTAATTCATATATGCACTAATCTTTCCACCCCCAAACTGCTTCAGTTCTAAATTTAAGGTAGGGATCTAACAACTTATGGCTTTGGGATTTTTAGTCCATCCTATGTTCAAACTGCAAAAATGTGCATCACAAATATCAAGCAAATTCCCACACAAGTAATTATTTGAAAATGACTATGTACTCAAGTGATTAAAGTCTAACATGGATAAATAGAAAAGATAAAACATGTTTCAATGTTGTTCTAGCTAAAGCACAAAATGATCAAAACTATATCCTAGGCAATAAACAAATAAACACAAGTTTTGAAATTTTCCAATTTTTTTTTTTTTAATCCCAGCTAGGGATGGGAAAAAATTGAACCAAACTGATGAACCAGACCGAACCAACCAAAACCGACTGGTTTGGATTGGTTTAAGTAGTTGGGTTGGTTTGTGGATTGAGAAATATGAATTTGTCTCGAGTTGGTTTGGGTTGCAGTTTAAGATAAAATCCAAATTAACCCAACCCAAATCAAACAGTTATTGTTGAAAAATAAATAAAAAGAAAAGTTAAAAACACAAGAAGTCAGACAACTACAAGCCACATTTAATACTTAATAAATGAAAGAAGTGAGTTTAAATATTAGTTAATAAATGTAACAAGTTAATTTAAATATTAATTAATACATAATACAAATTGGGCCAAACATTAATCAAGTTAAATAATATAAAGATAGGGTTAATTGCACAAATTACTACTATAAATTAATCAAACTGATATTTACTACACAAATTTTTTTTCCTGAAAAATATGGAGAATATTGTAACGCCCCGAATTCCGTGAAACTCAGAACGCCACTTCGTCCCTTAAAATTGACTTTATTGCGAAAAATAAATTTAATTTAAAACATCACATTCATCATTTGAAAACTTCAGCGGAAACTTAATTAATTGAAACATAGAATAATTCATAAAAAATTAATCTCAATTGTTCAGATGAAAGTTACGATAAGTAATGTAAACTAGTAACATTCATGAAATTGGCTAAAATATCATCATTTATTAAATTTTTGCCAACGCTGCCCGTTCATTCGCCTCCATCTCCGAGATCTGCAAAAGTTATTAAAATTGGAATGAGAATTTCGAAAGAAATACTCAGTAGACTCATCGCCAATAATTAATTTACAGAATAATTTAAAACATACTTATGCAATTGTACAGTGACATCATCATCATCATCATAGGCTATTTTAATAAAATCAAGGCTCTTTAAAAAACATAGGGTGTGGGTAGTCTCGTCTCATGCATTTAAAGCATGTAAGTTATGCATAACATCATTTCTCATTCTTATCTCATAAGAGATATTCTCGACTCATCTCATGCATCAAAACATATAAATCACATAATTTCACATAAGACATGTACATTATAATTTAAACTAATTAGTGGAGGCGAGTCTACCTCAAATTCGCAAGTTTGAAATAAGGTTGAAAAGTCACGTCAATCTTCTAAATCTCCGAACGCTTTGTCTAGCCAAAAGAAAATTAAGTTCGTTTAGTATTTTGAAAATTTAAATATTAAAGTGATAAAACAAAGTTTAGGGAGTTTAAAAGTGTAAGGCTTGGTCTAAAGTGATAAGGTATAAAGCTTTGGGACTTTGTGCAAATAATTGAAATTAGGGGCAGAATTGACAAATCTCGAAAGTTTCTGGCAGAATTATATTTCAGCAGAACTCCTAGGTCGAAATATAATTATTTGAAACTTTGGGGCTTAGATGAAACACTTTAAGGACTAATAAATACATTTTTCAAAACTTGGGGGCTTAAAGGTAATTTTCAAAAACTCAAAATATAAAACATATATCTCAACTCCCATTCTCTCTAAAAATCAGATTATAGAGAGAGAAGGGAGAAGAGAGGCCGACGGTCTCTCTTCCGCTGGCCGCTGCCGACGCTCCAGCCGGTAATGTCGCCGCTAGCACCTGGCGACGAGGGGGAAGAGGGAAGTGGTGCAGCGTGCGAAAAAGAGAAGTATTTTTGGGTACAAAAACGAGGCCGATCTTGGACGAGTTTGATGATTTTCGGAAATACTCCAGTAAAAAATTGATCAGTGATAGAGGTAAGGGTTTGGGTTTGGGTTTGATTTTGGGGTGGATTTGGGCAGTGGTAGTCCCCGGCGGTTTGGTGCTTGCGGGTTGTGTGGTGAAGATGGTGAAAGGGTATTTGATTTCTTTGGTTTGGGGCTGATTCGAATTCGGGCAGTGGTAGTTCCGGCGGTTTTGAAGTGATTGGTGGTTGATTCTTGCTTGAACAGTGGCTCAGTGGTGATGTGATTTTGGTTGGCGCGGTGAAGGTGGTGGCTTGACTGTGATGTTCTGTATATTGTTGGAACCAAGGCAGTGAGATCGGTAGTTATTTCCTATGATGGTGAAATCGAAGGTTGGTGGTGATGGCAGTGAGGGTTGGTTCGGTTGGACTGCTATATTTTGGTTGGCTGTGGTGGATTAACGCAAACAGGGGTGGCCGAGTTATGGTGTTCTTGTAGAATTGTGATTTTGCTTGGGTGTGATGTGCGAGAATGCAGATGAAGAAGTGAATACCTTGCTCAAGATTTGTCTGCGTGTGGTTATGAGAGTGAAGTGCGGTATATACAGTGCTTTGGCTATCTTCAAATGGTAGGCTAGAGTGAGGGAAAAATTGAGGAAAGTGGGGAAAGAATTAAGGGATCGAAGAGTGATCCTGGGATGTAACCTTGGGAAATCCATAATTTGTTAAGCAATTAGGTTAGAATTTTCTGTGATGGAAACTGAGGGAATTAGGGAGTTGCAAGGAAAGTTGGAACCATTTCAAGAATGAAGAAGATTTTGGAGTTGATGCAGTGTGAGAGGGAAGAGAGAAAACTTGCTGAATATGCAAGGGAGAAATTTTGGGGATTCAAAATTGAATTGAACATGAAGTGGGGATTATGTCACTAGGTTGGGTTTCTAAATTGGGTCAAGAGGGTTTTGGTTAGATGAAACTAGTGTTTGGACAATAAGGAAATAAAGTTAAGAGTTGGGCTCAAAGAATTGGATTGGACTCAATTAAGATTTGGACTTAAAAATAATTTGAATCCATTTGCTTGAAAATTGGACTTTAAAATAAATAATGGATTTGGACATAAAATCAAATAATTTGGATAATCTATTAAAAATTGAAATCTGGACTTGAGAATAAATAATGAAAATGATTCACTTTAATGGAACTGGAATTTGACTAAGATAAATTTAAAATATAATTTTACTTCATTGGCTAGACGAACATGTGTTTTAAAATAAATGGACTAAGTCGTAGCGATACATTTTTAAAATAATTAATATTTATTCAAAATCAGTCACGAAAATTTCAGGTCGCTACAATTATGGTCTTCTTCTTCCCCGAGCCGACAACAGCACAACAACCAACTCCCCACCACCACCACCAACCTCAATCACAATGGGACCACCGCCACCACAAACCTCAATCAAAACGGGACCACCACCACCACCACTGCATCAATAGCACCGAAGCTGATGTGATCCAGAATCCCGATAATACGAATCATAGCAGGCTTGACGGGAAAATTTAAATATTCAAGCCAAAACAAGAATTCAACAGATTCGAAGAGCTTTAAAGATCAAACCGTGTCGAAAAGAATCAAAAAATTAAGCAGAATGCCTTTTACGGCCGTAACCGTTGGAATTACGGCCGTAACGCAGCTATCGCAATTTTTGGTTAGAACATGACTTACGACCGTAACTGCGGTATCAACTTTGGACCTGAGAGGGACTTACGGCCGTAAGCCCGATATTTACGGCCGTAACCGAGGAGCGGATTAGATTTTCCAGGATCTTGTTTATTTTATTTCCTTTTTCCAATTTTAGTTATTTCAGCAATTTTAGTTTAATTAGGATTCTATTTTGAGTCAATTAGCGACTAGGGTTTTTGTTAGGTCTTTTTTCATTATTTATAAGCTCTTTCATTCAATGTAACATTCAACTTTGATTTTGAATAAACAGTTTATTGAGTGAATCAATATTTTATAGGTGGATTTTCTATATGTTTAGAACTTATCAAGAGTGATTCTTGCGGCGTTAGACAATCGAACTTATCAAATATTCGTGAGAGTATTTGTGGCGTTCAAAACCAAAAACTCATCACGGAGATTGGGCAAATCCTTGTGGCGTTTTGAAAGTCTTGGTTCTTCAATCCGCATCGTCGATCTTCACGTCGTGATTTTCGGGTCAAGATTCCACCGTCCATAACAACCTAGGTTCGGAACTTTCCGGTGTTTAATTCCGCGCATCTCGAATCCCATCACTTGGTATCAGAGCTAGACTCTGAATTCAAGTTTTTTTCCATCCAGTTTGATTTTTATATTTATCATCGAGTCCCATAAAAATCATCCATATCTTGTTGAGTGTTTTGTTTTTTCAGTTTTTGCGTTCTTCTTTTTCTTGAGTTTGTTGAGTCTTTAAATCCAGAAAATCGTTCCAAACAAAATTTCAAAAGTGTTTATTTTGCTTAATTCTTATCCGAATTAAGTTCCGTTAGTTTTGTCGTGTTCATTGTCGAATTTTTGAATATATAAAAAAAAGATTATTTTTTATTTATTTATTTTATTTATTCCGAAAATTCTTCCAAAATTCAAAAAAAAAAAAAAAAAAAAAAGAGTCCATTCAAGAACCACTTTCTTGAATTTCTTGATCCTTTGTTTTCATTATTCTTTTTCTGTGTCATTCCACATAAATTTCACAATGTCCAATTCTCATGAAAACGTCAAAAATCGTGTGTTGAGATTCTTGCATGATGTTGAGAAGAGGTTGGATAAACAAGAGAAGGAGATAGCTAAATTGCAAAAGGAGCGATTTCAATCGGATTCTAGAGCTAGGAGGGAATATAGGCGTGATCATAAACCTAGGGATGGAATCGGAGTTGAGAGGGGAGAAGAGATTGATCCAAAAGCAATTTTGAAAATTCAAAAAGAAATTTATGAAGAAAGATTGAGGTGTAAACGGGAGGCAGAAAGAAAATATTTGGCTAGATTGCGAAAGAAGGAGGAGAAACGAAAGGCAGTGATTAAATGGCTATAGGAGAGTGAAATACATGTTATAGTTGAGCCTCGGGATATGAATGTTGAAAAGAAGGAGGGAGGCTTGAAACATGAATTAGAAGTAGTTGAAGAGACCCCGATTTTGTGGTAGGAGATGAAAAGTTGGAGTTAGGTGATCAAACTCCAAAATTTGATGAATAAAAATTGGAAGTTAGGGTAGAACTTCAAAATTTGAGCTTTGAATTGGTAGATCCACATTTGAATACCGTTGAGGGAGTGCATGAAATTAGTGATAAAAATTTGGAGGTGGAAGATGTGGTTGAATTTGAAAGTAAAAATTTTGAAAAGGTGGTTGAAGATGCAAAGGAAGAAAGAGGTGAAGAGGAGGGCCTCGTGGTTCTTAAAGAAGAATTGGAGATGGTGATTAATCATAGATACAAGGATCCATACCTTGTACCTCATGAAACTAACATTCCCCTCCCCGTTCTATTTAATTCTTTCTTGCAGGTTAATGGTACGTGGAAATTTGGGCAACACCACCAATGTCCAAAGGTGTTTCAACTTCAAGTCATTCACGTGACCCCTGTTGCAGAATATTTTTGGTTGATCATGTGCAATGGCAGGAGAAATTTTCCGTTTGATCCAGGGAGAGCAGTTGCATTCATGAACAAAGTTATGATTCGGGACGAATCATCCTAAAGAAGGAGGGTATGATGTGATCCAGAACCCCGATAATATGAATCATAGCAGGTTTGACGGAAAAATTTAAATATTCAAGCCAAAACAAGAATTCAACAGATTCGAAGAGCTTTGAAGATCAAACCATGTCGAAAGAACCAGAAAATTAAGCAGAATGCCTTTTACGGCCGTAACCGTTGGAATTACGACCGTAACGCAGCTATCGCAATTTTTGGGCAGAACATGACTTACGTCCATAATCAAATTCGTCACGGCCGTAACTGCGGTATCAAATATTTACTGCCGTAACCGAGGAGCGGATTAGATTTCGCAGGATCTTGTTTATTTTATTTCCTTTTTCCAATTTTAGCCGTTTTAGTTTAATTAGGATTCTATTTTGAGTCAATTAGCGACTAGGGTTTTTGTTAGGTATTTTTTCATTATTTATACGCTCTTTCATTCAATGTAACATTCAGCTTTGATTTTGAATAAACTGTTTATTGAGCGATTCAATAATTTTATTGGTGGATTTTCTATATGTTTAGAACTTATCAAGAGTGATTCTTGCGGCATTCAACAATCGAACTTATCAAATATTCGTGAGAGTATTTGTGGCGTTCAAAATCAGAAACTCATCAGGGAGGTTGGGAAAATCCTTGTGGCATTTCGAAAGTCTTGGTTCTTCAATCCGCATCGTCGATCTTCGCGTCGTGATTGTCGGGTCAAGATTCCACCTTCCATAACAACCTGGGTTCGAAACTTTTCGGTGTTTAATTCTGCGCATCTCGAATCCCATCAGAAGCACCACCGAAGAACCCCTTCCCCGACAACATAATCGTGGTCGCGGCCTAAAACCACCCATGCCACTGCCAGCACCAACAGACCACCTGCACCGCAACTTACCACACCATCAATCACCAATTCCGTCAATTTTGTCTTGATTTTCTAACCATTTGATTTTTAAAGGACCTAATTCAAAAAATACTACTATTCAGAATTAAGAAGCTGAACTAAAGAGGTCGATTCGGCGTTGAGACCTTCGAGGTATTAGCAAATCCTTGATCCGTTATGCTTGATGAATTTGGTTGGAGAAGAAAGGAGAAGTCGGTCGTAGGAGTGTTCCAGAGAAAGCATTTCACCTGTTTTTGCATGGAGTTCTTCGTTCCTTTAGAGACATGTTGACAATTTTGAGGTTGGTTGTGATGAGAAACGGCTTGGTGGAAGAGGTGCTGCGGTTTATGTAAAATATTTAAATGGCGAGGAAAGGCTTGGGACTTGGGAGGGTTCAAACTTGGAAGTAGTGCTTGTTTTATGTCAAAAAATGGTGAAAATTTGTAGTGAATATTGTATGAAAAGTGTTTGATTTTATATCTGAAACAAAGTATCATAAAATTTTGTAAAAGTATCAAGCTATGATACTAAAAAAATGTGTATTAAAACTATTTGGTTTTATATCGGAGACAAAGTATCATAAAAAATTGTAAAGTATCATACTCTGATATTAGAAAAAATTGAAAAGTTTCGTAAGTATCATACTGTGATACTACAAAAAATTGAAAAAGTATTATAAATATCATATTGTGATACTAAAAAAAATTAAAAAGTATCTTAAGTATCATACTATGATACTTACGATTACGTAAGTATCATAGTATGATACTAACCTATTTGAAAAATATCATAAGTATTTTTCAGTTTTTACAATTTTATTATAAGTAATTTTCAAATTTTATAAAATTGAAGTAAATTTCAATTTGATCCCTAAAAGTAGGGTATTTTTGTGAACAACCCTTAATTTATTCCGCTTTTGTTAGTTGGGCCTACGAGTCTATTAATTAATTGGGCCTGTGTGCCTATTATTTAATTTATTTGAGCTTGCAAACTCTAATTTTTAGATATGGGCTTGTGTATCCATTTGATATAGGCGTGCATTCCAAATAGCATAGGATACATGTCAAAGTTGGCCACAAGAAGACAACTAATATAGGATACATGTTGCAACAGCAGATGAGATTATTGCATTTAGCAATCGATGATCGAATGCAATGTCTCCTAGAAATTGACCAACTAGTCTTCTTCATGGCTCAAGAGGACTAGATACATACCATCCATAATCATCCACGGTAATATTATATGTATGATTAATTGCATGATTGATGTTAATTAATATACATAGGAATGATGAGACCAAATCTCTCATTAAGATTGAAAGTTCTTGGACACCCTAAAGTTGACCTTATGTGCGGAATAGTCATTATTAAAATGAACACGTCACTTTTAATAGTTTTTAGATGATTAAACAAACAAGTCCAATTATCTTATGTTTGAATGCCATAGTCAAATATCATAAAACAGTAAATAATACACAATATGATGACGGTTAGATTTATTCAGTTTTCCCTGCTAGACAACGCAAATTTACCCCTGCTAACCTAAGATACAGCTACTTCCAATAGCTTCCAGATCTTGACGCTTCTCTAAGTGGATACTCCAAAACTCCCCGTCCTTGTTAACTTCCTACGCTTGTAGTCCAACCTTCCTTAACTTCCAGAACCTCTAAATTTTACAATTGAAGAAGTATTCCTTTAGGTTATAAGGACACGTGTGTTTTATAGATTAAGAACAAGTGACGTTTTCCTAACTCATGTTGTAGGATCATAAGAAACAAAGATATTCAAACAATTATGAATTTAGTTCTTGGATGATCAAATCAAGGGATCAAAGATTGGATATGTATATATGTTTTGGCTCTAAAAATAGACAACAACCCCTATAATTTTCGTGCATACGGCTTAGGTATATATAGTATGAAGTGTTTGAGATATTTTAGGATTGTAGGAACCTAAAAATTTGCAAAACAGAATCTGTCCAGATTCAATCCTTAAGTATAAGTTTCTCTCCTAATATTAGATTGAGTCAATTCAAAGTGTGTTAGAAAGATAACTCAAAGATCTACAATTATTTAGAAATAGTATTTTTTTCAATTCGGATGTTTGCTATGCGAAAATCGAGTTTCAACCTCTGACTGAAAATCTGGATCATTATCCTTGCAGGAATTGGATTCATCTTTAACTTCTAGTTTCATCTCAAGTCTTCTTAAACACTTCTTTGTTCTTATTGAACCTAAATACTCAAATAAATCAAATACCATACTTTGACTCTAATTGGAACTTTATAAATTAGTCATTTTGTTCATGGGATTGTCAATTACATCAAAAACCTAACAGAAGATTATATTAAGTCATATGCTTTCCATTATTATAATGAAAACCCAAAGCTTGCCATCAATTTCAACTTGTTGAGTCACTCAAGGCTACTCGCTGGTTGATATGTTTATCGTTGTGAAGTATTAGATACTTCTGCAAAATGGATTAGACTTAACCAAAATCACATCATTTATTAAGTAGATCAAAAAGGGATATAGTTTTTGGAAGAAATTTATTAAATTTGTATTAATTGGTTAATACAAAGTGTCTTCCATTGTTATAGTAAATAAACTAGAATCTACCCTCGATGTCGACTTGTTGAGTCACTCAAGGATGCGAGTGGGAAGGTGTATTTATTGCTATGATACGTAAGATGTTTCTGAACAATGAGTAGAATTTAACTGAAATCTATCTTTTATTGAGTCACTCAAGGAGATGAGATTTTGGAAGATATGAGCGACAAAGAATTGTTTACTTGATGATCTAGGAGTCACACGGAGATGTGATTGATAGGAGTATCTACCTTGATGTTTTATTAGAGTTTGTTGAGTCACTCAAGGTTCTAATAGAACAAAATGGATCCTAGTCCACTTTAAATCTAATAGGATTCCACGAGATTAATGTCGACGGTCATTAATTCCAGTAAAATAGTAGGAGGAACCGATTTAATAAAAGACCTTATTAAATTGATTTATGCATGATAATACGTAATTCTATTTTAATTTATTATCGTTTTTGTTGTATGAATTTTGAAATTTTGAGTTATTACTTGAATTTGTACAATGTAATTAACACTGAGCAAGTTTATTGGACTGAAATCTTTGAATTGGCTACGTAATTTGAGAGCTAATCTGAAACACGATATGATCGAGAATACTCTTCTCAAACATGCCAGTAATATGACACTAAATTAATAATTGCAAGGGTTCCTTAACCAACTGAAGAGTGAGAAGTTTGGTGAATCTTCTACTTCATTTTTCTATTCGATAGAGGTTAATTAATCTACTTCTTTAGCCAAGCGAGTATTAGATACTGATAATATACACTGGCTAAAAGAAGAAAATTGAGAAAAGGGTAAGAGACCTATATGTATGTAACAATACAAGTGTTGCTTAAACAACTTAAAGAAGCTATCACCTATTTTTACCTTCTCATTCAGTTTGAAATTAGACAAATTGTTAATTACAGTTCTTATAAAGAACAACACTTCCATTTCATGTTTGGACATGAAGTAATTCCTCTTTAATTAAAAATAATAGTTATTCGTTAACTTATATTGGATACTATGGAAGTCAAGTAAATAAAAAAATAGTGATAATGTATAGAAGAAGTCACACTTAAATCTGACACTTGACATATATATATAATCTTGAAGGTAAATTCACAAGTCAATTTTTTTCTGGAAAAGGAAAAGTGAGATGGTTGATCCACTGAGCCTGTTACATTAGGATGTAAGTGGGCATATGTCATAGTGATCTTTAATCATTAGATAACCTTGATAGTCATGATTACTTATAATGAAATTTAAATCTGAGAGTTTGAAAAGTTCAAATAATACATATATAAATTAGAAGGCTAAAATGAGAAAATATTCTTTGCACTTATATTTGATCAAAATGAAGAATATTTTAAAGTGATTGACTTAAAGATTATGTTATGAAAACATAATTTTATCGTAGATAACTATTTCACACACACCTCGCCACAATGATGTATATGAAAGGAGAAAGATTGCAATTGATGCAATCATTGACGAAGCCATGCAAAATCTCCAAAACTATTTTTGGAGGTTTGCACTGAACGCTTTGTGTTACATACTTGGTCGTATTCCATAAGAATCGAATAGTCAAGGCCCATATAAGATATAGATTTCGAAGGTCAAATCTTCCTCGCGTTAAGATTTAAGACCTTGATACTAATAAGAATTACACTAAACTTGGATAAGCTGAGTATTAGTCCAATATATATTTGTTGAAATCCAAAAGATGGTTGGATATTATCTTACATTTCTATCGAGAAAGAAAGTCTATCGTGAATTATGTTAATATCTTGGAGAAACAGTTCATCTAAGAGAAGACAATGGGAGAAAAAGTAGAATATGAAAGAGTTCACGACTACACATGTATATATTTAATTGATTAAATGTGTCAGAATCTGTGCCTACATTGGATGAGGTACAGATCGACGTTTGGGATGCGATCGCAACTCAGGAGATGGTGACAATGAGAACACACCAGCTCCATGTAAAGTTGTTAAGATCATTTGTACTCATTGAGGTACAAATCTTCAATTGCTAATATGATATTAGTCATCGAAGATGATGAGCCTACATTTACACAAAAACTAAGTCAAATGTTGACTAAATGAGAGCTAGAAACATCTAGTTATGGATTAAAGTAAGTCTCACGGTGCTAGAATCTTAAATTTGATGAGATAATCAAAATGTTTGATTATATCAAAATTAAAGATGAACCATGTGTGTATATAAAAGGTTAGTGGGAGTGTTCAATATTTCCGATATTATATGTAGATGACACAATTTTTTAAAATTTCTTCATGATGGATTTAAGAAATAAGACCTTCACTTTGGGAACCAAAATCTATAGAGATGGATCTAGAAGGTTATTTTTATTTTTCAATCCACGTACATAGATAAAATGTTAATTTAGTTAGCATAAATGAATCCAATGTAGGATTTGATCCCAAAAGTTTTGGGGTTAATATTCTCAAAATGGTGTTTAGAACACATATTGAGAAAGAAGGATATGGAGAAGATACCTAGAATCTTAAATTTGATGAGATAATCAAAATGTTTGATTATATCAAAATTAAAGATGAACCATGTGTGTATATAAAAGGTTAGTGGGAGTGTTCAATATTTCCGATATTATATGTAGATGACACAATTTTTTAAAATTTCTTCATGATGGATTTAAGAAATAAGACCTTCACTTTGGGAACCAAAATCTATAGAGATGGATCTAGAAGGTTATTTTTATTTTTCAATCCACGTACATAGATAAAATGTTAATTTAGTTAGCATAAATGAATCCAATGTAGGATTTGATCCCAAAAGTTTTGGGGTTAATATTCTCAAAATGGTGTTTAGAACACATATTGAGAAAGAAGGATATGGAGAAGATACCTGATTGTTTGACAATAAGATCTTAAACATGACACTATGTACATCACTTTTTGTATTATTGAGTACTTGAGAAGCACTAAGAATACAATAGACATGAGGAGAAATGTAGACTTATAGTTTTTGGGTATATAGTACAACCCTTCAGTTTGAGGAAAGATGGAGGGAATATTCAGTTTGATATTCACTTATAGTAGTAGTGTGGTCAGTTTGAAATGGTTTAAACAAGGAAGACGTCTAACTCTATAACTAAGACCAAATCTATAGATTCTTGGGAAGCAATCTCGATCGTTGAGTTCATTCGCGAACTATAATTGTTCCTTACATTGTAGCTCCAGTAATGAGTACTATGACGAAAATGGAGCCAACACGCAAGCAAGGGAATTGGGTCTCATCAATGATCTGAGTATGTATTAAGGGGGCTACTATCTCATTTGTAGATTATAGAAAAATAGAATTCATACCCATTAAACTAGAGAAGGTTGAATATGTGAAAAGTCACATATCGGATATCCACCTGTAAAACTACTATCCCAACAGGAATATGATTGATATATAAACATATATGTATAGGATATATGAGCTATTGGATCTAGTGGGAGAATATCAATGTTATGCTCTAAATTCAATCGTTGAGATAATATACACATATATTATCATTATCTCAATAAAGGCAGATCTATTATTACATTGAATTTAACTCATCATTTAAATAATAGAGTCCGTAGAGTAAGTTTTAAGTAACTTGTAAATCACAAGGTGTTGTGACTTTAAGATACAAGTCATTAATAACTTATTCTAAAATTATCCATAGTTGAAGTAACAACAAGATACAGATATTGTTGTTGCAGTTAAACTAACATGCATTGCATTTCTTTCTTATGAATAAAATAGCTTATCTTACAAGCTAGAATGTAGAGGGACATTCGAATAAACACGTGGATGCATTGTTAAATGAACAAAGCATTGGATGACCCGCCTAGAGATTTCATATAGACAACTATCCAAGTGTCAGTAGTGAATCTCTAATGCGCGGTTGTAGACTCGAGGACATCATAGAATCTTATGTGAGGATTAATATGCTTTGGTGAGCGTTGATGTTGACTATTAAGAGGGTGTCATTAGGATGACGTCGTACGGGTATAGTAAGAGTCATATGAAGGTTGTGTATGTCCAACACGAGGATTTTTCACTCCTGTATAGTAGGAGGTTATAACCTACATTTCACCCACTTAAGTTGATGTAAAGTTCTCAGTTGGGGTGAAATTATGAGTTGAAAAGGTATTTTCAGTCATAACAAGTTCAACTAAGAGAAGAGGTAAATAATATAATTAATTGAAATGAGATTGACACAGTCCATATTTCTAACCAATTGGATTATATTGATGAAGGGATTGTATTTCCATGGTAACAGCACATAAACAGGTCTTGTCGTGCCACATGACTTTTCCATTCACATCAATTGCCTTGAAACATTTCTAGATGTCAATATTGAACAACGACGTGAATTAATCGATCCTGGTGAGTCAATGATGAATTAGAAATAGAGATTTTAATTCATCTTATTCCAATCAGATTGGAATAATAATAACACGACGTTGTCATCGTGAATGGAACCTAATGGGTCACACACAAAAGGAGGGAATTGAGTATCTAAAATTGGATATTGTCCAAATGAGAGATTGTTAGGATTAATGTACAATCCCAATTAGTTGGTCCAGACATTACAATTAAATTAATTAATATGAATAATTAATCTAGACCCGTTGATGACCTTAATGTGAATAAGGTTAGGATTTTTAGGTGCACATATTAATAAGTGCACTATTGTAGAGAAATCAAGAGAGAGTCGCAATTTAGTAGAATTCTAGCGTTGTGTTTTTATCTCAAATTCGTTCCAACTATTGGAGATTGATGGAGTCCCAGATTCAACTCGCTGTGTAAATTTCTGTTAGAGGTTGGAAAATTGGAAAGCTTGTGGTGACAAGATTTTTACATCCTGCACCAGGTTTTAGATCCACAAATATCATCAAAGGTACAATTCTAATCACATATTCTATCTAAGTACAAGTTTCATTAGGGCTTTGGTTTCAAGTCTTTTAATTTTCGTTGTACATGTATAACCCAAAACCTTACACCAATTACTAGTAAATAAAGGTCCATTCTTTTCGAAATATCCCCGAGGCACAATAATTTCATGAATATTGAAGAATAGTTTCCACTTGGTTTTTTTCCCTTCATTTAGTCTCTATTTGATTGTCATTATTTGACCAAAAAAAAAAGAATTTTGAATAGTTATTAATAGGATATTGTGTGGTTAAAAATGAGAAAAAGTTTTGAGTTTATGTGTAAAATATTTTTATTGTTAAAATGTGTAATAAAAATAGAGTACTATAAAAAAATTGTTAAAAAGACTAACAATCGAATCCCTAAACCAACAAAGCAGTTAGATTTGGGCAATACAAAGTAGAGATGAAAATGAGTCAGGTTCGGGATGTGATACGAATCATAGTGGGCTTGACGGAAAGTTATATATTCAAGCAAAACAAAAGTGCAATCTAGTTAACCATGTAGGAATTTGATGCATAATATGTGTTTTTTGAGTAGAAACGAGTCACTGAGCAAAACTCATGGCTAAAGCCCTTGAGCCCACTGATTTTATGGTCAAATTTCATCATTTTGGGCTTCAAAACAACAATTATGCAGACATGAATTAGGGGTTTCATGCATTTTTATGTTATTTTCCGTTTTTTATTATTTTGTTAGGGTTTTTTTGCCTATATAGCAGCTACCCTAGTTGTTAGGTCATTTTTTTCTTATTTATATGCTATTTCTTTATTGTAATAGTTAGACTTGATTTTTAATAAAAGTTGTTGAGGATTCAATAATTAAAGGTGGATTTTTTTTATTTTTATAGAACTTATCAAGATTGATTCTTGTGGCGTTCATTCGAACTTATCAAATATTTGTGGCATTCAAATATCAGAAACTTATCAAGGAAATTGGACAACTCCATGTGGCGTTTCGAAAATCTTGGTTCTCTCTTCTGCATCGTCGATTCTCGCGTCGTGAAGTTTAGGTCAAGATTCTACCATCTCCATCTCTTCCAACTTGAATTCGGAACTTTCCGGCGTTCAATTTCGCCTTTCGTTCCTATCATTTGGTATTAGAGTTGGACTCTGAATTTTTATTCTATCCCAGTTTGATTCTAAGTATTTATCATAGAGTTCGCATGAGAATTATTCATATCTTGTTTCTGAGTCTTGTTTTCAAGTTTTCTTGTCCTTCATGTTCTTTTTGCCAGTAAAGTTTTCCGATTTTTTATCCATAAAAAAATTCCAACAAAATTTCAAAAGTATTTATTTTATTCAGTTCTTATCTGAATTCACACTCATAGTTGAATTTTGGATTTATATAAAAAAATTGAAAATTCACAAATAATCCCAAAATTCATTCTTTAGTTCTTGTATCGAAATATTTCATTCCATTCCACTTTTCCTTCCATTTCACAATGTCCAAATTTCAAGAAAAATATTTATCTAGAAGGGTTAACGATATAGATTATGTGTTGAGGCTTTTGAATGATGTTAAGATGAGGTTGGATAAACTAGATAAAAAAAGGGCTAAACTGAAAAAGGAGCGATCTTGAACAAGCCTTAATAATAAGAGGCAATATAGACGTGATCATAAACCTAGGGATGGAGTTGGAGTTAAGAGGGGAGAAGAGATTGATGAGAGGGTGATTTTGAGAATTCAAGCAAAAATTTGTGAGGAAAGGATGATGTATGAGCGGGAGGCAAAAAGAAAGAATTTGACTAAGTTGCAAAAGAAAGAGGAGAAAAGAGAGGCTGTGGTGAAAGGCTAAAGGAGAGTGAAAAACATATTATGATAGAGCATCAGGTTAAGAATATTGAGAATCAGGAGGATAAGTTAGAATTGAAGTTAAAAGTGTTTGAAGAAACTCTGAATTTTATGGTAGAAGATGAAGAATTGGGTAGTAAAGAGTTGAGTGAATTAGAACATGAATTGAAAGTTGTTGTGGAAGAAACAAAATTAAGTAATGAAGGGGAGGTGCATGAAATGATAGTTGAGGTGGCTAAGGATGAAAATGTGCAGAAGTTGGTTGAATCCAAAAATTTAGGAGAAGTTGTTGTGCATGAAATTGTAAATTTAGAAGAGGTGATTGAGCTTGAAAATGAGAAGTTGGTTAGCAAGGAGGTGATTGAGAATAAAATTATTAATGATGAGATGCATGACTTGGAAGTTGTGGCGGAAGTACAAAATTTGAACTTTGGAGTTGAAGATCCACATTTGTGTAGTAGTGAGGAAGTGTATGAAAATAAAAATGTGAAATAGGTGATTGAGCAAGAATTTCCAAAGAAGGAAGGATGTGAAAAGAAGAGCCTCATTTTTGAACATGATGAGGTGGTGATGATTCATCATGAATTCAATGATCCTTAACTTGTATTTTGTGAAACTAACATCCCCCACACTATTTTATTTAAATCCCTTTTGTAGGTTGGTTACACTTGGGAGCTTGAGATGATAAGTGTATTTTATACACTTATTGCTATCCTAAAAGTATGATTTTATTTGTTTGTTTAAGAATATTTGCTATTTATCTTATCAGTATGTGTTTATATTTCAGAAATAATCCCAAAGTCGAGAAAGTAAAGGAATTGGAGCAAAAACAAGCATATTGGATGATAAAAATGTCAAAGTATGAAAATCAAGAGTTGATGAATTCAATTGAAGGGAAAAAGGGAAGAAAAATGAAAGAAAGAATCAAATTGAGAGAAATCAAAAGTTTGGGGACTCGATTGTATCAATTAGAAGTTGATGGATTGAAGTGCAATAAAGGTTTGAGGACCAAATTATAGCAAATGAAAAAAGAAAATTGCATGAAAAATCTATAACCATGTGGTCACATGGTGTAAAATCCATGTTGTCGCGTGATCACATAAAAAAAGAAAATAGTCGAAATTGTTATAACCGTGCTTTTTCGCCAATTTGTACTGTGCAGTTGCATGGTTGTCCGGCTGCGCAGATTGATGGTCTTTTTGCGCGGATCTAAACAGAATTTTCATCTCTTTAGCCTACACTTCGAACATATCTATAAATACCAGACTTGGGGTACGAAATTAGGGGTTCCCAACTTGTGAAATTGATGCCAAAAGCTCTCAAATTGTCGAGGGGATCCATTGAAGGCCAAATTCAAGATTGAAGAACAAGGATCAAGGAGATGAACGAGGTGACTTCTATTCATTTTTCTTGTGAATTATCTTTAATCATGTTTCTAGGCTAGATTTCTTATGTCAGGATTATGATGAAGTTTTAATTTTTGATTCCATGTTTTGCCTTATTATTTAATTTACACAGTTTATGGGTTTGATGCAATTCAATAGTGATTTTATTAATATGCAATTCTTTGGCCAACTTTTGTGTGATTGTCTTGACGCTTTTCTATGTTCGAAAGAATAGGAATTAATTAGACATTATTTAATTTTCACAAAGTTCGATAGGGGATAGAAATATACCCCTATGCTTTGTTTTATCCTTGAGAGTGTTCATGGATCCTTTATTGCTTTTCTAATTGCTTAATTGTCATAGAAATATATTCAATTTGCATTTAGAAAAAGACTTTTATGCATCGCTTGAAAGGGGACTTAAATAATTTTAGGAATACGGATATTCAAAACCCCATGAATTGTATTTAAATTATTTGGTCAAAAGATAGATGATTTGGTTAAAATAGATTAATAATTCTAACGCGTTTGTTTTTCATAGTTTTAAATCAAGGTTTCTTATTTTATTTAGTTTAGTTTTTAAAACAAAATTCTCACATCAAATCAATTTTCTAGTTCCGATTAAGAATTTGTAATCTAAAATACAATTTACAACAATTCTCATGGGATCGATACTTGGACTCATGTCCATTATATTACTTGCGTGACCTGTGCACTTGCGATTAGAGAACATGAGCCACACCACATATGACCAAGGAAGTTCATGATTCGATACATCCATGCCACCTAAGTTACAGAATATTGTTGGTTGATCCTATTGCATGGAAGCAAGAATTTTCCATTTGATTCAGGTGGGACGGTTTTGCATCATGAACAAACCTATGATTCGAGACAAATCATCCTAAAGGAGGGAATGATACGAATCATAGTGGGCTTAACAAAAAGTTAAATATTCAAGTAAAACAAAAGTGCAATCCATTCAACCATGTCGGAATTGGATGTATAATATGTATTTTTGGAGTAGAACCGAGTCATTGAGCAAAACTCATGGGATAAAGCCCTTGAGCCCACTGATTTTATGGCCAAATTCCATCATTTGGGGCTTTAAAACAGCAACTATGCAGACGAGAATTAGGGTTTTCGCAAATTTTTATATTATTTTCCATTTTTTATTATTTTGTTAGGGGTTTTTTGCCTATATAGCGACTGCCCTAGTTGTTAGGTCATTTTTTTCTTATTTATATGCTATTTCTTCATTGTAATAGTTAGACTTGATTTTTAATAAAAATTGTTATTGAGAATTCAATAAATTAAAGGTGAATTCCTTTATTTTTCTAGAACTTATCAAGATTGATTCTTGTGGCATTCATTCAAACTTTTCAAATATTTATGGCGTTCAAAAATCAGAAACTTATCAAAAAAATTGGACAACTTCTTGTGACATTTCGAAAATCTTGGTTCTCTCTTTCGCATCGTCGATTCTCGTGTCGTGAAGTTTGGGTCAAGATTCTACCGTCTACATCTCTTCCAACCTGAATTCGGAACTTTCCGGCGTTCAATTCCATGCAGGTTCACAGCAGGATGGGCGGGGCGGGGCGAGGCGATCATCATGCCTCATTTATTTCCTTATTTATAATTTATTATTATTATTTTACTTTTGAAAGTTCTAGATTACACAGAAAGTTCGACATCAGTGCGGAATTAAAATAATTAAAAATGACACGTTGCTTTATTAATTATTTTAGGTAATTAATAAAATAAGTCAATTTGTCATAGTTGAATTACCACAACTGTAAATTAATAACAAGTGCAGAAAACTAAATATGATCACGGAGAAACCCAGCGTGGGTAAAAACTCCGGGACCAAGCCAAATACTTCCACTATAGACAATATATTTACAGTTAGATGCTTTCTAACAACTCTATTAGACTTTCTGCTCTACTCATTCAAACCTCAAGATACTACTGTTCACTTTTATAGCTTCCCGATCATGTCTAATTATATCTTCCAAGTGATACTCAAGAATCTGCAATTCTTGGTTGTAATTCATGTGCTTGTAGTCCAAACTTCTTCAATCTTCAGCAGCCTTTGAAGTTCCAATTGAAAAAGTGCCTCCCTTGATGTGTTAAGGAAGTGAGTGTTTTACCTTAGGAACATTGATGTTTCCCTAATATGTGGTTGTTCAGATCTCAAGAAATAATGGATTCAATCTTTGATATGTTCTTGAATCTTCAAATAATAATGTACAAGTGTTTTCTAAAAGAGGCACAATCTAACAACTACCTGAATTTCATGCATAGACTTGGTATTTAAAGTAGAGGGTGTTTAGGTTACTTGGGGTCAAACAAAACTGTTTAAAAAAGCACATTAAGGCACAAACTAGTCGATGACAGCTAGAGCACACATCGAGCAGAATTCGAGTGCCCAAAAACTTATACAACCACTCGAGTGTCATTCGAGCAATTTTTAGTATTTTGGTCATATATTTCTCTCCCGATGTCCTTTTGAGGTAATTCAAAGTGCGCTGAAAAACTAACTAAAAGGTCTATAATTCTTTTGAAAATAGCAATTTCTAAATTCGAATATTTTCTATACGTAAACTAGGTCAAATATTTTTTTTTCGTTTTCTTTAATAGGAAAAAATAAAAATAAAAAAGACACTTAGCTAGTCCAGGGCGACGCGGAGGATCCACCCCTAACCCGACACGAGGACTAGATTATTCGGGGCGGGGTCCCCCAAATGGATCAGATCCCTGGGATTTTAAATCCGTCGAGTTTTTTTGTCATTTCTATTTCAAAGTTTACATATTGAGCCAACTATTTCGACTATGTTTGGTGGAAATTAAAATTAAAATTTTTGCATTTGTTTGACGTACATTAAAAATAACTCATTTTTCTAAAGTGCTTAATTTAAACAATACATTTTAACAATAAAATATTCTACACATAAACCTAAAAATTTTCTTTCATTTTCAACCATACAATCTCACATCAATTATTATTCAAAATAATTTTTCACCAAATAATATACATCAAACATAGGCAAATTTTGACAAAAATTAATGATATGTATGGTTAAAAGTTTTTGAATTCCGTAAATATACAAAATGGGCTTAATAAATTGATTACATAAGCTTATTTAGTAGTGTTTTTAAGTTGTGAATTTTGATAAATGTATCTTTATCTTTATATCTTTATATATAATATATAAAGAGAAGATACTTCCTAAAAATAGGTTTTGGAACATGTCCCGTCTACACCGTCCTTCCTAAAATGGAAGTATTTAAATCAATCAGAATATTTTTGATAAATATACTATTATTTTGAAATCGAAAAATATGTAATATGAGTATCAAATTTAAGATCTCAACGAGAATTATAATACGAACTCACAAGTGAGAGCTTGCAAAAATATCGTCCCTAAATTCATGTCAAAGATGAAATGTAAAAGTTTTATTTGTACCTTTTACTTTTTCTCAATGTCCCACTATTTCAATATTATTTTATTTAAGTCCTAAAATGACGTATATAATTTCTTAACTAAATTTAATTTGGTCATAAATAATTAATTTAGATACGAGTTGTTTTTCTTATCAAAATTAAAAGAAATAATAAATATCCGAAATTTTTAAGTAAATTAATTTAAGTTCGAATAATTTTTGTAACTTAATATTTCGATCAATTCAATTTTCATTGTAAAATTAATTTTATTTATTTACTCATTTTGTTCATTTATTTATGTTTAAAATAAAATATCTAAATAATCAAAATATGCAAAATATATATTACAGACTTTAACAATTACTTTAACTAATTTTTATCAAATAAAAATAAATGTATGTTAGCAAACTCATTCGATTTCAAATTAGGGTGATAAAACATGTTTATTTAAACGTATAAAAATATATATTTTTTTCTATTTTTTTTTTATAACATGGCCATTTGACTAATGAGTGGAAAATGAAAAATCATTTTGTATTGAAAATTATTGAATTAGTTTTGAATAATTTGATAGTTTGATTATATGATTTTTTTTTTTTTTTTCAATTTATCTCATTTGTCATGGTTTCACATTGCAAACAAGTTTATATGGAATTTAACTATTTAATTTTCATTTTTTGAGAATTGATTTTCTGAAAAGTGATTTTTTAGAATGTATAATTAAAAAGAAGTATGAAAACTTGTATAAATAATTTTTTAAAGAATGTGTGATTGAGAAAGAATGATTTCTTGGTATATAAAATTAAACGTATTTGCAATATACATTCAAAAAAATTTAATTAAAACTAACACTTCATCTTGCTTAATTTGTTACATTCATTTAAATATAGGATCACATGCATTTAATTTGTAATGTTAAAGTAAATATGAAAATAAATATTTTTTTAATATATTTAAATATCAAATAATGTATTAAGATGGTTAGTATCAATTTCAATAGTAATATTTGGTTAATGATAACTTAATTTGTGATAATTTAGAAAAATTGTATTTTGAAAAGATTAATTATGTCAATAATCATTGAAATTGAATAGTTATGCAAATGAATTATACAAATGGTCATTGAAGGTTCTTTTTCTTTTTTTCTTTTTTTAATATTTATAGTAAGTCATTCAAGTTCCTAACTATTACAATTGTGGCCACTTGGTAAAAAAAATTAGCCCCTATTAGGCACCATTTATCATAAACCTCATTTTTAAAAACTCTTTTTCAACAGAAATTCTATTAATAAAATAATCTACATATAATTTCAAAAAAATTCCTGCTTTTTAACAACTCATTCTCAAAAAATCTACTGTTATATTTACAAGAGAAAAACGTAATATATAAAGGGAGAGCACTTCCCAAAAACCGGTACTAAATCATTTCCCCGCCTAAAACGTATTTCCTAAAATGGTAAGTAGTACTCCCTCCTTCCCGTGAAGATAGGCTTGCATTCCTTATTGAAAGTCTAAATATTTTTAAATTTTCTGAAATTCTCTTATTTAATATCCACTGTTATCAACAAATACAAAATAATCATATTATTACGTTATTTAACGTAGGGATATATTAGTAAAATGTAAGAAAAATTTATATTTTCGATTATATTAATTACATTTTCTTAATCTGTGTAAAAAATAAAAAAATCTTGTCTTCACGAGACGGAGGGAGTATTAGTTAATTATTTATTATTCATTTTGGATAAAATTCAGATTTAAAATAATCAAATTGGATGCAAAGTTTTAAATAACCGCGTTTTTCAGTCTCGAAGTTTCTTAATTTGCCTTTCCCGTTTGAAAATCAATTACATTTTTTAAAATTCGTAAAAATAAAAAACCTCTATCAGTATCACATAAATATTTTTCTTAAAAAATAGAAAATGAAAGATGATGAAATAGAAGCGTTGTCGATATATTTTCTTTTCCTTTTCGTTTTAATAAAATTCTGAGCGTATATCACAGATATATCTATTTTTCTACTTATTACAAATTCTATTTAATGTAATTCTGTTTTCCCAAATTAAGCTTTAAAACAATTTAAATTACAATATTTGACAAAATTTCCTAGAACGGTCAATATACGACCATAAAGAAAATTAAGGTATGAGAAATTTTACATTTTTTATAATTATTTGTTTTCATTCATTTCTCATTCATGATTAAATATTCATTTCATATGTTACTATATAAATTCGATATACATGAATAACATATGACCATACATTGCACAGGTGTAACTCTAGTAAATAATAATACGTCAGTAGGGAATAGTGAATCGTACAAATCTATCTTTGTCAAAAGTGTTTTTTGAAAAATTATAATTATAATTATAATTTGAGCTTCACTGAATATTTCTAATATATGTTAAAGTCAGAGTAAACACGGTTTGACGGTTTGTAGCAAACTTTCAAACCAAACCATTTAAAACAGTTTGAGATTTTTCCAAACCAAACCAGACCAAACAATTTCATTTTCTAAACCAAATCAAACCAAACCATTTCAAGTTGAAACTAGCTCAATAATAGTATTTAAATTCTAATTAAGCGTATTGCTGTAAATCAATTCATGTTGATAAAAAATAAAAATAAAAAACTAATTATATAGAAGCAAACATTCAAATTTTTCTTAAATAAATGTAGTTAGTTCTTACATTAAAAATTTTATTTTAAGAAAATGTCTTGGATAATGATTGTGAAATGTAGGAGCAAGAATTCTTTCCAAATGACTTTAAATTTGAACAAATTAATTTTTGACTCCTTGATTTTTGATTTCTTGAGAATAAAAAGTGTACTGCATTTTTTTAAAAATTGAATGTTTTTTCTTTTTTTTATTGTTATTTTTTTATATTTTTTAAATTTGACGGTTTGAAGTCGCGGTTTTGACAATTGAAACCTAAACCAAATTGTTTAAGGTGATTTCAAATTTTTCTAAACCAACCCAAGCCATTTCACATTTGAAACCGAACCAAACCAAACCATTTGTTGCGATTTGGTTCAGTTTCGCGGTTTGACGATTTATTTGTTCACCCCTACGTTAAGGAGACTGTCTACATTTTTTTTTTCAAAATTTTGAAACAAAAATCAAAATAGAAGGGCAAAATTGTCAAACAAACTAAATTGGCACAAGCCTCGAGGCGTGTATCTCAAAGACAGATGGCTCTAGGGATGGTAATAATACCCCACGAATTCAATACCTGTTGGAGACCAGACATAAACGGGCGGTGATTACCCCACTAAAAGTTTTTGGGTCGTGTATGGAGGTAAATTTTAAAAGTGAAAATTACAGGTTAACAGGTTTGTGTTTCCACTTTTTCACTCTTACAGAATAAAACGATTTATTTCATATGTCAGGTGTTGAAAAAAAATTATATAATAATTATAATTATTACTATTACCCCAGCCTACCCACCGTCCCACATTAGACCACAAATCCACCCACATCAAACCACAAATCCACTCATAGCTTCATCTCTTTAACTGAGTCAAAGCCCGCAAATCATCCCTAAGTGGTGGTGATGGGTGTGTATATATGGGTTTGTGTCATCAGAAGCTGATCTTCTAGATTCTAATCGTCGTTGGATTGATATGTTGTGGCAATGGGTGGTGCTGGAAGCGACAAGAAGGTGGTTGTCGGTGGATGCTTAATAGGTAATTTGGGTGATGTTGGAGCGACGAGCAAGTGGTGTTAGGCATGGTGTTAGTGTTTTATTTCAATTTTTTGTAGATTAGTTGGTACAGGTGGTGGTGGCATTACAATGGTGGTGGTGGCTGAGTTTGTGGGTGTGAATTTGTAGAGTGCCAATGGGGCTGAGTCAGACAAAGAGGTGATCTTGGAGGATTTGAATGTTTATTTTTGGCTGTATGGTGTAGGTTAGGGACGTCGGCGATGAGGCAAAGCCTGTTGATGAGGTGTGGATTTCTCGGCTAGAGTTGAGAACCGATAGTTGCATCGGCTGTTTTGTGTTGGTTGAATTAGGAATAGGAGTGGGATGAGGTATGTTGGGCTTCACTCTGTCCTTGGTTGTGCAGGTAGTGGTTACAACCAGCGAAGTGGTGGTTTTGGTGGTGTTTGAGACGGTGTTGGTTGTAGGTGACAAGGTGGAGGTGTTGGTGGCAGTCGTGGTGGTGTTAATGGTGTGTGACCAATTCTATAATATGTGACTACGATAAAGTTAAGGATCAAATGTTATAGGTCACAGGTTAAAGTCACTTCATATATAGCAGGTTACATAAATTATGTCACATCATAATTCATCTAATTACAAATTAGGAATCCAATGAATAACATGTTTGATTCATTATGTCACGGATCACACTTAAAATGCTTAGGTCACATTTGATGTATTAGGTCACAAGCCACCCCTCACATGTTCAAGTGACATTTGATGCAATAGGTCACGGGTCACACTTCAAATGTTTAGGTCACATGTCACATTTGATACATTAAATCACAAGTCACATTTGATGCATTAGGCCATGGGTCACATTTGATACATTAGGTCATAGGTCACACTTCAAATCTTCAAGTCACAAGTCACATTTTATACATTAATTCACAAGTTATACTTCAAATGTTCAGGTCACAGGTCACATTTGATGCATTAAGTCACATGTCACATTTCAAATGTTCAGGTCACAAGTCACATTTGATGCATTAAGCCACAAGTCACACTTTCAATACATCACACTTAATAGTTCAAGTCACAGGTCACAATTTATGTCTCAGGTCACATGTCGCATTGTAAGTTACAAGTCACAGTTCATATATTGCAGGTCACATGTCACATTTCAAAGGTCACAATTGATCTGTTCCAAGTCACTGGTGGTCACGGATCAATATCAACAATTTACCAATTCAACGAAAGTTACGTATTTTATTTTTTTTATTGATCTTCACAATTTTTAAATTATATATATAAATAAACATCGGTTTTCTCATCTTCTTCTTCTATCTTAAAAAAGTGCTGGTGGTGGTGGTAAGTCAGAGATGGTGGTGGTGGAAGTGGTACATCAAACATGGTGACGGCCATGCGTCGAAGGTCAAGGTGATGATGATGGTAGTGGTGACAATGACGACGATTACGATGGTTGGTGGCGGTGGTGGTGACGGTGACATTGACGGTGGTGGTGGCTGCGACGGGAGTAGTCTGTTATGGAAGATCTATTAATTATATTTATTTACCACCTGATTGATGAAGTTTTAAACTATTTGCTTCAATTTTGAAATATGGCATAATAACCACATGATTTAATTATTTTTCCATTTTTAAAACCTAACATAGATATGAGTCGGGTGTGAATTTTATTACAAGACCCATACCCGACCCCCATACTGATTAATTTTCTTAAAAAATTATAGAATTTAAAACAAAAGTGATTGTGTAAAAAAAATAAAAATAAAATTAAATATCTATTAACATTATTAACTTCTAAGCCTTAATATGTTTAAACTATTAACATTATTAACGTCTAAATCTTAAAATATTTAAATTATTGACATTTTTAATGTCTAAAAAAATTGTTTAAATTTGCTTGTTTAGTTTCAACCTAGAACAAGCTTTTTTTTTTTTTTTAAAGTCAAATTCTAGTGAAGCCCAAATTTAACTAAGTCAAATTAATCCGGAGCTCCTCTAACCTATAACCTATTTATAATCCTAGAAAAAAAAAAAAAATAGATAATGAGTTTCATGTTATTAAGTTGAGAGAAAAGAGAGAATAATAGAGACACCAATAAACTTGTGTATTTTATCATGAACTAGAGCCCCTTATATATATGGGAGAATATAGATATGCAAACTAATAATGTCTAGGCTTACAGGGGTATAATTGTCATTCACAAATATAAGATAATATTTACAACACTCCCCCTTGAATGACATATTACAAAATATTCGCCTCGTTAAAACCTTGTTTGATAAAAATTCAATGGGACAAAAATATCAAAAGAAGGAAAAAGAGTATAGTTATTCTTGGAGTATTAAGATGAATGATGACTCGTTAAAATCTCACCAGGAAAACCCAATGGGACAAAACCTTGGCTAAGGAAAAAGAGTACAGCTACTCCCCCTAACATTGATCACTGAAAATCATTGAGTCGATACATCCCAATCTTGTGAACTAATTTCTTGAATGTAGATGTTGGCAATACTTTTGTGGATAAATCAGTTAAATTGTCACTTGAGTGAATTTGTTGAAAATTCTGAAGTATTTTGATGATGCCTCGTTAAACCTTGTCAGAAAAACCCAGTGGGACAAAACCTGAAATAAAGAAAAAGAGTACAGCTACTTCCCCTGATTCAATCTATATTGAATCATTCATATCTTGATCTCTTCAGGAGTCTCGTATAGGATAGTATATCAATAGATATTGATAACAACTACCTCATTAAAAACCTTTCGAGAAAAACCTCGTGGGACAAAGCCTCGGCTAAGGAAAAATAGTGTAACGCATATTAGCTCCCCCTCATAGGAACATTACAATTATTTGGATATTGCATATAATTATTTTAACTGTTAATCAGTGAAATATCGAATATCTTCACCAAGCATATACAAATGGAGCATATCTCATATTATTTGTTCTTCGAATATAAATTCAATTATTCCTTTGAACTTAAAGAACTAAAAAATATTTTCAATCATTTGAACATGCTGCATCGAGCCATGTTCTATAATCAATATTATCAACGCATTTAATGCAGTTCTAAAATTTGGAAGTGACTTATTCACTTAAATAAACAATTAACTTATTCACTTCAGGTGAATAATTAACCATGAATTTGTATCTTGAAAATCAACTGCCTGAATTTTCAAATATAATTTTACGCAACAATCACATTCCATTACAAAGTGATTCTATTCAAGGCATATTAAATATCCAGATCTCAAAATATCTGTACATTTTGATCAAACAAGTTTCTTAAAAAACTTGAACTATATACTTCAGATATATTTAATCCTTCAAGGATTATACTGTATGCTTCAAGCATCGGATATGTTTTACATTGCAATTGTCAAGTTGCTACTATCAAATTTAAGTAATGAAGCTTTAGATAGGTAACGATTCCTATATTTCAAATAGATTTTCTCTAATCATTTCACCGCAATCCCAAAGTACCGAGGTATTGACTACCCTTTTTAATCTCACTCATTGGTACTTCAAAGAATACTCTCTGATAAGTGTATTATATACACTTATTTCTATCCTAAAAGTATGATTTCATATGTTTGTTTTAGAATATTTGCTATTTATTTTGTGTTATTTGTTTATATTTCAGAAATAATCCCAAAGTCGAGAAAATAATGGAATTGGAGCAAAAACAAGCAAATTAGAAGTTCAAGGACTAAAGTATACAAATCAAATGAAGAAGGGCCAAATTGCAAATATTCAATAGTTGATTTGGATCAAGATAAGATACTTGAAGAATGCTAGGAGTCAATTGGATGCAATTAAAAGTCAAAAGGGAATGAAATACGATAAGAATATTACCATAAATTCATTCCAATCACACAAGATTTTCGGGCAGATTTTTAGTTAAACTTTGAAACCTAATTTCGGGGCAGTAAACATTAGAATTTGGAAATTCCTATTTCAGGAATAATTGTAGCCCTTTAAGTTGTCTTTCTAACGGATTTTGAATCATATCAATCGGATAAGGGAATACAAAGATATGATCCAAATACTAAACACTGTGCAGTGACAAAAATCTTCCGCTAAGGTAACTTTCCTTGTACGGTTGAAACTCTTTTGGAATTTAATTTGGACGTGAAAATCAGCATTCTTTCTCCCCAAGTAACCTATTTCTCATGAACATCTATAAATACATGGCTTGGGGCACGAAACTGAGGGTTCCCAACTTGTGAAATTCATGCCAAACGATGTCCAACTGCCGAGTGATCCATTGAAGGCTAAATTCAAGATTGAAGAACAAGGATCAAGAATATGAACGGGTGACATATTTTCATACTTCTTGTGATTTAATTTCAATCATGTATTTAAGCTAGATTTTTATTGTTAGAATTGTGATGAAGCATTAATTTATTGATTCCATGTTTTGACTTTATGTTTATATTATGCGATTTATGAGATTGATGCAATTAATTATGTTATTATTATCATCTATGATTGTGGACGCATAATTATTGATGTTTGTGATAGATTTCTATGTTCGAAAGAGTAGGAATTTATTAGACCTTGATTAATTTCCGCGAAGTCCGATAGGGGATAGAAATATACCCCTATGCTTCGTGTTATCTCAAAAAGTGTTCATAATTCATTAATGCTTTTCTACATGTTTGGATTGGTCATAGAAATATAGGCTCATCTCTTGTAGGAAAAGGTGTTTAAGCATCGCTCGAAAGGGGACATAAATAAATATAGGATCACGGATTTTCAATACTCATACCTTGTTATTAAATGTTTAAGTCAAATACATGGTTGACATGATTAATGTGGATTCATAATTCTAACAAATTCATCTCATCATTTTTACAAATCAAATTTTCTTATTTTCTTTAGTTTAATTTTTAATTTGTTTTTCAAAATCAAGATTTCCAAATCTTAAATTTTCTTGTTCCGGTTAAGGTTTGTAGTCTAAAATACGATTTAAATCAATCTCTGTGGGATCGATACTTGGACTTAAAATCCACTTTATTACTTGCGCGACCCGTGCACTTGCGGATCGTCATCAAGTTTTTGGCGCCGTTGCCGGGGATTGTTCTTTAAATTTATTCTTAGATTACTTTCACTAATTCGGTCTTTTTACTTTTTTTTTTGTAGTATTTTATTTTATTTTTTTTGTTTTTATTTTGTTACTTTGGATTATCCACCACAATTTTAAGCCTTCCTATGTTTGGTTTTTTTTTTCGAGGTATATTTGA
Source organism: Ligustrum vulgare (assembly GCA_963555705.1). Taxonomy (NCBI): domain Eukaryota; kingdom Viridiplantae; phylum Streptophyta; class Magnoliopsida; order Lamiales; family Oleaceae; genus Ligustrum; species Ligustrum vulgare. The sequence goes on along the minus strand of OY743169.1, from coordinate 38,664,860 downwards.
ATCTACCATTGGCTTGCAATGAACGATTTCAACATGGACTATGAAGACATGTTTGGAGAATATCCAGGTTGTGAATTTTGCTCCAAAATATATTGTAATGGACAGTGCTTGAATGCGAGCAATATTTGGGTCACACCAAAACTCTTAGTGTTTAAAGAATACTTGAAATGCCAACAACAAGCAATTGACATGTCGGATGCAAGTCACATGCTCTTTGATGAGTGTGTACCGAATGATTGGGACGAGGACATCGTTCTAGTGGGAGATGGTCCTCCACTGTGGAGTGAAAGGGTAATTTCAAAATACTATCAGAAGCTAGCCAAGATAGATGAAGGTGATATAGTGCTAGGAGACTCCATGTATTGGAGTGAATTTAAAAGGTGGGGATATAATCCACTCGAGAAAGTTCATAAGAAAGACTCGCCAATGCCCGTGGAGTTTGACGAAAAACCCGCCATTGAATCCAAAGATGAGTCAACTATTGAAGAAACACTTGAAGATGAAAAATCAATCACAGTGGAGCTAAATAGAGATTTAGACATCAATGAGGAAGAAATCAACTTACATGGTTTTGACCTTGTCGATTGCCAAGTAATTGAGTTTGTAATTAAACCCGATGAGGAGGTGGAAGTCTTCATAGTTGAATTTGAATTGGATGAGGACATGTTCTATAATATGGAGATGGGCAATTTCGAGTCTTGGAGATCAAATGAGGAGTGGAACAAATCCAAAAGAAAGAAGATGGGAAAGGCATCCAAAGCTTTCTTTAGGTGCCCTTGAATTAATTTCCATAAAGTCTAGCTCTAGACAATAAATGAAGCGCTTATTGGGAGGCAACCCAATTTCTCAAACTCTTTTCTTTATTTGTTTTGTTTATTGCTTTTGATTGCTTTTATTACTTTCTAGTTGTTTAGATGCTTGACCTTGCATTTTAGGATCACTAGTATGTTTAGAATGCATGCATTGAGTTGTTATGTGTTTTAAGCAATTCTAGTATTCCATTTTGCATGTTTTAACATTTTTAACTTTAATTGCATTTTAATTTTTGTTGTTGTTTATCATCACAATTTTTCAACATGAGAACCTAGTTTAGGACATGTAGACATATTGGATTTTTCCACATTTTTAAAAGACTTTGCTTAATATTAGTGTTCTTCATATCTTTTTGCGAAATTTGAAATTGTGGATAATTGGTGATGGGTTTTAGGCTAGAATTGGAGTATCGAATTGTAGGTTTATTAGGTGAAAAAAAATTGGTTTAATTCAACTCTCCAAATCTATGCAATTCTTTAATTTCTTTATATGCATGTTAGGTGCTCGATAAAATGTTTCAATGAGGTTTTTGTTGAGTTTTTGCAATTCTTTTTGGATGATCACCTTCACCACATGTTATACATCATTTGTGCATCATTAAATCATTATTTGCACTGGTTTAAGGCATGAAACTCAACTTGAACGTCATTGCACTACATAGCACCACATTGCAAGGCCATTGCAGGCACCAATGCACCACAACCCACATTTTCAGCCTCACTGCACCTACTTTGTCACATCTTTTCATAATCCAAATGAACTCCAAATGTGATGATTTTTTGACATGTTGTAGACCAAGTTATGTACTTTCATATGCCCGGGACATGTCTCGGAAAATTTTCACTTTTTCGAGGCGATGTCAAGGGTTGAAAATCAATGGTCGACCACTTTTCAAAAATTTCAAAATTTTTCTAAGTCATAGTTTGGGTGTGGCGTGTTGTGTTGATTTTATTTAGTTCCTATGTGATCACTATGCTTCTAATGATCATTAATATTTATTTGTAAGGACCATGTCATCATGGGACAATTCACGCCAAACATGGAAAAGGAAGTAAGGGGTCATTTCATCCAACAAAGCATTCAAGTCAAAACTTAAAAAATGGGGACACCAACTCTCCAAACCCGGGAAGTACATTAACCCTCTTTGTTATTTCTGTGTTTATTTTCTTTATTTATTTTGAATACATTGAGGACAATGTATGATTCTAGTTTGGGGGTGGGAATCTCATTCATGTGCTTTCATCTACACATTATTCGATTTTTGATAGAAAATTCATAAAATTTGGTTGATTTATTTATTGCTTATGATATGATACGAATTGACTTTTATACTTTAGTTAGAAAATTGGGCAACATGCGAACTAAATTTTTCTTAACATTCATCCATGTGAGACTTTAATCAAACTTGAGCACATAGCCATTTCAAATAAAAACACGTGTAGGGAGATGCTTGATACTTTTGGGGGTAAACTTGTGCACTTTGAACATAGAATTGATTGAAAAATCCTAAACCTTAAGTAATTAGATCCCGACCTGAAATGTAGAACCAAATTGCTCAAGAAGCAGTTTGGGGGTGGGAAGGTTAGTATGAGTATGCATTGATGGATTTAAGATTTGGAGTTTTTAATTGTACATCTTTAGTGTAAGGGATTTCGATCAACGGGTATAAACCATAATAACCAGCATAAAAACAGAAAAATGCTGAAGGTCTTATTCTACTCTTCAAATGCCTTTTTGACTCGAGCAAGTAAGTCTGAGGGATTCTCTGAATCTGGTACCCTAAACTCAACTGAGTTGGGAGCTACCGACCTAAAGCTCGCTACAGGGGTCAACTAGAAAGCAAGTACGGAGAGTGGACTTACACATAAGACGTTAAAACATCTTTAACTTTTCTGTTTAAGCCTTTATGACTCGGGTAATTAAGTCTGAGGGGTTCTCTGAACCTGGTATCCTAAGCTCAACTGAGTTGGGAGCTGCCGACCTAAAGCTCGCTACAGGGGTCATATAGAAAGTAAGTATGAAAAGTATTGCACAAAGATGGTAAAAAACAAGGACATTAAAAGAAAAAGTCGTCCATATGAAGAAAAAAAAAAGGAATAAAATGGTATAAGCTTTGTTGATTGAAATTCCTAACACTTTGTTAATTATTCTTGGTCTGTCGTGCATACTTGTCTACTCCTAACTGCCTTGTGGGGAAAAATGCAATGTATATATGTTTAGAAACCACATCATTAGGGAAGACCTCGGGATATGAGAGAAAAGCAGTAAGGTTGTGATCATCCATGAGAGGGTAAAGAAAATCAAAAGAAAATCATTGTTGACCACACGGGATTCGGGCTTACTCTTACATAAAAAGTCACACATTGTCAAGTTTATTTTTGCATAAATTTGCATCTGATTTTGGCTATTCACACACACACAATGAAGTTGAGCATCGGATGAATGAAAATATTTTATTTTGTTCATATTTCTTTGTCTAAAGTGAATCGTCAATTTGGATTGTTCAAGCGCATGGTAAATAAGTTGACAAAAACAAAAACATTTGTTATCTGCATTTTTATTTTTATAGTTAGTTTTATTTTTGTTCGAGGACGAACAATAGTTCTAGTTTGGGGGTGTTGATAAGTGTATTATATACACTTATTTCTATCCTAAAAGTATGATTTCATATGTTTGTTTTAGAATATTTGCTATTTATTTTGTATTATTTGTTTATATTTCAGAAATAATCCAAAAGTCGAGAAAATAATGGAATTGGAGCAAAAACAAGCAAATTAGAAGTTCAAGGACTAAAGTATACAAATCAAATGAAGAAGGGCCAAATTGCAAATATTCAATAGTTGATTCGGATCAAGATAAGATACTTGAAGAATGCTAGGAGTCAATTGGATGCAATTAAAAGTCAAAAGGGAATGAAATATGATAAGAATATTACCATAAATTCATTCCAATCACACAAGATTTTCGGGCAGATTTTTAGTTAAACTTTGAAACCTAATTTCAGGGCAGTAAACGTTAGAATTGGGAAAATCCTATTTCAGGAAGAATTGTAGCCCTTTAAGTTATATTTCTAACGGATTTTGAATCATATCAATCGGATAAGGGAATAGAAATATATGATCAAAATACTAAACACTGTGCAGTGACAAAAATCTTCCGCTAAGGTAACTTTCCTTGTACGGTTGAAACTCTTTTGGAATTTAATTTGGATGTGAAAATCAGCATTCTTTCTCCCCAAGTAACCTATTTCTCATGAACATCTATAAATACATGGCTTGGGGCACGAAATTGAGGGTTCCCAACTTGTGAAATTCATGCCAAACGATGTCCAACTGCCGAGGGATCCATTGAAGGCCAAATTCAAAATTGAAGAACAAGGATCAAGAATATGAACGGGGTGACATCTTTTCATACTTCTTGTGATTTAATTTCAATCATGTATTTAAGCTAGATTTTTATTGTTAGAATTGTGATGAAGCATTAATTTATTGATTCCATGTTTTGACTTTATGTTTATATTATGCGATTTATGAGATTGATGCAATTAATTATGTTATTATTATCATCTATGATTGTGGACGCATAATTATTGATGTTTGTGATAGATTTATATGTTCGAAAGAGTAGGAATTTATTAGACCTTGATTAATTGCCGCGAAGTCCAATAGGGGATAGAAATATGCCCCTATGCTTCGTGTTATCCCAAAAAGTGTTCATAATTCATTAATGCTTTTCTACATGTTTGGATTGGTCATAGAAATATAGGCTCATCTCTTGTAGGAAAATGTGTTTATGCATCGCTCGAAAGGGGACATAAATAAATATAGGAACACGGATTTTCAATACTCATACCTTGTTATTAAATGTTTAAGTCAAATACATGGTTGACATGATTAATGTGGATTCATAATTCTAACAAATTCATCTCATCATTTTTACAAATCAAATTTTCTTATTTTCTTTAGTTTAATTTTTAATTTGTTTTTCAAAATCAAGATTTCCAAATCCTAAATTTTCTTGTTCCGGTTAAGGTTTGTAGTCTAAAATACGATTTAAATCAATCTCTGTGGGATCGATACTTGGACTTAAAATCCACTTTATTACTTGCGCGACCCGTGCACTTGCGGATCGTCATCACTCTCAACATACCGAGTTGATGATCATACGTTTTGATATCACTCATTGGTACATCAAAGAGCGCAAACTAGTAATTAGAGTCAGTCGTCTTTTATTATATACATTTCTAATAATCATATATTTATTGGCACCTATTATGCATTTGTCAGGAAAATAAAATATTGCATCTGTGCTAAATCTTTGAAACATTAGTTGCGCAACAAGTCATATATTACGAATATAATTATAGGTATTTTATTGGTTTTACACTTTTAATTGTTTGGACTTCATGTCCTAAAACTTCAGGTTTTGTAGTAAGTTTAATTTAGCCTGAATGCATACATTTGCCAACTATTTTTATATCGATTTTCTTTGATATATTTTCTTTTATTATCCTCGCTATTATTCATATTATGATGTGGCTAACTTCGCAATTTGCTACTGCATAAGTGCTTTATAAAGTGTGTCGACACAATTATCATCTCAATTCGATTTCTTTTCCCATAATGACATAACTATAGAGATCTCAATTTTTTCAATATTTCAAGTACTTGAATTTCTTCTAGAGATTTACAATTAATTATGTCAATAAATACTCTCTCACGAGTATATGCCTCCTCAATAAGACCATCATAATCATTTGCTCTATTTTTATTTATTTGGGGATCTTTATTCATATCAGATATCGCCACGCTTCAGGCATGCCATACATCAATATAAGATAGAGAATCTGCAACTAGTACATGAGATTTTATTAATCTCTTATGCATCTTGTACTTATGTTGTCTCTTTAACTTTTCGTTCGTATTTTCAATCGAACTTCTGGTTCATATTATCAATCGCGAGATATATATAACATAATATGGTGCATATGTTTGATTTTAAGCTATTAATCTTCCTCTTAATGTTGAGAAAATCGGAGTTGTAAAATATCACCCATTTGGGAGATATGTTCAAACCACACATTTTTCTCAATATTCTTTATTTTCCATTTCAATGCATTGTGGTGGATCAATTGCACTATTAAAAAATTAAATGGAAAAATGAGGCTCTAACCATAAGTCAATTATAATAGGGAGAACTATGATGTTGGCATGATGCGTAATAGAATTCCCTAAACAAAAAGGGAAGTATTTTGTTCTCAATTAAATTAATTGGAGGCGTTTAACAAGCAAAAATGTTAAACCATTTATCGATATCCCAACTAACACTGATTAAAATGTTAAGATTCATGTCCACTAGCATTATCAAGACACATTCTTGATTATATAATCTGAAGATTATGCTCATAATTTAAAATTTGAGCAATAATTTCTCAAACTTCAGGTTACGAACACCATGCAATAATCAAGCATATGTATCAAATCAATTATATACAAATAATATTTAGATGATTAAAGTGGAGGATGATGAAGGCCCATTTATCACCCTAATTATTTTCAGAAATATAGGGAATTTAATCCCTATTTTAACTAATGACAATCAAGAAATTTCATGAAAGAGAGCAAACATCATATATGATTTAATTGAAGAATCTTCTGGTTCTTCATTAAGTATCCATTTTAATTTCGTATCATTATTGATACAGTGATGGTTCAACTGGTCATGTCAAATAATAAAATCAAATTGAACTTCTGGTTCAATATAAGATATAATTCAATGACATTAGTTATATGTTTTCCTTCAGGGATAAACATGAACTCAAATGAGATATTCTTCGAAATATATGCTACTTCGAAAGCATGTTTTTATTGCTCTTACAAAATCAATATGTCAATATCAATATTCTTCTGCAATATTGAAATTGTAATATCATACTCTTCAAGAGCAGCAGATAATATTATTTTATAATTATTGTGCTTCTTCAGGAACAATAACATATTAAACTTGATTCAATGTGAAATGAGGTTTTGCTTCTTCAAGAGCAAAAACGAAATATTCTTCTAGAATATTTTATTAAATAACTGATATGAGATATTCCTAATGTGCAATATTCTGTTGGAATATCGATTTAGATCAATATTCTTCTGTAACATTGATTTAGATTGTTTCTTTTTCTAAAATAGTGATACAATATTATTCTGGAATATTGTACTATATTATTGAATGTAAAATATACATTCAAACAAATGTTTATTGTAAATTCGTATAATCAAAACGATATGATAAGATCGAATAACTATACCACTTTCTATGAAAATTCAAAGTTAATAGAATACCAACCTTTACTTTGAGCAAAAAAAAAACTATGTTATTCGTGAACAAGTAACATAATAAGTTGAAATATTTATCATAAAATAAAGTTGTTATTCTTCAGAAATAACAACAAAATATTGTCCCAGAATATCAAATTAATAACATATCTCATAATATTGTGCTATTCGAAAGCAAATTATATTATGTTATAATATTTCATATGAGATAAAATTATGATTCTTCATGAATCATCACAACAATATATTATTCTACATCATAATAATCTTATGGATTATTAATAAATTCGAATTTCTTTGAGAACGAGAATACAATATTTATCACATGAGTAATAAAATACTAGAATATTGAAACGTAACAATAATACAATATTCTTCTAGAATATAGATTCAAAGCTCATTCAATTATAACAATAATTAATATCTATTGTGCTAGTTAAGAGCAAAAAAATGAATTATTCTTATGGAATAATTATATTTCTAAAATTGCGATTCTTCAAGAATAATAAGTCAATATTCTTCTGGAATATTGACAAATTATGCTCTTCAGGAGCAAATAATATTCCTCTGAAATATTGACATTAACAATTCATTCTACCTTTTAAACTAACAATATTTGTACTCTACAAGAGTGAAGATAAAATATTCTTCTGGAATATTTATCTAACGTGAGTTGTATTTCTTCGAGAACACCAACACTATATTCATTTAAAACGTATTTTAAATTATACTTCTTCAGGAGCATTGAGTCAATATTCTTCTAGAATATTGAAATTGTAATAAACTGCTCTTCACGAGCAAGTAATATTATATATGCAGGATATTACTTGGGTTAAAAGACAAAGATAAAATCTAAAGATTACAAGAATATTGGATCAACATAAATAAAGAAATATATTACAAATAAACCGTGAACATGGTTATTCAATCTTTGATGATGTTGATTACAAGATTTTAGGCTGAACTTGTGTGTCACAAATGGTACAGACAAACATAATTGATATAGGCAAAAAGAGATAATGACAAATTTTTAGTACCTTTTAGAATGAAAATTAATGTGCTGGAACAATATACGACTTATTCCTCTAATAAACTTATTTTGGTTCTTCAAAAATAATAAATCAATATTCTTCTGAAATATTAATTATAATGTTGTACTACTTCAGGCGCAACAACAAATTATTTATAATAGACAATTATATGTTTAATATTCTTTTGAAATATTAATTAACCGTTGTACTACTTCAGGAGCAAGAACATAATGAATTATCAATTTAAATCAATAATAACAATAATACTTGTATTTATATATATATATATAACATCAATAAATTTGCAAAGGACGAATTTATGATGGGCAAATTTATGATTAATATTCTTCTGAAATATTTATATACTATTGTGCTACTTCAGGAGCAACAACGTAATATAATAATAAATAAATACGCTCATAAAATCTTTTACATCCTCCCGATTGGAATCTGAACCACCGAGATTGTATAAAGGTTCAATGACACTGATAGATTGTCTCCTTCAATAATGAGAAATTATTTTCAATATGTACCACAAATGTGCTTCTAATTAATTTTTTGATATGTGAGATTTTGAGAAATTTTTCTTACTCATTTTGATAGAACTTCGTGTTGATAACGTGTTATAAATTAGAGAGAAAAGAAAGTGATAAGAAACACTAATAATGTGCTTCCAATGTCATCCTGCCCGGCACTTTTTTCTTCTACTACCCATAAAAAATCCATTCCCATTCTTCAAAGTCTCCTCAACATATACACAGACTAAAAGTTTGTGGTTGGTGTACCTAACCTTTTTCTGAGTTTACAAAGCAACGCAGAACCAGAACTTAGAACAAAAGAGAGGGAAAAAATGGGGAGCTCAGCGGTGGCATTAGAGGACATACAGTCAGTAGACATCATGACGGAGCTCCTCCGCCGCATGAAGTGCTCTTCCAAGCCTGACAAACGCCTGATCCTCATTGGTATGCACCTGTGTTTTGTATATACAATATTCTGATGTTATTTAGGGTGGGGGATAATGAAATAAAATTTTCCGGGTGGATTATTTGCAAAATGCACGAGTTTTGATTATTTCGAGATTTTACTTCGTGGATTCCTAATGAGATCTTGAAAAATGGTGGATAATTATGATACTTGGTTATTCTATAGATGTTATATCCGTATTATGGTTTTGATGGTGCATAATAATACAGTGCCTCTCGGGTAAAAGAATCCTTATATGGATACTGTACAAAAGAAAAAGTTAAACAAAAAACCGACAAATTAGTATGACCGATGTTGTTGCAGAGTATGGTATATTAATCTTTCAGCTGTGGATCAAATGGAGTAGTGAGAAAGGACTAATGTAGTTGACTTTAAATCGTTGGGAATAAGGCTTACTTTGTTTTTGCTGAAGTAAAAATGTGATCTTTTGGTTGTATTATCAATATAGCTTGTTGAAACTTTATAATTACGGAACCTTTTTGTTGACTTCAAAAAAATGACCCGGACACGTGTCATTTTCTTAGTCAGCTTGAAGAAAAAATAAAGAAAATGTAAGTGAAGAAACTTGAACTCATGGTAGGGCCGGATTCGTGGCCTGACCTTAATTGTTTTTCTTTTTTATATATGATAAGAAAATTCGAGTAAATACAAGTAATATAAGAGCCTCTCTAACTTTGAATATCCTCAAAAGTGTAATGATTTTACTAACATGTGACTAGTATTTAGTCAAATAAAATGATGGTTTTTTGTCAACTTGATGTTTAGTAGCTATAAGTACTGTGGTGGGCAATCTCTGAGTTGGATGTGACCGCCCTGCCGCAGCGCAATTTGTTAATAGCTGTGAGGCAAGTATCTGTGGGAGTTGTTAAAGATATAAGATATTTAGTCAAGTGAATCTACTTGACACTTGATACTAGGTTGAATGAATCTTCTATCTCTTGATGGAGGTGGTGAGGTGAGCTAGCTTTGATACTGAAGCGTGCTCTGAGTTCAATTATCCAATGTCATGGACTATTTCAGATATCCTAGCACCTCAGATTAAATATCCCAAGACCTTAGTTAAGAATTTGCAGGTCCTTGTAATCATTTCCAGGTCTTCCTATCTCTCAGGTTGTCCTAGGTCTGAGGTCTTCCCGGGTACGAGGTCTTCTAGAGTCAAGCTATTCTAAGGTCGAGCTCTTCTCAGGTGCTTCGGTCGATTTTTACAGGACCTAAATTCGGAGTTGAGGTCCTACTTTGATCGCACTCCCAAGAATGAACCATGGTTATTCTCTTACTGAACTAAAATATAAAGTAGGTCCCTCAAATAAAGTCAAATTGAATGCCTCAAATTAGGTAGTAATTGCCCCCAAGGTTTAGGCTAAATGCATTTAGTTCACACATTTTTTCAATATCTTCCAGCCACTGACCCAGGTACTCTGCTGGTACTTTACATTTAGTGAGGTTCTCAAAAAGCTTTAGGACTTCTGTCGTACTCTAATCCTTGAAGAGGTCTCGATCCATGCTACCAATTCTTAGTCAAACAACCAACTCTTTCTAAAATCCAGTTGATGGTGAGGACGAGTTCTTCCTGGTGCCACCGAAGATAAAAAGCTTGAGATGATGCTTGGAGCCTATTAATTGGATTTATATGTGGTCCTCTTTGTAGGACTAACTTCCAATTTTATATTCTGAACTTATCAATTCGAGCTCTTATCTTGAAAATTTGTTGGGCCCTACAAATTATTAAACTTTTTGTTCTTCTTTCGGGATCTTTTTAGTTCAAACTTCTGATTCTCTTATTGGGGGTTCCACATAGGCCTTTGAGTTCTGTAGAACCTATTGACCCTTTTGAGCCTTCCTTATTTCAACCACTAAGGTCGATAGTTTGCACCCTACTTGTTAGAATTTTTTATATGCCTTGAAGAACTCCCTTCCAAGCTGCAACACCTCTTGGGAGTTCTCATTGTCTCATGGGGACTTTACATACTATTTGTCCAACCTCGAGGTCGGATTTTTCTTCCATTTTTTCGATCTTTTAGGTCTTCTGATGTGATCCAAAATAGGCGTCGAAAGGAGAAGTCGAGCTATCGGCGGTACGACAGTGATATACGTGAGAAACAGAGCAAGTTCCGTGTTGGAGACGAGTCGAGAAGACGAACGGATCAAACCATGTCGAAATCTCATCATTTGGTGACCAGAAGCCTCATTAAAGCCGTAAAGAATAATCCTCACGGCCGTAACTCCATCTCGGGTCCAGGCGAAGAATTCAAAGTTTTTCATACTTAAGGCCGTAAAGCGTATGGTCACGGCCGTAAGTCTTAAATCGAGAGCAACTTACGGCCGTAAGGAACATTTTCAGGGCCGTAACTTCAATTTTTCGTATTTTCACAAATTTTATTTATTTTCCATTTTTAATTATTATTTCCATGTTTTTGGGCCCAATTAGCAGCTAAACCTAGTTTTAAGTCAATTTTACATTATATTATCAGTTTTTCCCATTGTAAACATTAACTTTGATATTATTGAATGGATGTGAGATTTTTCTCTCTAGAAAAAGGAGGATTCCTTTTCTTGTTCTTGAAGAACAATTCATAGAACTTATCAAATATTTTCTTGAATATTTGTGGCGTTCCAATCAGAAACTTATCAAGGAGTTTGACATCTCTTGTGGCATTTCGAAAACCTCGGTTCTTCAATCCGCATTGTCATTCATTGCGTTGTAATTGTTGGGTCAAGGTCCTATCGTCAATTTTATTTATTTCAGTTAATTTTTTTTTTTTTTTTTTTGTATTTGGCTGAATCTGGATCTTTCCTATTATTGTGTCGTTTAATTCCACCCTTTGATTCATATCATCTGGTATCAGAGCTTAGATCTAGATTCAGTTCTTGATATTCTTGATTTTCTTGTTTTTTGTGTTCTTCGTGCCAGTAAATTTTTCCTTTGTTTGATCCATAAATATTAGTCCAAAAATTTCAAAAGTGTTTTCTTGTTTTTTTTTTCGTCCAAATCCAACTCCGTTTTTAATGTCATACTCGTAGTCAAATTTTCTAGCTGATTAAAAAAAAAATCAAAAATTCCATCTGTTCTCGAATATTCCGAATTTGTCTCAATTTTCAAATTTTCTTGTTCTTACTCTTGTCTTATCGTGTCCTACCCTTGATTGAGTTCTTGGATTGTTTTTGAAGTGCTTGGAAGGGGATTTTGAGTGATACACGAGCGATACATTTTTGTGAGGGATTTTCTACTTATTTTTGTGAAGACTAATAATGTCTAGCAAACGGGATTCATCATCTTCATCAATTGGGGACAACAAGGGAATTGACAGAAGGGAGCCAGCAGCTTCATCAACGAGCCACAACAAACGACCGGAAGGTATGAATAGGGTGAATGAGAATGATGTAGGTGTGATGGCGACTTTAAATGAGCAATTTGATAGGTTGATAACTAGGATGGATAGGCAGGAAGAAACTATTAATAAGTTGCGTAGGGAACAAACTTGTACGAATCCTAGAGCTAGGAGGGAAGACGGGAGAGATCATAGGTGGAGAAATAATCAAAGGGTTAGGTTTGGGTTTGATGATGAGGAGTTTGCGAGTGAAGGGAGTAGTATCCAATCATCTGTGGCTAGTTTAAGGAGGCGAAGGGGTAGAGGAGATAGGTATGAAAGGGCAAATGATAGAAGAGATCGTGGTGATCAGGATGAAGTAGATGATAATCTAGGTAAAATAAAAATGTATATTCCACCTTTTCATGGGAGGAGTGATCCGGAGGCTTACCTAGATTGGGAGAAGAAGGTAGAGTTGATGTTTGATTGTCACAATTATTCGGAAGGAAAGAACGTGAAGTTAGCGGTAGTTGAGTTTACCGATTATGCAATTAACTGGTGGGATCAATTGGTGAAGGATCGAAGGAGGAATGGTGAGGGGCCGATGGATACATGGCGTGAGATAAAAATCATAATTAGAAAGAGGTTTGTCCCAAGCCATTATCATAGGGATATTTATCAAAGGTTGCAGGTGCTCAATCAAGGTTCTAGGAGTGTAGAGGAATATCATAAAGACATGGAGGTAGCCATGATTAGGGCCAATGTAGTGGAGGATCGGGAAGCTACAATGGCTAGATTTTTGAGTGGGCTGAATAGAGATATTCCCAACGTCATTGAGTTACAACAATATGTGGAACTAGGAGACATGGTGCGTATGGCAATGAAGGTGAAGAGACAATTGAGGCGAAATGGGACATCTAAACACTCACCGGGAACTTACCCTACATCACAACCGAGGAAGGATCACAATGAAGAGCATGTCCCGAAGGGAAAGGAGGAACCTACAACTAAAGGTAAAAATATTTCTGATTCTTAACCTACTAGGCATAGAAATATTAAGTGCTTTAAGTGTTTGGGGTCGGACCATATAGCATCACAGTGTCCAAATAAGAAAGTAATGCTCTTGTGTGAAAATGGTGAAATTAGTTCAGATGATAAATTTTAGGGAATGCCTAGGTTGCAGGATGTGGGGGTTAGTAGTAGCGATGAAGAGGGATTAACTTATGCGGTGAAAGAGTCCCTTGTGAACAGACGTATCCTAAATTCTCGAACTAAGATGGTTGAAATTGATGAACAGTGGGATAATCTTTTCCACACTAGGTGTTTGGTGGGGAAAAAGGTTTGTGGGATGGTAATTGACGGGGGAAGTTATACTAATGTGGTTAGTACATTATTGGTGGAGAAATTGGGATTGCCTAAGGTGAAGCACCTCAACCCCTATAAATTACAATGGTTAACCGAGTCGGGAGAACTTAAAGTGAACATGCAGGTTAATATTAAATTCATCATTGGGGGTTATGGAGAGTTGAGGCAACGACCTCAGAAAAGGTGAGCTTGAGAGCGAAAAGCAAAATAAAAGAGAGTCCACCACAAAAATGAGTTTGTTTGCATTTGTTAACACATCCCTCCCTGGTTTGGCTAATTCTGTTTTGCAGATACTAAAATCAAATCACAAAATTAAGGCTAAAGGGAAAAAATTAATTACCGGACAGAACAACCCCAAAAGATGATGGATAGCACAAAACATGAACAGGCCCGTCGAACTAATGAAAGCAAGAGATACATAAATGAGAGGTCATATACAGATTCGAGGTCGAATCCTCTTCAAGAGAGGGGGATGATGTGATCCAAAATAGGCGTCGAAAGGAGAAGTCGAGCTATCGACAGTACGACAGTGATATACGTGAGAAACGGAGCAAGTTCCATATTGGAGACGAGCCGAGAAGACAAACGGATCCATCCAGGTCGAAATCTCATCATTTGGTGACCAGAAGCCTCATTACGCCGTAAAGAATAATTCTCACGGCCGTAACTCCATCTCGGGTCCAGGCGAAGAATTCAAAGTTTTTCATACTTACGGTCGTAAAGCGTATGGTCACGGCCGTAAGTCTTAAACCGAGAGCAACTTACGGCCGTAAGGAACATTTTCACGGCCGTAACTTCAATTTTCTGTATTTTCACAAATTTTATTTATTTTCCGTTTTTAATTATTATTTCCATGTTTTTGGGCCTAATTAGCGGCTAAACCTAGTTTTAGGTCAATTTTATATTATATTATTAGTTTTTCCCATTGTAAACATTAACTTTGATATTATTGAATGAATGTGAGATTTTTCTCTTTAGAAAAAGGAGGATTCATTTTCTTGTTCTTGAAAAACAGTCCATAGAACTTATCAAGGAGTTTGACATCCCTTGTGGCGTTTCGAAAACCTCGGTTCTTCAATCCGCATCATCATTCATTGCGTCGTGATTGTTGGGTTAAGGTCCTATCGTCAATTTTATCTATTCCAGTTAATTTATTTTCTTGTTTTCTTGTGTTTGGCTGAATCTGAATCTTTCCTATTATTGTGACGTTTAATTCCGCGCTTCGATTCATATCATCTTTCTTTGCATTAGGACCGAATTCATGGTTTCTTCGATTCTTTGAAATATGGAAGTCCTTGTCTCCTCATGCTGGGACTTTAGGAACTATTTATTCAAGCTTGAGGTCTTATAGGTTTTGCCCTTTGTTGAGCTTATGCTTTTAGGCCTTTTTATGGCCCGTTAGAGCACTTTGCCTTTTGGGCTTCTTAGATGATCTTCTCCCTTTCAGGACCTTCGATCTGTTGATCTTTAAGGCATTCCTTGTGAGCCTAATTCTTTTAAGTATCCTTTTATGGACTTTGATCTTTTAGGCCATCAGGTCTTTTAGTCCTTAATATTTCTCTTATAGAACAAGTTCTTTCCTATATGAGCTCAAGACTTGCTGCTACTCTTATCTGGATTTTGAGGAACTAGGACTTTCATACATCAAAGACACTATTATGGAAGCTGCTATAGTACATTTATTTACTACTAGTGCTTCTTAAGGTGCTCTATATTCCAATGATGCAAGAGTGACTATCCCTCCATGTATTGAGTTCCTCTAATCATCGTTTCGAACTTCTGCCCTCGACTATTTTCAGTTCCTCTCAGTTGATATGGTGGTAGTAGTACCTTGGCTAGTTTTGACCTCTGAGATCATGTATATTAAGTTTGGATCTCCCAGGATCCGAGTTCGGTGTTCTAGGACCTGAGGTCGGATTTTTCATGATCTCGCTCACTCCCTTTATGGTAATAAGTGACATCCTCCACGTTGATATATTTCTCAGCTCTATTGAGGAACTCACGATAAGATGTAGGTCCATTTTCATGTACTGGTCATCAAGATATTGTCTTTGGGCACAACCCAGAAAGTGTTGCCTTAGAGTAGCATTATCAGAGACTTTTCCTTGTATTTCAATTATTTTTTTGTTAAATATATCTAAATGCCTCAGTTTATCTTTTTTGATTGACATAAGGCGCTCCTTTTGTATGTTCCTAGCCTTAAAACCCATGAATTGAGTCAAGAAAGCTGCAACTAGAACCTCCATCTCATAACAGATTGATAGGGAAGCATCATGAACCATCTTTGTGCACAATCTTCGAAAGTAAGGGGGAAGATCTTGCGCATAATAACATGCATCACTTTCATCTTGTAACTTCATCCAAGAGGTGTATTTATCTAAGTGACCGATTGACTCAACCTCCACATTTATCGGATTGCGATTGATAGCATTTTGATTTTTGCTCTAAGCGTGCAATGATATTGGCAATATATTCTAACTTTTCCGCGAATATTTCCATGCAAGGATCCATAGTTGCTGCTGAAGTTTCTCTAGCATCCCTCCGAAAATTAGGAAGAGATCTCAACATGAATACTTGTTCTATCATGGCTTTGAGACTAGAACTGGAACTTTTGTCTCATTTTTATATGTATATGTATTTGAAGAGTATTTCTGAGGGGTTTTTGTATAAGAATTTTTGTGTTGGGGTAATGGAGAATCTGATTTTAGGAGGAGCTTATCCTTCTAGTGTTAAACTGTTGACGTAAAAAAATAACATTGACACTCATCACTTCTTAGTCAACTTAAAGGAAAAATACAGAAATTGTAAGTGATGAAACTTGAACACATGATAGGGTCGGAGGGCACGAGGATTTGGATTCCCCAAGTGATAAAAAAATACCCCATTCACGCCTATGATTAGATTTTCCTTCTGGTATCATTCTCTACAATATATGTACTCTATGCAGGGCGACGATTCTCCCTCCTGAGATTTGGTGACTGTTATCCTCCACATCCATCGAATTACGATTGATAGCATTTTGATTTTGCTCTATGCGTGCAACGCCATTGGAAATATATTTTAACCTTTCCATGAATATTTTCATGCTAGGATTCATAGTTGCTGCCGAAGTTTTTCCACCATGTTCCCTCCATTCTATCATGGCTTTGACGCTTAAAACTAGAGTTTTTTTTTTTTTTGAATGTATATGTATTTGAAGATATTTTTGGATTTTGAATGAGAATTTTTGTGCTTGGTAATGGAGAATCTCATTTTAGGAGGAGGTCATCCTTCTATTGCCAAACTGTTGACGTAAAAAATAGCACGGACACGCGTCACTTTCTTAGTCAACTTAACAGAAAAATATTGAAATTTTAAGTGATGGAACTTGAGCACATATATGGCCGGAGGGCTCGAGGATTTGGATTCCCCAAGTCTTCCTAACTCCCAGATCCTCATAGGTTCAAGGTCTTCTAGGTTCGAGCTATTCTAGGGCTGAACTCCTGCTGAAGTCGGATTTTTCAGGACCTGAATTCGTAGTTGAGGTCCTAACTTGATCTCATTCCCCAAGATGACTTATGGTTATTCTTTTGTTGACGTGGAACTTAAAGTAGGTCTCTAAAATATTTTGGGCTAAATTGAGTGCCTCAAATTAGGTGGCAACAATTTTCATCTCTGTTCATTAATTAATGCAATAAGGAATCTAAGTTTGTTGCAATTAGGCATTCTTTTCCTTCCAGTTCCAATGGAAGTCCCAAGCTTCAGGGCTTACACTCCCTAGGTGGGTTGAAGCATAGTACATTGGAAAAATTAATGGTCATTATTGGTTGTTACGCTAAACTTCTGTTTAGTCCATAAAAATTGAAAGCAGCTAGTGAGAGCAAATTTGTATGTGAATTTGTTTATTGGGATATTTCACATCTCTTCTTCTTCTTTTTTTTTTTTAAGGTGACAGAATATGTTTGTATTTCTAAAGACCCAAGAAGATTTACATTATTCACAACAGTAACATGTCAGTTCATCTCTCTCCGAATGTATGTTGACAAGATACAATCACCCATGACCCAACAAAAGGAAAATGAGTCAACACTACATTAAAGGATAATTTAGGACTGGATCAAAATGACTTTCCTGTGGAAGACTTTGTGCCTTTGCTGATTTCTAACTGCACGGAATTTCTGTAGCCAATTTTCCATTTTTGATAGAAATCTAGCACCGTTCATCTTTGGGATGGAAATAAAGAAATCTAAAGACTGAAATCTCCGGGAACCCCTAATGGCATTCAAATATTCTCAATATTTTGATGGTATGGGCGTAAACTTTAGAACCAGTTTTAAAGCACATCATATGATATGTTTCACATGCTCTTATCCTTATAAAGGGCATTCCTTGAATCTATGGACTGCTTTGTGCTGTAGTTTATACCTTCTTTATCCACCAGTGGTTCAGATTAAGTTGCATTTCTGGGTGCAAATCTTTATCTCACAAATTTCATATTCTTCAAACTCAAAATTATTGGGAATAAGGTTAATTTGTTGCTCTAATTATGGTCTTCCATTTTCTTTATATCTTAGTTTTTGATTACCCCAAATTTCAAGAGCCCGTCAATGACTCATGATTTTTTAATATGTAAAATTATAACTACATGTTATATACCAAAGCAGAACTATTGTCAACAATGTTAATGTGAATGAGAATCGGATTCATGGCAGGTCCACCGGGTTCTGGAAAAGGTACCCAGTCCCCTATCATCAAGGACGAGTACTGTCTATGCCATTTGGCCACTGGTGATATGTTGAGAGCTGCTGTTGCAGCTAAGACTCCTCTAGGAATCAAGGCTAAAGAAGCTATGGACAAGGTAAAAGTTTACTATTACAATGCTGACATTGATAAAGGTTTTGCAAGATAGGCTGGAAAGCATTGGATAATATTAAGGAAGGAAAAAAAAAAGTATCCGTTAATAGTGTCTGGTAGTGCAACGTGTGCCAAATGTATGGTAATGAAATATTTTGCTAATCCTTCCCCTTTCACACTTTTGCACTGCTTTGGCTGAATCTTTTGTAAACAATTCTCTCTTTCTTTAGGGAGAACTTGTTTCTGATGACTTGGTTGTTGGAATAATTGATGAAGCCATGAAGAAGCCTTCATGTCAGAAGGGATTCATCCTTGATGGTTTCCCAAGGACAAAGGTTCAAGCAGAAAAGGTTAGATGCACTATATTGGTATCACTTGATTATTTCTGCTCTCTTCCAGTTTTTTTGAGCAGAGAAATAAGTTAGTGTTTCAAATTTTCTTTATTCATATTTTTTATTATTCTTTTTTTTTTAGCTAGACGAGATGCTCCAGAAGCAGGGAACTAAGATTGATAAGGTGCTAAATTTCGCAATTGACGATGCCATTTTGGAGGAGAGGATTACTGGTCGATGGATCCATCCTTCTAGTGGAAGGACCTACCACACAAAATTTGCTCCTCCCAA
Organism: Ligustrum vulgare; assembly: GCA_963555705.1. Taxonomy (NCBI): domain Eukaryota; kingdom Viridiplantae; phylum Streptophyta; class Magnoliopsida; order Lamiales; family Oleaceae; genus Ligustrum; species Ligustrum vulgare. Next base: position 38,645,574 of record OY743169.1, on the reverse strand, counting down.
TGTTCTTGGTGTTGATGATGTAAGTTATTTTGGTTTTCTCAAGGTCTTTTGGCCAAGTAATCTCATATTGGGCGGTTTCCTGATAAATAAATTCTGAGCTGTGGACTAACATGGGAAACCGTGAGGAAACCAAAGGAGATGAAAGGATTGTCTATGCATTCACTAAATCTCTACTTATTGTAATAGGTATCAGGAGAGCCTCTAATCCAACGGAAAGATGATACTGCAGAGGTTCTTAAGTCAAGGCTGGAGGCATTCCACCGTCAAACTGAACCTGTGAGTATTTATTATGTCCAGTGGGCATTTTGGATCACATCAACTTCAATTGATAAATTGTTATGGAAACTTTTATTGGTTGTTTGCTTAAGTGCGAGTCCATTTTCTTTGATTGAAAGCAACAATAGTCAACTATGGAATTGCACAAATGAAGCGAATGCAGAATTTTCAATTTCCACCTTAATAAGATTTTGTGGATGATATATCTACAAAATTACAACCTTTTTAGTGTTTCTTATTAATAGCACAATTGGTAAATCATCTCAAGGCCACATCTTAGTTCCAAGAATATCTGTTAGCTATTCACAAACCTCGAATATTGCAGTCTATTTTGGTTGGGCTTTGTTTTATTCTTGTATTCACAGTCATTCCACCCCCCTTAACCTGCAGGTAATAGACTATTATTCCAAGAAGGGCGTAGTCGCAGATCTCCATGCAGAGAAGCCCCCAAAAGAGGTGACGACCGAGGTTCAGATAGTCCTGTCTTCTTGAGAAGTTGTCTAGGAGCAATCCTGTAGTCCTGTTTTTTGTTGCATTGGATTTATTTGCTGATATTTCTTTTTTCTTGGACCGGTCTATTTTCATTGCTTTTGGGTTCTCATCTGAGTTCCAGAGGAATTATGATATTGTACCGCAATAAATCTCCACTTGAGGTGAGAAGTTTTGTAAACTAAAACTCCAATTTTTTTTCATGAATTTCTGCCCAATTTATTATTTTAGGAATTGATTTTAGTTTGAGTAAAAAACGAAAATTCTATGGAACCAAGTACTTGGTTCCTTATGGAATCAGGTAATAAGATGATTGTCTAGTCAGTTACCAATTAGACATAATTTGTAAGCTCCAATTTTGATTTTAAAATCTCTAATTGGGTTGAATAGATAGTCATCTCATCACCTGGTTCTTTTATGAAATCAGGTACTTAGTTCCATAGAATTTTCGGAGTAAAATATCACCCGTCCTTGATTTGCGTACTTCTGGTTTGCATTATTGTCCTTCCGCATATTATTATTATTATTATTATGTCCCCTGTGATGCGGAAGCATCAGTGAGTGAACACTCCAGGAAGGGGTTGGCCCCCATAGTGTTAGTGGTGGATTCTTGAGCCCAATCTTGGGTGATACAAGTCGTTGATTGTACGTTTCTTCAGTTATTATTATTATTATTATTATTTAACTATTGGAAAAAATGGTCAGAAACTGACTCGATATGGACACAGCCTTATCTCGTATTTAGTTTACTATTGGGTCCTCCCATTCAACTTTATTCAGGGAAAATTATACCAACTACCCCTAAAATGGGAATTTGAAAAATACATTTTTACTAAAACTTTAAACGTCATTTATACGCTCTAAATCAAAAAAAAAAAAAAAAAAAAAAGTGATATCATGTCACTTTTTAATTAAAGTAAAAAGGTGATATTATGTTTGTGTATGGGGAATGAAGAATGTGTAATAAATCTATTAGTGTCGTGGACTTGTGTAATTTGGCCTCTGTTTGGTAACAGTACTTTTTTTATTTATAAATTAGTTTATAAGCTTCACAATTTTTAAACTATTTTCTAATTACACACATTTTCTCTTTTCAATTTTCAATCATTACTTTTTACTTCAAAATCATAAATAAATCAGTTTATAAATCAAACAGTGTTACTAAACAGAAAAGTCAAATATGACCTTAAAGTAGAAAAAAATGACAATTTATTACTTTTTAGTTAAAAGACAAAGTGATAAAAAGTGATATCATGTCAAAAAAGGAAAAGTGACACTGTATCACTTTTTTTAAAAAAATGGTACAATTATTCCAATATTTTAAATAAAATTAAATCATGAAGTTATTCTAAGATTTTAATTTATGTTTGATTGAGAAAGTAACATACATATCACTTTTTTAAAAATAAGTGAAATTGTGTCACTCTTTTTAAAAAGTGAAAAAATTATTAAAAAAGTGACAAAAACATTAAAAAAATGTCACTCAAGTTTTACAAAGTACTTTTACTTCCTACAAATTTCAAAAGAGTAGTTTTGTAAATGGTCCAAAAATAAGGATATTTGTGTAAGTACCCCCTTATATTCATGGAGTCTTTTGGTATAAAAATTACATCTAACCCTATTTTTAAAATTCCAACTTCTAAAATAAGGTTTAACAATAATTTATACCAAAATCAGGTAATAAAATGTTAAAATGAGGGCGTAAAATGTCAAATTTGAAATGATAGAGATATTTTGCATAATGAGTGCAAACGATAGGAATGTTTTGCGCTATTTACCATCGAAATCAATCTCAAATTCTTTTCTTTCGAATCACATTGCCAACTAATTAGTCCATCAAAAATTATCTCCTACCTATGACAGGTATTCCCAATTGAGTAACGGGTATGAGAAAACTTCTGATTAGTCCATTTGAAACATTGCTGCCGATAGATTTATAGATGAGAGCAGTGAGGTGAATTATAAAATATTGGTAAGACATGTTGTGTGGAATATTTATATTTTTAAGAAAATGTATTTTGAAATTGTGACGACCCGAATTCTCGACCATTCGAGTGCCACTAAAAGTGACTCATATCATATTATCGAGACTTAAATAGTAATGTAAAATTATTCAAAAGAATAATTAGAATCCCATAATTTTATTTGTGAATAAAAATAGAACATAATTTTCTTACATAAAGTTCAACATAATTATCTTATCAATCTTAACCACTTTTGCCACTTCCATGTTGACCGCCTCGAACCTTCAATTATCTGAAAATGGTAAATATCGTGGAGTGAGATTTATAAAATCTCAGTAAGTATACCAAGCATAAATTTTCTTTTGAAAGCATATGGATCATTTTCATCATAACATAGGATAGGATCGAAATACTCATAAACATAGGGAGACACAAGAATTTTACCGAACTTAAATGGCAAGAATTCTTATGTGTAGCGCTACTAAACTCCGGTCCCCTTAGCATAATCATAAACATATCATATGGAACCCATAACAATCTTGTGAGATTGATTTCATAGCAATGATCCAAACATTTTCATAAAAACATAAGATATACTTACTTGTCATAAAAACATACTTACTTTTCATAAAAACATAAGGTGTATTTACCTTTCATAAAAACATACTTACTTTTCATAAAAACATAAGATATACTTACTTGTCATAAAAACATACTTACTTTTCATAAAAACATAAGGTGTATTTACCTTTCATAAAAACATACTTACTTTTCATAAAAACATAAGATATACTTACTTGTCATAAAAACATACTTACTTTTCATAAAAACATAAGGTGTATTTACCTTTCATAAAAACATACTTACTTTTCATAAAAACATAAGATATACTTACCTTTTAAAAGATTAAAATGAAGTGTAGTAGTAAATGGACCAAAACTTTCTTGACCACCTTGAATTTCTCTTACTTGTGGATTTTGTCAAGAGATTGAAAATAAGTGTATATGTGTAGAGTTGTGTGTAAAAGAGATGGGTTTAAATAGATGTATAAAGTTGGCATATTGTAAACATAATCATTCAATTCTATTAATTTTAACACATCATTTTCTTAAAGTAAAGCACCATTCATATACTTTTCCATATTTATACAAATATTATGCTCTTCATGATTACATATAATGGAGTCTTATCAACCATTCATATACTTTTCCATATTTATACAAATATTATGCTCTTCATGATTATATATAATGGAGTATATAAATCATTCATATACTTTTCCATTTTTTATACAAATATTATGCTCTTCATGATTACATATAATGGAGTCTTATCAATCATTCATATACTTTTCCATATTTATACAAATATTATGCTCTTCATGATTATATATAATGGAGTATATAAATCATTCATATACTTTTCCATTTTTTATACAAATATTATGCTCTTCATGATTACATATAATGGAGTCTTATCAATCATTCATATACTTTTCCATATTTATACAAATATTATGCTCTTCATGATTACATATAATGGAGTCTTATCAACCATTCATATACTTTTCCATATTTATACAAATATTATGCTCTTCATGATTATATATAATGGAGTATATAAATCATTCATATACTTTTCCATTTTTTATACAAATATTATGCTCTTCATGATTACATATAATGGAGTCTTATCAATCATTCATATACTTTTCCATATTTATACAAATATTATGCTCTTCATGATTATATATAATGGAGTATATAAATCATTCATATACTTTTCCATATTTATACAAATATTATGCTCTTCATGATTACATATAATGGAACCTCTCATGCTTGCATATATTTTCTTAATTTAAATAATAAAAGTAATTTTTGTACAAATAAATATTGGGATAACATTGAATTAAGTACTTAGACTTAATATACTTTAAATCAAGAGAATGGAGATATTTTTAGAAATTCGAAATTTAATTTAAAATCGAACGATCTCGATTATTTCTTGACTTGGCTATACGAATACGTCGTGGCGTTAACTTAATAAAAATGGGTGAAATAGTAGCGACACGATTTTCTATTAAAATAATTATTAATCGCTTAAAAATTCTTGGTCGCTACAAACTTACCCCCTTAAAATAATTTCGTCATCGAAATTAATCTTACTTGATCTTATGATTTCTGAACACTTAATCAGAATCTCTTCTTCTTCTTCTTATGTAGCATCATCGCTACCATATTTAACCCAACCATATTTAACCCACTGGACTTTGACTAAATGCATCAATTTGTTTTCTTAAGACATGGACTTTTCTATCAATAATAGACATATGTCTACTCATAAATTCTTCTGAATCAAAATGAAAATTCCCAATCGTATGTGATATTTCATCATATCTTGTAGTATTCATGTAACTTGTCATTTATCATCGTATCATGTGACCTCAAATATTCGTATTAATATCTCTAAAATTTCAATAAATCTTTACTAACATATCATACCATAATAATTTGTCATTTCTTCTTATCACCAAATATCCCAAAATAATTAAAACGATTACCTGAATATTCTCTATGTAATATACCCAAACATGTTATTCACATATCAACATAATCATCAGTTTATCTTTCCAATATTTGTAACCCAAAATTTCTGCAAAATTCAATAAACAAATATCTCCCAAATAATTAAAATTCTTAACTCAAATATCATAACATTTCCCGTAAGGTATTCCTTTCACTTGCACAAACTTATTAATCCTGATTCAATACAGTCCTTATTTCACTTTCACGTATCCCCGTATTATTTCTATACCTTGATTATTATATCAAAATATCAGTACCCAAAAATCCAAGAAAATATTCCATATCTCAAATCCCGTCATCATCAAATCTTCCTTTTATCAAGAAAGTAAACGGCGCATAAACTCTTGTTCCCTCTTTTCCATTATTCTATTCCGCGCTTTCTTGCTGGAATCAATATCACGCAGATTCCCTCTGATCCTTAATGCTTTTAAATAGTTCATGCTGGGAAGAGGTTAGATCCATCAAAAACATGGATATCATTCTTACAAACATTCGCAAGTATTATTCCAGTCTTCCAATGAATGATCTGAGGAAAATCTATCGAATAAGACTCGAAAGATTGAGGTTGCTGATGGCTCATGGTGTTTCAGAAGATGTTCGCTGGTTGATCGAAGCAAAGGTTCGACTATCTGGTGAATTACCTATGACATTTCCAAAGCACATGCCTGGTTTAGACAAAAGCACCTTCGCAAAGAAACGAAGAGCAAAAAGGCTGAATGGTTGCTACAAATGTGCTCGTTGGAACTGTGATACTCGTTGCAAAACAGTAGGATATTCTTCTACTAATCGGGATGATAAAATCAAATTCATAAAGGGTGGACTGAGTAAGGAGTCTTTGGATGATATTCGACTGACTCTTGAGACGCACCCAAGTGGTTATGTGCAACGTGAACTTCTCTCCTTATACGCTCAGTTTAACGAGGACAAAAATCGTTATAGTCTCCAAAATATAATAGCAAAAGATCCTGTTTGCCAGTCTGTTTTACAAAATGAGGCTTCTGGCAGTTCAACAATGATATAAGGTAAATCTCTTGATACACATTTAAAATATTTTGCTGTTTTCTTTCACGCGTTTTGGAAATAAAATATATTTTCCTTTCTCGAGTTTTGATAAAGCTGGAAATAAATCACCGAAAGGTGATATCTTTGGTAAAACAGTCAAAAGTTGGCCGATTTTGTCAAAAGTAAATCTTTACTTTTTCAGAATCAATCAAAAACAGTAAGTTTTTCCGGCTTTAAATAGCCAAACATATTTCATAGTTCAGGCATCCCAAAATCACATCTTCTTCGTAAGTTTTCTCTTCTATACTATCAAAGATGGAAGCACCAAAACTTCGACAGATCAAAACTATTTGTGTATTTTGTGGATCAAAAGTGGGGAAAGGCTTCAGTTATCTAGAAGCGGCCGTAGATCTTGGAAAGAAACTGGGGGAAAAAGGTATCACTCTTGTGTATGGGGGTGGTAGCAGTGGTCTAATGGGTTGTGTTTCCCAATCTGCTCTTGCAGAGAAATCAAAAGTAATCGGTGTCATACCTGTCCCTTTGGTAGATGTTGCAGGCAAAACACGAGGGCATGAAGTTCAAACCTTATCCATCCATGAACGCATAACTTGTATGCTATATGGTTCTGATGCCTTTATAGCCCTGCCCGGAGGTTTTGGTACCTTAGAAGAAATCTTTAACATTACCTCGTGGGCTCAACTAGATCTCCATACTAAGCCTATTGGCCTTCTGAATGTTAACAATTTCTTTGATGGTTTGTTAACCTTTCTTGATTATGCTGTGGAACAGGGATTCATCTCTCCATTTTCCAGAAGGCTTCTTATTTCTGCTCCTACTATTGATGAACTACTGGATAAGCTGCAGTCATATATCTCAATACAAGATCCAGCAGGGGTTAAGATAGATTGGTCGCAAGGAAGGGGAATCAAGCGAAAATGGAGTCCGGTTAATGTAAACTTAACTTTATGAATCTTAGAATAGGTGGGGGTAGAGTATGGAGTATTCTTACTCTCGAGACACCCCTCTAATTTCCTAGGATTTCCTTAATGTTTAAATCTTGTGTGTACCTCAAAGGTTCCAGGTGGTAGATTACGGAGTATTCTTACTCTCGAAACACACCTCTTTGAAGGTTTCTTTATTTCCTCAAAAGGTCAGAGGTGGTAGGATACGGCTACTCCGGAAACACATCTCTCAATTTGAGGAATTTCCCATGTTGCTTTCTTTTGCTTTTGCGTGTTTCATGTATTTCTTTTCCAGTGTGACTCTTTGTGTGTTCTCTTATGAGAAAATAATAAAATCTCTGCTATCATCTACTAAATCTCGTTTGTGATGTAAATGAACTTGCATGTCTAACCTTAATTCCTTTAGTGGATGCTTATCATATCATGCTCTTAATTCCAAATGATAAAATTCTGGACAGAGTCTCCCTTGTAATTTGGACTTATCCCAAACCATAAGCATACTTCATAACTCACAATAATAAATAACTCCACATTTGATCACAACGATCTAAAAATATTGAAAACGATTCCAACACTTTAATATCATCAAAAAATATCCCATAATTCAATTCATAATTCCTCAACATAACAATTTCAAATCATATTTTTAAATATCACAATATCACTTCCTTCCATACCTTAATTGGCTCAAAAGATTACTCATACTTATATTTATAAGTTATAAATCATATTCCCAAAATTTAATCACAAGGCCAAAGTACATAATAAATTTCTCTTCAATATAGAGGCATAATTCACTTACTCAACATAATATCCATTACTTAATTCCCAATAACCAAATCTTTAAATCTCTAACTTCATAATGCTTCTCATAAAAGTCTCATTAAAACCACATCACTTATAATCTTAACATCTCATAAAACTTCATAAAATTGGCTCGCTATTTCTCATTAAATCTAAATGATAGATAATCTGAACATATTTCTAATCATTTCTGTTGACTTCTCAAATTATTTTGAAAATCATTCTTAAGTCATATTATTCCCATTATGCTCAACACCCGTTCTCTTTCTTTCTTTTCTTTCCGAATTTTTTTTTTTTTTCAGAATTGAAACTTGAAGAGTGGTACCAATAATCATCCACAGTTTTTCCTTGCTTTTAAGCAAAGGTAGTGATAAAGGGATAAATTATTGAACCGAAAATTGAAACTTGAAGAGGAAGTACTAATAACCATCCACAGTTTTTCCCTTGTTTTTACACAAAGGTAGTGATAAAGGGATAAATTATTGTACGAATTCATTATTAATTTTGTTTGTTTAATATATTATTCCATATATTTTGGGCAAAAGTTACAACCCAACTTAATTTCTAATTGAGTCAATCTTACTAAGCTTAATATGCACCAAAATTCATATAAATATCCTCTCTGTCTCATGATTCTACATTGAAAAGAATAAAAAAATTGAGTCTTCTATCAATTTATATCATACTTGACATGTATATTATGTGTAACACATAAAGATTCATAACATATGAATATTTCATACTTAACATGTCTTAATAAAATCGTAAATGACTTGCAAAGCATATAACATACCTGGTTCGAGGAGTCAATACGTGGAGAGTGACATAGTAGAGTGATGAGTTAAAATATTTCATATAATCTTATTTTCCTTTAATCAACAATAATTTAATGTGGTTGTATCCAAATCAACATTTTCTTGAATCATAATTCCTAATTAATCACAGTCTTCAAAACAAATCCAATATCGATATAGTAATTATCTCCCCATCAATAATTAATAACTTAACCCAAATAAAATTTATCGTCAAATCTTATTTTTCCTTTAGTCCCCGAACTTCTAGAAATTTATCAAAGACATCAATATAAACATCATATCACTAACTAATTATATTCCATAAAATTCTCAGGACATTACAAACTCCCTTACTTAAAATGAATTTTGTCCTTGAAATTCGCACATCAAATTTCATCATGCTTTTCAAAATCATAACCATACTTGACATGTGAAAATTCAACTTTTTTTTTTATAATGAATAGTGATTTCGTTCACTGTTCATCATGAATAGCACGTCGTTTTACTGTTCACGTGAATAGTGATTTTTTTTTTTTTTTTAAAGAAATAAAATTTCAAAAATCTACAGAATCGTTTTTAAAACTCTTTTCTCTGATACCAACTGTGACGACCCGAATTCTCGACCATTCGAGTGCCACTAAAAGTGACTCATATCATATTATCGAGACTTAAATAGTAATGTAAAATTATTCAAAAGAATAATTAGAATCCCATAATTTTATTTGTGAATAAAAATAGAACATAATTTTCTTACATAAAGTTCAACATAATTATCTCATCAATCTTAACCACTTTTGCCACTTCCATGTTGACCGCCTCGAACCTTCAATTATCTGAAAATGGTAAATATCGTGGAGTGAGATTTATAAAATCCCAGTAAGTATACCAAGCATAAATTTTCTTTTGAAAGCATATGGATCATTTTCATCATAACATAGGATAGGATCGAAATACTCATAAACATAGGGAGACACAAGAATTTTACCGAACTTAAATGGCAAGAATTCTTATGTGTAGCGCTACTAAACTCCGGTCCCCTTAGCATAATCATAAACATATCATATGGAACCCATAACAATCTTGTGAGATTGATTTCATAGCAATGATCCAAACATTTTCATAAAAACATAAGATATACTTACTTGTCATAAAAACATATTTACTTTTCATAA